>JAGIQG010000019.1:29757239-30452405 GCA_024679065.1 Sphyrna mokarran
TAATGGAGGGAGAACAAAGAACAAAACAGCACAGGAAACAGGCCCTTCAGCCCAACTAATCTGTGCCACCACCTCGATGTTCCTACTTCTACCCATGATCCCTGAAGAGAGAGGATTTAGCCTGGCCATGTGGATGACATCATTTATCCACCTCTTGTATTGAAGATTGCTTTCCAGTTGGGTGGCAAGCACATTGACCTGAGCAATGGCCTCCCAGGCTGGAGAGTACAGTTCATGTATTTTCTTGAGTCATCTCTTGTGTAGAGCACATGCATGTTGGTTTGGACCCCCCCTCCCCTCCGTCCCCCGACTTATAACGATCTTAAGGATAAAAGCTGGTACTGCCGCCTTCTTTATGGATGCTCTCCTTTTGCTTCTGATATCCTGCATGGTCAGTGAAATCAGGAGGGTTGTAGAGAGTGGTATGAGTGTGCTGGACAGTCATTTAAATGACACTATTCACCTTTGAACTTGCTAGTTGACAGGTGGATGAATCAGCTGTCACCCTGCTAAGTGATTCAAAGGGAAACTCACTTTTCTGTAATTAATGAAGTTCCAAGCACAAAATCAGGTGTGGAATTCCACCATTGTGGCCAGAGGGAAAGGGGCCACCAGTGTTACCTATCACTGCATTTCAAGTTAAAACATAACGTAACAGGTTGGTTGTAGATAAATGTAATAACATAACATGATAGGTTTAGAATTGTATCTGGGGGATTGGCAGTTATTGATATTGAGTACTGAGGCAGCTGCAGCAATGCCATCATCGTGGGGGGTGCTGGTGTAGAGAGCCGAGGCACTGGTTTAGAGTGGACTATATAAAACCCGGGCCAATGACAGGCTCCCTTTGCTGCCGGCAAACATGCGTGGGGGACCGAAAAATTCCACTCCCTGTATATATGTTTAGTTGTTGTAAAGGGTTTTGGCACTAAGGTTTGTGAAAAATGTTGATTAAAAATTTAAGCATTCTTTTAGTTTTACTGTTAATTTTCTAATGTAAATGCATGTAATGAAATAATCCACTAGTAATCGAGGGCCTCAGTTAATGTTCTGGGGGGTCTAGATTTGAATCCCACCGTGGTAGATGGTGAAATTTGAATTCAATAAAAATATCTGGAATTAAAAATCTATTGATGACCATGAAACCATTGTCGATTGTCAGAAAAACCCATTAAGTTCACTAAAGTCTTTTAGGAAAAGACATCTGCTGACCTAACCTGGCCTGGCCTATGTGTGACTCCAGAGCTGCAGCAATGTGGTTGATTCTCAACTGCTCAGGGCAACTGGGGGTGGTGATAAATGCTGGCCAGCCAGCAACAGCCATGAATGAAAGATTTCTTGGTGTTCTTAATTTGTCAATTTATTTTGAAATGCGCATATCCAAAGAGTGGTACAAACAAACTTTTTCAAAATAATTTAAGTAATACTTTGAACACTATGTTGTAGCAATATTGCTTTAGGTCTTTCATTATTAGAATTATATATCTTGGGACTACTTTAATGGTTCAATAAGTGATGTACAGACAGTATAAAATGCAGTGTTACACAGTTTGAATTTACTAACTTATGTGTGCATATTTATAATTTTAAAACAAAATATCACAGTTTGAAATGTATTTCAACCTTAAATTTTAGAACGGAATGTTTGTCTACACAACTCGTTTCTGTTTCCAGAAACTTTTCAATACCTTTCACCATCTCTGCTTCCATTTTAATCATTATACATTGAACCTACTAAGTAGTGAATATTATAATCTTTTTTGCAATGTTTATTGCATGACTGAAAGACTAGTGTAATATTTTGCTTCCTTTACAAATTACAAAGAGTGAAAAATCAGAATTAAATATCAGAAAGCAAATTGACTATTGGTACAACTTTAAATAAACTGTTTTATATGTATAGTAGTTAAGATGATTTTGGTATTTCTAAATCAGTCAGGTTTGCACATAACAATAATTACAGTCCTAATTTGGAATTTACATTGCAAAATTTATTTTTAGATACATAAGTGATCAAAAATCATTGGTAAAGTTGCTGTCTACAAGTGATTATCATAAAATGATATACATGTTAAATTTGTATATCACACACATGCATATATATAAAATGAGGGTAGATTTCAGACATTTGTAGCAACTTATCAATCAGGATTTTTAGTCTTCTCATCTTCCTGTTTGGTGGTGACCAGCTTGTTCCCTTTATTATCATATCCAAACCATATTGGTGGATTTTCGTCATTATACTCCAAATGCTGAATATTGGTTACTGCTTTCACAGCTTCTCTAAAATAAGAGAAAAAAAATTAGATGCAGGAAAAAAAACTGCACTGAAATGTATATACAAATTAAAAGAATGTTATCTGTGTCGTAGTAAGAGATTAACTTTGCTTGAAAGAGCAAGATGTAACGTTGGTTTGGGTAGAGATAGGAAATAAGAAAGATTGGCAGTCACTTGTGGGAATTGTTTATAAACCCCCCTAACAACAATTACATGGTAGGATAGAGTTCACAAGATGAAATATGGGGCATAACATCATAGAATCCCTATAGTGCAGAAGGAGGTCATTTGACCCATCAAGTCTGCTCTGACAACAATCTCATCCAGGCCCTATCCTCATAACCCCATGTATTTACCCTGCTAATATCTGCATGTGCCCTGCATGTAAGAAAGGGAGCACAGTCATGGGTGATTTTAATCTACATGTACATTGAGTGAATCAAATTGGCAAAGATGGAACATGACTTCACAGAGTTTATCAAGACAATTTCTTAGAGCAGTGCATCAGGCCCTGCTAATGAACAGTGAGACAGGATTAATCAATAACCCCATTGGTAGGAAGCCTCTATGCAATAGTGATCATAGCACGATACAGCTTCATGTTCAGTTTGAAGGAACAGCACATCCTCCTAGCTCTTGCTATAATTAGCATGATTGCCAGACGAGCATCTGTGAACCACGTGATTGTCTTCTCTCTTTTCAGCCAAGTCACTGATTATGATTGCATTCTTCAGTCAATGCAATCATCCTCAGGCTATCTTGTAGAGTGGATCTGAGGCTTTAAACAATGGATGAGAAATTTCATTGTGCAGATGGGCAGCTCACTGCAAATGCATGATCCTGATTAGAAATTCTGAAACATGACTTAAGGGGGTGATAGGTAATCAGGGTAAGTGGAATACAGGTTTGAGGTTACAATCAGATCAGGTATGATCTTTTTAAATAGTAGAATAGGCTCAAGGGACAAAATGGTCTAATCTTACTCCATGTTTGTATGTATGTATGTTTAATGGTGTCTGGCTTTCCATTTCACATAGTATTGCAGACACGTTGTCTACCACCTATCCTACATGGCTCCATTTTTGAATCCAAGTTAAAATTAGGGGAATCATATCGCAGAGCTATACAATAAGGTTGCCACTGAGCTGTTTTTTTAAACCAGTAATACAATATATAAGCTGAAATGGAAAGTGGAGCTGTTTCCCAGTTGGTTTGTATCTCTAATTGAAATATACATTAGCACAACAGGTCTGTCTTTGCATTATACATGAACATTTGTGATTCACATAGGATCCTTTAGCATTCAATATATGTTGCTGGGCAGTTTTATCATTTTCAAGTTGTCTTTTGCTACCTTGTGTATCTCTTCTCCCTTTCTCTAATGCTTAGCTGTCTCCCAAATAAATATAAGAGAACCAATAGTTCCTCTATAATAAATGTCTCAAAGTTATGAGCACAACATGTAATAAAAATAAAGTCCAACTTTACTAAAGATCTCGCAGCAGAAAGGAGCTGAAACAGTTTAGGATCAGAAAATTGGTCCAAATTTATCTTTGACACCTAATATTGGTCTACAAGTTATTTGCCAGCAGAGAGGGGAACAATGAATTAGAAAACAGCTCTACAGAGTAATGTAGGATTTCAATTGCCTATCTATTAAATACACTAGCGGATGGTTGCCTGAAGTCCAAGAGAAAGCTAAGTTTCAAGGGAGGCATGGTAGAAAATATTTGCTGATATGTCAATGATCTGACTTTAGTCTTTTCGGGGACATTGTTGTGGTTTAATTGAGGTTGAGGGTCCAGCATGACGAAGGTGACCATTTTGTCATAAAGATTCATTGTTAGAATTGTAATGAGTTCAAATTGTCTTATGAAGCTTTGAACATCAAGCTGAATCTGCAGTGTCAGAAAGGAGAATTTGATGTGGAATTATTTGAATTGCCCTTGACATGTAGACCAGCAAAGCGAGCTTCATTACTGTAAAGTTAACAGTGGAAACAAGAATTTTTGGGCGTGTGCAAAGAATGGGCCAATAAACTTATCTTTTCTTGGATCGTTTCTTAATACTTAGTCTATCCATCTATCCTATTTATATTGTCCGGTGAGAAATTGGGGGGGAAACTGTTTCATTGTATTATAATGTACTTTGTCTGCTCCTTATCTCTGTTTGAAAACAAATATGATATGACAGCCATGGGGGATTCACTAATTGATCTTTCCTTGGCCTTGTGGAGTGTGTGTTCCCCTATTGAGTGAGGAGGCTTGCCCAATGGGAAAGGAGCAGCAGGGTTTAAAATCAGCTGTCTTTACTTGGCAGGTAACCAAATGATTCCTGGACTTGACAAATCACTTGCCCCAACTATAAAATGTGGTTCCATAAGTAGTGCTTTCTTCACATGGAAATTAAAAGGTGTTGATAACAGAAAATTGGCCTTGATGAAATTATTACATTAGTGACAAAGAGCAAAAGGGTTTTTTCTTCCCTCTGGACAATCTTCGTTATCAAGGCGAGTAATCCTTTAGTAAGGAAAATGCCTCTCTGGTAAACTTGAAGCCTCTGATGCAATTACAGAGGACCGGACCCAATAGGTAGAGCACATTATTTCTTCTGGGCCAACAGTATTGAGGGGTATGAAAAGCAGAAAGTAATCCTGTTGATAGCATGTGGAGTCCTGATATTCAATATAATAAAAAGCCTTATCTACCTGAGTGCCCTGACTCAAAAACCTTGAATGAATTGGTAGACTTGTTAAAAGGCTACAATGACCTGAAACCTTCTATAATACTCCAGTGATACCACTTTAACATGCTAGGACCAATCGATGGGAAATCTGTTACTGAATTTCTGATAAGGTTATGAAAATTGGCAGAGCACTAAGAATTCGGGTTATCCCTGCATGACATGGAGAGGTAGATTGGTCTGGGGAATTTACAACATAACTGTAAAAACAAATTATTGGGAGGACTAAATTGGATCTACAGAAGGCCATTGCTCTATCATTGGAGCTCAGGAACTATAGGGGATGCCAGACAGCAGTGTCCTCCAATTATGCAACTTTCATCTCAACTGAGAGCAATTATATCCGTAAAATATCCCTTCAGTGATGGAGTTCATTCACATCACCAAGAGTTGAGGAAAGAGAGAGAGTCTTTAGACTCCTAGGATGCATGCTGCAGACAGTTGATGGTGTGTAGACGAGGTCAAAATGTGTGCTGCTTCATAAAGGCCAAGGCCAAAACGTGACCTTACCTTATAGGTGTGCCCATTATCAAGAACAGAGCCGTTGATGTCGTCTGTATGGATTTCAGTAAGACGTTTGACAAAGCACCTCATGGGAGGTTAGTTGAGAAGGTCAAGCCTCGTGGGATACAAGGATAGGTAGCTAGATGGATAAGTAACTGGCTTAGTAATAGGTGACAGAGAGTAATTGTGGAAGGGTGTTTTTCTAGCTGGAGGTCGGTCACTAGTGGTGTGCCACAGGGCTCGGTGCTGGGACTTCTTCTATTTGTAATATATATAAATGACTTGGAAGAGGAAGTAAGTGGAGTGATCAGCAAATTTGCAAACAATACAAAGATGGCTGGACTTGCAGGTAGTGAGGAACATTGTTAGGTGATGCAGCAGGACATAGGCTGGTAGCTTGGGCAGATAGATAGCAGATGGAATTCAATCCTGATAAATGTGAGGTGATGCATTTTGGGAGAAAGAATGTAGTGGGGAGGTATATGATAAAGGGTAGACCTATTAAGAGTATAGAAATGCAGAGGGACCTGGGGGTGCAGTCTCTGAAGGTATCAGAGCGGGTTATGAAGAAAGCATATGGTATGCTAGCCTTTATAGGAAGGGGTATAGATACAAGAGTTGGCCTTTAATGTTGCAGTTGTATAAAACGTTGGTTAGACTTCATTTGGAATGCTGCGTCCAGTTCTACCGGAACTTACTACCGGAAGGATGTGGAGACTCTGGAGAGAGTGCAGAGGAGGTTTACCAGGATGCTGTCTGGTATGAAAGGTCTGAGTTACAAGGAGAGGTTAGGCAAATTGGGACTGTTTTCCTTACAAAGATGTAGACTTAGAGGAGATCTAATAGAGGTGTACAAGATTATGAGGGGTATAGATAGAGTAAACAGGGTTAAGCTTTTTCCTAGGATGGACTGAAATAGCACGAGGGGTCACGGGCTTAGGGTGAGGGGGGTAAGGTATAATTTGGATGCTAGAGGGAGTTTTTTCACACAGAGGGTGGTGGGGTTATGGAATGCGCTGCCAAGTAAAGTGGTGGAGGCAGGTACTCTGGAGTTAGTTAAGAAATACTTAGATGGGCACATGAACAGAATGGGAATGGAGGGGTATAGAAAACTGATTTAAAATAGGGATCATGAGCCTTGGGAGTCCCTGGGAAGTGTGTAAATAGATAATGATATTGATGTACTTGTTTTTATCCTACAGGTGCTTTGGTCCACCTTGTTGTCTAACAAGGGGCATACATGCGATGGGTTGTGAGAGGGATGCTCTTGGATTTTTTTTCGAGAGTATCCTCGTGCCTCACGTCGTTAGTGTACGCTTGACCTGGACCATTTGATGGGCAACACGACAGCTCAGTGACTATCGCTGTGCTGTGCAGATACATTGATTTGGGCCTGTGTCTGTGGGAGTTTGCACATTCTCCCCGTGCTTGCGTGGGTTTTTTCCAGGTGCTCCGGTTTCCCCCCACATCCCAAAGATGTGCTCTTGGGCTAATTGGCAAAACAAACCTCCCTAAATTGTCTCAAATTTGTTTTTTAATCCATAGATCTGTAAACATAGGCGGGGATCGTTGCGTAGAGGTGGGAACAGCAGGGTTGTGGCGCGGGCTCGTTGGGCCGAAGGGCCTGTTTCCCGTGCTGTTTTATTCTTTGTTGATATTTTTTAACAAGGAGCACACCAAGAAAAATTATATGTTGGATTTTGTTTTCAGCAGTGGCTTTGGACTATTATCTGATTATTGATATAATTAAGGTATTCAAAATGAAAAAGGCATCAGATTCTGTCCAGTTTCTTCTAATGTTTGGGTTGGCTAGGAACGGGAGAACATTTAAAATAAATAAGCAGGGAACTAGATTAGACTTATTTCTTCTCAAAGTCAGCATCCTCTGGAACATTTAATGGAATCATGCAGTGGTTCTGAATTTTCTAACGTTCTTCAAAAACTGGCTCAGCAATTTCCCGAGAAAGAACAAATTTCTAACTATAAATGGAAAAATGAACGTTGGTTGGAATTAGAACTATTTATGGTTCTCATGCTGTACCGGATTGCTGGATTGTGATAGCAGATTGGAGAGGAACTTCTCAGAGTTTTAATTGGCTTCAGGTTTGTTACTGCAAAAACAAGAAATTCAGTAGTCAAATAGAAATATGGTGTACATGTATGCACTATGCATAGAAGAGTATATTGATTGGAATAGATGGTTTCTTCCCATCCTTTCTATATTTATATACATGGAAATCACTATCTTTGCTTGAAAACTATTCAAGCCAAATGTTGGGGTCTGCAGAATACCTCCCATAATAGCAATATCCATATCTATGCATGTTCCACTGCAGGAAGTTTATCGAGCATGGAAAGTCATGAGTACTTCCAGTGCTAGAGGCTCAGTCATGTACTGCCTTATTGAAATTGGACTGCTGTAAGAATTTGGAGAAAAATGACCTTTAAGTTTATAGCTTGGTAATTCAGGAGGAACTGTCTTGGGCCAACTTGTCCCTCTTTAGCAAATCTCTACAGCCCTCACTGAAGTGAACAGATAGAATGCTACATTGTAGGATCCTTATTTTTTGGGTGGGAGTGAATCTGATGTAGCCAGTAGTTCTCTTCAAAGTAAGCAGACTCAATTTTCAGCCTCCTTTATCTAGCAAGATTGTGTGCAGGAGGGGTTAAGATTAAGCTGAGTTGACTTATTGGCCTGAAGTTGGTCTATTTTTATGACCATTTCAGCCTTCCAGGTACCTACTTTAATTTCATCGTAGGTGTCATAATGTGATTTTAATATTGAATTGGGGAAGGCCCTGCAGAACATAAAACCAACAGCCAAACTACAGAAATGACTGGCCGAAGAGACAAAGGTAATTACTACAAAGTTACTTCTACCCTAGGCTCCATTAGAGGTCCTTGGGAGTGTGCAACCTTGGCTGCACCTCTTTAGTAACTGCTAAAGTCTTTGTTTAGAAGTGACATTATATGAATGCTCAGTGTCCTAAGGCTCCAAACCTTATTTTCCATTCTCACCTGTCAACTTAGACTTCAGTCCTGCTGGTTTCAGGAAGGCGACCGTGCTGTGATATTTGAATAAAGTCTGAGAATTAAAATAACTCAGGTCTCATGCTGCACTTCCATAGAGTTTCTTCGTTCACCTTTATACCTCCCCATTGCCTTTTGTTTTGTCCCCAACAGTTTACAGAATCACACAGTTGTTACAGTGCAGAGGGAGGCCATTTGGCTCATTGTGACAGCACCAGCTCATTGAATTCTCCTCCCTTCTCTCTTTTTCTACTTTTCAAATAATCATTAGTTCCCTTTGAATGCCTCAATTTTGAACCTGCCTTCACCACAGCTTCAGGCACTGCATTCCAGAACTTAGTAACATGCTATGCAAAAAAGTATTTTCTAATATCACTTTTGCTTATTTTACCAATTAACTGCAAATACTTACTTGGTGATATTTGAACAATACAGCATCTTGAGAATTCGTAGCTTTTTGCAGCCTTTCTTTAGGAACATAAATATTGAATCAGTAAGACTGACACAACCCGAGATATCCAAGGAGTACAGATAATGGCACACACCAGCCAGATACTGGATGCTTAAGTCTGTAATCTGATGAATCAATGAAAAAGTAAATAAAATCTCTCTTTGCAAATACAGCATTTTATTAAAGTCATCACCAAAACACTGTAAGGCTGATACTTTAGTACTGAAAGAATGCTGCACTGTCAGAGGTGCTGGCCTTTGGTTAAACCAAAGCCTCTCAGCACTCTCAGACAGATGCAAAAGATCCTCTGGCATTATTCAGAACTTCTAATAGCCTGGTCAACATTTATCCCTCATCCAACAACAAGAAAACAGAAATCTGATCATATATTCCATTGCTATATGTAGAAATTGACTACTTTTGTCTTATTTAATAGCAGTGACTGCTACTCTTGAATCTAAGTACTGAATAAATATTTTTTAAGAGTTGGACTCTATTTTCCAACCAATTAAGGTATGTTTTGAAATAATAATTGCAGCTTTAATCTTACCCTGTGAGAATGGTGCATGGGAGAGATTAACATTAGGTCAAGTGAATGTATTAGACTGCAATCACTCTATGCCTGCCTGGGTTATGAAATCCAGCACAAGGGTTCTTTCATGGGGAAAGGATTATGCTGATTGGTATTGTGCAAAAGATACTTTTGGATTGGTCAGAGAAAATACTCATTCTGGTCCAGAAACAATGTTGCAAAGGCACTTCTTTCTCCCAGTTGTTCTTGCCTCCCTTCAGCTGAGACATATTGAGCCTGGGAACTCTAGCCACCCACTATAAAAGCTGCAAAGTGGGTTAAATCAAATAAAAATATTTAAGTTACCATGTACTTCCTGAGACCTCTGGTATTGGGGCACTGAACAAAATACTCTTGTTGTTGACAGTGGACCATTAGCCACTTTGACAATAATGTTAACACTACAGCTAGCACCAATGATAGAGATGGCCTTTATACGCATTCTATTTGCTGAGTTTCTCTAAGTCTCCGAAACTCAGAGCTCATTTGCTGCAACTATCTCATGCATGGGAGCAACATTGCCAGCAGCCTACTTCCATATTAGGAGAACACATTGTAGCAGCACACAGAACATATTGTGTAAAAGCACCTAATAGTATATGGGGTCTCACTAGGTTATTTTTATTTCCTGGATACCATTGTGTGTTTGGTTTATGCACCTTAACATTTTTTGAAATCCATACTCAGATGGCTTATGGGTTTCTTTCTATATCAGTGGCCTGTGGCCAAAAATAAAGAGATGGTACATATGATATCATGGCTATTGAATGTAGGGCAATGATGAATGAAGAACGTATTAACATACAAACAAGGAGCCAGGAGTAGGTCATTCCGCCCCCTCGAGCCAGCTCCACCATTTAATAACAGCATGACTGATCTGATAGTAACTTCAAACCTGTATCCCATTTACCTTCAATAACCTTTCATCCTCTGTTTGCCAAGAATTTATTCACCTTTGCTTTTAAGATATCCAAAAACTGTGCTTCCACCACCTTTCCAGAAAGACAGCTCAAAAAACTCACGACTTTGAGTGAAAAAATATCACCTCATCTTCATTTTAAATCTTTTTAAACAGTGATCCCTGTTCTAGGTCCTCCCACACGAGAAAAGTTCCTTTCCAAATTCACTCTACCAAGACCCATCAAGATCTTATATGTTTCAGTCAAGTGACTTCTTACTGTTCTAAACTTCAATGGATACAAGACAAGCCTGTCCAACCTTTCCTCATAAGACAATTCACCAATTTCAGATATTAGTCTGGTAAGTCTTCTCAGAATTGCTTCCAATGTATTTACACTTTTCCTTAAATAAACTTGTAGAAATGCATAGATGTGGACTCAGTCTACTTCTTCCCCATTTAAGTTGGGACAACTGGTGGTAGTGAGATGTAAGTGTGCACGAATAATAACTGTGCAAATCATTTTATAACATACAAATTGAACAGGCTAACAATATATAGCCATTTATATAGGGTGAAATACTGATTAAGCTGTTGCTGCTAGTGCATAGCCCATTATGTTTCCTCACTCCGCCTCAAACTGTTTTCTTGTGTAAAAAAGAAAGGCCAGTTGTAGACTAGTTTGTTATATTGTGCTGGAACCTTGTGTTTAGTTTAGTCACATTGTGCTAGTTGGCTGTGCTGTAGATGTTATCATCAGGCTGGTGTTCAGGGACATCCTTCAGTTCCCACTAGAAGAGCATCCAGTTCCACTGATGCAGGGGTCTTTGTTGTAGGCTGAGTGACTAGGGTACAATGGCATCCATTAGTGCAGGTTCCAATACCTACAGTAGGTAATGTGCATTCATAGATAGAGACCATTGTCAGAGGCTACTACATAATTGTTCAGCTGTGAAGCCTGGCTGTATACTCATACCAACTTATTATGGCTGCATATGTTCTCGATCCTATCCATTTGACCAGTTTTAGAGGTCAGTCTGTAAGCGTTGTGATCATAGAATATTTTTCCTCTTAATTTCTTCAGCAAGAACTTTAACAAGATATTGCATGATAAGTTATTGCATAAGATTAAATAAGAGTCCAGAGTGAGGTATCCAGTTGGATACAAAGTTTTGTATCTATATTTGTGTCTGAATATGCCCTGTTTGTGAACAGAACTCTTCACTCACCTGATGAAGGGGCAACGCTCCGAAAACTCGTGCTACCAAATAAACCTGTTGGACTTTAACCTGGTGTTGTGAGACTTACAATACAAAATTGGTTTGATGACAGAAGATAGAGAGTGGTTGTAAAAGGTTGTTTTCCAAACTAGAGACTTGTGACCATCAGTGTGTCTCAGGGATTGATGCTGGGTCCGCTGTTATTTATGTTAATGATTTGGATGAGAATTTAGGAGGCATGGTTAGTAAATTTGCAGAAGACAACAAGATTGATGGCATGTGGACAGTGAAGAAGGTTATCTAGGATTGCACTGGGATCTTGATCAATTGGGTTGGGGGACCGATGAATGGTAGATGGAGTTTAATTAGATAAACGTGAGGTGATGCATTTTGGAAGATTGAATCAGGGCAGCACCCACTCAGTTAAAGGTAGAACGCTGGGGAGAGTTCTAAAACAAAGAGAACTAGGAATAGAAGTTCATAGCTACTTGAAAGTGAAGTCATAGAGGGATGGATGAAGAAGGCATTCAGTATGCTTGGTTTCATTGGTCAGGATGTTGAATACAGGAGTTGAGATGTCTTGTTGAAGTTGTACAAAACATTAATAAGGCCACACTTGGAATACTGTGTATAGTTCTGGTCACCCTGTTATAGAAAGGATATTATTAAACTAGAAAGAGTACAGAAAATATTTACTAGGATGCTACCTGGACTTGATGGTTTGAATTATAAGGACAGGCTAGATAAACTAGGACTTAGTATATATATATAATCTATATTACTTATATCACAGCTGACATAGATAGGATGCAAGGCTGAGCGGAGAAGTGGCAGATGGACCTGGATAAATGTGTAATGGTCCATTTTGGCAGGTCAAATGGAATGAAGAAGTATAATATCAAGGGTAAGACTTTTAGCAGTGTAGAGGATCAGAAGGACCTTGGGGTCTGGGTCCAAGGGATTCTTAAATTGGCCTCGTAGGCAGAAGATGTGGTTAAGAAGGTGTATGGTGTACTGACCTTCATCAATCGAGTCGGGAGATAATGTTGCAGCTTTATAAGACCCTAGTCAGACCTCTCTTGGAATACTGTGCTCAGTTCTGGTCACCTCATAAAAAAGGATGTGGAAGCTATTGAAAGGGTGCAGAGGAGATTTACAAGGATGTTGCCTGGATTGGGTGGCATGCCTTATGAGAATAGGTTGAGGGAGCTCCATCTTTTCTCCTGAGAGAGATGAAGGATGAGAGGTGACTTAATAGAAATGTATAAAATGTTGAAAGGTATAGATCGGGTGGATTGTCAGAAGCTTTTTTCAAGGGCTGGAATGGTTGCTATGATGACACAGTTTAAGGTGCTGGGGGGTAGGTACAGAGGAGATATCAAAGGTAAGTTTTTCACTCAGAGGGTGGTGGGTCAGTGGAATCAGCTGCCGTCGGTGGTGGTGGAGGCAAACTTGATAGTCTTTCAAAAGACTTCTGGATGAGTATATGAGACTTAATAGAATTGAGGGTTAAAGGTAAGCCTAGTAAGTATGGAAATCATTGGTACAACTTGTATAGTTTTTCTATGTTCTATGACTTTCTTCCTGGAGCATATGAAGCTTAGTGGTGATCTTATAGAGGTCTATAAAATAATGAGGGACACAGATAAGGTAGAAAGTCAACATCTTTTCCCAAAGGTAGGGTAGTCTAAAAATAGTGGGCATGGGCTTAAGATGAAAGGGGAGAGATACAAAAGGGTCTAGAGGGGCAACTGTTTTCACTCAGAGGGTAGTGAGTGTCTGGAACAAGCTGCCAGAGGCAGTAGTAGAGGTGGAGAAATTTTGACTTTTAAAAAGCATTTAGAGAGTTACATGGATAAGGTGGTAATAGAGAGATATGGGCCAACTGCAGTTGGGATTAGCTTAATGATACAAACTGGGAAGCATGCGTAAGTTGAGCCTAAGGGCCTGTTTCCATGCTGTAAATCTCTATGACTCTAATTGGTATTAAATGATTGGTTTTGAGTTTGGACTGCAAAAGAGTCTCCTTGGTAGTAGAAATCTGGCCCTGGTATATCTGTAGAACAGTCACTGTGCTGACAGAGCAGACTTTGTCATGGTATATTTCGCAGACTAAGGAATACAGCATAATTATGTCTGATCCCAGGTTCATTTCTCTGGATGTTTAAATAAGTGTTCTGCTAGTCCTTCAGATTGTAAATATATGGGACTGCTTGTAATATGCTCAAAGTCTAATGTGTGCAAAATCTCTAAATTCATTGAAGATGAATTGGTGAGCGTTGTCTGTCATGAGTCTGAGGGATATTGTGTGTGGCAAAGTGTCTTGTGAGTTTGATGATGACTGTGTTATTTGTCATGTTTGGTAAGTACTCAAGTTCATACTACACGGAATATGAGTTGACTGAGACCAAATGTTGTTTCACATTCCATTAAAAAATGTCAGTTGCCGTGAATGACCATGAGAGGTCCAGGACCTCATTTAGGTTTTGACTGATGCAGCTTGAGTCCATTACATGGGTACACATCTGGAGATTTCCCACTTCATGCTGGTGCACAAGAGAGGGCCCTTGTGATTCTCTTGCCGTAGTTGCTTCTAACCCATGCTGGCTCAACTGAGATTTCTGAGTGTAGTACCTCTGAAGAGCAGCAGGAATGATGAATTGCTGGCCACACAGTATCAGTGCATCCTGGACAGTTAGTTCATTTCTGATGTCAAAAAAATATGTGGAACTTATGGGGAAGCTCACTTGTGAATCCAGGCCGGCTCTCATGATGAGGTTATTCAGTTGTCTGCGTGTGATGTCCACCTGTAATGCACCTTTGAGATCCTGAATTCTACAAGAGTGAAGCACCTCTTTTATCATGTAATCTATGTCATTCTCATGATCTGCCTGGTCATGAGTAGGAAGACTGTAGAAAGGATATGAAGCAAATACATCTCCTTACCACATGTAATAGTATGGCACACTTCTAACATCAAGACACTTCAGGCTTAATTAAAAACAAAAGGTATTTCAAAAGGAATATCAGTTTCTGAATTTGTTCCAACTCAGTTTCATTTCCTAATCTCTCATTCCACTGAGAGTTGGTTGTTTGCATCCAATGATTAATCTGTTATTCTTGGTTTCCAATTCTCCTTCTCAACATGAGCAAGTTTTAGTCCATTTGGTCCATATAAAGTTGCTCATCAGCATTTCAGCCCTGAGTTCCAGTCCTTTACAAGAAATTCTTAATCCACTGACATTATTCGCCAGTTTGCATTCTGTTACTAAACACATTGGAGTTCTTCCTCAATCACTGTGGCATTTGTTTCTCCTATAATAACTTACTCTTGCCAAAAAGAATTACAGTCATTAAAATCATAGACTCCTTAGAGTCCATTTGGCCCATTGAGCCTGCACTGATAATAATTCCACCCAGGCCCCATCCGTGTAACCCCATGTATTTACTCTGACAATCCATGTATTTACCTTGATAATGCCTCTGACACTAAGGGGTAATTTAGCATGGCTAATCCTCCTCGTCCGCACATCTTTGTAGATGTGGGAGGAAACCAGAACATCCAGAGAAAACCCAGGGGAGAATGTGCAAACTCCATACAGTCATCCAAGGCCATAACTGAACCCGGGTTCCTAACGCTGTGAGGCAGCAGTGCTAACCACTGTGCCACTCCCTATTCATTAGTCCATCACTCTACTTTTGCAATTCATTTAGTTTATCCATTTCTGAGTTTCTTCCAAGTTGAATCCAACATTCTTTTCCAACATTTGATAACAATCTCTCCCTTCTCATGCTTTACATGTTTTCAGACAACTGCCACATTTCTTTTGTTATAGTTGCTTTGAACTCTGCTTGTACATTCAACATTTCTTCCTTTTCTTGTTATATTCATTTGACAAGTCATTTGAATTGCTAACTTGTTCAAACAGTTGCAGTCTGTCTGGGTTTTGTCATTGCTAAGTCCTCCTCAGTAGACAGTTTCTGCTTTTTTGCAAATGCCATTTTCTCAAGCTCATTTGTGTATTCCACATGATGGATAGTTTGGTCATTCAATTGGATCTCTGGAGAATTCCCACTAATGATTCTGGGGAATGATAGTTCTGCTCTAACTTCTGCTTCAACAGCACGGTGATCCTTGAGTCAGACTTTATAGGATGTCCTATAGAAGCACTATGGATCAAATCTTTGATGTGTTTCACTTTGAGACGACCAGTTCTCTCACCCATTACAAAACGAATAGCATCAATGACAAGATATTTCCATTGCCCTTTTCGAGTTCCATGCTTTGATCAATGATGCTAAGTTCCACTTGTGCTTTTTACCTTAAGTTTTAATTTGCAGCATTTTATTCACATCTTCATGCTCTTATTCCAGTTTCTTTACTGCTTGTTGGTGAATTTATGTTTCTTGCCCTATTAAATTTCCTAGCTATTTCCATGTTTTCCATAGTGCTTTTTCTTCTTGGCTTTTATGTAGCTGGGCTGCTTTTCATTTAGAACAAAGAACAACACAGCACAGGAGCCCGCATCTCCACCTCGACATTCCCATTTTCATCCATGATCCCTGTCTATATTTATAGAAATCTGCATTGGAATCAAATTAGCAAGATAATTTAGGGAGAATTTGTTTTGCCAATCAGCCTAAGAGTACATCTTTGGGATGTGGGAGGAAATTGGAGCACCCAGAGAAAACCCACACAAGCACGGGGAGAATGCGCAAACTCCCACAGATACAGGCCCAAATCCATGTATCTGCACAGCACAGCGATAGTCACTGAGCTGTTGTGTTGCCCATCAACTGGTCCAGTTCAAGCATACACTAACGATGTGAAGCACTAGGCTACTCTCAAAAAATCCAAGAGCAGCCCTCTCACGACTCATTGCGTGTATGCCCCTTGTTGCACAACAAAGTGGACCGAAGTACCTCTATATAAAAGAGAAATACATCAATATCATGCACATACATCAATCATGCACAAATTTGGACAAAGGTCACAAACTTTTATTTCTGAACATTCTCTTCTTGATGTGAAGATGCTGGTGTTGGACTGGGGTAAACACAGTAAGAAGTCTCACAACATCAGGTTAAAATCCAACAGGTTTATTTGGTAGCAAAAGCCACTAGCTTTCAGAGTGCTGCTCCTTCATCAAGGAATTAGGAGTTCTGTTCACAAACAGGGCATATAAAGACACAAATTCAATTTACAATATAATGGTTGGAATGTGAGTCTTATGCAACTCTTAAGACTTGCATCCACCGTTTTTCAACTGCGAAGTGAGTCTCCTGTTCTGCCACTACATATTCCAATACATGCGCAACCCCACGCCTTAAAGCCTACCCATTTTTTTTCCTCCTGGTAAGAAATGCAATATGTATTTCTTTCTTGTTTATTTTCTTGCTTGGTCTTCTTGCATTGGCCCTTCAATTTTTAATCCTGTTGTTAATTTTCCCCAGCCTTCTAATAAAGTGTAAGGATCTATAATGATCTTTTCTTGATGGTCCTGATGAAACAAAATCCTGACTCATCGCCATTTTTATTTTATAATATCCAAAGTACATTAGGGATTGGGGTTTAAACAAAAAGAAAATAATGTGGTATACACTCGTATGTTCAGAATAACAACAGTTTATTGCAGGAGATGTTGCCTGTACAGAGTAGTAAATGAAACTAAAGCAGGAGCCTGTGAAACAATCCAATGATATCACCATCAAATCATGTGACTAGTTCTTAAAGCTCATGCAAGCACTTAAATATATAACAATTGTCTACTTGGTAGGGAGCACTTCCTCCTCTGATTGAAGCAGGAATAAAAAGTGAGGCAGGCATTCCCTGCGGGCCCAGGTGCAGGCATAAGATGACCAGGACCAGCATAGACAGCAAAGAGATTATCCCTGTAGAAGGTGTGACTACCCAGTTGCTGCAATGTCCATGTGATGATCAAACTATCTTGACATGATAGAGATCTAGTGCTGCAGAAGGTTCTGGCTTTTAAGAGAAGCCGCCTGGCTCTTGTGGCACCTAACTTTTATGTCTCTGGATCATTCCAAGGCACTGTATGTGATCTATGTAGTCTCTCAGTTGGTTGCATACAGCTGTATCAATGTGTCACTGACATTCTATTCAGGTGAGAAGGTTCATTAATTTCAGGACAGACCAGGTCAGCCAAGCTGAGCAGATGAGAGAATTTTCCTGCAAGGCTCCTCTCCATCCAGGGTGCCACTTGTTGTACTCATCCGGCCTTCAAGTTGCCAGCCTTTGTGAACAGGAAGGGTTTTCATTCTATGAACGTTCAGATTTTGTGTGACCAAAAGACTTAGATTCTATAGGTGCGTGTAGGGTACCCAGACAGTTCACACAATGCATATATTTTTTGCCACTCAAGGCCCTTCGCTGCTCCATTCGTCTTGACAGGTGGTTGATTGGCGACAAGGGTTATCTGCTGAAAATATGGCTGTTGATGCCTGCATGGCACCTCAGGACAGATGCTCTTGAAAGAAACAACCACTGTTATGTATCCACAAGGACAGTAGTGAAGAGGCAGCTTTAGATAAGATAGGTGCCTCAACTAATCAGGGGTGACCTGCGGTATGTTGCTCATAGTAGTGGTCTGCTGTACTTTTCACAATCTCACTCTCTCTGGAGGAAACCTTTTGAGCTGAAGAATGCTGACACTGCAATATCTGTCTTAGACATGGTCACTGATGATGACGCAGATGTTGATGCCGGGCAGCAAAGGATTGAGGACAATGAGCGAATACATAAATTCAGCAGTTTTTCAAATAGGCTGGCATGCTCTGTTTTCCTAAATCACCAATGAGCTCTAACTTAATCTGAAATACATAACACCCATCCATTACATCAGCCCATTTCTTTCCAAATAATGTTTGGCTCCCTGAATATCTCTCAACAGACAGCAGTGAAGCTGATACTAAGGCAGCATACAGGAATTTTGTGGTTTGACTGCAGTAAGTTATTTATGGTGAAAAAATTAATATGAAAGTAAGCAAAGCAAATCCCTCTGGTTAATTAACATAGTTCTTTAAGTAAAAAGAAAACAATAACACCCAATGCGGATCCCTGTTTGTGACTAACATGTCTTGAGCTTTCTTTGTCGGTACTACGTCTAGGTCACCCATTCTGCACTGACAGTGGCATTTGAGGCAGGTTAATGATCTGGTTACCCTTTTTTGCATATGAGGTCATTCCTTGGTCAATGGGACCTGAGCATGCTCCGCCTTGGCAGGTTCACTCAGCAACACTGATGGGAAATCCTCAGTCACCATGCACTCAGAAGATGGAGTGGCGACTGCCAGAGACTTGGAGTACTATTGTCCTTGTCCAGGCTCTGTGAACACAGATGACAGCCACTTTGTTTTCTATTCTGAGGTGAGTTCTCACCTCCCTATGCACCAATGAAGGATGAGTAACTATTAGTGACATTTGTTACTTCTTTCTTCTTCCACACAAGCACTGATCTCCTAAGATCAGTGGCTGTGTGAGGACAATCCTAGTGATGTGTCATTGTGCTTCTGGAGCTGCCTCCTCAGGAGAGTTGCCATTCTCTCAATGGATGAAACTGTGCCTTTAGAGCTCAGAGTCAATGCAGCGCTCATGCTCCACAAGGACACCTCCATCACAGATACCATGACAAGCAAACCCTTAGTGATCTCTGCCAGGTCTCCTCATGCAACCTATTGGACATCCACCATTGTGGATGCCTCCAATGTCGGTGCCTCCAGAGATGCATCATTTTCATCAGACTCAGCATGGCCCTTGTATATCAGTCTCTGACTGCTGGCATATGGGGTATTCTTTGCCTCTACCAGCGCCCCAGTGAACACAATGTATCCTCAGTGCTGTGCCCTAACAGCTCATCCAACATGGTCACGGCTTCTGGTTTGACAGTATCTGCACTGGTGTTCAATGCTTAGAGATGGTGTGCTGTGCATCCCTCCCTCAATATGTTGGGTGTCAAGGAAAGATCATCAGCTCCATGGCTGGCTCTGGTGGATGGCTCATCTTTGGGATGACAGCAAAAGTTAATATTCATAATCATATTACAGATTAAATTTTCAGCACATCCTGGACAGCCTTGAATGGCCTTGATTTCATTAAGGTATTTCAGTGATTGGCACATAACTAAGGTCATGTGATGACTGAAATGCTCATTTATCACTTGCAGCCTCATTCTGGCATGCTTCAGCCCATTAATCTCTTACCTTTCTCACAGACGTCAGCCTCTCCATGACCTGATGATCTGTCTCCTTGCTGTCTCCAGCGTTTCCAGCTCATGACTGGTGAAGATTGTCAGATTTGGCAATCCACCACTAGTGGAGACCATCCATGACTGATGTAGCTTTGTCTCTCGTGTAAGTAAGCCCAGAGTTCCACTGAGTGCTGAAACCTTCATCTCCAACTCAATGTGTTGTTTTGTTCTTTGTTCTAATTCCATGCTGCCCCCGAATACAAAACATCTCCAAAAGGATTGAGATCATTACCACCCTTTTGAATACTGAAGTTTTGATGGACCAAAGGTTGCTGGTTCATCTCTCCAGCCTTGATGTGAATTGGCACTCCCTGAAACCCACATACTTATTCACAACAATGAATGGGCACCCTCCTCAGTGCTCCATTCTGCACAATGCCCACTCAGTACTCACCTGTGCCAAGTGCAGAAAGTCATTGAACCTTTTCCAGCACAGGATCCAGGTTTGCCAGACAAGGTCATGGCCACTGATCTCTGCTGCCAACTCAGTCCAAGCCATTTGGTAAGTTGAGGGGTGAGACCCTCTTTCCATTCCTTGGCATTAGGATGTCCTCCTTTCTTTTACTGCTTCCACTAGGATTCTGAGGTAGTCATCAGGGAAATGGGGCAAATGCTGGCTGCAAGGACTGCCCTTCCGCCTGCTATGGCTCCTGCATAGCAATTCTGCTGCCACAGATTCACCAGTGGCTTGCCAGTTTTAAAGTGCAGTGGGCCAGTATCACTTACTTGGCAGCCAGCGTAATATCACAAGTTTTTGTCAGAGCTGAGCAGGACCGAGATTCATGTCTGCTTCTAGTTCTGTCCATGACTGCTCAAGCCAAACATGAAATCCAACAATGATGCTCTTCCAACATGAACCAGGAAGGACAAAAGATCTTGTAGATAAATCATTGTATTAGAACTTGAACTGAAGGGTGCTGATAAACATGTATATTAGCACAACCAGCCTCAGGTTTCTTGAGACATTGGCATCAAGAAAACTGAAGGCACCTTCACCGCTCCCCTATACCACCTCTCTCCCCCTTGATCCATATACAAATGTACCTCTCCCCCTTGATCCATACATAAATTTGTCATACAATGCATGAAGAAATAAGTTCAAAGAATGTTTACACACTGCATTAATAATAGAAATTATGTTATAATAGTCTTAAATAAAACACTGGTATGCAATATTTCTCTATTATGATGAGTTTGATTTGGGCTCCTCAATTTGAGCACCATACACGCTGGCATTTTTCAACTTTGCAGTTTGGAAATCAAAGTGACAGCATACGATCCACTATACAAATTCCCAGGCACTGAATTCCTCAGAAAGGAATATTAACTCCATGAGGGTCATAAATCTCTCCTGTGTAGAAGAGTTTATCTTTTACTGCACAAAACAGTATCCTTAGAAACACAAACTTTGTGAAACTCAGTTCAGCTTCCCATGATTGATGAAAAACCCAATCTTTGAATTGCTTACTCGACTGCTCACTTGGTAGAGTCTGAATGGAAGCTCAGATTTACCATTCACCTAGTTGCACACTTATGTGTACTGTGACCTTTGAAAGACATGTTTTAAGATGGTGGAAGCCGAAAGGAGGCAGACCAAAAGAGTTCTGTTCTGGTACAGATTAAATCTGAAACTTGAGATATTATTTATGCTTTTGGATTGTGTTTGTAGAGATATCAGTAGCATCATTACCACTCACTCCTTTGCCAAGCTCCAGGAATAGTATTGTTTAAATTGAGAGTGGCAGTAACTGATTTTGTGTAATGTAATTTATTACTGTAATGTAACATCTGGGTGGCCAGGTTATAATTGAACCTGTGTAACGTGTGATTGATATCATTCTTTCTATTAATCTGTTTCACTGGTAGTAGGATTGAATAAATGGGTACATCCCAAACAAAGAATTGTACTTAAACCCATATTGGCCAACTGCTCCAGATGGAGACAAACTGTGTTATTAGAAGTCTAAAGAACAAGTTTGGGCAATCCAAGAGAATGGTATTAATAAGAGTCTAGATTCAGACTAACCATATAGTATTCTTCAAAGTAGCTACATAACTCTAGAAGAATTAAAACAGGAAAAAGAGAGGATAAAATATTCAAGAAAATACTTCAATTTTTCTGAATTTACCTTTGGGCATCCAGCAATGTTCAGTGAAGTGAGCCTTCTGCAACAGAAGGCCAGTGTCTTTGTGCTTGAATCAGTCACTAAGAGGCAATGTGAGAGATCCAAGTATTCCAGATCGATCACCTTGGCATAGAATTTCTTGAATACAAAATAGCACAATAAAACTAACATTTTGTGTATTAAAATTAGGAATCTTTATGTTTTGGGTGTTTTCTTTTTTAAATTTTGTAAGTAATGTTCCGAATTTTGTAGGAATCAGCAACATGTAGCAGAACATTATTTATATTACAAAACTATTTGTTACTGAATCCATAGCAAGCTGTTCATTTTTCAATTGTAAGCAAATTTATTGTGAAATCAAAGTATTAGGGAGTAATCTTTAGACAAGACTAAAACGTGATTGATGCAAGCTGCATAATGTTTAGCAGACCATAAAAACAGAAAGTGAAAAGGTTAGTTAAAGTTAATATATTCGTGTCACAAGGAAACTTATATTAACACTACAATGAAGTAAAAATCTCCTAGTCACCATACTCCAGCACCTCTTCAGGTACATTGAATTTAGCATGGCCATGTGCCTAACTTGCACGTCTTTCAGACTATGGGAAGAAACTGGAGCACCCGGAGAAAACCCAACGGACATGAGGAGAATGTACAAACTCCCCACAGACAGTGACTCAAACCTGGATCCCTGACGCTGTCAAGTAGCAATGCAAACCACTGTGCCAAGTGCATTTTTCAACAAACACAATCAAAGTAACATAGGATTCATCTCATCTACATTAATTAATCTCCATTATTCCAAATCTCTACTATTAGTTCTTGGACGACAATACTTTTATACATTGGGATAGAAATTTGTCTTTCATATAAAAAGATCTCTATTTATGCAGCAACAAATTATCATGTCAATAACACATGAAAGCAAATCAAACTCGATTTCTTTTGCTATTTTAAAATTGACTTTTGCCATCAATAAATAGCTGCTCTAGGGCACATGAATCAAAGGGATGGCTATCTGTCCTGGAAGCTTCCAATGGGAATTACAAGATCAAAAGAGTTCTCCTCTCATCCTTGTGGAGTCTCACAACACCCCATTGCCCCCCACCCGAGAAACAGACAGCTGGGAGGCCACAGAATCCCATCATTATTCCGGCAGATTTGTTAACTAATCCATCTCACAATTGGGACTGTCCAGGTCTAGTTCAAAAGAGACCATTGAGGAAAGTGTGAGTGGAGGACCTTAGGACTGGCAATCAGTAGTACTGAGAACATGAGAGGAGAACAACAAGCCAGACAGTCAGCAGCACCTAAAGGAGAATGTGAACACTGTACCCTAGGATAGACAGACAGCAATACTAAAAGGACAGTGTGAGTGGTGGACATCAAACTAGACAGTTAGAGGCAGCTGGAACCAAATGTCATAAGAGGAACATAAATACATTGATATGTGAGAATCTGCTTTCCGGAAAGGTTATCATGTAGCTGTAAATTAGAAATCACATTCTTTTAAAAAGGGGCTACTTAATTTAAATAGGAAACACAAGCAACAAGGAAAGAAAGTTGAGGCCAGGTAAAATAAAGTTACATAAGCGAACTAAAATAAAATTAACAAATGGTATTAAATCTATGCTATGGCAGGGTAGCTCAGTCTTGTAGAATGTGGGAGGTCATGTCTGTTCCTAATGCTCTAGATGACCAGATACACAAGATGTGTCACCAGTTGCAGAAGCTTGAGATCTGGCTTTCAGAGCTCAAGTGGGAGCTGAAGTCACTGTAATGCATCCACAAGGCTGTGAACTACATGGATAGCACATTCAGAGAAGTGTTTACACCACAGCTTAGAAGCCTGGAGGCAGAAAGGAATGGGTGACTGCCAGGCATTCCAAGAAAACTAAGCAGCTGGTGCATGGGTCCCCTGAGGTCCAATTCACTGTTTTGAATACTGATGAAGGCATTGGTTCCTCAATGGAATGCAATCAGACCTGAGTGTGTGGCAGCACAGATGTGTCTGTTGTACAGGGAGGGGAGAAAGAAGAGGGCAAGAGCAGTAGTGACAGAGGTTTGATGGTTAGGGGAACAAACAAGTGTTTCTGTTGCCGTAGATATGACTCTAGGATATGTTGCTTCCCTGGTGCCAAAGTCAAGATGTTAGGGAGCCACTGCAGGACATTTTTTGGGAGAAGATGATCATCCAGAGTTTGTGGTCCATATTGGTGCCAATGCCTTAAGAAGAAGAACCTTAATCTAAAAACAGACGTTAGGGAGTTAGGAAAGTGATTGAAAAACAGGACTTCTAAAACAGCAATCTCAGGGTTACTCATAATCCCATGTACAGAGAGGATAGAACAGCAGAATTGAGTGAGCTGCTGTTAGGGAAGACTATTGAGTAGCTGAGAAATAAAAAACATACTCTTTTCAAAAAAAGATGATCTATACATGAATAAGAAGCACAAGTAATAAGGAAATAACTGAATTTTCATTTTAACTTAGACAATTAATACACTTTAAAAACTTCAGATAGATTAGAATTTTTTTTTAGGCTGTGTATTCTATTTTATGTTACATCTGGGAATTCACCCATGATTTGCATATCCTGAACTACGGAGGAAATCCTAGACGCTGTTGGTAGTCTGGATGATCATATATGTAGTAGCTGCCTCTGACTGGAACAACCTGAGCTCTGGGTTTTGGAGTTGAGCTGCAGCTGGGGCACTACAGTACATTTATGAAGGTGAGAGGTTTATGCTTTCAGGATGTGGTACCCTCAGCTTAAGGAAGTTCAGGCAGGAAGGGAATAGGTGATCACCAGAGGAAGGAGAGCAGGGAGGTAGTGAGAGAATCTCCCAAGTACATTCCACTACAAACCATTTTTCACCTTTGAAAACAGTGAGAGTTACGGTTCTTCTGTGGAAACCAACCAGAGCCAACGCTATGGTACCATAGATATTTCAGCTGCTCAGGTGGAGGAGGAAATATGGAAGGGTTAAAGTGATAGGGGATTCATTAACAAACAGAGCAGACAGATGTTTCATAGCTGTAGACGTGACTCCAGGATGATATATTGCCTCCAGGGCTCAAGGTCTGAAGCAGGAGGGTAAAGAGCTAGAGGTCATGATCTACATTGGGATGAATGGCATATTAAGAAAGAGAAATGAGGTTCTGCAAGACCAGAGAACCTTAGATGTCAAGGCGCATTAAAGTCAATATTAAGAAAAGAAGAGATACTGAAAGTTCAATACAGAAGAGATCTGGAGGAGCATAAAAAGTGCAGGGGAGGATCTTAAATAGAAACTAAGAAGGCTAAGAGTGCGTAATTAAAGGCTTTGGTAGGTAGAATAAAGGAAACCCTAAAGAGGTTTTTAAAATATATAAACAGCAAGAGAATAACTAAGGAAAGAGTAGGACCAATTAGGGATCATATAGGTAATCTGTACATGGACCTATAATATGTGTGTAAAATCCTCAATGAGTACTTTGTGTTGGTCTTCACATGGAAAGGGATGAAGCAGGTATAGAGACATCAGGATGGAGGACTGTGAAATATTGGAGAAATTAAAATAGAGAGAGAAGTTTAGCAGCTTAAATCTACAGGCCTGGATAAGATGTATCCCAGGCTGTTGAGGGAGGGAAGGACAAAAATATCAGGGGCACTGGCAATCATTTTCAAATTCACTCTGACCATAGGTTAGGTGTGCAGATGTCAATGTTGGATTGGGATAAGCACAGTAAGAAGTCTCACAATAGGTTAAAATCCAATAGGTTTATATGGCAGCACAAGCTTTTGGAGCATTGCCCCTTCAATGGGTGAGTGGAGTTGTGTTCACAGACAGGGCAAATATAGACACAAAGTCAATTTACAAGATAATGATCGGAATGCAAGTCTTTACAGGTAATCAAATCGTAAAACTACAGACAATGTGAGTGGAGAGAGTGCCAAGCACAAGTTAAAGAGGTGTATATTGTCTCCAGCCAGGACAGTTAGTGAAATTTTGCAAGCTCAGACAAGTCATGCAGGTTATATGAACTCAAGATCCCAGTTGAGGCTCATGTGTGCACAATTTGGCTATCAATTTCTGCTCAGTGTTGTTGTGTGCTATGAAGGCCCCCTTGGAGAATGCTTACCGGAAGATCAGAAGCTGATTGCCCCTGACAGCTGAAATGTTCCCTGATGGGAGGGAACACTCCTGCCTGATGATTGTCAAATGGCAACCTTACAGAGGTTGCTGTGACAAGGTTGTGTGGTGCCATGGTCACTGTTCTCCTGATGGCTGGATAGTTTGCTGCAGACAGTGGTCTGTTTGAGATTGTGTAATTGTTTTGAAGGCAAGAAATGGGGTTTGGGAATAGCCTTAGCGAGATGTTTGTCGATGACATGTTGAAGGCTCCGGAGAAGACGTCACAGCTTCTCCGCCCCAGGAAAGTACTGGATAATGAAGGTTGCTCTGTTTGCCATGTCTTGTGTTTGTCTTCTGAGGAGGTTGATGCGGTTTTTCACTGTGGCACATCAGAATTGTTGATCAATGAGTCAAGTGTCATATCCTATTCTTATGAGGGGGTCTTTCAGCATCTGTAAGTGACCTTCCAGTTGGGGAACACTTCATTAGTCACAGGTATTCAGCCTCTATCTTTGGGGAAGCGTTTTCCAACGTGGCCTTCACAACACACAACAGCGCAGAATCACAGAGCCAGAAACTGACAGCCAGGTTCTGCACACATGAGGACAGCCTCAACCGAGACCGTGAGTTCATGACATGCTATCTGCAACCCCCACCACTTGCCTGGGCTTGCAAAATCTCACTAACTGTCCTGGCTGGAGACAATACACACCTTTTTAACTTGTGCTTAGCTCTCTCTCCGCTTATATTGTCTGTAGTTTTACGATTTGATTACCTGTAAAGACTCGCATTCCAACCATTATCTTTTAAATTGAGTTTGTGTCTATATATACACCCTGTTTGTGAACACAACCCCCACTCACCTGATGAAGGAACAGTGTTCTGAAAGCTTGTGCTACCAAATAAACTTGTTGGATTTTAACCTGGCGTTGAGACTTCTTACTGTCCACAGATGAGATGCCAGAAGGCTAGAGAATTGCTAACATTGTCCCATTATTAAAAAAAGGAGGTAGTGATAGACGGGGATATTCTAACCTTGGTGATGGGGCAGTTACCAGAAAGAATTCTGAGGGACAGAATATATCTGCACTTGGATAGACATAGGTTGATCAGGAGTAGTTTGTGGATTTGTTGAAGGAAGGTCGCCTTCAACAAATTGGAATTTTGGTGAAGGTAACCAGGAGTGTTGATGAGGGTAATGTATTTGATGTGGTCTATATGAACTTTAGCAAGGCTTCTAATAAGGTCCCTCATGACAGACTGATCATAAAATTAAGGGCAGATGGGATCCAAGGTACTGTGGCACATTGAATCCAAGTTGGCTGAGGGGAAGGAAGCAGAGAGTGATGGCAGAGATATTTCTGTGACTGGAAATCTGTTTCAAATGACATGAAATTTGGTAGGGTGGTGAAAAGTGAGGAGGATATTAATGGGCTAATCAGGTGGGCAAAGCACTGGCAAATGGAATTCAACCCAGAAACCCAACAAGGAAAAGGATTACACTATGAGTGATAGAACCCTGAAAGAACTGAAGATCACAGGCACTTTGGAGTGGATATGCACAGATTTCTGAAAGTGGCAGGGTAGCTGGAGAAGATGGTTAAAAAGGCATTGGGGATACTTGCTTTAATTAACTGAGGCGTAGAATACAAGAGCAGGGAGGTCATGCTTGAACTGTACAAAATGCTGCTTAGGTACAACTACGTATGCCCATTATAATCTTATACACCTCTCTCAGGATCCCTCTTAATCTTCGCTGCTCCAAAAGAAACAGCCACAGCCTATCCAATCTTTCCTCACAGTTCTGACCCTCCAGCCCCGAAAGCATCTTGGTAAATCTTCTCTGCACTACATTATAGGAAGAATATGATTATATTGGAGAGGGACATAATAAATGGCACATTATATTCTAAATACCAATGAGAAAAAAATTGTGTGTAAATGAAGAATTTAGTTAAATCCACTAAATTAAAAATTCTTCCAGTTTACCAATAAAAGTTAACTAACAGATGAATAGTATAATTATAATTATAATAGTATAATTCTCTCTCTGTGCACTATGAACAACACATGGTGGAGTTCAAGGATTGGTAAAAAGAACTCAAAATATTTAAAACTACTTTTACCCAACTTTTGCTAAGTTTACGGACAGATGTTTATCATGGTTTAGCATTTTTATACACATATAATTTTAATTTAGTTCCTGGCCATTCCATCCATCCAATATTTTGTTTAGCAATTTCACAATGTGATTACACATTAGGAAACCTTAAGTTGCAAAAATGCCATATTCTATTATTATATACTATAAACTACCAGCCCTTGATGATTTAAATGGAAAATTTGCTTTTAATTCTGAATCGGAACTGTGAGGCTATCCTCAAAATGGCTTCCAGCTTGCTAAGTAAATCCATGAAGTTTTTAGTTCTTGTTTTTCAAAGTTCCTATTAGCTTTTACTTACAACTTTCATAGTATAGGCATACATATTAGATGTTATTCCTTTTGTTGATTATAAATATACTTCAAAAGATGAAGTTTAATTGGAAAAATATATGTTCCAAAGCAAGTTTATGCTAATTTCCATTTTTAAATTAAAACCATGTTTATCAGAAAATAGCTACAAAGGATTGTAACCATATGCAGCGCTCCAGTGATGGCACAGGATCAGTCAATAACTAGTCAGTAACTAACTCACTGCATTGCAAAATAACAGTAATGGTTAAAATAATGGCACTAAAGATTGACAAATCCCCTGGACCAGATGATTTCCATCCCTTTCATAAGGGTTTTAAAGGAAATAGTTGAAAACAATGTGGATGTCCTAACTATCGCCTCTTTTGGTTCAGGAGGTTAAGGGTTGTTTCAACCCTTAGGTTGAAAAATTGCAATAATATTCCACTGTTTAAGAAAAGTGAGAGGGGAAACAGGAAATTGTAAATCAGTTAACCTAACGTTCATTGTTGGAAAATTATTAGACGATAGAGTGACTGAACATTTTGAATATTTCTAGCTGAAAACAGAAAGCCAGCATGCATTTGTAAAGTGTAGGTCATGTTTAACAAACCTCATTGAAGTTTTTAAAGTAATGATAGACAAATGTCCTTGGATTTTATTTATGGATCTCCAAATGCATTTGATGAAGTCATAAGAACTTGTTAATTAAAAATAAAGCTCAGACTTAGGAAATTGGTTGAGCAGCAGGATTCAGAGAGTAGGGATAATAGGAATCCACTCTAACTGATAGAATATGACTAATGGGGGAGGGCAATGGTTGCCATTTTCCTAGCTCAGTGGAGGTAGATTTGGAGGCAGTGGGAGACCAGAAGACTGCCTCCTCCTGTCTTTCTATGGCCGGGTTTGGACTGGTGAGGAATGTGTGTGGCTGAAACAAGAACATAATGAAGTTGTTAAATAAATGAGTTAATTTGTGCTTAGAGCAAAGAACAAAGAACAAAACAGCATAGGAAACAGGCCCTTCGGCCCAACGAGCCCGCGCCGCCATCCCGATGTTCCCATCTCTACCCACGATCCCTGTCCATGTTTATAGATCTATGGATTAAAAATCAAATTTGAGACAATTTAGGGAGAACTTGTTTTGCCAATTAGCCTAAGAGCACATCTTTGGGATGTGGGAGGAAACTGGAGCTCCCGGAGAAAACCCACACAAGCACGGGGAGAATGCGCAAACTCCCACAGACACAGGCCCAAATCAATGTATCTGCACAGCACAGCGATAGTCACTGAGCTGTCGTGTTGCCCATCAGATGGTCCAGGTCAAGCATACACTAGTAACGTGAAGCACTAGGATACTCTCGAAAAAGATCCAAGAGCAGCCCTCTCACGACCCATCACGTGTATGCCCCTCGTTAGACAACAAGGTGGACCAAAGCACCTGTAGGATAAAAACAAATACATCAATATCATCATCTACTTACACACTTCCCAGGGACTCCCAAGGTTCATGATCCCTATTTTAAATCAGTTTTCTATACCCCTCCGTTCCCATTCTGTTCGTGTGTCCATCTAAGTATTTCTTAAATAACTCCAGAGTACCTGCCTCCACCACTTTACTTGGCAGTGCATTCCATACCCCCACCACCCTCTGTGTGAGAAAACTCCCTCTAGCATCCAAATTATACCTTACCCCCCTCACCCTAAGCCCATGATCCCTCGTGCTATTTGAGTCCATCCTAGGAAAAAGCTTAACCCTGTTTACTCTATCAATCCCCTTCAAAATCTTGTACACCTCTATCAGATCTCCTCTAAGTCTACATCTTTCTAAGGAAAACAGTCCCAATTTGCCTAATCTCTCCTCATAACTCAGACCTTCCATACCAGGCAGCATCCTGGTAAACCTCCTCCGCACTCTCTCCAGAGTCTCCACGTCCTTCTGGTAGTAAGACGACCAGAACTGGACGCAGTATTCCAAATGAGGTCTAACCAGCGTTTTATACAACTGCAACATTAAAGGCCAGCTCTTGTATTCTATACCCCTTCCTATAAAGGTTAGCATACCATATGATTTCTTCACAACCTTCTCCACTTGCTCTACCACCTTCAGAGACTTGTTCACCTGTACCCCCAGGTCCCTCTGCGTTTCTATACTCTTAATAGGTCTACCCTTTATATATACCTCCCCCCTTAGATTTCCTCTTTCCCAACAATAATCATTTCCACCTAAACACTGTGGGAGCCTCTGCTGACTGCTTACACGCAGTGAGAAAATTGAATGGCTGTACTCTCCTGAGAGAACAAGATCATGGTATCACTGATGTTAACAAACTGACGCTCAAGTACTAAACTGGACAACAAATGTACATAGAATACCTTTTTTATTCACTCCTGCAACAGCAAGTGTTAGGAAGCAAGATGTAGCTTTCTATGGCTATTTATAAGGGCACACAACAAGGTCCAGCTGAGGTTCTTTTGACAAAGTTGATGGAAGCACTGTAATTGAGGGAGTTTGAAGGATTTTCCTGACCACAGGAATGTAAACGAAAACAATGTCTTGCAGGAGCAGCATCTCAGTCGGCTGTGCTTCATTAAGGCGGGTCACATCACATCAGAACAGTAATTATTCAAAATGGAAATAGAATATAAGGTCAAAAAGTATTGGGTGGGACCAACAAGTCAAGGGAACCCATGATGTTGAGGGATAATGAGGATTAAATAAGGAAAAAAAGGAGGCTTATGACAAATACAGAGGACTAAAAAGAGTGGAAGCCCTAAAGAAGTATAAAAAGTGCAAGGGGGATACTTAAAAAAAAATTAGTGCAGCAAATACTGGCAAAACAAGAGAAAAGTTTGTGTTGTGACCAGAGCAAGTTTGAGAGGGAGAGATTCATGTTGAGGGTAAGACAGCTAGTGTTTGCTTATTTATTTATTTATTCATTAAGTTAATATTTTTTCACGGGCTTTTTTTCCTTTCAAAAGTTTTTTAACTGGGAAACCAGAAGTGGGCTGCAGGGTAGTTTGGGAGTTTGAGATTTTATTTTACTATAAAGGTCACTCATCTGGGGAATCAATCTCTTTGTTGCGACCAGAGCAAGTTTGAGAAGGAGAGATTCGTACTGAGGGTCAGGCAGCTAATGTTTGCTTATTTATTTATTTATTCGTTAAGTTAAAGTTTTGTCGCAGGCTTTTTTCCTTTCAAAAGTTCTTTTTAACTGGGAAAACTGCGCTGGTGCTTGATGCCAACTAGTGGTGAAAGGGAACTATAAACAGCAGGCCACTCTACACAGTGGGCAGCATTGAGAGCAGGCAGCTGAGTGAGAGGGAGCAGAGTGAAGGCTGAAGGACTTTGGCTCAACCGGCTTTAGCAAGAACAGGCAGAGGCAAGAATAGTTTTCTTCTTCCTTCTTTATTCTTGTTTTTCTTTCCCCAGAGTACAAAAAAAATGCCAAGCAAGATATTGGAATGCTCCTCTTGCAGGATGTGGGAGATCAGGGAAACCTCTGGTATCCCTGACGACAACACCTGCAAGAGATGCATCCAGCTGCAGCTGCTAGCAAAGCATGTTAGGGAACTGGAGCTTGATGACCTCCGTTTAATTCGGGAGAATGAGAAGTATACAGACAATAGCTTTAGGGAGGTAATTACACCTAAGCAGCAGAGCACATGAAATTGGGTTACCGTAAGAAGAGGGAATGGAAATGTGAAAGGACAGGCAGAACAGGATTCCCATGTGGCCATTCCCTTCCAAAACAGGTGTACTGAATTGGATACTGTTGTGGAGGATGCTTTATCTGGGACAAGCTGTGACAGCCAGAACTCTGATACTGAGTCTGGTTCTGCAGCGCAAAAGAGTGGGAGGAAGAAGAGGAGAGTGGTAGTGATAGGGAACTCGATGGTCAGAGGTACAGATAGGAGGTTCTGTGGTCAGGACAGAGATTCCTGTGTGGTTTGTTGCCTCCTGGGTGTCAAGGTCAGGGATGTCTCTGATTCTCTGATCACATGCACAACGCTCTAAAGTGGGAAGGTGATCAGCTTGATGTCGTGGTACACATCGGTACCAATGACAGAGTCCCAAAAAGAATATAGAGAGTTTGGAAGGAAATTAAAAAGCAGGACTCCAAGGGTAGCAATCTCAGGATTGCTACCTGTACCATGTGTCAGTGAGGTAAGCGTAGGCTGCTTGGGTGGATGAACATGTGGCTGAGGAACTGGTGTAGGGGGCAGGATTTCCAATTCTTGGATCATTGGGACCTCTTCTGGGGTAGATAGGACCTAGGTACGAGATGGGGTAGAACTTGTAAAATGTGTTCAGAAGAATTTTCTACATCGGTATACAGAGGTGCCAACTAGACAGGATGCAACATTGGATCTCCTATTGCAAAATGAGTTAAGGCAGGTGATGGATGTGAATGTGAGAGAACACTTTGGATCCAGTGATCATAATGCCATTAGGTTCAACCTGATCATGGATAAGGATAGATCTGGTCCTTGGGTTGAAGTTCTGAACTGGAAAAAGGCCAAATTTGATGAAATGAGAAGGGATCTGGGAAATGTGGATTAGCGCAGGCTGTTCTCTGCTAAGGATGTAAATGGAAAGTGGGAGGCCTTCAAAGGAGAAATTTTGAGATTGCAGACTTTGTATGTTCTTGTCAGGATTAAAGGCAAAGTAAGAGGAATAAGGAACCTTGGTTCTCGAGGGAGACTGTAATGCTGATTAAGAGGAAGAGAGAGATGTATGAAATGTACAGGGAAATCAGGAGGGTAAAAAGAAGACTTGAGGTTGCTTTGGCAGACAGAGTGAAGGAAAAGCCAAAGAGCTTCTATAGGTATATTAAGAGCGAAAGGATAGTGAGGGATAAAATTGATCCTTTTGAAGACCAGAGTGGTAGACTGCGTATAGAACCAAAAGAGATGAGGGAGATACTAAATGGTTTTTTTGCATCTGTATTTACTGAGGAAATGGGCATGGAGTCTACGGAAATAGGCAAACAGGTAGGGAGGTCATGGAACCTTTACAGATTAAAGAGGAGGAGGTGCTAGCTGTCTTGAGGCAAATCAGAGTGGATAAATCCTTAGGACTGGATATGATATTCTCACAGACTTTGAGGGAGGCTAGTAGTGATCTTGAGGCTTGCAGGGTCCCTGGCAGACATATTTAAAATGTCAGTATGCATGGGGGAGGTGCTGGATGATTGGAGGGTGGCTCAAGTTGTTCCATTGTTTAAAAAAGGTTCCAAAAAAAAACTTCGGGAAATTATAGGCCAGTAAGTTTGACATCGGATGGTTGGCAAGTTATTGGAAGGTATAATAAGGGATAGGATGTACAAATATTTGGATAGACAGGGACTTATTAGGGAGAGTCAACATGGCTGTGTTCATGGTAGGTCATGTTTGACCAATCTATTTGAGTTTTTCAAGGAGGCTACCAGGAAAATGGATGAAGGGAAGGCAGTGGATGTTGTCTACCTGGATTTTAGCAAGGCCTTTGACAAGGTCCCTCATGGGTGGTTAGTTAGGAAGGTTCAGTCACTAAGTATACATGGGGAGGTAGTAAATTGGATGAGACACCGGCTTAATGAAAGAAGCCAGAGAATGGTTGTGGGGGATTGCTTCTCTGAGTGGAAGCCTGTGATTAGTGGTGCGCCTCAGGGATCGGTGTTGAGTCCATTGTTGTTTGTCATCTATATCAATGGTCTGGATGATAATGTGGTAAATTGGATCAGCAAATTTGCTGATGATACAAAGAGTGGACAGTGAGGAAGGTTTTCAAAGCTTGCAGAGGGATTTGGACCAACTAGAAAAATGGGCTGAGAAATGGCAAATGGAATTTAACACAGACAAGTGTGAAGTATTGCACTTTGGAAGAACAAACCAAAGTAGAACATACAGACTAAATGGTAGGACTCTGAAAAGTGCAGTTGAATAGAGGGATCTGTGAATTCCCTAAAAGTGACATCACAGGTGGATAGGGTTATAAAGAGTGCTTTTGGTACATTGGCCTTTATAAATCAGAATATTGAGTATAAAAGTTGGAGTGTTATGGTAAGGTTATATAAGGCATTGGTGAGGCCGAATTTAGAGTATTGTGTACAGCTTTGGTTACCTAGTTACAGGAAGGATGTAAATAAGGTTGAAAGAGTGCAAAGAAGGTTCACAAGGATGTTGCCGGGACTTGAAAAGCTGAGTTACAAAGAGAGATTGAATAGGTTAGGACTTTATTCCCTGGATCGTAGAAGAATGAAGGGAGATTTGATAGAGGTGTATAAGATTTTGATGGGTATAGATAGAGTGAATGCAAGCAGGCTTTTTCCACTGAGGCTAGGGGAGAAAAAAACCAGAGGGCATGGGTTAAGGGTGAAAGAAGAAAAGTTTAAAGGGAATATTTGGGGGGCGGGGGAGGGCGTCTTCACACAAACAGTGGTGGGAGCGTAGAATGAGTTGCTGGATAAAGTGGTAAATGTGGAGTCATTTTTAACTTTTAAGAAAAACTTAAATGTTTACATTTAAGTACACGGATGGGAGGGATATGGAGGGATATGTTCCAAGTGCAGGTCACTGGGACTAGGCAAAAAATGGTTTGGCACGGACAAGAGGGGCTAAAAGGCCTGTTTCTGAGCTGAAATTTTCTATGGTTTTCTATGGTTCTAAAATCCAGGTGCTTTGTAAGTATATTAAAGGCAAGGGATAACTAGGATAAGGGCCCATTAAGAACCAAAGTGGCAATCTGTGTGTGGGACAAAAATACGTAGGTAAGGTTTTAAATCAGTTTTTTTTTGCATCTGTGTTTACTATGGAAAAAGACAGAAGAGATATAGAAAGCAGGGAGGGGGCCTGTGAAATAACTGAACAAATTTGAATTGAATTGAAAGGTACCTAGAGCTGGGGGTTCGGACGGGGAGAAATTTGAAAATGTGTACTGGAAGGATCGTTGGAGAAGTACGTGGCTAGCCCAACTAGAGAGGGGGCTATATTGGATTTAGTTCTGAGTAATGAGCCAGGGCAGGCGGTTGATGTTGTAGTAGGGGAACATGTGGCTAACAGTGACCACAATTCTGTCTACTTTAGGATACAGATAGAAAAAGATGTTTGTTGCCCTAGGGGGAGGGTGCTGAATTGGGGGAAGGCTAACTACAGTTGGATTAGGCAGGAACTTATGGAAACTGATTGGGAATGGTTGTTCGACGGTAAAGTCCATGGTAGGCATGTGGGATTCTTTCAAGGGAATACTGAAAATGTTGCAAGAAAGATATGTGCCGGCTAAGAGGAAAGATGGGAAAGGTAGGATTAGAGAGCCGTGGATTACTAGGGATATTGAGGACTTGGTTAGGAAGAAAAGAGAGGCGTATGTTAGATCAAAGCAGCTGGGAATGGAGAGAGTGTTGGAGGAATATAGAGAGAGTAGGAGGGAGCTCAAACGAGGAGTTAGAAGGACAAAAAGGGGGCATGAAATGGTTTTGGCGCTTAGGATTAAGGAAAATCCAAAGACTTTTTACTCCTACATTAGGAATAAAAGGGTGGTTAGAGGAAAAATCGGACCTCTTAGGGACAGAGGAGGGGGAACAGTGCTTAGAGCCCGAGGGAATGGGGGATATCCTGAATGAATACTTTGTGTCGCTATTCACGAAGGAGAGGGGCTTGTTGACTGGTTCTGTCTTTGAGGGAGCTGTAGACCAGTTGAGGGAAACATCCATACTGAGGGAGGAAGTGTTAGAGCTTCTAGTTAACATTAAAACTGATAAATCTCTGGGGCCTGATGGCATTTATCCCAGACTGCTTAGGGAGGCACGAGGTGAAATTGCTGGGCCTCTGACGCAAATCTTTGTCTCGTTCTTTGGACACAGATGAGGTCCCAGAGGACTGGAGAATAGCTAATGTTGTACCATTGTTTAAAAAGAGTAGCAGGGATAATCCTGGAAATTATAGGCCGGTGAGTTTGACGTCAGTGTAGGGAAGCTATTGGAAGGTATCCTTAGAGATAGGATGTATTGGCATTTAGAGCGTTGCGATCTGATTAGGGATACGCAGCATGGCTTTGTTAAAAGGAGGTCATGCCTTATGAATCTGGTAGAATTTTTTGAGGAGGTGACAAAAACGGTTGACGATGGGCGAGCCGTTGATGTCGTCTATATGGATTTCAGTAAGGCGTTTGACAAAGTCCCTGATGGGAGTTTAGTTGAAAAGGTCAAGGCTAATGGGATACAAGGACAGGTAGCTAGATGGATAAATAACTGGCTTGGTAATAGGAGACAGAGAGTAATAGTGGAAGGGTGTTTTTCTAGCTGGAGGTCGGTCACTAGTGGTGTGCCGCAGAGCTCGGTACTGGGACCTCTTCTATTTGTAATATATATAAATGACTTGGAAGAGGGAGTAAGTGGAGGGATCAGCAAGTTTGCAGATGATACAAAGATGGCTGGACTTGTGGATAGTGAGGAGCATTGTCAGGCGATGCAGCAGGACATAGATAGGTTGGTAGCTTGGGCAGATAGATGGCAGATCGAATTCAATCCTGATAAATGCGATGTGATGCATTTCGGGAGAAAGAATGTAGAGGGGAGGTATATGGTAAAGGGTAAACCTATTAAGAGTATAGAAATGCAGAGGGACCTGGGGGTGCAGGTGCACAAGTCTCTGAAGGTGGCAGAGCAAGTGGAGAAGATTGTGAAGAAAGCATATGGTATGCTAGCCTTTACAGGAAGGGGTATAGAATACAAGAGCTGGTCTTTAACGTTGCAGTTGTATAAAACGTTGGTTAGACCTCATTTGGAATACTGCGTCCAGTTCTGGTCATCTTACTACTGGAAGGACGTGGAGACTCTGGAGAGAGTGCAGAGGAGATTTACCAGAATGGTGCCTGGTATGGAAGGTCTGAGTTACGAGGAGAGGTTAGGCAAATTGGGGCTGTTTTCCTTAGAAAGACATAGACTTCGAGGAGATCTAATTGAAGTGTACAAGATTATGAGGGGTATAGATAGAGTAAACAGGGTTAAGCTTTTTCCTAGGATGGACTCAAATAGCACACGGGGTCACGGGCTTAGGGTGAGGGGAGGGTAAGGCATAATTTGGATGCTAAAGGGAGTTTTTTTCACACAGAGGGTAGTGCGGGTATGGAATGCGCTGCCAAGTAAAGTGGTGGAGGCAGGCACTCTGGAGTTATTTAGTTATTATCTAGTTATTTAAGAAATACTTAGATAGGCCCATGAACAGTATGGGAATGGAGGGATATAGAAAACTGATTTAAAATAGGGATCATGAGACTTGGGAGTTCCCTGGGAAGTGTGTAAATTGTCGATGATATTGATGTATTTGTGTTATCCTACAGGTACTTTGGTCCGCCTTGTTGTCTAATAAGGGGCATACACGCGATGGGTTGTGAGAGGGCTGCTCTTGGATTTTTCGAGAGTATCCTAGTGCTTCATGTCATTAGTGTACTCTTTACCTGGACCATTTGATGGGCAACACAACAGCTCAATGACTATCGCTGTGCTGTGCAGATACATGGATTTGGGCCTGTGTCTGTGGGAGTTTGCGCATTTTCCCTGTGCTTGCGTGCTTTTTTTCCGGGTGCTCCGGTTTCCTCTCACATCCCAAAGATCTTAGGCTGATTGGCAGAACAAATTCTCCCTAAATTGTCTCAAATTTGGTTTTAATCCATAGATCTATAAACATAGACAGGGATCATGGGTAGAAGTGGGAACATCAAGGTAGCGGCGCCGGCTTGTTGGGCCTAAGGGCCTGTTTCCCGTGCTGTTTTGTTCTTTGTTCTTTCTTTATTTGCATGGACACAAGGGTAAATGGTTGGCTTTTTGAGAAGAAGAATAATGATGGCAGTCTGGAGATAAGCAAAAGAGGAGAGAACTGTTACCAATATCAGCTAACATGAGAGCCAGTGCAAAGAGACACATTTTAGTAGGAAAAATAACAAAGGTAATATGAAATAAAGAACACAATTCTGAAGGGGTGCGAAAGCAGAGACGCCTAGAGGTATATGTGCACAAATTGTTGAAGGTGGTAGGGTAGATTGATGAAACAGTTAATAAATCATAGAAATACTGGGCTTTATAAATAAAAGTATATGCAAGATAGTTATACTGACCATATAAAGAGCATTGGTTTGGCCTCTACTGGGGTATTATGTTCAACTCGGGGCACCATACTGTAGGAAGGATGTAAAGCATTGGAGACAATATGCAAATTTTTCCCTAAAATTTTATCCAGAAGATAGGATAAAGAAAACGAGTGTTTTGCAGCTGGTCAAGAACATCTTTTTGGATGCGTTGCAAATGAATAATGCATTCTTACCAGAAATGTAGCATTTTGATAGCATTTCTTTTAAGTTTTTCATGATTTAAAGGAATAAATAAGAATTATTTCTTAATTTCATTAAATTTTGAAATTTATAAACTTAATTTTTGAGAGAAATTATCAAGAAGCTAAAGACTAACATTTATATGATTAACATTACATTCCCATCCTGTCACTGTTTCCATGTTTTCCAGCAACTGAAGTTGGAAGACTGTGCTGTAACTTTATTGCTGCATTAGCAATTAATTTTTTAAAAATTTAAAGCATTTAGGATGAAGAATCCCATTTTATACAAGGGTTCCACCAAAGGGAATTGTTCTGTTTACTGTTGGCTTAGTGGGCATCATGTTAATGCATCTGTTTGTGGAAAGAAATAGTTCAAGTTAAATAATAAACATTCTCAACACATCAGGCAGCATCTGTGGACAGAAATACAAATTAAATCCTGAAGTCTTGCTCCCATTCATGCTGGTGGGATCTTATGGTCAGTGCACCCCTGCCATGGGTAGTGTGGCGGAGAGAAGTGCGTATTCAATGGAAACCCCTGTTGACAACAACAGGACCACAAGATCCTGCCATCAGCAAGCAGTGCGCTGCAAAGATGGGAAAAAAAACCCACCTTTTCAAGTTTGATATGACTCTCCTTTTGATCTGGAGAAAAACAGAAATTTAATGGATTTTATGCTGTTCAAAAAAGTGAATGCTGGGACTAGTCAGTGGAGCAAAATAGAAGGTCAGGGTATATTAGAGGGCAGGAGAGATTAAATGATAAAGCATTCATGGAACACAAAACAGAGGAAATGATAGTTTACAAATGAAAATTTTGGTACAGTTAATTGCAGAATAAAGGTCAGCACTATCTGAAAGCAAAATAATAGAATGTATTAATAGCAGAAAAAATTCAGCACTGTCTGAATGTGAAATATGAGAACAAGATACAGACTGGCATGGGGAGGATTCTGTTTTTATTTTAGATTTCTAGCATTCACTGTATTTTGCTTTTGTTTTAGTACTCGGTGAGAGGCTTACAGACAGTTCACATATGTAGTCTATTGCTCTGTGTTACCTATGTAAATAATTTGCTTCTGAGTGAACCATAAAAGACTGTCAGCTGATTCATTGCCACTTTGAAGTGTCACATGCTATGTGTGCATATACATGATAATAAGGCAAATTTGACTCTCCATATATGAAAATTGGAATGCATGTTATATTTGGAAGTATATTGTTTTGGTAAAGTACAGTAATGAATCTTCCTGTCGGACATCAATTAAAGCTAAATAGTGATATATTTCTGAAAGCAGAAATGATTTTTACCTGTAATCCAATATCAGTGACTCCTGAGCACTCTGCCAATATGAACTCTTGTATCTTGGTGCAGTGACCGAGATTTCCTAAACCCTGACAAAAAAAATTGGAATTAGAAGAATGGTTGAAATATATGCATAGCAAGAAATCAAAAACATTTGAGTTGCATTTAGCAACTTTTAGGAATGGAGGCAGCTGAACCTGTGAGGACTAGTTCTACTTGGGCAGTAGACTGAGTTTGAAAATAATCCAGGAGTGACATCACAGGAAAACTATAACTGTGGCTGGTGAGAAGCTGTTCTAAGGGAGTGTGTTTAATAAGCGTAAACTATAAAAACATATCGTGTGTGATCTTACTGGCTCGCCATGCAGATCAATCAGCATGATAAGCTGGCAAAAAAGCTTGGGAGGACAAAAATCTGATTTGCATCTGGCCAACACAGAACCAAACCTGAAAGCTTCCACTGCACAAGGTGCAGGAAAGGCGCCATGCAAATAGAATATAACTAGCCAGACATGAGGCAAGCCTGACACATTCCTTTCTTAAAGTGAAGGGGCCTAGGACTAGGTAGATGGATCATGTGGTCCAGCACAGTGGCAAGGTGGACAGACTTTGCCCTAGCAAAAATTTTTTATAGTTTGTACTGAGAAGGGAGACCAGGTATTCAGTAGGTGGAGATCCCCTTTGTTGAATCGCAGGGCAACAATGACTCTGCATCACAAAAGGAACATCTCCTGATCATGATACTCTCCCCCTGGATCTCTTGAATAGTTGTTCCCCAGGACACCCCAGAATGCCCTGAAGATCTCCACAGTCAGCCTGTCTAGCCCTGGGGGTCCTGCCCCTGGAGAGGCTGTTGAATGCGCTGGGAAGTTTCCCCAGGCTGATAGGGGCATCAAGCTTTCTGGCACCTTCTGCAGCAAGCCCTCAGACAAAACTCTGCAAACATCCTCACTGGATGGTTCTAGTGAGAGAAGGGCAGTGTAGAAATTTTGGGCATGGGCCCTGATGCCCTCTAGCTCTGAGACAAGGATTCCATCATTAGCCAGCAGCATAACAGGTAGGGTCAGACTCGCATCATGATTCTTGTCAGTATGAAGGATGGACAACTAATTCGCTGACCTTGTCACTGGCAGGAGATGGAGGTGGCACTGTTAATGGGCATCCAGCCTTCAATTGACAGATTGAAGCACATGCAACACTCAGTTGAGAGCAGGAGGCACAAAGATGGCACTTCTGTGGTAACAAATTCCACAGGCTTCTTCAGATAAGGAGACCAAAACTGCACACAATATTCTAGGTGGGGCCTCATCAAAGCACTGTATAATTGCATCAAGACATCCTTGCTCTGAAATTCAAATCTTCTTGCTATAAAGGCCAATATATCATATTGTGTCGTGACAAAGTAAAATAATTCAACAACTTTAAAAAAGTCTGTTGTATTTCATTTTTTTATATTGTTGTTTAATTTTAATTTACTGCTTATGTGTTTTGGTGATCACAGTCATAGCCAGAGCGTAGAGAAAGATCAACTTAATGCAAGATAAGTCCATTCAAAAGTCTGACAGCAGCAAGGAAGATGCTATTCTTGTGTCAGTTGGTATGTGATCTCAGATTTTTATATCTTTTTCCCGAAAGAAGAAGGTGGAAGAGAGAAAGACCAGGTGTTTGGTGTCCTTAATTATGATGCTGATTATGGTGCTTTGCTGAGGCAACGGGAAGTGTAGACAGAGACAATAGATGGGAGACTGGTTTGCATGATGGATTGGACTACATTCATGACCTTCTGTAGTTCCTTGTGATCTTGGGCAGAGCAGGAGCTGTAAAAGCAGTGATACAACCATAAAGAATGCTTTCTATGGTGCATCTGTAAAAGTGGTGAGAGTCATAGCTGACATACCAAATTTCCTTGGTCTTCTGAGAAAGTATAGTGTTGGTGGTTTTCTTAACTATAGTGTCAGCATGGGGATCCTCTATTCATCCAACCAATTTGCCTGTAAGTTTACAGTTAACTATATGCTCTTATTAAACCACTGATGATGTCTTTGGTGAGAACACTCTGCTTTAAGTTGGTAGCTGGAAGAACCATTGGTTATCTTGTATAGTGAATAGGGTCAGGAGTTACTGAACTAATATTTAACACATTGGTCCTAAAAATCCACTCATATTCACAGAATCTTAGTATCACTATAGCGCAGAAGGAGGTCATTCAGCATATCAAGCTTGCACCGACTACAATTCCATCCTAGCCCTGTCCCCATTATGCCTTGCATATATCCTGTTAATCCCTCTGACGCTAAGGGGAAATTTAACACGAACAATCAACCTAACTGCACATCTTTGGACTGTGGGAGGAAACCAGAGCACCCAGAGGATATCCACGCAAATATGGGGAGATTGTGCAAACCACACATACGTTCACCTGAGGCCAGAATTCAACCCGGATCCCTGGTGTTGTGAGGCAGCCCCTGTACCACCATATCATCCACTCTTTTGGACTTCTACTTCCAATGAAAGTGTGATAAAACTTGCAGGAAAACTGAAGTGGGGGTGAGTGGTCACTCAGTCTCTGCCATTCTGAGATTAACTGACTGTCTGCACTTGAGAAGGTAGTTGCTGTGAAGGAAAAGTCCTAAGGGCACAAATTCCTCTTGTTGGATGAGGTGCTAAATAAGACAGGGATTACCTGAAGTGCTAATTTATTTGGCAATGGCACACAGTAATTGGACAGGCTGTGATATGAAAGTTGGGGGAAGCAGCAGGATTGAATTGAGGAGCAGGTCACAACGCTGCACAGAATAATATATTTAATGAGATTCCCCAGTAAATTCTGGAAAAATTATATTATTTAAAATAAATCCTGCTGAGCATTCATTTAAAATAATACATTTCCCTGCTTCACAAATTGGGAAATTTTTTTGATAAACTCTCCACCACAAACAAAGGTCAAGCTGCTTACCACGGATCCTTCACCCTGCCATATCACAATGGACCTCTCCCTACTGTGGCTGGAATTTAATCACCACTTTGATTCCTGAGGCTACCCCTGCAGTCCGAAAAGCCACAATCATAGTCATTGTTCACAATCAAATTAGAGTTTTTGAAGTTTCATTTTAAAAGTGCTGAAAATTTGGATAAGGAATTTTATCTTAAAAAATGATGTTTTCTAACAGTGGACCAGTATGTGGCTTTTGGAACTGTGACCTGAATTCCATGTTCCCCCAACAATGGGTCTTTAGTTCGAGTGTGAGATTGTGAAAGGGCAGCACAGTGGCACAGTGGTAAGACTCAATTTATAGGCTGGCCAGAGGATTAACCTGGTGTGGGAGAAGTCCGAAAAAGAATGGGCTTATATCTCAAATGGGAAGGCGAGAGAATGAGGTGCCACCATCAGAAGTCGTTTTTAACCTCTGCACACTCACCCTTAAGGTAAATACTGTATCTCCTAACACCCTAATTCCCCAACAACACCCTCCCTCAAGACCTTCCCTATTTTCTCTGTCCTATGACCCCTTAAAATGTTAAAATTACCTTGTCCTCCAATTCTTAAACTAAGACTCAGGCATCTTCCTAAAGTTCCTCTTCAGTCTACTACAGCTCTTGTTGTTGCAGGGACTGTAGATTGATCAGCAGTTCTCTAAGGTGGGATTTCCTGCCAAGTTAGGCATTGAAATTCCAATTGCAACTAATAGACCCTTCAGTGTGAAATGTCTGTATAGCATTCGATGTTGGCAGGAAACCCCACCGTCTGAAAAATTCAGGCCTATGAGTAGGTCTGGATCTGGTTTTGGAGGAGGAAAAGATATTGAATCAGGAACCTGATTGTACTGATGAAAACAGGATGACAAGTCCAATAAGTAATAGCAGAAATTACATAATTCTACAGGCCTAACAAACTGCTCCAAGACACTACTCCATAAATCACACAGCACAGAAAGGGGCCTATTTTGTCTGAAATTCTGGAGGAACTACCTAATCAGATCTACAATTCTGGTTCTTTCCCCACAGTTCCATGAAGGAGGTGTGTTGATATATATATTTTTTGAATTTTTTTCAATTATTAAGGTATTCTCTTTAAATATAATGCCACATGAGTTTTTAACTAAATGCTACTATTGTAGAAAAATGTTTTTAACCTGTTCTTGTCTATTGGTTCCTGTTATGTCCACGGTGATCAGAGTAGGCAAATTTCCTAATTCTCATTAATTATAATGCCACATGAGTTTTTAACTAAATGCTATTATTGTAGAAAAATATTTTTAACCTGTTCTTGTATATTGGTTCCTGTTAAGTCAATGGTGATCAGAGTAGGCAAATTTCCTAACCATTCAATCCCACTGTCAGTTAAACGTCCACAGTAACGCAGCCTCAGATATAATAAACTCGGGCACCTGAAAGATAAAGTTACAACAAAATAGATGCAAGGTTGGATGCAATATGGCATCTGTTCATTATCAGCTGAAAATTTTGCTCTCCAATTCATGGTGGATGAATAAAAATTGATTTACCATAATCCTTATGTTAGACAATTTGTGGCAAAATATTATTTCTTGTTATTTTATTGAATATATCAGGAATATTGAAGAATATTCACTACTACATTATAAAATAATATTTAGTGAATGTATTCTGTTATTTAACATGCATTATAAGTAAACCAATTAGAAACAAGTGGTAATATAAAAAGAAATCAACAGAAATGAATAGCAAATTGGTACTTGGAATGGTGTGTACCAATCTGTTTACACCATTTACATACTGCAAACAGAAGGTGGTTGAGAGGAGATTCACTAGATTAATTCCAGAGTTGAGGGCTTTGTTTTATAAAGAGAGATTGGGCAGTTTAGATCCATACTCCCTGGAGTTTAGAAGAATGAGGGGGTATCGAATTAAGGTGTACAAGATGAAAAGGGGGATTGACAAATTAGATGTGGAGATGCATAGGTTTTCAAGCAGAACACATTGGGGCTCATTCCATTTGGTCAAGTGTATGATTTACAACACCAAGCTCCAGAAATGATTGCATACCAAGATTTCGTCAACTGTGATGAACTACCAGTTTAGTACCAGATGGGACTAGATGATTCAGAACCACCAGTTTGTTCTCCAAGAAGAGGTCCAGTAGCCATGAAATAGAAGGTAGTTAATGAGCTATACTGAATGACAACATAAGCCTTGCATAAGTTGAAAAGAAACTCCTTGCTTTAGTCTTCGTCTATCAGAAATTTCATAACTTCATATATGATTGTCCTACAACTATTGAAACTGATCCCTCTCCAAAGCCTTCCTTACAGACGAGGCAGACCATGAGGAAGACAAAGACATCATGACAACAGAGGTGCTGACCTCTTGCAGAATCTAGGAGCTCAAAGATGCCTCACAAGTGAACATGCAAACAAATAAATGATACCATCATGAAGGTATGGCTAAAGTCTTCAATAGAACTTCCCCATGAGCTCCACACATTCTTTGCCATCAGTGATGAACTGATGATACAGGATAGATTGATACTGTGTGTCCAGGGATTCATCATCCCTATTTCTTGTCAGAGATATTACACCCAACAACATCATCAGAAGCATCCCGGGTTAGACGAAACAACATACAGAGCGAAGGAATCACTGTATTGGCCCTCCATGTATGCAGATATGGAAAGGGAAGTTTCCAGATGTGCACCATGCAATGCAGTCAAGCCATTTCAAGCAATGGAACTGCTGTATTTATGTGAGGTCCTGGACCTCCCATGGTCGTTCACGGCAGCTGATATCAAATGGAATATCAAACATATCTAGGTCAGACTTTTCCGATTATTTGTGCCAATGAGATTTTCCCATTCCACTGCAGTGAATCCACAGCAGTGAACAAAGATGTGACTTGTCGCCAAATTCTCCGTTTTCGCGGAAGGAGAGTGTGGTGTGAATGAGCGGTAATATCGTGCCCTTAATCTTATTTGATTTGTATTCCATGCGGTTAGAACTTAGCTACCTGCCAAACATGACAAATAACACAAATGTCATCAAGCTCAAGAGACAATTTATCACACACACAGCATTTTGCAGAGAATCATGACAGACAACACTCCTAATTCATCACTAAATTTTGTAACTTTGCACATACTTGAGCATATCATGAGAAGCTTCATAAACTTACAGTCAAATCAGGATTTACTTGGCAGAATGGGTGGTTCGCTCAGCTAAACATCTGCCATAACAAGGCCTGCTCTCATCACTACAGTGACTCGTTTACAAGTGCACCAGGACCATGATTCCTACAGCTGAGGCTCTGCTGCAGCTGAAACTTTAAAAGAATGTGAATGATGCTCTTATGCAACGCTGATTGAGAAGCAAAATTCACTATGATCAAGATGCTCATAGACTCAACCCTCTACAATCTGGTGAACTGATCAGGATTCAGACTGCAAGTGACCATGGCACTTTGCGGGTAGCACACAATTTGCTCTGCAACCTAACAGTTACATCGTAGCCTCAGATCGTGTTCATTACATACATAACCAATGTGGCCAAACTATCCCACCACCACTCTTACCCCTTTTGCAGCACAAGGCTATGCAGGGTGCAGCAAATAATGATGATATGGGACACTCTCAATAATGAGGACTGCAGAATTCTATCCGAGCGATCCTAACATTTGAAAGGCATTTTCAGGAAGAGAATCATCTGCTCTATCAAGGAGCTTGTGGGTGGAATGTGCAGCATTGTATCTCTATTCAGAAGCATTATGTGAAGGGCAAACAGGTATCATCAGTCAGATCATCTTGGGGAAGGAGTTACATTTTGTCCCCAAGGAAATAGCCTTGTAAGCACTGAGATCCTTGAGTGTTAGTGGCATCTGTGAATGCGGCAAGAATATAAGAGTTGTGACAGCTCCTTAAGTATCTAGTACAGACATGCAGTATTTGCTTTCTATGTTCATAAATTAGCTGGATATACAGAGATTCAGAAATCCTTTTTGATTGATATTTCTCAATTTATTGCTGCCAGGGAGTTGTTAAGGTGCCCTGCACTTGTGGGAAACTTGAGGTTGCTGCAAATCCGGCAGCTCTGGCAACCTGACTGATAGCATCCTTGGAAACGTTCTCCTGATATCTGCATGGGTTTCCTCCGAGTGCTCTGGTTGTCTCCTACAGTCCTACAGATGTGCTGGTTAGTTGTATCAGCCATGCTAAATTCTCCCTCACTGTAATCTAATAGGCGTTGGAGTGTGGCGACTAGAGATTTTCACTTTAACTTCATTGCAGTGTTAATGTAAGCCAACTTGTGACACTAATAAAGTCTTTAAAAAACTTTGAAACTTTAAACAGCATCTGTCACCTCTCTATATTTTTGTGTATCGCTAACTGGATGATAATGGAAAGGTCCCCAGTAGAGCCCTGGAAGATCCACTGCAAAAAAAGTTCAGTATGGCAGCCACTGGATGAATGCTCTCCAAGTCCTAGTGGCGTTAGTTCTTCACAGAGACGGTAGCAAATGTGAGATGCCAGATCACTAGACAAAGATGTCTGCAGCATTGTCCTGCATTCATCTCCACATATATAAACATATGTACAAACATGAATTAGGACTAGCAATAGGCCACTTAGATGCTTGAGACTGCTGTATCTTTCAGTAAGATCATGGCTGATCGGATTATAACCTCACTTCCACAATCCTGCCTAGCTTGATAACCTTTTATCAACCCCCACCCCGCCCATCATCTGCCTTCCATTTATTAAGAAGCTAGCTACCTCTGCCTTAAAAATATTCAAAGACTCTGCTTCTACTGTCTTTTGATGTGGAGATGCCGGCGTTGGATTGGGGTAAACTCGGTAAGAAGTCTGAGAACACCAGGTTAAGGTCGAACACCAGATTAAAGTCCAAGTTATTTGATAGCAAAAGCCACTAGCTTTTGGAGCGCTTGCTGCTCCTTTGTCAGGTGAGTGGGAGTTCTATTCACAAACAGGGTGTATAAAGACACAAACTCAATTTACAAGATAATGGTTGGAATGTAAGTCTTTACAGGTAATCAAGTCTCAAAAATACAGATAATGTGGGTGGACAAAGAGCGTTAAGCACAAGTTAAAGAGATGTGTATTGTCCCCAGACAGGACAGTTAGTGCGATTTTGCAAACCTGGGCAAGTCATGGGGGTTACAAATAGTGTGGTATGAACCCAAGATCATGGTTGAAATTATCCATATGTGTACGGAACCTGGCTTTCAATCTCTGCTCAGCGACTCTGCGCTGTCGTGTGTCATGAAGGCCACCTTGGAGAATGCTTACCCGAAGATCAGAGGCCAAATGCCCGTGACACTGAAGTGTTCCCAACAGGAAGAGAACACTCTTGTCTGGAGATTGTTGAGCGATATTCATTCATAACGTCTGCATGGTCTCTCCAATGTACCATGCCTCAGGACATCCTTTCCTGCAGCATATCAGGTAGACAACATTGGCCGAATTGCAAGAATATGTACTGTGTACCTAGTGAATGATGTTCTCGCGTGAGATGATGGCATCTGTGTCGATGATCCGGCTCTGAAGGTCCGGATCAAAGATCTTAATTAGTCTGTTAAGTTGACAGATGTTATCTTTGCGGGTAACTGCGTGCAGTGTTCCTCATTGTTCAGTTGTCAATATGATTCTTTGCAGTAATCCATTCTGTTCAGTATGACAATAGCACCTCTTTTGTCTGCTGGTTTGATGACAATATTGAGAGTGCAGAAAGCATTGCGTTGTGATTGGGTGATGTTCAGGGCTGTCTTATGAGTGCAGTTAATGAATCCAGTGTTGATGCACCTCCTGACAGTTTGGATATACATGTCAAGTCGAGGGCAGCGGCCATGTGTAGAAGAACAATTTGATTCTTTCCTCTTTGGTTGCTGCACTGCAGATTTCTCTGTTGGCTGTTCTAGTTCATTGGCTGTCTCATTGTGTTTGCTGTTGGCTTCTTAGGATTTGTGGAAGAACTTCCACAGCCTCATTTGCCTGATGAATTCCTCTGTGTCTGCTATGAGACTGATGAGGTCTATTTTGGTGGTGGGGCAGAAATTGAGCCATTGGTGAGAACTTCGATTTCATCTGGTTAAAGTCAGTAGTCCGACAAGTTGACAATGGACTTCCCTGCAGTGGTACTGTTTTCTACTGTGATACTGGGGGAGACTTGGTTGCGGCTGTTGGTGATGCCAAGTTTTCAAGTTTCCTGTTGTTGGTGTGCATGTAGATGGCATGGTTCCATTGTCACACCTGCTTGGCAAAGTTTTGCAGCTGGTTTGCATCCTGAGCACAAGTTGAGAATATGGATTCTATCTTGGTTTCCAGGATACGGCATTTCTGTAGAGCTGGTATATGAGGTGTTTGAGGAGTGTGAGAAAGATGCGATGGCAAAGTCTCTCAATGTAGTTTGTGTTATAGGTCAACCTGAATGGATTCGTGATCTGTAGTCCTTTCGGTATCTTGTCTGCTTTCTTGTATCTTTGTAGAAATTTGACATCTGTGTCAATATACGCGATCTTCTTGGAGATCCTCTCCACTTGGAGCCAGCAGTTGGCAGTGTCGATATCTGCCTTTTGAAGAGTTCTAAAGATTCATGACCTTCTGAGAGACAAAATTCTCCTCGTCTCTGTCTTAAATGACTGTTCTTTTATTTTTAAAAGGTGTCCTCAAGTTCTAGATATTTTCACAAGAGGAAATATCCTCTCGATATTGACCCAGTCAAAACCTCCAGAATCTTACATATTTCAATCAAGTCACCTTTTACTTTTCTAGTCTCCAGTGATTACAAGCCTCATAGGATAACCTTCATTCTAGTAAACCTTCTTTGAACTGCTTCTGACACATTTAATTCTTCCTTAAATAAGGAGACCGATATCATACTTAGTATTACAGATCTGGTCTCACCAATTTATAACTGAAGTATAAATTCCCTATTTTTGTATTCAATTCCCCTCACAAAAAACAATAATTCTATTAGCTTTCCTAATTACTTGCTGTACTTGCAGACCAGCCTTTTGCAATTCATGCACTAGGGTACCTTGATCCTTCTGCATCACAGAGCTCTGAAATCTCTCAACATTTTGATTTTTTAAAAAATTTATTTGTGAGACATGAGCATTGTTGGCAGGCCAGCATTTACTGCCCGTCCCTAGTTGTTCTTGAGAAGGTGGCTGCCTTCTTGAATCACTGCAGTCCATGTACTATGGGTTATCCACAATGCCATTAGGGGGAGAATTCTAGGATTTTGACCCAGTGACTGTGAAGGAATGGCGATATATTTCCAAGTCAGGATGGTAAGTTACTTGCAGGGGAACTTGCAGGTGGCAGTGTTCCCATGTATCTCTTGCTCTTGTTCTTCTAGATGAAAGATACCATGGGTTTGGAAATGTTATCTAAGGATCTTTGGTGAATTGCTGCAGCATATCTTGTAAATAGTACACACTGCTGTTACTGAGCTACAGTAGCGGAGGGAGTGGATGTTTGTAATGTCAATAGTTTGCACTATTAAGGACCTTCTGGCTGAACGAGCAGCATTATATCTCGCCTCAGATGTGTGACAATAAGCGTTATTAGCCATGTCTTCAGTGGAAACCAACCCTCTAAGTGCTAAGCTGATCTCCCTCAAATATCTTTGGCAGTTGGGACTAACTCAAAATGTATGAGTTGTGTGAGCTCCCTGGATGCCTAGCACAAACATTCATGATCTGCTTTCTGTTATCACAAAATAGCTAGGCATTCAAACAGCGAAATCCTTTTCTATTAATGAATCCCACAGGCTAATACCAACAGTTCTAGCAGCTTGGCTTGCTTCATTTATCCAGCACTGCACGTAATAGTATGCCTTATGGGGAAAGGGACATTTCTCTTATGTATCTGTGTGTTGCTGATTATGAGATTCTGCAGAAGTCCCCAGTGGAGCCCTGAAAGAATTAGAAGGCAACAAAGATTAGTGGGGCATTATCATTCAAAACAACCAGCTATGGATGTTCTCCATACGTTGCGAGTACTTGCAGTATTGGTTCCTTACACGGAATATGTTAAACATGAGCTTCCATATCCTTAGACAAGTGAAAGTATCTGTGATACTTTCTTTCAATAATTTCCATGTATAATGTATGAATATATTAAGGACAAGATAGTATCCAGGAAAAGAGTAGAGCTCATTGGCAATCTGTGTGTGGAGCTAAAAGATGTATGTGAAGTTTTAAATTAGTTTGTGCATCTGCATTCACAAGGGAGAAGGACAATATAGAGTCAGAAATCAGGGTTGGGGATTATGATATAATTGAAAAGATTAGCAATGGAAGGAAGGAGGTATTAGTGGACTTAAAAATGGATAAATCCCCAGGCCCAGGCGAGGTGTGTTGTCAAACAGAGAAGGAGATTGCAGGGGCTCTGTTAATTTTCAAATCCTCTCTGGCCACAGGAGTAGTGTCAGCGAATAGGAGGTCAACTACTGTGGTACCATTATTTAAGGAGGGAAGTAGGAGAAAGAAAAAACAGTTAACTGCAGGCCAAAAAAGAAAAATATCAATAGTAAAGAAATTATTGGAAAAAATTCTGAGGAACAAAATTATTTCCACTTGAAGAGGCAAGAATAGTCAGCATGGATTTTTGAGAGGTGAGAGATCCTATCTATAAATTTGATTGGATTATTCAAGGAAATGACTAAGTGTGGAAATAAGATAAAAGCAGTTGATGTAGTCTACATGGACTTCAGTAAGGCTTTTGAGGCATGAGAGACTGGTCAAGCAGATAAGAATCCAATAAATCTAGGGCAATTTGGCAAGTTGGATCCAAAATTGGCTTAGTGTCACGAGATAGAGAGTGATGGTTAAACGTTGTTTTTGTGACCTGAAACCTGTGTCCAGTGGTGAACCGCAGGGATCAGTGTTGGATTCCTTGCTGTTTGTAGTGTACACTAATGATCCAGACATGAAAGTAGGAGGTATGATCAGTAAGTCCACAATGACATGAAAATTGGTGGTGGTGTGCTAAATAGTGAGAAGGAAACCTTTAAATTACAAGAAGATATAGAGGGACTATCAGATGAGCAGAGAGGTAGCAAATGGAATTTAACTCTATAAAGTGTGAGGTGATGCATTTTGGGGGAGACTAACATGGCAAGGGACTACACAATGAATGGTGTATCCAGAAAGATATTGTGGTGCATGTGCATAGGTCTCTGAAGGCAGCAGGACAGATAAAAAAGGTGGTTAACAAGGCATATGAAATACTTGCCATTATTAACTAAGACACAGAAACATGGAAACATAGAAAACAGAAATAGGAGGAAGCCAATTTGGCCCTTCAAGGCTGCTCCGCCATTCATTATGATCATGGCTGATCAATCAACTCAATCCCAAAGACTGATCCCGCCTTCCCCCTTATCGTACAGGAACATAGAAATATGGAAACATAGAATATAAGAATAGGGAAATTTGATAGAGGTGCATAAAATGTTCATTAGCCCAAAATAAGCCCACTGTGTGCAGTTCTGGTTGGAACACTACAGGAAGGATGTGATTGCACTAGAGAGGATACAGAGACATTCACCAGGACATTGTCTGGGTTGAGACTTTCAGCTGGAAAGGGTGGGGTATTTTTCTGAGAGCAGAAAAAGCTAAGAGGAGACCTGATCAAAGTGTGCAAAATTATGAAGGGAATAGATAGGAAGGAACTTTTCCCTTTAGTAGAGACATCTATCAAGTGGCATAGATATAAGATAAGGGATTTTTTCCATTATGCCAAATATATTGCCCCCACCCACCATGATTCTTGCCATTGGCAGGAGTATAAAAATTCTACTCTATAATTTTGGATGATAACATTGACAGGCAGCATGTAGAAGAGAAAAAAGGAGGAACATAAGAAGTGCGGTAATAAGGGGAGAAGCCACTGCAAATAATTCTTCAGCGACAAAATGTTAGATAAGAATAAAAGGAAACAAGTTCAATCTGATCAATACACTAGATACAATGGCAAGAATATCAAAACCAATAATATTATCTTACACAGTAATATTTTTCAAGCTATAATATTTATAGAAATATGTTATAAAATGACTGAATACTAGCACTGGAATTGACTAGTTTCTATGTTTTCCATATAGAAATTTGCTGAAAATCATACATCTTCAGTGTTCATAGTTATATATTTTCTGTAAAAGTAAATGAAAGTTTTGAGTTGCTGGACATATTGGTAACAAAAAAATGCATTTCCATACCTCTGTATGATCTTCAGCAATGATAAATCAGTAATATTGATGCAGTTGCTCAGATTTAGTTCTCTGAGCTTTGAAGCTGAAGGTCCATCCATGAAGCTTCTTATACCTAGATCAGTGAGACTGCAACACAAGAAGTATTTATATTATTTATGTACATATATATCTACTGTATTAGATATGCATCACCCCACATTCCTCAGCATTGAACTTCACTGGCCATCTCCACCAACTTGTCTATATTATTTTTGAAGCTCTACACTGTTCTCTTCACAGTTTATAATACTTCCAAGTTTTGTATTATCTACAAATTTTGAACTGTCTCCTGCACACCATAACCTAAGTCATAAATACATATCAGGAAACAAAAGTCGCAATACTAATCCCTGGGGACTATCACTACAAAATCTTCCTCTAGACTTAAAAAAATCCATTGACCATTACGCTTTTGCTTTCTATTATTCAGCCAATTTTGCATTTGGTTCCTACTCGCCCATTATTCCACGAGCCATAACTTTTAAGTCTGTGTGATATTTTTGGAGTGCCTTCCAAAAGTCAAAGTAGACCACATATCAACAGCATTACACTCATCGATCCTTCTATTATCTCCTCAAAATGCCAGCAAGTTAATTAAATGTGATTTCCCCTTTAGAAATCCATACTGGTTCTTCCTAAAGCAACACCTCATTTTCCATATGACTATTAATTTGATCCCAAATAAGTGTTTCTCAAAGCTTGCCCACCACTGATGTTAACCTGACTGCCCTGTAATTGCTGAGGCTATTCTTATAATTTTTTTCTGAACTGGAAGAATTACAGAAGTGCCTCTGCAATTTTCATTCTCTCTTCCTTCAATATCCTTGGATACATCTCATTTGGTCCCAGTGGCTTGTCAACTTTAAGTACTGACAATCTGAACATTTCTTCTTTATCAATTTTGAAGCTTTCTAGGGACAGTTTCCTCATCTATCATTACGTCCTGGGTAACATCTACACCTTAATAAAGATATACCATATTGTAATGTATGTAATCAATACTGCCACATTCTTTTTATAATTTTTAAATATTTGACAACCAAGAATATTAATCATTTCTGACTTTGTTTGTGTTATGTATCAGTTATAATCTCATCATAATCTAACTTGTGGCCGCTTGTGTCTACAGCGCCTACTGATTATACCATGGACATCTACATCAATATCATATAATTTATTAACACTTTCATCATTTTTGTTGTTTTTCTCAATATGGATCCTGAAAATTTTACTTCTGTCTACATTACTCTGCCCTCTATCTTATAGAAACAAGAAGACAGTGTAGGTAAATGTGTGATTGGACAAAGCAAAATGAAGAGTTTCATGTTCTTGGGGCGTGGGACAAGTTGTGTTGGGAAAGGGGTGCCATACAAAATAGACAAGGATGAAAATTCTTGCTGAGACGTTAACTGATACAGTTGAAAAGGCTTTAAACTAACTTGGCTGTGGTAGCATGGGGGAAACCAAATTGGAGTGAAGTGGCAATGAGTTTTAAATCATTTTAAATCAACCTGAGAAGGCAGATGGGATTTGCTTTTACTAATCCAGCCATTAACTTTGCAGTCAACCTTATGTAGGCCATCAGTTCCTGGGATTCCTTGGCTTTTAGTCCCGTTATCTGAGTGCTTAATAAGAGAGCATACTGATGGTTTTGCCAAGTTGGTAATGAATGCTGTGCATCATGAAGTTATGATCATAAACTTTCATAGAACCTTAGTGCAGTCTGTTAATTCATTCTGCTTCCATCCATGTAATACGTATAGCTATTGTGATAGTAGGAGATTTCTTTAGGCCTCTGAGGACATCTGCTCTTTCCTACATCTCCTTCAAAAGCATTTCTAGGTAGATACCTTCAAGTAATATAGATTTACAATTCTCTCCTGAATGATTTTTGAAATATCTGTACATCATGGAATTCCCCTTTAAATGAAAACAGCTTTCAAAAGTTCCAACTGTGCTGGATATACAGTCTTGTAACCAACAAGCCTGATTCCTCATCTGTCTAAACTTTCAATGGGAATGCAAGGTCAACAGTGCAAGGAAAAATGCAAGCAGTAACCTCATAGTTAAGAATGCGCTGGTACTGAAAATTTTAACCTACATAAACTTTGAAATATTGTAGGTGTTTATGATTCTTGCTCTTTTACACAACAATAGTGATTAAAAATTCATTTTTATGGACAGAAGGACCAAATTTAACAAATTATTGATAAGACATAAATAAAATATCATTTTACCTTATACAGTCTGAAAGATTTAACATACTGATATTTTTCAGTATTGATAAAAATTTCAGGCCATTATCTGTAACCCTTGGGCAGTCGGACACATAGAGGTGATTCAAGTTTGGGCACGATTGGCTGATAACTTTAAAAGATGCATCACTAATATGCTGATTACCTACGGCAATGAAACAGCAGAGTTAAATTCCAACATACACATTTTCTAATAGCTAAAGGAACAATTAATACAATATTTCAATGGATGTAAGAAATTTCTCAAACCTTCAATTTTAATCTTGACAATTTTCCTTCCTTGGACAAGAGTTTTAATAGCTGCATCAGATATGTGAGGAGAGGCAAGAAGCGAAATTGTCGTGAGGTTGTAATAGTAAGTAACCATGGCCTTTAAGAAAACATAATAAAAGTTAGTCAGCACTGTTTGGGTTTCTAAATGGGAAAAAGAAAAATACTTGATTTGAACAGGTAATATGAAAAATGTAGTATTTGGAATTTTTTATTTCTAAATCCTTCTAGGCATTATCTCTCTTTGCTTTCTTAACTGGTGCTTCTACTGCTCAGAGTACATTAATAAGATCATGTCTGATCTTTTCGTGGACTCAGCTCCACTTACATGTCTGCTCACCTTAACCCTTAATTTCTTTACTGTTCATATATCTATTTACCTTTGCCTTAAAAGCATTCAATGAAGTAGCTTCAATTGCTTCAGAGGGCAAGGAATTCCACAGATTCACAACTCTTAGGGTGAAGAAGCTCCTCCTCAACTCAGTCCTAAATCTTATTTTGAAGTATGCCCTCTATTCTCGTTTCACCCACCAATGGGAACAACATTCCTGCTTCTATCTCATCTATTCCCTTTATACTTTTATATGTTTCTATAAGATCCCCCTTGTTTTTCTAAATTTCAAATTTTAAATTCTAAATTTTAATATTTATAGAACATAGAACATAGAACACTACAGCACAAACAGGCCCTTCGGCCCACAAGTTGTGCCGAACACATCAAAACCTTCCCAGCCATAGACCTATCTATAACCCCCTATCCCATTGGATCCCATATACTCATCCAGAAGTCTTTTAAAAGACCCCAGCGAGTTCGCCTCGACCACCACCGACGGCAGCCGATTCCATTCACTCACCACCCTCTGAGTGAAAAACTTTCCCCTAGCATCCCCTCTGTACTTGCTTCCCTGCACCTTAAATCTGTGCCCTCTCGTCGCGACCATTTCAGCCCTGGGAAATAGTCTCTGAGAGTCCACCCTATCTATTCCTCTCAACATCTTGTAAACCTCTATCAGGTCGCCTCTCAACCTTCGTCTCTCCAGGGAGAACAGTCCCAGCTCCCTCAACCTGTCTTCATAAGGCATGCCTCCCAATCCAGGCAACATCCTTGTAAATCTCCTCTGCACCCTTTCAATAGCTTCCACGTCCTTCCTATAGTGAGGCGACCAGAACTGCGCACAGTACTCCAAGTGTGGTCTGACAAGGGTCCTATAAAGCTGCAGCATTACCTCCTGACTCCTGAACTCAATCCCTCGATGAATGAAGGCCAGTACACCATAAGCTTTCTTAACCACATCCTCCACCTGGGAGGCCGATTTGAGAGTCTTATGGACCTGGACCCCAAGATCCCTCTGCTCTTCCACACAGCTAAGACTCCTACCTTTGATAGTGTACTCATTCATCCCGTTGGATCTGCCAAAATGGACCACAACACATTTATCCGCGTTGAAGTCCATCTGCCACTTCTCCGCCCAGTCTTGCATCCTGTCGATGTCATGCTGCAACTTCTGACATCCCTCCAGACCATCCACAACACCACCGACCTTCGTGTCATCGGCGAACTTACTCACCCATCCCTCCACTTCCTCATCCAGGTCATTTATGAAAATGACAAACAGCAAGGGTCCTAGAACAGATCCCTGGGCACTCCACTGGTGACCGACCTCCATGCAGAAAAAGAGCCATCCACAACCACCCTCTGCCTTCTGCAGGCAAGCCAGTTCTGGATCCACAAGGCCAAAGCCCCTTGGATCCCATGTCTTCTCACCTTCTTAAGAAGTCTTGCATGGGGGACCTTGTCAAATGCCTTGCTGAAGTCCATGTACACCACGTCCACTGCTTTGCCTTCGTCAATGTGTTCAGTCACGTTTTCGAAGAACTCAATTAAGCTCGTAAGGCACGACCTGCCTTTTACAAAACCATGCTGACTATTTCTAATCAACCTAAACTTCTCCTAATGCTCGTAAATCTTGTCCCTCAGAAGCCTCTCCATCAGCTTACCAACCACTGAGGTCAGACTCACCTGTCGGTAATTTCCAGGACTATCCCTGTTCCCTTTCTTGAAAATAGGGACCACATCCGCAATCCTCCAATCCTCCGGAACCTCTCCCGTCTCCATCGATGACGCAAAGATCATCGCCAGGGGCTCTGCAATGACATCCCTCACCTCCCACAATAACCTGGGGTACATCCCATCTGGTCCCGGAGACTTGTCTATCTTGATAGCATTTAAAAGTTCTAACACATCCGCTTCCTTAATATCTACATACTCAATCTTTTCAGTCTGCCGCAAACTTGTAGTGCATCCTCCCAGATCACTTTCCACCGTGAATACTGAGGCAAAGTACTCATTAAGCACCTCTGCCATTTCTTCCAGTTCCGTACAGACTTTTCCCCCTTCACCTTTTATAGTTCCTATCCCTTCTCTTCTCATCCTTTTACTTTTCACATATTTGTAGAAGGCCTTGGGATTCTCCTTAATCCTACCAGCTAAGGCCTTCTCATGACCCCTTCTGGCTCTCCTAATTTCCTTTTTAAGCTCACTTCTATAAGCCTTATACTTCTCTAAATCCCCAACATCTCCTAGCTCTTTGAATCTTTTATACACCTTTCTTTTCTTCCTGAAAGAATCTAATTTATATTAGATAAAGGATCAGAATTCTTTCCCTCAAAGCATAACAGTTCATATGAAGCCTCCAGTTGCCTCCTCAGAATGAAGAAAGTGATACATTGATGTCAAGAAACATGCTGTGACAGAAGGTCCACTTCAGTCTCAATTTTTTTTGTAGTATGTGACTACTTGTACTTATCCTCGAGCTGCACTTTTAAAAACTCTAAAACAGATGAGGGAAAGATGCAGAAAGCACTAGTACAGATGAGGGAAAAACACATTTAAACATCTTGGGGAAGCATAATGTTAGGAAAGAATAGGCTGGCTTTTAATCACTTTGGACGTTCTTTAGAACTGAATGTGTACATGCTGTGCTAATTGTTATTTATGGAAGTTAAAATCATATAAATTATAGTTTACTAATTTGTGACTGACCTAATTGAGAGATGATTGCCAGTATGATCAAATAGGGACAAAGACAATTAAGGTATTGGTCACATACTCAAAGATGGGGCATACATGACAATTCTTGCAAACACATATATCCTGTTGTAGTTCTCCTCTGCTGTTGTTTGGCAGCTGTTATTATTCATGTGTACAGTTGGTGGGCCTTTACAACCAAAAACATATGCTGACATGATTTTCTTCTGTGAAATGATTCAGGGAACTCAAATTTCAAAGCATGAATTCATTGTGACATAATGAGCTAATTTTTAACCAGTCACCAGACAGATGGAACAGAGGGAGGATGGGGTGCCTGGCACAATAATGAGCTGTATGGAGAAGTCCCCAGCGATGGGCAGAGAACGGACAGTGCAGATCAACTTCCCTCTCCAAGAAGATGGATAGCTGATTTGTACAATTAAAGTCCCAAATTGGGACTATTAAGCGATGCAGCTGGCATTTGCTGCTGGTGGGGCAGACCCCATTGTGTTGGGAGACAGCCAGCTTTACAAAATCAGCCTCACTGTGGCTACCCAGAGGGCTTCCAGAGCCAGTGGTTCAAAAAAGGAGGCTGCAGACATGAAACACAGCTCTCATTGCTCCAATTATTTTCTGCAGGGGTTTCCTTTCAGTTGGCTGGCATTCTGTTTTTGGCCATCAAAATCTTATCTCTCTAAGGTCTCTCAGCTATATTGGCAACACCCACTCTCCTAGTGGGACTGTGGAGACTTCAGAACTACTAAGTTCTGACCCCCTGGGTCAGCAGCATCAAGAATCCTTAATTGGATTGGCAGCCCTGATGCAATAATTGGAAGGCCAACTCTGATTAAATAGCCAAGGACCTCAACATTGGAAAGAAATAGGAATCCCAGAACCATAGTTGGATCCATACATCAGCTCAACATATTTCATACTGCTTGTAGGATCCTCTGCATGTTGTCATACATAATCTTCAATCAAAAAATAGAACCTCTTCTTGTTGAGCAGGTTGAGGGAATTTCTGTTGGAGTCAGAAAATGAACTGTACCATTGATTGTATTTTAGATCTTGATAGAATCAGCAACTAAATCTGGATGATTTTATGATACCAAAAGGTGGGAGCTCCCTTTGAAAAAGCTCCATTCATATGCTTGTACTCTATGCTGGCTGTTCTTGGATAACATGTCCACAGCTGCCTAAAAAGTGTCCATAAAATAAAAATGTGATTTTCACGTTTATAGCCACAAAGAAAGCAATGTAGGCATACGATTGCTCTTCATATGACTTTTGTTGTTGGTAAATTCAGTGATTGGGTAATCTCTTGTGGGATAAAAATCCCTAAATGTTTTTTGACAGCTCCACCTTATGCTGCATTTGCTCCCCCACAATTATAGCAAAAAGAATAATGTTAGAGCACATGCCCGCTGAGAGCCTATCAATTGGGAATTGTGGGAAAATTACCTAATAATATCTTGGGTCTCTGTAGGCAAAATGCCAAAAAAACCACTGCAAGAAGCAATTCTTAAATGCAAAAATCATCATGCTGCATTTTTAAACTAATAAATTCTGTTTGTTTCAGCTATCTGGCAACAGCTGCACCTCATCACTTTCAGTTTAATATACTCTGAGTACATAGAGAGTATAAAATGGGAGAAATCAGAGCAATAGTTCCACTTGCTCTCATAATTTATAATTTTGGTCAGGAGGACAGGAAATTAATTGATTCGGGGTAAAAAAGCAGCCAAATTATTTTCCATTTTAATTTACCTAAGATATTATTTGAAATTACTACAAAACAATGAAACTTTCAGGAATTGATGACTAACTGCTAAAGTAAAACTTAGATGGGCACATGAACAGAACGGGAATGGAGGGGTATAGAAAACTGATTTAAAATAGGGATCATGAGCCTTGGGAGTCCCTGGGAAGTGTGTAAATAGATGATGATATTGATGTACTTGTTTTTATCCTACAGGTGCTTTGGTCCACCTTGTAGTCTAACGAGGGGCATACACGCGATGGGTCGTGAGAGGGCAGCTCTTGGATTCTTTTCGAGAGTATCCTAGTGCTTCATGTCATTAGTGTACGCTTGACCTGGACCATCTGATGAGCAACATGACAGCTCAGTGACTATCGCTGTGCTGTGCAGATACATGGATTTGGGCCTGTGTCTGTGGGAGTTCGCACATTCTCCCCATGCTTGCATGGGTTTTCTCCAGGTGCTCCGGTTTCCTCCCACATCCCAAAGATGTGGGAGGAAACCTTAGGCTAATTGGCAAAACAAATTCTCCCTAAATTGTCTCAAATTTGGTTTTTAATCCATAGATCTATAAACATAGACAGGGATCACGGGTAGAGGTGGGAACATCGGGGTGGTAGCACAGGCTCGTTGGGCCGAAGGGCCTGTTTCCCATGCTGTTTTTGTTCTTCTCTTCTCTAAAAGAACCCATAAAAAGCTGAAGCAAGAAAGAACTATTTTATTTTTGCCATACTTAATGGTCTCCTAACACAACATTTTCAGGATTCTTTCAACTCAGAATCAATCATAGCCTAGTACCTACAACTTATTTTCTAAATCTGGTCCTCAAGTAGTGTCTATTAAAGACATCAGAATAAGCTGTAGGAAAGCATATCTAGGAACTCAGTGATGATAACAAATGCCATTGTGAAAGAATAATAAAACAGAAATTTAAGTGGAATTTTCCAGACATAACCTCTCCTGTAATGATAGGACCATTTGTAGGTCAAAAGCCAATGCTCTTTCACTAATGTGGCAGAATGTGTGAGATGACATCCTAAACAAGCAATGAAGGATCTCTATTCAAAGGGGCCCTGGCAAAGCCTTTCATAGTAAGGCTTTATAGTCTACTATAAATAGACTATTTATCATAGTAAGAAGTCTCACAACACCAGATTAAAGTCCAATAGGTTTATTTGGCAACACAAGCTTTCAGAGTCTTGCTCCTTTTTCAGAATATTACAGTCAGTTTAGAGTGGCATGGTGGCACTGTGGTTAGCACTGCTACCTCACAATGCTAGGAGCCCAGGTTCAATTTCTCAGGTCACTGTCTGCATGGAGGAAACTGGAGCACTCAAAGGAAATCCACACAGACAAGGGGAGAACACCGTTCAAAGATACACGGGTTATGTTGATTGACCATGCTAAATCGACCCTAGTGTCGGAGGATTAGCAGGGCAAATATGTATAGTAAGGCCTGGGTGAGATTGTGATCGGTGCAGATTCAATGAGCCGAATGGTCTCCTTCTGCACTGTAGAGATTCTATTCTATGGATTTTACGAACCCATGAAATGGTTTTCAAGAAGTGTAATTTGTTCACAATGTAGAATGTCCATGACCCTGAAGTGACATCAGAACATTTTAACTTACCTAACCACATCACTATGTCTTGGTAAGGCCTTGACATCTGCAGCAGAGGCAGAGGCAGTCTGCTACAACCTGATACCTGTGATGGCTTGAAAGATGTCCTTTGGTGGCTCAAGCCTCAAAAGGGTCTCCAGCTGAGGGCAGAAACACTCTTTGTGGCTTGCACTACTGGAATTGATGCAGACATAGGCAGAGGAAACTATAAGCAGCTGCACACCCTTGGAGTGTCCTAAGTGGAGACCCCCAGGATGTCCAGCTGACACTCATACTGCCTGTAGGTAACAGAGCAACACAGCATGACTTCTGGAGTAGATGAGTCACCTGGAGGCAGGTCAAGGTGGTGGTCCCATGTGGTCTACATCCTGAATGTGCAGCCATGGAGTGGAGGGCTATGTGCAAATCCAACAGAACCTGCTGGACTAAGGTCTCTATTCTGCTTGCTAGCCTTCCCATGGTGGCCTTGAGAAGTTCATATGTTGGAGACATGAAATTAGATAGAACGCAAAGGCATTCCTCCATCATGTGCTCTATTCTAATGAGTGACAGTCAAAGCTCTGTCCAAGTTCCACTGTCTCCTTTTGCATCTCTAACAGTGAGCTGGCAGACACTTCAAGAAGCTCATTATCTGACTAGGCATGAGCAGATGGCTTACTTCCAGCAGCCCACCTAGTGCTGGAGACCTCAGCTGACTCTGTCTCCTTCTGCTGCAAGGAAATGTCTGTGAGATTACATTCCAGAAAGTGACCCTGAGTTTAATCTTGAACCAACCACACCCCTCCAAGTTATGTATCTCTGTGCATGGAGGGTGCAAATGAATTCTGTGACAATTCTTCCTGAGCCATCTCTTTCTCAGATGTGCTTCAGGGGCTCAGAGAGTTGCTGGGCTGACTCGCTGGCCATAGTCTATTGGTACTTGCAAAAGACAAAAGGACAGTTTCAGTCGATGAACTGAAGCAATTCAGAGTACATTGCACTCACTTTGAATTTCAGGATTAAGTGACATGATAGAACTGAGGTCCTTTTTAGCTGTTGTAAAAGGCCAAGGTCTGCATCACCTCAGGAGCAATCCTGGTCACCAGCAACTCTGAAATAGTCTCCTCAAACTCAGTGAAGCCTTTGATTTCTGTCCCTCCACAGTCTGCGCTGAGTAAGTTTGGCCTGTATGTGGATAAAAGAAAGAAGTGTGGGCTGGAATTCTCTGGTCATTCACGCTGAGAGGACACTCCGATCCTGCCAGCTGCACACCCCCGCCCACAGCTTTCTTGCCGGCATGGGGTAACATCAATGGGAATTCCCATTGGTAGCAGTGGGACCAGAGTATCCCACTGCTAGCAAACAACATGCCACCTCCTGCCAACAGGAAACACATGGCTGGGAGACTGGAGAATCACACCCACAATGAGAAGGAATGGAGTAGAGATGAAAAAAATGTAAAATATATGCTCCTTATAGTGTGCCCTACGCAGAAAGGACAGTGTTTGGAGTTGGACAAAAAGACAGATGAGATGGTGATTTCGTGCAAGTCTAATTGAGAGAGTTGAGTATGACATATTCCCCCTTGCTAATGGATGTGAGATCTGTGAAGAGAGTAGCCATTTGAGTGCATGATAGCATGCTAAGAGTTTGACAGTGAAGGATCACTTATTGCGGAAATGTACAAGTATGTTTTAAAATCCTTCAATAACCATTTGTAAATATCAAACTGTTAGTGATAGATCAAGTACAGCAACAATATCTTTTCATAAACAAATAATATAGAAATTTGTCCTAACTGAAGCTATTTTCTGGGAGGAATAAAGGACCAATTTTTTGTTGTCATGTCCCACACCCCAAGGACACCTGTAAGGTACCAGATTCCAATGCACAGACCCTGCATTTGCTCATGAGAGACTCAACACATGTTCAAGGGTTCTTTCTTGAACCTAAAGAGAGAAAACGCTGGAAAATCTCAGCAGATCTGGCAGCATCTGTAAGGAGAGAAAACAGCTGACATTTCTAGTCCAGATGATCCTTTGTCAAAGCTAAAAGGCATAGAAAATGGGAGATATTTATACTTCAGGGGGTTGGAATAAAAGGTGAGTCATAGCAATAGAAACCAGAGGAAAAGACTGTTAATAGCTGTCCACAGAAAGAACAAAGAGTGAATGGCCCAATGGCAGAGAAGCTGATACATACGAAAATCACATACGAAAATCATGTCTCATATGTGGTGAGACATGACCTTTCCTGTACAAAACTATGTTGCCTGTCACTAACTAGTCCATTTTCTTCCAAATGTGCATATATCCTGTCCTTCAGTATCTTCTCCAGATGCTTCCTCCCTGTTGAAGTCAGACTCGCTGGCCTACAATTTCTTGGATTATCCTTGCTTCCTTTTTTAAACAAGAGAACAACATTAGGTATTCTCCAATCTTCTAGAACCTCATGTACAGTCAAAAACGATTTGAAGGTATCCAATAAGGCCCAGCTACTTTTCGCTTTGTCTCCCACAGTAATCTGGAACAGATCCCATTCGGCTATGAGGACTTGACTACCTTAATGCAATTTAAGATACCCAATACTTGCTGCTTCGATATATTGACATTCTTTAGAGCATTCACACACCTATCCTTGACCTCAACACCCATCATGTCCTTCTCCTTCGTGAACCGATACAAAGTGCTCATTAAGAATCTTACCCACTTCCTATTTCTCCATGCATAATTTCTCTCCTTTATCCTTTAGTAGGCCTACTCTTTCTCTTACCACCCTCTTGCTTCAAATATATGTATAAAAAGCATTAGGATTCTCCTTGACCCTGTTTGCTAAAGACATTTCAAGGCCCCTTTTAGCCCTCCTAATTCCATGTTTAAGTTCTTTCCTACTTCCACTTTCCTCCTCAAGGGCTTCATCAGTTTTTAGATGTCTAGCCCTATCATATGCTTCCTTTTTCCTTTTGACTAAGCTTACAATTTCTCTTGTCATCCACAGTTCCCGAATCCTGCCACTTCTATCCTTTGTTTTTGTGGGGACGTGCCTGTCCTGCACTTCAATCAACTTGCCTTTAAAAGCCTCCCACATGTCAGATATGGACTTGCCTCAAATTACCATTCCCAATTCACATTCTCCATTTCCTATCTAATTTGGATGCAATTGCTCCTTGCCTAATTAAGCACCCTCACCCAAGGGCCACTCTTGTCTTTATCCATAACTATCCGAAATCTTATGGATTATGGTCACTAAGCCCAAAATGCTTCCCCTCTGAGACATCGATCATGTAACTTGGCTCATTTTCTAATATCAAGTCTAGTATGGCCCCCTCCCTGGTTGGATTGTCAACATACTGAATCAAAAAGCTCTTGTGGACACATCTAACAAATTATAGGTTTTGTCTTTCAAAACCCTCCAAAAGAAATCAAATGAGCAGGACTACTCCTTGTGGCTATATGCACTCCAAAGAACTCTTCCATCCCTAATCCACCTTATTTTCAATCTCCCAATACTTATCTGAGAGTTACTGTAGCAAGGCAGCCAACCCAAATTAATTCAATTAATAATGGTCAGTAGCAATTTGTGCTAATTTTTCAACTGTGGCTTAAATTTAATTATACCCCATTGAGTGTATGATTAAATTTGAAATTAGAAGTCAGAGCAAAAACAACATTGCACCAACTCAATTCTATCAAACAAATCTGATATTCATGCAAGTGAGCCTGGTTTTCTGTGATGATGTTCTGACAAAAGTTGAGTTTTCAATGCAATTAATTTACTGAATTTGTGGACAGAAAATTTACGCTCCCCCACCCCTAGTCCCCCTTGCCCCAGTTAAGGCCTTTACCTGCCCTACCTCAATTTTTGGGCTAGCTGGCAGATGACAATTTAGAGTGAAAAGGCTGGAAAAAAAACAAGCTGGGATGGGATAGGCTTCACCAGAAGGCTTCTCTTAAGGCCTGGTGATCTGCAGATCTCCCATCTCCCAAGGAATATTCCCAATGCCCTTCTCACCAGGCCTTGCTGACTCTTCCTATCCTGGGACCCCTGGCACTTGCTATCCTACAGTTCCAGGCACTTAGTTCCAGGCAGCTCCCTTTCTAACTACTGCAGTGTTTTGACTGGAAAACTGCCAGGCAATCAGATTTCTGTCCTCACTTGGGACTTCCTTCCGAGTGAGGGCAGAAATACCACTTTATGCCAATCAACGCTCATTAGGTTGTAATATGGCAGAAGCAAACATCATCTCAAGATTTCAGACCTGGAAGGTTTTGTACAATGGGTTAAATGGAGGACTTAAATTAGAGATATTGGTTGTATATTTCTCATTGGACAACAACTAAGGTAACTAAAAGGATTGATAGTCCCACATGCTTAATATCTAATCCTCATACATAGAATTACAGCAAAACCTAACCTGCTACAGAATCCTGTAATAAGGATGAATAAAGCAGTCTAAGCAAAAACAAGTATTAATAACTAAGTTGGGAAGCAAAAATGTTTCGTTTGCCTAGTTCATGTGAACAAGTTCGCTGTGTGAAAAAGGGAAATAATGAAAATGAAGAATAGCTTAGAAAAACACCTTGACAAAAAAAATTCTAGCAGCAGATATCACTCATGAACACGTAAAAATGCTAGTGGTGGGGACTGGTGCTAGCTCTATGTGCCTGCGGTTTTATACAAAAGCAAAAGGGAGAGACACAAATTTTTAAAGTTCATTCACTTAATCCAACAGGCAAAATAATTTGGAAAACTATTCTTAAGCATTCAAATAAAAACTTAAAATTGAAAGAAAAAGATTTAGTGAAGATAATTAGCAATTAAATTACTATTAATAATGTACGGTCAATTTAATAACATTCCACTTACTGTGATGCAGCTGTTTGTAAGAGTTGCCATGTCATTGATTACAAGGTGCTGTATGTCATTGCAGCCAATTCCAAAGGACTTAAAGCCTCTTACTGAGATCTAAAAAAAAAGAAACATAGCCTTCATTAAATCATGAACACATTTGATCTGTTTACAGCAGATGGAGTAACACTATGATTTTATAGAATAAACGAGGAGTGTCAATCTTTTCACCTAAGGGACCATACTTCAATTTTTTTTCTCACTCATGAACAAATTACAGAAAGGTAAGGTAAGAAATTGTTAATCAAAATAACAAAATGTACATTGTTATTAACAAGCGTCTAATGAGTTGGGAATAAATTTGGTGCAAAAATGATGATTGAACGATGGGCTATCTTCAGAAAAAAGATATTGCAAAGTTAAGACATATTCCCTTGAAGGGGAATGTGGGACAATTGAGAGCACCTTGGATAATGACAGACACCAAGGCGAAAATGAAAACAAAAAAGTACATGTACGACAGGTGTCAAGTAGAATAACAATGGAGAATCAGGCTGAATACAGAAGGACCAGAAGGGAAGTGAAGAAAAGTAATCAAAAGAGCAAGAAGTGAGCATGAAAAGAGATTGGCAGCTAATATAAAAGGAATCACAAATGTTTTTGATAAGCATATAAAGAATAAAAGAAAAAGGAGGGCCCACTACAGATAAAAAAAGGACTTGCACGTGGAGACAGGAGAAATAGCAGATATATTAAATGAGTACCTTGTATCTGTCCTTACAAAGGAGGAACATACTACTGTTAGCAATCAGACTAGACACTCTAAGATATATTATACAATTAGCCTAGACTCCAACTTTTGCAGTTTATTTTGGCATTAGTATGAATATAAGGTGTTTTGCTCCAAATATGATTCAATTGATCCAATAGGAAGCTTTTATTAAAAGTTATTTGTTTAAGAATATGGTTAAGGTCAGGATTCTCACAAGTAGGCTTAGATTAACAATGAGGTTACTGTGAAATTCCCCTAATTTTCGCATTCCGAAGCCTGTTCAGGCACACTGAGGGAGAATTTAGTATAGCCAATGCACCTAACCAGCACATCTTTTGGACTGTGGGAGGAGACCAGAGCACCCGGAGGAGACCCACATGTACACAAGGAGAATGTGCAGACTCTGCATAGATAGTGGCTCACGCCAGAAATTGAACCCAGATCCCAGCTAATCACTGTGACACCAGGCCACCTTTAGAATATAAAAAGAATTAGCGTAATTTTTACCAATTAAACTACTTAAACATGATAAAGTATAATTCTTAACAGCTAGCTATCTCTATTGTTTCAATTTAACAGTATCACCCATGGACATAACTCCCTTCTTCAGAATCAGTTGGCACAGAAAGATATCTGACATTGTAACCACAACACGAAGCAGGTTATTCCAAAGTGATCCAAGACTCTTAAAACAATTGTCCATCATGCTTTTGAATCACTTCTTATTTACTTTATGCATGCACAACACAGCGTAATGGAATGGTTTTTTGGAGAAAGATCAAATCAAGTCCTTCCCAGAGTACATACTCAGATCAGGATTTTCCTGTTCTTCCCACAACGATGCCACTGGCAGAAACAGAAAACCCCAGCCTCAGACTCTATCTAGGTTTTAATCATGAAAAAATAAATAATCACAGGAACCCAAATGGTGATAAATTTCATGATATTAATGTGTTTAAATAGCTGTCTGTTAATAACAACAGTGATTTCTTCATATTCCTACTATCAGCATCCTGGGGATTACCATTGACCAGAAACTGAACTGGGCTAGCCATATAGATACTATGGATGGCAAAGCAGGTCAAATGCTAGGAATCCTATGGGGAGTAATTCATCTCCTGACCCTCCAAAGCTTGTCCACTATCCAAAAGGCACAAGTCAGAACAGTCAAGAAGCTCAACAGCATCCAGGAGAAAGCAACCTGCTTAATTGCTACCTCTTCCACAAACATTGAATCCCTCTATTCCCAACAAACTGTGGCAGCCTTGTATGCCATCTACAAGATGCCCCATAGGAATTCACCAAGGTTTCTTAGGCATTACTTTCCAGACCCACAAATACCACCATCTAGAAAGACAAGAGCAGCAGATACCTGAGAACTACCTGGAAGTCTGCCCTCCCAAGTCACTCACCATCCAGAATTAGAAATATATCACTGATCCTTCATTGTCTCTGGGTCAAGATTCTGGAATTTCCTCCTGACGAGCACTGCGGGTATACTGACTGCAGTGGCTCAAGAAGGCAGCTCACCACTATCTTCTGAAGGGAAATTAGTGATAGATAATAAATGCTGGCAGCCAGCGATGACCACATTCCATAAAATGAATTGAAAAAACATTATCACTAGCTTGCACTCATTCAGTTTTAAAAGGTGTGCAAAAATACATTGCCATTCTAAAAGTTAAAATCAGAGTCACAGGATACTAAGACACTGAATGCAACAAAAAGGATAAGCATCCAGATAGCACCTAAGTGTTTTTTTCAAATCAACATCAGTAAAACTTTACCTAGACTCTTATCATGCTGTCCAATTTTGTGCAATAGAGCTCCCACTCATTTTATAAAAACGATGTATCACTCTATGCTATGTAAATATTCTCAAAACAATTGAGAGAAAAAAAATCATTTGAAGGCTCAAAGCTTACGGTATTGCAATTTGTGTTGTCAACACATATAGAGCAGGAAAATTTCATATTAGAGTTTTGATTGGATAATCTTGGCAGGATTGGATGCAAAAGTGCTACAATAAACCACATTTAATGAAGCAAAAGAAGGAATTATTCTACTCTTGATCACTGTTCAGTTAGACCTTACTGGAAAATGCATTGTAGAGGATAGGATTGTACTTGCCTGTGAGAATCTTGATGGCTGAATACTATATGCTACCAGTCACAACTTATACACAGAATCATAGAGGGCACTATCAACTTTTTGATTGTTCCCACTATCTCTCCAAACAAATAGCCTCTCCTACACAGTCTCTCTTCTCCCACCTGCAGATTCACTGGGTAAGATTTTCCAGTCACATTTGTCCCGAAACTGGAAAATCCCACTTGAGATCAACAGATCTTCCCATCATCTGCCCCTCACTCACTACAATTCCTATGGCGGGCAGAAAGGGAAAATTCGCCCCTCTGCCTCTACTGTTGTAGTCCTCAGGGCCTCAAGCTGAACTTCACCACTCAACTTCTAAATGTTTACTTCCTCTAATCACAGATTGTTTTTTTTTGCTGCTGATAAGTTCATTAGTGAATCTAACAACAGTAAACGCAAAAGGACGAGTTCTTATACAATCTGTCACTACCATTTATGGGTATTTTGAATACAGGTTTGTGGGTCTGATGTGGGTCCTTGTCTTCCACGAGCTATCCAAGGACTTTGGCTAATCTTCAAAGAGTCCAGAGATGTCAGAGCTCTACAGGATGATGCTATTGTGCAAGCTCCCTGTGGCATGCACATACATGTATGATGTTCATCCTGTGGTTGCAAACCAGCTGAACATTCAGGGAGGGCGACCCCTTTCTGTTCACATTTTGGAATCACAGGGCAGTGTGCATGCAATCAATTCCCTACCCCTCATAGCCCCGTCCTCACTCAGGCCCTACTCCTTGGCACTACCCCAGCATACATGATGCCGAACTGGGTACTGCCAAGGTAGTAGCTGGGCAATGCGTGGATAGCACTGTCCAGTCATGCCCAGACCATGCTCCAATTCCAGCACCCCCCAGTATTGCCATTGTGCTTGGTCTCCATTTCTGCAGAGCGGTAGTGAGGGGGGAAACAAATGTGAGGGTGGAAGCAGCTCTGTTGGACTTGACCACATTTAAATATACTCAATTCTATGCTAATAAGTTTTGATCTTTCTAGGCACAAAGCCGTTCTTGCTGGCAAAACAGGGCCAGCAAGATAGCAATCTGATTTGTATCAGGTATGAATCAGATTTTTGGCCTCACAAGCTATCTTCCTGGCTCGACAAGCTGATCAACTGGCATTGCGAGCTGATTAAGATCATGCCCTTTAGATTTGGTGCTTCACTGAGATGTCAAGGTGATGACAAATTGTTTGATCATTAGAGTAGCAACAGCAAAATACTACCACTTCAGCATCTCCTGCATTAGCTGTAATACATAATGTTCAATTCAACTAGTCAAAAACAGAAGGAAAAATCCAAATATCACAAGTCAAACAAAAAGATTTAAATGGACAGCTATTGTTCACACAAATGGAATACTTTTATAGGTAAGAGATATCAATTTCTTTATCGAGATTTGTCAAATACCAGACACTGGTTGATTGACTATCAAATGGAATTTCATTTCCTCACTACATTCTCCCAGGACAGCACCATAAATTTCTAGATGCTATAATTCACTTTCAGATTTCCATATACGTGGAAACTGTTACTCAAAAATTCAAACTGCAAGAAAGCTCTTGGGCAGTTCTGGAAAAGAATGAATTGATATGACAGAAAACATTAATCTATTAAACACAGATTTTTGTGAATTGCCTATATTGGCTAAGGATTGAGTTGCTTTTGAATGTTCACATTCAAATATTACTTTATAGAATCAAAAACTAATCTTATAGAGAGGTTTCCAGAACAAGTAGGCCAACTGTTCTGTTGATTGGGTCATATGGACTCAAAACATTGGCAAAAATCTTCCATCCTTGTTTGCAGATGGTATTTTCTGGGTGCCACTGCAAGTGAATTGCGTTTTTGTTGGCATGTCAAATTCACCAATCTTGCTTGCAACAGGTCAACCCACAGACAAGACCAAAGGATTCCCCCTATTAACTCTGTTTCTCTCTCCATAGATGCAGCAAGATCTGCTGTGTTTATTCAACATGTTCTATTTTTATTCCAGATTTCCAGCATCCTGTATTTTGTTTTTATTGGGCTACCTGTTATTGTTTTTAAAGAGCAAATTGACCATTTTATTTTGGTGGTATTTTGAGAGGCAAATTGAAATCTGAGTGAACTGTTAATATCTCCACTGCAGACTTGAAATATGTTGGTATCAAAAGAAGTTAAATGAGGTACATTTCATTGGCAGAGTTGCAAAGATGTATCTATGTTAAAATTGCATTTAGTTATTCCTGCTTTGTGAATTTTTTTTAATGTTTTGAGTTTGCTAAAATAAATATGGGGCACACTTTTATGCTCCCCTAAGGCGGGGACGGAATGTAAAATTAAATGGACAGGATTTCCCCTTGAAAAGCAGCCTGCTCTTATCCAGATGCAATTTCGTGCTGGGCCTCAGACAGGAAACCCACCATTTCATCTATTAGGCCCTTTAGTGGCACTTAAGGGCTTTTTGCCACTCAGTCTCAATTTTTACACTGGTGGGAGCAGTTAAGGTGGGACACTCTTCCCCATCTCGGGCAGGAAGGAAGGTGGGGGCTGTGCACGTCAATCTGAAGGTTCCCTCAGAGTTGGGGCATCCTCCCCTCCAGCACCTTGAAGTTCTGAGACTCACCACTAGGCCAGCCCGCCTGACTTTCTAAGAGTATCCCTCACTCTCTCATCTCAGATACACCCCCACAAGACTTACCCTGAGAACTGCCCTGGGGGCTTGGTTCCAGCCAGAGCACTGCACTATCATTTCTGGTCTCTGCACACTGTTGGCCAAACTGATTGAAAATGACCCAAGCCGGAAATCGAAACTGGATCCCTGGTGCTATGACGTTTACTTTAAGCCTTCTGTTCCACTTCATATCTTTTATTTTGCAAATCCAGAATAATCTGGACTACAGTTGCCATAAACAGGACAGGTTGGTCTTATTAAACTAAGTAGGCTCCCAACAATTAAAATATATAATGTGGAAGATGTGACATTGGACTGGGGTGGGCACAGTAAGAAGTCTCACAACACCAGGTTAAAGTCCGACAGGTTTATTTGGTATTACAAGCTTTTGGAGTACTGTTCCTCTATCAGGTGAGTGATGAAGCTCATCTGATGAAGGACTAGTGCTCCAAAAGCTCATGATAGCAAATAAACCTGTTGGACTTTAACCTGGTGTTGTGAGACTTCTTACTTAAAATACATAAGCAAGGAGTCTGATCTGAAAAATATTTGGCTGTAAGTCAAAAAAATGTACAATCCAATAGTTCTTAAACATCTGCTGCTTGCCTTAAGAGAGATTTGGCTCCAATTATTCTGCTGGAAATTCAAAGAATAGAATTGTCAATGATGTATTCTAGGAAGCTGGTGTTGAATTGATAATGAGCAATTAGAAGTGTTGCTATAGGAATTGCAGGAGTGAGCAAAAAGCTCATCTGTTAAAAAGAATGGTTTTCGAAACAAAGTAGCAATGAGAATTTTGTGGTGATGGGAATTAAGTCCAAATTGCTGATAAATAATGGATAAGTAATACATAAAGACAAAGTGCATAATTTTATGGGCAACACAGTGGAATAGTGGTTAGCACTGCTGCCTCACAGCGTTAGGGACCCAGCTTGGGTCACTGTCTATGGGGAGTTTGCACGTTCTCTCTGTGTTTGCGTGGGTTTCCTCTGGATACTCCAGTTTTCTCCCACACTCCAAAATTATGTGGGCTAGGTAGATTGGCCATGCTCAATTGTCCCTTAGAGTCAGGGGGACTAGCAAAGTAAAGATGTGGAGTTGTGGGGATAGGACCTGGTTGGGATTGTTGTTAGTGCAGACTCGATGGGCTAAATGGCCTCTGTCTGCACTGTAGGGATTCTACGTTTCTATTCTATGATACTGTATTATCGAATGAATTTTAATCTCATTTTCTTAATTTAAAATTGCAAATCAGTGATAGTTGATTAGGTTCCTGATAGATAATAATATGTTAATTATTACAGTTAATTGACAACTGTAGTTGGCATGTTTCTAAAGGATAAATATTACAGAGATACCTGTTGAAACACTGAATGGGGTAAATCAGCTGAACAGGGAGACAATAAGAATTTGATTTGAGAGTTAGAAAAAGATGGTAATTCATTTCAGCTAAGAGCCAACAGTGGGTAATCAATAATTGTTACAACACAGGGATTAATCCCCTTTACCTCGCATCACAATCTGCTTAATTATCTGGGGAGGTGTTCCACTATAGAGTCATCATAGAATTCCTATAGTGCAGAAGAAGGCCATTCGGCCCATCGAGTCTGCACAGACCACAATTCCATCCAGGCTTATCCCCACAATTACATGCATTTACCCTAACTAGTCCCCCAGATACTATGGGGAAATTTAATATTGCCAATCCACTTAACCTGCACATCTTTGGACTGTGGGAGGAAAATGGAGCACCTGGAAGAAACCACGCAGACTTGGGGAGAATGTGCAAACTCCACACAGACAGTGACCCAAGCCAGAAATCAAACCCAGCTCCATGGCACTGTGAGGCAGCAGTGCTAACCACTGTGCCACCGTGCCACTCTATGTTATTTGTTCTTAATTAATGGTTAGAAGTTAATTAATATAAAGGCCTGATACTCACTTTAAGTTAATCTTTAACAAGGTATTTTTGTTTAAATAAACAGAAAGTTTAATTCAACGATTAACATATTAATTAAGGTATGTTTCAACTGAAATGCTGTTTGGATAATATCAGAAAAGTTCATTACCAAAATCAGTAATAACGAAGGGTTAATCACTCTCAAATGGAATTGAGGGGATTCAGAAGTTTTGTGGACTTCTTCTATTGTTGTCTGCTATTGGCAAGTGCTGCTGGAATTTTTACTTTTCGCTGGTTAGAGAGTGAATTATTTTTAAGAGCTATCTGAAATTGGCAGAAATAAGAATGAATTGCTCCAGCTAATCTAACTGCCTTTAACTGTTTCACGTGGTCTGGTCCTCCTTTTGGTTGAACTCTTGGCTCAACCCCTGGTGGAACTTCTGGTTTAACTCCCCACAAGGTAGTTGCATTCCTTTTTTGTAGTCCTTATGACCTAGTAACATTCCTATCCTTGGATTGGCTTGAAGTTGACAACAATAGTAAATTCAAATTTGAAAGGTTCCTGATCACTGAGTGCCATTGGTAAACTGAGAGGTTATTAGCTTAGTGTCTTCTTTAATCTGATATGCTATCAAAATGCAACTGTCTGCAAAGTCTGTTATCAATACAACTCTGATGCTTTTGGTCTGAAACAAATGTTGCCATTTGAGTACTCTGCATTGTTAAACATCTTAGCCTTGAACAAAACAGCTTTTGCAAGCATTGACACAATCAGCTTTTAAAGGGACTCTGTCCTGCTGTTACCCCTTTAGTATTTTACACTTTTTATAGACATTCTGTATGTCTTTATAAACTCAACTTCACAACATGATTAATCAGCTGAGACCTGCTACTTGCAATTCCTGTGTCTTCAGGTGTCATGGAATAATAAAAGCATGCAGATAGTGCCTCCAGTTTCCTGAACTCAGTTTGAGGGATTTGAGCTTGAATAGAATCTTCAGTCACAGGAGGCTTACAGAGGATTAGCATTTCCTGGGATATACATTATGGGAGATGCTCACTCTGTAGATATAGAGAGTTCGGAAGGATTTGTAACTGCCCTCTGAAATGGCTTTACAAGGCACTTAATTGTCTAGAAAGCACTTCATCACCTTTTCAAATTAGGGATGGGCATTAAATTCTTGCCTTGTCAATGAAGCTCACATCCTGTCAATGAATACAAAAAGGATGGAACTGTTTGGCAATTAGGCAGGGTTGAATGAGACAGGCAATATAGGAATGGTAACTCTCAAACTGTTTTTCAATGCTGATTATAATGATAAATCAGGGAGTACAGCCTGGAGCACATTTATGATACCAAAAGGCAAAGACATGGGAAACTGCAGGACAATAGTGATCATAAGTAAGATAATCACAGATAAACAGGCATTTCTGCAACCACCGACATATGTTTTGCTTTGTCTATTGACTCTGGTTCCAGGGTAAAGGACATTACTAAACAGTGGCAGAACATTTTATGGGAGACTAGAGAACAGTCCATAATTGTGGTCAGTATTGGATTAAATAGTGTAGGTAGTAAAAGGATTGCAATCCTACTGATAGTTTTCAGGTGCTAGGAAGCAAATTAAAGAGTAGATCAAAATAGTGATTTCTGGATAACACCCAGAGTCCCCTATAAGTGAGTATAGAAACAAGAAAATAAGGTTAATGGATGACTGAAGAAATGTAAAGAAAGAAGGTACTCAGTATCCTGAGGCATTGGAACCAGTTCTGCAGCAGACTAGACCTGTTCACAATTTTGGATGAGTTGAATCTCAATATGGTTAGAATCAATGTCCTTGCAGTGTGCTTTTCAAGTTATGTTGGGAGGGAATTTGGCAGATGAAGGGGTACCAAGGTGAAACACCAGGGAGGACATTGTAGTAATTATGAGGTTTATAAAATTGTTATGTTTTGGGACTATATCTTTGATTTAAGGTAAAATGAAGAGGGTCGTGTTCTGAAGTCTGTGAACAGCAAGCCTGGGTGATTTGCTCATTGGAGATTAAAGAGGGTCCAGATCATTTTACTGAGAAAAAGGTGCAGGATATTTACATTTAGAGACAATGGCAACAACTTATATGCTAACAGTGCCTATGGGTCTCCTTAGTGTGGAGATGCTGGTATTGAACTGGGGTAAACATAGTAAGAAGTCTCACAACACCAGGTTAAAGTCCAACAGATTTATTTAATAGCACAAGCTACAAGCTTTCAGAGTGATACCCCTTTATCAGATGAGTGGGAGTTCTGTTCACAAACAGGACATTTAAAGACACAAACTCAATTTACAAAATAATGATTGGAAAGCAAATCTTTACAGGTAATCAAGTCCTAAAGGTACAGACAATGTGAGTGGAGAGAGGGTTAAGCACAGGTTTAAGAGATGTGTATTGTGTCCAGCCAGGACAGTTAGTGAGAGTTTGCAAGCCCAGTCAAGTTGTGGGGGTTACAGATAGTGCGCATGAATCCAAGATCCCAGTGACCTAAGATTCCTCATGTGTGCGAAACTTGGCTATCAGTCTCTGTCCAGTGATTCTGCGTCGTCGTGTGTCATGAAGGCCGCCCTGGAGAATGCTTACCCAAAAATCAGAGGCTGAATGCCTGTGCCCGCTGAAATTTTCCCCAACAGGTAGAGAACACTCTTGCCTGGTGATTGTCAAGTGGTGTTCATTCATCAGCTGTTGTAGCGTCTGCATGGTCCCCAGTGTACCAAGTCTCGAGACATCCTTTCCTGCAGTGCATCAGGTAGACAACATTGGCCAAGTTGTAAGTGTATGTACTTGGTGGATGATATTCTCACTTGAGATGATGGCATCTGTGTCAGTGATGCAGCTCATCTGGCTCAACCGGAATCTTGGGTTCATGTCACACTATCTGTAATCCCCACAACTGGGCTTACAAAATCTCACTAACTGCCCTAGCTGGAGACAATGCACATCTCTTGTCCTGGCTGGAGACTATGCACATCTCTTTAACCTGTGCTTAACCGTCTCTCCACTCATATTGTCTGTACCTTTAACATAGAACATAGAACACTACAGCGCAGTACAGACCCTTGATGTTGTGCTGACCGGTGGAATCAATCTAATGACCCTCTAACCTAAACTATTAGGTTCCAATGTTATCCATATCCTATCCGCTGACCATTTGAACATCCTCAAGGTTGGCAAGTCCACAACTGCTGCAGGTAAGGCATTCCACGCCCTTACTACCCTCTGAGTAAAGAACTTACCTCTGACATCCGTCCCATAACTACCACACCTTAATTTAAAGCTATGTTCCCTCGGGTTAGCCATAAAATTTAAGACTTGATTACCTGTAAAGACTTGCATTCCAACCATTATTTTGTAAATTGAGTTTGTATCTTTATATGTGCCATGTGAACAGAACTCCCACTTATCTGATGAAGACGCAGCGTTCCGAAAGCTAGTGGTTTGTGTTACCAAAATAAACCTATTGGACTTTAACCTGATGTTGTGAGACTTCTTACTGGGTCTCTAAAGTTCCAGAAAAGTGTTATGAATATTGGGTTGTAAATAGTTCTGCTTTAAACAGTGCATTTATTTCCAAGATAAAGGAGTGTTAGATCTCAAGGATAACTATTTAGCATTTCTACCTGGAAACAAGGTCCAAGTAATTCATCTTACCTAAGAGGGGAAGAGTTTATAAGGTATTCTTGGAAACTCAGGAAAAGGGTTAGTTTCAGGGTTAGGAGAGAAAGAGCAGCCAGCTGCCAAAAGTCTGTATGGTTCATAGTGTTAAGACCCAGACCAAAGATTCCAAAGTGTTTTGTGAAGTTAACCTAGACCTTAAGTTTTATATTTGATTTTGGCATTGATGAGCAAAAGGTGTTTTACTGTAGGTATAATACAAGTGACCCACGAAGAAACTAATAAATAAAGTTTATTTAAGAATACCGTTCAAATACAAACAATTAGCACAACATTTACCAATTACATGCAAAGAAACGTGATACAACATAATGCTTAACAGCTAGCTATTTCTATTGTTCCAAGTTAAATATTATCCAGCAGACATACCCTCTTCCTCAGACTGAGCAGAAATACAAGTATGCTCATATAATGCTGGATTTTCAACTTTGTAACACGAATGGACAGAAATCCAGACCAGCTGTTTGCAGAGAAGGATATTTCCTGAAAACAACCAAATTTCAGACAGGTAAACTGGTGACTTCCAGTTTTCAGACTCCAGACAGGAAAAAAGCTGTTTCTCTCATAGCTTCAAGCAGCTTCTGAAAATAAAACTAACACTAAAGTGCTCTGTGAAAAACACTGTCCTGAGTCACATGACATAATCTAGCAGTCAATCTTTTAGTGACTTTTAAGGGGCATCTGGACAAGTACATGAATAGAATGGGGAAGAGAGGGATATGGTCCCCAAAAGGTTAAGGGGTTATAGTTCAGACAGACAGCATGGTTAGTTCAGGCTTGGATGGCCTGTTTCTGTGTAATTTTTTTGTTCTTTTAACCCTAATCAAGCTCCATTGAGCAATCCCAGGGAACACTTCAAAACCACAGGACTGCTGCATTAGTTCAGATTAAAAATAAATATGATGTCAATTAGACTGCTTCAGTAACAATGAAAGACACCAGCTACAGACAACATGGTTCCAATAAATTGCTAAGAGCAGCAGAAACATGATTAAAATACTTTTTTTTATATGTTTATTGAAAAGTTTCTAATTTTACATAACAAACAAACACAGGTACAGATCCACATGGTGTTCGTGTGTACATTCCAATGTGGCTGGGCACAGGGCTCCCCGTGGCTGAGGGACGAGTTCCTGGTATCCCTGGAACTCACCCTGCCCAAGTCTTATCTAATTGCAGCAGTAATGATGGTAATAATATATAAAAAAAAGCAGAGGAACATCGCTGGAGAATCAACAGAGTGTCCATGCAGCCCAAGCTATTAACTAGTGAGCAGAGAAAAGAGAGACAGCAAAGGAGGGAGAAGAAAGAGAGTGAGAGGGAAAAGAGAAAAGTTGTCGTGTTGGTCCCTATACCTCAGCTGCATCGGCAGGCATACTCAGGGTGCATCCATCAATCGGGACAGGGTTCTGCAGCATCCCAACATACTCTATAAATGGTTGCCCTATTTTATAGAACCCAGTAGTGGACCCAAGTAGTGTGCACCTCATCTTCTCCAGCTTAATGGTGTCTACCACTTCCTTCACCCACTGTGAGTGCATGGTGGGGGTGTGCACCTGATTTTCACCTAAACAGGATTAGTCACCTTGCCAGGAATGTAGAGAAAGCTACAAAATCCACTTGGAATTTTAGCAGCAGTGGATTTAAAAGCACAACTCCAAACAGGGCAGCCTGGAAGGGATGCATTTATGTCCCTATCTAGCATTGTTGCAATTGTCTCAAATGTTGATATCCAGTAGTTATATACTAATGGGCAAATCCAGGACAATCTGAGAGGGTGGTGGGAGCTTACTGGCACTGTTCACAAATGGGGCTTTGCCTGGGTACATTCTAGAAAATCTAACCCTAGTTAGATATGCTCTGTGAAGGAGTTTACATTTTATCACACCCAGCTTGGCACATATTGAGGAGGAGTGTATTCAATGCAGCAACATGTCCAATCCTCTCCGAGAACTCCTCTCCCACATCTCGTTCCCATAAAGATTTAACCACTGATAACTTTGTTGGAACAGAATTTGAGAATAAAGAACAGAAATGATACCATGCACAGTAATAGAAGGCACTAAGAAAATGTCAATGGAGGCATGAGGTGGAAGGTTGGAAATTGGGGATTAGGCCTAGCACAAAGTCTCGAATTTGCAAATATCTAACAAAGTACATTGCAGGTAAAGCAAACTTATCCACCACCTGCTGGAATGATGCAAACACGCCATTCACATACAAGTCCTGGAATGTTCTGATACCATGCTTGACTCATATATTGAAAGCATCATCGAAAACAGACGGAGAAAAAGATTGGTTAGCTGATACTGGGGAAGCTAGCAACCAGGCCTGAAACCTATAGTGGCATTTAAATTATGTCCAAATTCTGAGAGTTGACTTGACAAGTGCACTCCTAGTATACTAAGAGGAGGGAAAATTTATTGGGGAACATATCAAGACAGCTGGGAAGATGGAGCACAGAAGGAGGATTTTAACTACAGCCAACAAGGAACCTCCTGTTGCCTCTCTCTCTACGTGCCACACACTACCATTCTCACAATAAAATCAAAAATTGGGCAATCCCATACCTCCCCCCTGTTTAGGGCTTTGCAAGACTGTCCTCCACATTCTTGGATTTTTTTCTATTCCAGACAAAGCTTGAAATGATCTGATCAAGTCTGTGAAAAATGGATTTGGGGATGAACACCAGGATACACTGAAAAAGATATTAAAACTTGGGTAGTATGTTCATCTTTACTGTATCAATTTGGCCTGCTAACGATAATGGGAGGATGGACTAACATTTGAGGTCCTGTTCTGTCCACCTCATGAGTAGAGCAAAGTTAGCTCCAAAGAGCTCACTAAATTTGCTAGTTACTTGCACTCCTAATGACTAACTGCCTAATGACAAACTTGAAAGGCTGCAAGTCACTGCCTTCAAAGGAAAGAGTTCACTCTTATTCAAGTTAAGCTTGTACCCTGAAATGCAACCAAACCTCTCTAGTATAAATAAGACTTCAGGAATCAAGTTGGATGGGCTGCTGACATATAATAGTAGGTAATTGCGTACAGCGATAATATCTGCTCAATTCCCTCCTGACCAATCCCCACCCCTGATTTGCTGTTGTAAAAAGCCACAGCAAGAGATTCAATAGCAATGGCAAATAACAGAGAAGAGAGGAGGCATCCTTGCCTAGTATCCAGAACAAAGGAAAAAAAATGAATGCACATTGTTTGTCCAGACCGCGGTGACAGGGACGGTGTTTTGATCCAGGAGATAAGTTTTGGGCCGAACCTGAACCTCCCAAGAGCGTTAAATAAATAATCCCATTCCACCCAATCAAATGTTTTATTAGCATCCAGCAGGATTAACATCTTTAACTTGGAGGTGGTAGTGCATACATAATGTTAAACAGCTGCAGAATATTCAAGTACATATGTCTATTTTTAATGAACACAGTCTGGTCAGGTGAGATGATAGAGGGCAGAATGTTCTCCAAATAAATGGCCAAAATCTTAGAGATCAGTTTGAGATCCAAGTTCAGCAATGAGATTGGTCTATAAGAGTTGCAGCTTTGCGGGTCTTTATTCTTTTTAAGGATATGCGAAATTGCCGCTTGCCTCTAAGTCTGCAAGACAGCATGGTTCTTGTATGATTCACTGATCATGCACAATAGCAGGGGAGCCAACCTATCCATAAATTTTTGTAGCATTTGATGTGGTACCCATCTGGTCCCGGACATTTCCCACTCAATATAGTTGTATTCACCCTAACAATTTCTTCAATGTCGATTGGTTTTTGCAGTGCCATGGCCACTCCCCTATCCACCATGGGGAGATTCAGTGCCTCAAACAATTCCTGAAAGTCCGCCTCATTGGTGGTAGTGTCCGAGCTATAGAAGGTTGAGTTCAAGTCTCTAAATAGTTCATTTATTTGCTGTGAATCAGTAGAGACCCCATTAGGAGTCTGTATTTGTGGTATTAGACTTTTGACAGAGAATTGGCAGTTGATGAATTGGTAGCTGGCTTGTCTTGTCCCCATGCTCATACTGTGTATAATTAGAACAGCATCTCTTCCACTTGACGTGAGGATAAAGTCTCAAACTTAGTCTGTAGGAGTAAACATTTCTTATATAGCTCTGGAGCAAGATCCAACAGCACCAACTTGGGCAAATTGCTCCAGCAATTCCAATAACATCCTCCCTACCTGATGAGAAAGGTCAGGTGAGACAGGGGCTTTGGAATTCCAGCAAAGCTGGAATAAGATATGATTAGGTTCCTTAAATAAGATTTCAATGTCTCCCATAAGGTAGGTGCAAAAGACTCCTGGAGCATTATCAAACTCTAAGAAATCATCGGTGTGGGATAACAGAAATCTAACAAATTCATCGTCAGAGTAGTATTAAATCACCAAGGCATATCCTCCGCACTACCAACTCCACTGTCAAGGGAGCATGGTCCGAAATTACAGTGGTCTCATTCGAGCATGAGTACACAGCCAGAAGCAACTTATTATCTAGCAAAAACTAATCTATATGTGAATACATTCGGTGGACAGGTGGAAAAAAAATTCCTACCAGTGGGGGCTAAGAAACCTTCATGGGTCCGACACTGCGTATTCTGTCAGAAATGATTTAATAATTTCTGCCAACTGGAAGATACAGCAGTCCTGGGGGGAGGAGTGGTCCAGGATTCAACCAACAGTTGAAATCTCTACCTAGTATCAACTGAGGTGAATTCAAATCTGGAAATAGTGTGAAAAATGACCAGAAAAAATTTTCACAATCCCAGTTTCAAGCATACACATTGACTAATACCAGGGATATCACATATACTTTACCCATGACAATGGCGTTTTGGCCATTTGAGTCAGAAGTGACATTGGCTACTGCCAAAAGTAAGGATTTGTGGATGAGGATTGCTGTCCTCCTGTGCAGCAGTGTGAAAAGTTGAGTGAAAGTATTACTTCCCCCATCTTCTGCAGTGCCTAAAGTAGACCACTGACCTGAGGTGGGTCTCTTGGAGGAATGTAATTTGGGTCCCAGTTATTGAAGATGTTGAATTATCTTACCGAGCTTAACCAGACGATTTAACCCTGTGACGTTCCAACTAATGAACTTTATCACTCTGAAGTCAGGGTGTAAGGGCCTCCTAGCCAGCAACCCACATTCCTAACAGTAGCCTGGTATCCCTCCTCATTAGGGAGTCTTCCCCAACAGCTGACATCAGCAGACACCACACCCCAGGGCCTCACTCCCCATCAGCAATGGCGGGGGGAACCAACCATAAGAAAGAGAGGTAGGCTTGAAAGAGACGAAACCACACCCACAGAGAGAAAAAGATAAAAGCAAAGACACAAAAACACCCACACAGACGCAAACACAGCATCCCCTCTTCTATCCCCACACATGCCTTCCCAAACAGGGCGTCTGTGCCTCCAACACTTCCTTATCATGGCGTCTTCACAGCACTCCACATGGAACATGATCTCCACCTCCATTCCCATCGCAGTCACAGGTGCTATAATCTAAAAAGATCTGTAGAAATACCAAACACTTAACACTTCACTCAACAGTCACAAAACTCATTACCCTTTTCTGGCCGACAATTCAATCTGGGTATAGCATGCAGGCTCATAAAAAACAAATATCAGTTTACATCAGCTGTGTGGTCACCTGATCCAACTGTCTGCTTCACAAATTTCATCGCCGCTACGGATCTGTGAACTTGTGCTTAGTTCCATCGTTGAGAGTAATCCTCAAGCAGGCTGGAAAGTGAAGCCCAAACCTACCCCTGTATAGTCATGCAGAAGTCATTTGACATCACCGAAGGCCACCCTTCTTGCCACCACCACAATAAGATCTGGAAATATCAACAGCTTATTTTCCTGGTACCTAAGAGTGATAGCCTGTGCTGCTTGCTGCAAGATCATGTCTCGTGTTGAGGTGTAATGTACTCATGCAATAATGAGCCAAGGAGCTTCTCCTGGTCAGGACTTTGCCCGTAACATCCTGTGTGTATGATCCAAATGCAGCTCATCTTCAAGTTCCAGCACATTCTTCAATAGCTGGGCAACAAAATCTACTATATTTGGGCCCTTGATTCCTTCCAGAAGGTCTATCAGACAGATGTTATTTCATCTTTGACATCCTTCCATTTCATCAAATTTCTCCCTTAGGGACTTAACTTCTAATGTCAAATGAATAATTTGGCTCTTCACCTTGGAGATAGTATTTCCATTAAATGCCTCCCAGTCCTCAAGCTCCTTCAAGCGATTCTCATGGGCGACAGTGACACCTTGGAGAGATTTAACAGATGATACGAGCTCCTTTCTCAGTTTGGCTTGTAAGTTAGTGGCCAACCAGTCCAACTTACTGTCCAATCTTTGCACGGCCTCCATAATAGCTTCCCTTGTCCTTTTGCTCAGCATGCTCTGTTCAGGGATCCCTCCAAGAGAACATGCCCTTGTAGTCCCACTCTTCAATTTTAGTTTGCCTCCTGCCATTTTGCTAGTGCCAGCACCTGTGGGCTCACGCATTTCCTCCAGAATGGAATGTTATTTCTTGGCCCACTTATCAAGTTGTCTCGCTGCTCAATCAACCAGTTCTTAAATGGATTGCTTATCACTTTACTTCACCTTAACTGGGCAAAAAGAAGCAGCAAAGAGTACCCAACCATGCTGCAAGTTGCAACTCTTCTCTCTCACTTTAATTCAGCCTAGGCTGGATAAAAAATAAACAGTGTTCCAGGTCGATCTGACAGTTTTATGACTCAGGAGTTCTTCCCTGGGTTGCTGCCCGCTCCCCCCCATCCCCCCAACCCCGCACCTAAACCAATTCACACTTGACTGAGTAAAAAAAGCTATAAGATGGTTCCTGGCTAAACTGCAAGTCCCAACATGCCTTTCATTGAGCTCTAGCTGCAAAATAAGCAAATTAAAAGTAGAAATAGCAGCTTGTAATTTGCAGCAGAATATCAATGGCTGCTGCTTCCTACTTTAAGTCACTCTTTCCCACTTAACACACACAGTAAATTCCAACCAGCAAAAAGGAATCTAAAAATAACCCTTTCCAGCTAAACTTTTGAAGTTCTCTCTTTGCAACTGCACTCCAGGTACGTTTAAAGCTTTCTTGATGTACATTAACCTCTCTCCAGACCTCATAGCCGGACTTCAAGAAGGATTTTGCCACCTATGAATCATACTTCCTCTCACACCAGCGCTACCTTTCATCCTTAAAATACATTTTTAAAGTCACATTACCATCACATTCTGTGGGGGGGAGAGTAGAAGAACCTCACTGCAAGAGAATTCTGAGATTACATGTTACCAGACTGAGAAAGGAAAAAAATAGAAATAAACTCTTCAGAGCTCAGAATCACTTTGGACTGCTTATGGGAGATCTAAATTCCTTAAAAGGTTGTGACTGTAAAGCATTCTTATGAGATATGTTTAATTTTTGGGCTTTGCTAAAATTATAAAGGGAAAAGTTATGTTCTAAAACTTCTCTTGTGTTATTCTTACAGTTATTAACTGGAAGTTCAAATTTCTTTTTAAAAGTTAATCATCCCTACAGATATCATAACAAAGTGCAAGGTGAACAGAGGACTTGGAAAGATAAGGAACATTAAAATAAAATGCAGTTCAGAAGTAGGAGGGTTCGTATAGCAAATATAAGGAAGGTAGTATGGGTTTAGAATGCAAGTGTTTAAGTGTTGGACTATGTTAAATAAGGTTTTTGAGTAGCAGCTACAATCGCAACATAGATTATTATATAGTGGCTAATAATGAAATCCAAATAGAGGAATGGGAACTCATTATTTCTGGCTACAGTATACTCAGGAAGGATGTGGGAAGGAAAAAAGGAGCAGTGGTAGTATTGATCAAAGATAATGGCCCGTAACCTCTTCAGAGAAGCAATCACCAGTGGATTGACACTCTGGAGAGACTTAGCTTTGTTGGAATTCCAAAGCCCCTGTCTCACCTGACCTTTCTCACTCAGGCAGGTGAAACAGGGGCATTGAATTAGATCCCCAACTGCACCAGTATGGTATAAATGGAGCACAGCAAGGTTGAACATACCCTTTTTTATGGCAATAGCTGCCATAAAAGATGTTTAAAGAGACTATCAAAAGGGAGAAGATAAGTTTCAAAGGTAAGTGGCGGTTCAGACACTAGACTGGGAGGTGGGTGTCAGACACTGGGTCTTATTTTACTATTTTGATTCTAAGTGCTGGATGGACTTGAAACTGGGAATGTTTCAAATTTGTTCTCAGGCATGCCAAATGCACTCTGCTGATATTTGGAATATCAGCGATTCCAAATTGCTTTGGGCGGAGCTTAACATGCCCAAAACCCGTAGCTCCACTCAATGTCTCTTAACTGCACGTGCAAAAAAAAGATAGAACGCGGCTCCCCTGCCACATCGCTCCCAGACGAATAATGCCTCCCCCTGGCCCCCATAGACATTGCTCCCCCCAACAACATTACTGACTCCATTATCCACCCACTCCCTCCATCACCCAGACCAAAGTCCCCTCCGCCTCCAATCAGACAGAGTGGCAGCAGACACTCCCCTTCTCCCTCACTGATCAGAGACAGTGTGGCACCAGACCCTCCCCTTCTGCCTCACCAATCACAGGTAGACTGGCAACGGTCACTCCTTCCCCCTCACTGATTGCAGGCAGACTGGCAGCGGACTCTCAAACAGAGAGCCGACAGACCCACATTCCTCTTCCCCTGCCACTGATCTCAAGCAAACGGCTGTTGGATGCTTGGCACTTATGTCCGCACTAACTAGTGTGCCCAAATTGGACTTTTGTGAAGCATATCTGTTTTATGTCAATTCTGGATGGGCGAGTGCGGTGAGAAAGGGGGAAATGCCGGTAAGGTTGGGCATGCAACCCATTAAGTCAATTTAAATGCATGCAAATGCATTTAAATGGCTGCTGCGCAGTTTTGGGTGCAGTCATGATCGCAGCCATTTTTGGGCCTAGGTAAAGGGAGAATCAGTGTGGAGGAGGGTGCAGATCACACTACTCACTTCATGCGCCACTTTGCCAAATTTTTGCACCCAAAAATGGGCAAAAATTGACAGTAAAATCAGGCCCACAGAGCTGGACCAGGGAGGGGTTGGAATCAGACCCATGTCAGGAGGATGGAGGGACGAGGAATTCAGGGTCAGGCTGGGATGCGGTTGCATTCTGAATTGGGAGGATGGGGCAAAGTCTATGATTTGATTTATTATTGTCACTTGTTTTGGGATACAGTGAAAAGTATTCTTTCCTGCACGCCATACAGATAAAACATACAGTTCATAGGGGAGAAGGAGACCATACTCTGAAAGAATATAGTGTTATTGTCATAGCTAGCGTGTAGAAAAAGATCAACTCAATATATGGCATTGGGGGCAGCACAGTGGCACAGTGGTTAGACGACTACCTCACAGCTCTAAGGACCTGGGTTCGATTCCTAATTTGGGTCACTATCTGTGTGGAGTTTGCACATTCTCCCTGTGTCTGTGTGTTTTCTCTCAAAGTACAAAGGTATGCAGGTTAGGAGGATTGGCCATGCTAAGTTGTCCTTTGTTGTCTTAGGATACGTAGATTAAAGGGATAAGCAGGATAAATATATGGGGTTATAGAATAGGATCTAGGTGCAATTGTTGTTGGTGCAGACTCGATGGGCTAATTGGCCTCCTTCTGCACTGTAGAATTTTTATGATTCTACGAGAAGTCTGATGGCAGCAGGGAAGAAGCTGTTCTTGAGTCAGTTGGTGTGTAATCTCAGATTTTTGTATCTTTTTCCTGACGGAAGAAAGTGGAAGATAGTATGTCCAGAGTGCATAGGATCCTTGATTATGCTGGCTGCTTTTCCAAAGCAGCAGAACATGTAGACGGAGTCAATGGATGGGAGGCTGGTTTGTGTGATGGATTGGGTTACATTCATAACCCTTTGTATATTTTTGCAGTTTTGGTCAGATCAGGAGCCATATCAAGTTGTGATACATCCAGAAAGGATGCTTTCTATGGTTCATGTGTAAAAATGGGGTACAGTGTGTACACAGTATAAGAGGAGCTGAAGGTGCCTGCACAATGGGGTGCTCAGCAACCAGCTTCCTGTAAGCTGAAACTCTACCTCCACCTCACCACCACTAGCAAAATTTAAGTTATAGCTTCTGCATTACACATAATGCCTACTGTGAACTACATCATTTAACTGGCTAGAAAAAGACCGTTTTACACTTAGAATTTTTCTGAGGAAATTCCACCCTACATAAATTAAACAGGAGTAGAGAGACCTATAGACATAATTGTCTATAGACAGTTACATGGGTAAGATGGGCATAGAGAGATATGGACCAAATGTGGGCAGTTTGGACTAGCTTAGTGGTAAAAACTGGATGGCATGGATAAGTTGGCCCGAAGAGCCTGTTTCCATGCTGTAAACCTCTATGATTCTATAGGATGTAGACATAAGTTTTTGAAACAGGCAGAGCAAGAAAGTTATTTAAAAGCATGTGGAATTCATGGCTTTATAAATATATGTAGAGGCATAAGGTTATAAATGCAATTAATACTGAGCACTTATAAAATTCAAGTCCCAGCTAGTGAATTTTGGCCAATTATGGGCACCACATTTTAGGAATCGATTAAAGGTCATAAAGTGTGGAGAATTACTAGATGGTACAGGGATGGAGGACTTAAGTTACTTGGAGAATTTAGAGACACCAAAGGTATTCTTAGAATTTAGAGGATTGATTGAAAGAAATATACAAAATCTTGAAAAGTTTTGATAACAAAAAATTGCTTCCAATGGCAGAAGATCACAATTAGAGAACATGTAAGATGTCACTTCGTTGACTCATTTATGTGATTAATAAAGTTTAAGTTATTAATCTGTGCCAAACATAAGTTCAAAGTTGGAAAGTATTATTTTGTGTGTATTGTTGAAATGTTGTTAAGAAACCTTTAAGTTAGAATCTCTTTAAATGTAAAACACTGTAATGTTGCTTTAAGGAGAAAATAAACACAGAAGTGAACTATTGTTAGGACACATGTTGCATTCAGCATCCAGAGAGTCCAGCATTAGCAGTAAAGAGAAAACAAAACCGGAATATAGATTGGCTAAAAAGATGGCCTGAGGGTTAGAATTATAAGAAAAGGGTACAAAAGTCAAAGGTAGCATATTGTGAGGAAGCCATAAGCATTCCCCCTCCCAACTCTTTTCATTGATTAAGAATTGTAAATATAGGATATAAATTGAGATTAGGTTGTTGTAAGGAAGACATGAGCTCACTTCTCATTGACCAAGAATTACAAATATTTCAGGTAGTTTATTAAGCTATATTTACACAAGTTTCAGACTTGGGTCGAATATTGCAAAAGTTGACTGAGAAAAGTACAAAAATAAGGGAGCAGCATTGGGTTTTTTGTCTATGTAAGAAGTCTCATAACGCCAGGTTAAAATCCAACAGATTTATTCAGTAGTGAACTCCACTAGTGGCGTTTGCTACCAGATAAATCTGTTGGACTTTAACCTGGTGTTGTGAGACTTCTTACTGCCTATTAAACAGGAGAACTCATTCACATCATGATTGTCTGATGGATATTACAATGTCAGATCCTTACTTGACTGAGCACCACCAATCTCACCAAATGATCCACTTTCTCGTTGGCCAGCAAATTTGCTCTATTTTCAAAGTCTTTCAGGACCTTGAGGTTGGCCATTCCTCTAGCAGTCTGGGACATCTCCCAGACTGCCAGTCCAACGCTGGCATCTCCACACCATTTTTATCCCTACCAGGGGATAGTCTCATACTTGCTAAATGGAGACTCTTGCCAGGAAAAAGTTAACATTAGTGGTTATTCCAGTCCATAAGAAACTCTGATGTAAATATCAGGTTAGGATTTGCTGAAAGAAAGCCAGGGTTAATGAAAGGCTAGGGATTGCCATAAGAAATCAGGAGGCTAGGGATTTGCCGTAAGAAGTCCAAGGTACCAGTGTTAGATCGATAATACAATTCAGTATATTAGGACTAAAGGTGGCTGCTTTAAAACTGCCTAAGCAAGGATTGTAGACTGGAGTGGAATTTTCCCTGAAATCGGCAAAGTCTGATATTAGGAGGTGAAATCAATGTTTGAGCTATCGATGGCAATGGTGGAATTTCACTCAGTATGGTATGGGTTAAGTGGCATCACTACTCACTTTGTTACAAACACCTTCACCTGCTATGCAGATCACATCCTCATCCTGTCTGTGATACCACTCACTATCCACACATGCCAGGCATCCTTCTCATCTGGTCTGGTAGGCATCCTGCTTACTTTCTTTCTATCCATCTTCAAACTGAGGTCAATCCAGCACACAACAAAAGGGAGATGTCCCAGACTGCTGGAGGAATGGCCAACCTCAAGGTCCTGAAAGACTTTGAAAATAGAGCAAATTTGCTGGCCAACGAGAAAGTGGATCATTTGGTGAAATTGGTAGTGCTCAGTCAAGTAAGGATCCGACATTGTAATATCCATCAGACAATCATGATGTGAATGAGTTCTCCTGTTTAATAGGCACATGCCATTCACTAATTATCTCTCCTTCCTTTTGTGGGCAGCTAAGGAAAGCCGCTAGCCAAGTCCTCAACTCCAGCCCTAAGGGTGCCATGGAAGAAGAAACCACATCTCATGCTGCAATCTAGCTTTGGTAGAGTTCACCATAAGTATCATGAAAATGAAGTTCCAATTCCTCAACAGATCAGGCGGAGGACTCCAGTACATTCCCCAGGAGGTCATACATTATCATCATGGTATGCTGCAAGCTATACAACCTGGGGATGCAAAGGAGGAAGAACCTGGATGATGAGGAGATAGAAGAGCTGCATGTCTTCTCTGATGATAAGGAAGCAGAAGGGAATGACAGTAATGAGGTACTGGAAGATAAGAGGCAAAAAGGCCATTGTACTGGCCGACCACATTGAAAACACATCACAGTTCTCATATCCATACCCTCCACCAGTATAGATGCAAACTTTGGTAGGATCTAGCTGTAGAGTAGCCTTGGGATCACAATCTGGTGAACACATTGCACTGTCTGATCTACAACAGGTGGAGGCTGGGATATTTGAATGTCTTGGCATTTGAGGATTGCTGAAGGCTAGGAATCTACTGAGTTGGATGCGGAGCCTCTGGACTCAGTTGTGGCTCAGTCACTGGAGTTGCAAAGATATGATCCGGTATGTTGGGAAAAATGTCTGCTACCATCCTCAAGTTGCAAATCATAATGGAGGAATCTTTCTGTCTTCAGACTGAGGTGAAGGCACTAGCATGCCAATGCAATGAAGTCAAAAATAGTAGGATATCGCTGCTGTAGAGATTTTGGTTCAAGACATTGGTGCTGCCCTGCAGCAGGTGTTGCATTCCATTGTTGAAGCATTTGTTGGCATCCATCTCGATCAATGCAAGAGGAGAGACAGAGTATCTCAAGCTCACTCTAGCTAACCTTCTTCTCAAGTAGACAGGCAGAGAGCTCTCAGACACTTATAGGGAAAAGGATCAGCAGGTGCATATCCCAGGACCATCTACCCAGGTGACTCTGGGATTGTCCAGCATATCAGGATCCCCTATGACTAACGGCTCCAGCTCCAGAGGCAGGTAGTTAGCAGTATCACACAGTAGGACCCAGAAGCAGGTTCTCCACCCTCCAGAGGATGTCCGCTAAGGTTATCACAGACAACAGGGTCAGAACCACACCTCCACCTCTGCTGTAGATGTTGCGGGATACACTATGACATAGAGCCAGGGTTAGAAAGGTCACTAAATGGCAAGAGTGTTAATCACTTGTATGTGTGCTTGGGGTGTGCTATTTATATGCAATGTTGACCAGTATAACTATACTTCAAATAATGTCTCATCATCTATGGTTCCTTGTTCTGATGAGCACTGTTCATGGCAATCAGAAATGAAGCCTTGGTTCCTGCACAAAATGAAGGCATGTATTGTGGCCCAGGGGCTCTCCCCTCTACAGAACGCAGCCGTCTGAGCATAGTGCTTGTCTGACTTCAAAGTCACTTTCCAGAGCAGTGTTGTCTGCACCTCTGTGTACTGCAATAATCCCTTATCCAAACTTCACAGGATTCAGTGATATTCTCTGTCTACCGTGAGAGTGGCCTCTCATCACCACTCCAATCTTATCAGCATTCCTGACAAGTGAAGGTGTGGTGTTGAAGCGATCTGGTGATGAAGGCTGCCAAAGGATAAAGTGCTATTGAAATCCATTTCCTCGAGGTATCTCAGCATTGACTCTGTGATATGCACTCTTCACAGTGCCTAAGTGTGCTGTCCTCAGCTAGTCCTAGAGTTATCCTCACTGCATCTCATCATCTTCCTTATGGAATATCATCACAATGAACATCTCATGAGCCTGCTTGCCTTGTCGGTCAGTGCAATGGCCTCTTTGTCTGTACCCTAACCTTCCAGGACCTCAGCACCAAAATTCAGAGCAACATTGTATCTTCTCTCAGCAGGAATTTGAGGTCACCAAACAGGCATCACCAGCCATGTCTTTTGTAGATCGCTCTTGTCCCAAGGAGTCAACCCTGCATAATTCAAAGATGTCAGGAATTTGAGACACTGCTGAGAATATATACGTCATGGATGTTTTCAGGACATTTTGCACAAATCTTCATGATCCATTTGTTACAGTCACAAACCAGCTAACATTGCGTGAATTAAGTCTTTATGGTTGACGTAGAAACATAGAGGCTTACAGCACAGAAAAAACCCTTCAGTGCATTGCATCTGCACCAGTCAAAGACAAATCAGCCAACTATTTTAATCCCATTTTCTAGCAATTGGCCCCTGGCCTTATATGCCTTGGCATTGGATCTGCACATCTAAATATGTCTTAAGTATTATGATATACTGGACTGCTTTTTGCCAAAAAGACTATAGAGCTACATAACTGCAGTTGATGGTACCTTACATCTGTGGGAATCTGGAAACCACAGAAAATCACAATGCTCCTGCTTTCTGGCTTGCATGATCTCAGTTGAAGTTAAAAAGATTGTATGCCTTGGCAAAAATGGCATCTGCAACCTCCTACGTGCATTTGTATGTGAAGGCTTGCAAGATCCCAATCAGGCCCTGAAAGGCCCCAGTGTAGCAGTTACTTTCATTGCCACTGGCAGTGGATACCCCTCAAGTCCATGTGGCATCAAACCCTGCAGAAGGTGGCGAACGTGAATGACCAGTTCCCTTGATATGTGCAGGTGTCGGCAACATTGGTTCTTTTTCATCTACAGATAGCAAATACATAATCCATAAAGTTTAAAATTTATTTATTAGTCACAAGTAAGGCTTACATTAATACTGCAATGAAATTATTATGAAATTCCCCTAGTCACCTCACCTGCACTTGTTCAGGTCAATGCACCTAACCAGCACGTTTTTCAGACTATAAAGCCTGAATCTAGCAACACTCCATGAGCAAATAACAGCTCTCTGAGGATCATCATCTGCCTAAAGAGGAGATCCTGCTGCAGAGTGATCTTTAGTATGTTTTTTTACGTACATTAGAGTTAATTTGAATAAGATAGAATCATCAAGATTTTGAGAGTTAAGAGACTAGAATATAGAGGCCAAGAAGAGAACACACCAGAGGTTCCAGGAACCAAGAGAAAAACCTAAATGTCCTGGGATCCATGGAATGGCAGTCTATTGTACCATGCCTCTATCAGTGAAATATTAAATATTAACTTTGTTAGTTTATACTATGAATTAATAATTGTTATTTTTGCCTAGATGTTATTTTTGCCTAGAAGGTATTCCCCAATCAAAATTTTCTTATTCTAAGGTCTAGTATAAGGAAAAATTCCAACAAAACTATTAAAATAATTTTCAAAAAGATGGAGATAACATGAGAAAATAAAATTACTTTACAAGTTGCTATGATCTGGAAGCTCTGCTGAATTGTGTTAAGGACCAGTCTTAAACTCCAGGTGTATTCTGAAATTAGCATAGACCCCGATTATTTTTGATTTTGACATTTCTGTGAGCATAAGGAGTTTCACTTCAGATATGATTCTATTGACCCATTAGGAAGCGTTTATCAAAACAAACTCTATTTAACAATATAATTTAACTATAACAAAAAAAATTGATGTAACTCGAATAGGAGAAGATATAATTCTTAACTGCTAGTCTTTCTCAAATAGCTCCAATTTGAGCAATATTCCTCAAAGATGTAAACTCTTCAAAATCAGTTAGCAAACAACAGGTTTATGTGCTGATATGTGGGCTACTTGTCCTCAAACCTCCAGAACACGTCTAGCGAGAGATACCTATTTTATAACAGTCTTTATATAAAGAGCTGCTGCTCCTTGCAAATCCGAACAGAAACTTCCTGCTTTTCACCTTTATAAGCCTAGCTACTCCCATTAGCACGACATGCCCTTGTCAATCACCTTAATTAAATCCTACTCTAAAACTCTAGGGGATAACCAAAAAATAAACAAAACTGCATCAGCTCAGATTAAAACAAATACCCCAATATCCAGGGTCAGTATGCTTCTACATTCTCAGCAAATGGTTGTCTGGAGCAGACATATCATTTACGGCACCGTAATTAGAGCTGAAGTTGAAAATATTCCCTTCACAAGAAATGATTATAAATATATTTGTTAAAGGCACAGTGTCATCACAATTGGTAGTGGAAGAAAATTAAACACCATTTATTATAGTAAGAAGTCTCACAACACCAGGTTAAAGTCCAACAATTTTATTTGGAATCACAAGCTATCAGAGCACTGCTCCTTCATCAGGTGAGTCATTGTGCCCACCCCAGTCCAATGCTGGCATCTCCTCATCATAACCATTCATCATGAGTGCAAACAGAGAAGTGTGCACAAAATCTCATGAGAGTGCAAAAACAGGAATCTTGCCAGTGAGATATTATGATGCTATCATTTCAGTCTCTGCCAGTGATGTCAAGGAAGGTTGAGAACCTTTGCATATTTTATAATATCATCAGCAAGCAGTCCCACTGTAACGTTCCCCCATGTCGGTATGGTTTAGAACATATTTTTAAAAACATGATCTGTCAACTTCACCTCTGAATGGTAGGTCAGAAATGAGTGCACAGGTTGCCACTATTCACCAGGGAGTGCATGGAGCGAGAGGGCCTAGGAGAGCTCAGGGATCAGGGTGGAAAACAGATAAGGGTGAGGGATCGCAGGATCAGGGGGACTTGTAGTTAACTGGGGGTATAATGCAAGTTGAAGAGGCCAATTCCAGAGCAGGGCATGCAATGCAGAATGAAGAGGTGAAAGCAGAACATCATATTAGAAGAGAGGGGATGTACTACAGGCTAGAGAGGGAATGCCTAACTGGGGATTGCCGGAATTTGGGGAGAATGGAGAAGGAAGAGGAGAGAGGGGAGGGGGATTGGGGCATGGAAGTTTGGGGGGTGCAGACAATTTTGGGAGGGGCTGCTATTGGCATAATTGGGCTTGAGGTTTGTTTAAGAATTCTAGTTTGTCCATTTTAACTTAGTGTAATTCAAATCTGTAACCCCAGAGCATTGCTCTAGGTTTGTGGTTTAGCAGCTTAGTGATGCATCAAAAGATCAAAAGAGAAACCCATAATCATGTGAGTCTCACCTACCACAGAAAGTTTATTTTAGAACTTAAATTTAACCATCTACTGTGGTGAGATTTGAGCCTGGAAGCCCAAGGCATTGCTCTTGATTTGTGGCTCATCAGTTCAATGATCTATACCACTAGGCTACTAAGGGAAACCCTAACTAATCAGGTGAACTTTGTGTTGGACAATTATCTTAAAAGCCACAAGATTTGATGTTGATATCATGAAAGATGCCTTTATTTTCAGTTTGCACTATGTATAAGCAAGAGCTCCTAGAATAAATCTGTTGTTGTTTATTTGAATCTATAAGTGCAAGGATGGCACAATAGTTAGCATTGTTGTCTTAGAGCTTCAGGAACCTGGGTTTGATTCCCAACTTGGGTCACTGTCTGTATGGAGTTTGCATATTCTCCCTGTGTTTGTGTGGGTTTTCTCTAGGTGCTCTGGTTTCCTCCCATGTGTGTGTGTTAGGTTGATTGGATATGCTTACTTAACCCTTAAGTCCTGGGATGTGATAAATTGGAGGGATTAGAAGGGTAACTAAGTGGGGATAGAGCTTAGATGGGATTGTTGTCGGTGCAGACTTGATGGGCTGATTGGTTTCTTTCTGCACTGTAGGGTTTCTATATCAAACTACATCTTTTCTTTTTTGTTAAAAGTCCACAACTCCTCACATAGTTAGGACATTACACCTTGTTTGTCACAGAGGTTTATTTTAGAATACAAATTTAACCATCTACTGTGGAGAACACTCATATATCAACATTACTTAGCTTTGATAGACCAGCTAATTATCCCAGTTACTTAGTTGTGATATATGCTATTGTCACTAATTGCCATTCATAAATTAAACCTTTGCACAATCAGCTCTCCATTCTGTGAATGCCTTCAGCATTCGCTGAGAGACATATTGCATCCGAGATAACAGCCAATGGATTTAGATCTCACAAGGCCACCCAGTTCCAACATATATCATTGCAGTGGTATCCTCACAAGTCATTCCTTCCACCTCGTGCCCCCCCTTCAATCCGTCCTCTCAACCAACTCAAGAGGTTTGCGCACAGGGCAGTTTAGTTAACCCATGGATCTCATGCTTTGGCTTCTGTGAGACCTGAGGGCTGAAGAGAGTCTCCAAATTAGACTCTCATGTATCATCCTGATTTGGGAGAGACTTGTATGCTGTCTTGGCCAGTGTGCGAGACTTTAAGGAAGCAGAGCTCAGTAAGAAAGCAAGCACAGAGTCACTGACTATCGGTAGAATTGGTCGAGGGTTGGATATACAATCGGTCAGGACTCCTTGATGGTCACTAATTCTCTTCCATCCCTTTCAGTTAATACAGATACATACATGGAGCCAGTTGAGTCAGCAGTGTCAACATACAGCTTCCCGGAGAGAACAGCAGAGCTTTCAGGAGAAAGTACTGGTTGGGGCTGCTCAGCTGCCAGAGCTGAGACCACTGAGAGTGGTCGTTTGGAGGCAACGTTATTGGTCCAGAGCTTATGGACAGTGGCTAACATTCTTAGGGATGACAGAGAACCAGTGTAGGAGAGAATACAAATGTCCAGGACATGGTCACTCACCTTTGCCAGGTTATTCAAGGTTGGTGCCACATGGACCTGGAGGCCACCCGCTGCTTGTCACCCTGAAGGCCAGAGCCATTCCAAATTTATCTGTCTGTGGCTCCTACCAGGGATCTACCAGTGACCTTTGTGGCACTGCCAGATCTTTGCACATTAGTATATTATGGAGGTCGTGGATGTGCTCTTTGATGATGCATCACTACATGAATTTTGACTATGACCAGGCTTGCCTGGAGTCCTGTGGAGTTTGCCTAGATAGTTGGTTTTCCACAGGTGCAAGGAGCCATTGATTGTACACACATGGGCCTCTGTTCTTCATGGCATCAAAGCCTTCCCTTCATTAATTGTTCGGGCTTCCTACTCCCTAAATTTCCAGATTCGCTGTGACCATGCCGAGCGCATTCTGTAGGTTGTGCTAGGTTCCAGATGAGTGTACACAAGTTATATCTTTGACCATTCTCAGATACCAGAGGTATTTGAGGGAGCACATTGGCTATAAGGTTGGTTCCTTGGGGACAAGAGATGCCTCCTCACAATATGGTTGTGAGGAGGCTACAGAGTGTAGCAGAGACTTGTTACAATGAAGTTCATGCTGCTACTCAGGCTTTAGTTGAGTAGATGATCGGCATCTTGACGATATAGTTCTGCTGCCTGAACTGGTCAGGTAATGCCCTCCAGTGTAATCCCATGACAGCTTAGTATATCATTCTAGTTGGTGTTCTTTTCATAACCTGGCACTGCAACAAGGCATGGATCTTTCTGAGGGGGAGACGACTGGGTGACACATTTCCTGTGATAAGGAAAACATTGAGATACAAGGGCAGCTGGAATGACTTCTGGTACTGGCACTTGTGAATGTCTGCAAGTGCCTGAACCACGGAGTTCATGGTCTGAACCATAAAGTTAACATCTGCTGCCATAGAGTGAACATCCTGCACCAAGGTCTCCACTGTGGCTTCCCTTGCAATGTTGGCTTGGTTGCCTCAGAATGATGGCCTGATTTTCTCAAGCAGAAAGCGATGGGACTCTTTCAGTGGATATCTCTTCCTACTGTTTTTGACTCTGCTTTTATAGCTCCAGGAGCTGAGGGACAACTAGATCCAAGAGCATATCATTTGACTGGGGTTCTGCAGAGTTCTGGGCTCCAGAAGTCCTCCGAGCGCCAGATCTCAAAGATGTGCCTGTTTCCGCCTGTGAACATCAGAATGCTAACCAGTGAGCAACTCAGAAGCCTGTCCACTATTAATTTCCATTGAAGTGTGAGTCTTAGTGTTGCTGAAAGATATGGGTGACAGCTGTGAGCCTCTGAAATGGGAACGTTTGAGAATTGCTCATCAGGCTGATCCAAGGTTACACTTGTGGATGGACAAGGCTACCCAGCTGATTTTCCTGTGAGGGATGGGAGATAATATTAGTACAGAGCAGGGGCATAAGGAAAGAAGAGAGTAACTTACTTAAAACTGGACAAATGAATGATTGTGCAGTAGGTTGTCACTTTTTTCTTTTGCACCCACCTTGCTCTTCTTTCAGTCCAGAAAGCTCATGGACTCTCTCTTTGAATGGCGAGAAGATTTGAGTTTGGACATGCACTTGCCTGCCAATCTATGCTCTCTCTTTTTTAATGTGAGACAGCTTGTCTTGCAAAGAAGCAGATGGGGAGAGTGTGAACAGGACATTTGCCAGAATGCATGGCATGTGTGGTTGGTGAGCGGGAGCTGGGATGTAATAAGGAGAGGAGCTGCAGGGCAGATGAAAGGATGTGTGGGAGGGAAAGTTCTGGGACCTCATTGGATATGTGATGGGTGTGCAAATAGATGAGTGTTGCCAAATAAGAAAAGTAACCCAGTTCCATGGAGCAAGTCATTCATCTTCTTCCGCATTAGAGTGCAACATAAAATTCATACTTTTTTTTTCAAAATGTCTAAAAATGCAATGAACAAGTTGCAGTTAACTACTCGCTGGTTTTTTTTGCCCAAAACGACACTTAGTCAAAAAATGAGAAAATTTAGCCCCAGGACTCTAGCACACAGGTCAGCAGAATTCCATTCCATAGATATTTTGGTTACTCGTGGTAAATGAATTGATGAATAACTGCATCAATTGTTAACACATGATTCTCCTTCACTGATGGGATGGCAGATTTAATGCAGCTGTGCCCCATTCACTATAGCCTTCGCTCTCCAAGCCTCTACTGCTACCTTCCACTATTTAGCTTTTCATACTTTGACATGAAACAATTGAGTTGTGCCTTTCCCTTTCAAAGAACAAAGAACAAAACAGCACGAGAAACAGGCCCTTCGGCCCAATGAGCCCGCGCCGCCACCCCGATGTTCCCACCTCTACCCATGATCCCTGTCTATGTTTATAGATCTATGGATTAAAAACCAAATTTGAGACAATTTAGGGAGAATTTGTTTTGCCAATTAGCCTAAGAGCACATCTTTGGGATGTGGGAGGAAACCGGAGCACCCGGAGAAAACCCACGCAAGCAGGGGAGAATGCGCAAACTCCCACAGACACAGGCCCAAATCCATGTATCTGCACAGCACAGCGATAGTCACTGAGCTGTCGTGTTGCCCATCAAATGGTCCAAGTCAAGCATACACTAACGACGTGAAGCACTAGGATACTCTCGAAAAAAAATCCAAGAGCAGCCCTCTCACGACCCATCGCGTGTATGCCCCTTGTTAGACAACAAGGTGGACCAAAGCACCTGTAGGATAAAAACAAGTACATCAATATCATCATCTATTTACACACTTCCCAGGGACTCCCAAGGCTCATGATCCCTATTTTAAATCAGTTTTCTATACCCCTCCATTCCCATTCTGTTCATGTGCCCATCTAAGTATTTCTTAAATAACTCCAGAATACCTGCCTCCATCACTTTACTTGGCAGCGCATTCCATACCCCCACCACCCTCTGTGTGAAAAAACTCCCTCTAGCATCCAAATTATACCTTACCCCCCTCACTCTAACCCCGTGACCCCTCATGCTATTCGAGTCCATCCTAGGAAAAAGCTTAATCCTGTTTACTCTATCTATACCCCTCATAATCTTGTACATCTCTATTAGATCTCTAAGTCTATGTCTTTCTAAGGAAAACAGTCCCAATTCCAAAGTGCAAAATTAGAAATCTGGTTTGCTGTTGTTTCCTGTGCAATGGGGTCTGTATCCTATGCAACTGACCTGGACCCAGTCCACTGCAGTGACACCACAAATGAGTATGGGTCTAAGAAGAAGTCCGGAGCCCAGCTTAGTGGGTCTGTCACATTTTATCATACCCCTCCTAGATATAACTGATCTTACTTCCAAATTTGGAAAATGCCATTTTATCTGTGTGTCAGAATGGTGGTACTACACTTGTATTTCAAAATGGAATTGAACCTCCCCCCTCACTATCCATATATTCAGAACCTCACAATGTGCAAGTAGAGATACTACCTCTGATTCTCCAGCCTCTCCCTAATATTGGACCCTGGTGTTTTGGTGATGGACTTTGCCACACTCCCCCTGAGCCCATCATCTGCAAAATGCTCATGCCACATATGGAGGTGTACGCTCTTCATTTGAACCACTATTTACTGAAGTTTCTGCTCCCATGAGAGTTACACATACCATCACTTCCTACCCCCAACCCCTACCCCAATTTGTGTTCATTATATTCCTGCAGACCAGTACCGAAGCTAGCACAATCAAGGACATCAACTGTAGGACAATCCTGCACACTGCCTGTACATTTTTGTCTTTGAAGCACACAGCCTTTAATGTACTGTGCCTTTAGGAAATATTTAGGATCTATTTTAACAGCCTGTTCTAATCTGTGTTGCTTGGACTGTAACTGGTAGCCTGTGTTGTTACTGCAGCAGCATGATTGCTAGAATGTTTGTTTTAATCTGGGCTATTATGTTGTTTTTAGTGTTTCCCTTGGGCTTTGCAGAAGAGGTCTTGATTAGGATGATTGACAGGTATGGTCATGTGACTCTGCAACTAGATATTGCTATTTGAAAGCTGCAGAAAGAGATAGCCCTTTCTTTCTGATATCTGGAGACTGGGATCTGCCAGGGACTAGGTTTATTTCCCTGATGTTCTGCTCTTTGAGGACATATCTTTCTGAGATTTTGCTGTATCAGAGTCAGAAGGCAATGTCTGTTTGGATACCTGTGCAGAGGTGTTAAAAGGTTGAAAATCTAACATCCACATACATATATCTGGTTTTGGTGCTAATTCTGAAGAAGAGGTTTATGTATAGGGGGGATGCTGCTAAGTTGGAACAATAGAGATTGATAGCAATTAAGAATTATAATTTGTCATATTTATATTAACTGGTAAAAGTTATGTTAATTCTTTTTGTTATATTTTAATTGTGTTCTTAAATAAAGGTTGTGTTGATAAAACCTTCCTAGTGGGTCAGTTGCATCATACCTGGAGCAAAATACCTGATGCTTACCTTAATACCAAAATCAAAAGTAAAAGTCAGGATCCAGACTAATTTCATAATATGCCTTGGAGTTTCTGACCTGGTCCCTAACAAATTGCATGCTCTTTGTGGGATTAAAATCCACATTCTTTGTTTGGTTTAGGATTATTGGAATCCTGTCAGTGAGCGATTGGTGTTTTCTTTCCAGGTACTGCATTCAATTGGTTTGAAAAAGGAGTGCCTTATGGAATAATGGCTTTTTCAGAGTTGAAATTTCTTCAGTGTGGAAGAAGTCACTTGGGGTGGTTCACAAAAGGTGGTTAAAGCAAAACTCTTGGAATTGGTAAACAAGCTGCAGTTGACATTACCTTGAAGGGGCAAGGAAGGTGAAGGTAACTGCATTTGAAATTGACATCAACACAGTTGGAATCATTGAAAATGGTTAAAATTCAATTGCAAATGAAACAGTTTGAATTAGAGTCAAAAGAATGAGAGAGACAGCACCAAAAGCAAACGAGAAGGATACAATTGCAGTAGACCAAAGAGCAAAATAATTGAAACTGCATGAATTATAGGCAATGCAAAAAGGGAAAGAATAGCCCTGACAGTACAAAAAGCAAAATAAAGAAAGACAAAAGGAGAGTCATAGCGTCATAGAGTCATAGAGATATAAGCATAGAAACAGGCCCTTTGGCCCAACTCGTCCATGCTAACCAAGTTTCCTAAACGAAACTAGTCCCATTTGCCTACATTTGGCCCATATCCCTTTAAACCTTTTCCATCCATATACCTGTCCAAATGTCCTTTAAATGTTGTAATTGTACCCATCTCTACCACCTCCTCTGGCAAATCATTCCATATTCACACCATCCTCTGTATGAAAAAGTTGCTCCTCAAGTTCCTTTTAAATCTTTCCCCTCTCACCTTAAACCTATGCCTTCTAATTTTGGACTCCCCTACCCTGGAGAAGAAGATTTGAGGCTATTCACCTTATCTACGCTTCTCATGATATTATAAACCTCTATAAGGTCATCCCTCATCCTCCTATGCTCCAGGGGAAAAAAAGTCACAACCTATTCAGCCTCTCCTTAGAACATTCTTGTCAATTTTTTTTGCACCCTTTCCAGTTTAATAACGTCCTTCCCAAAGCAGGATGATCAGAATTGCATGCAGTACTCCAAATGTGACCTTACCAGCATTTTGTACAGTTTTAGAGTCATAGAGGTTTACACCATGGAAACAGGCTCTTTGGCCCAATTTGTCTATGCTGTCTTTTTTTTAACCACTAAGCTAATCCCACTTGCCCACGTTTGGCCCACATCCCTCTATGCCCATCTTACCCATGTAAGTGTCTAAATGCTTTTTAAAAGATAAAATTTAGATAAGACACCTGCCTCTACTACTATCTCTGGCCACTTGTTCCAGACACTCACCACCCTCTTGTGAAAACATTGTCCCATTTGATCCTTTAGTATCTCTCCTCTTTCATCTTAAACCTACGGCTTCTAATTTTAGATTCCCTTAACTTTGGGAAAAGATATTGACTATCTACATTATCTATGCCACTTATTATTTTATAAACCTCTACATAACATTGTTTTATAGACTGTAACATAGTGTACCAACTCATTACTCAGTGCTCTGAACAATGAAGACAAGTGTCCCATATCCAACCATACCCACCCCCCCCCCCCCCCCCCCCCCCAACCACCACCACCACCACCACCACCCCTGCACAGGACTACATGTGAGGCCACTTTCAAGATCTACATACCTGCACCTCTAGGTCTCTCTGTTCAATGGCTCTCTGTGTAAATGCTGCCCTGACTTGTCTTATCAAAATGTAACACCTTGCATTTATCTGAATTAAACTCCATCTGCCATACCTCGGCCGACTGGCCTAGGTGATCAAAATCCCGTTGTAGTCTTAGATAACCTTCTTCACTACCAATTTTGGTGTCATCTGCAAACTTATTAGTCATGCCTTCTATATTCTCATCCAAATTGTTTACATAAATGACGAACAACAAAGATAGTTTGACACTGGAGTGAACTGAGAGGGGAGTTACCCTAGCGGAGTAGATGAAATCTTCATCCACTCCTTTATCACATGGCTCTTCATGGATGGATGGCAGCCCTACTGACCTTCTGGGCAATCCCTGGGGAAGAGCACATGCTGGTTGGCCCAGACTCCTGAATAAGGGCCTCAAAGGCCCTAGCAGTGAAACTTAGTGCTGCATTCTTCCTGAGAAAGCTAGCCTTTTGCCTCTAGGCTGTTGACATTCTGCACATTCTGGGCCAGAGAAATGATATGTGCATTGTAACGTTGTTTAAATATGGCATCAAGACCTTCAAATCTGCAGCTAATGGTAGGTGGGTGAATCAACTGCCGGCTCAGCCCACCAAGAGATTCAGAGGGTGCAGGAGGTGCCCGTGCATCATTAATGAGTTTCCAAGCACAGAATCTGCTGTGATTACTGCCATTCTGGCCAGCAAAAAAGAGCTGCCCATCATTTACTCTGAAAAATAGAGAATTCCGCTCACAAGGAACCGGAATAGAAGATTATAAACAAAAATAAACTCTTGGCTGTGAGGAAAGGGAAGCATAATAATGGGTCAAATAATTCTTTGAGCTATATTATTGCATGGTTCTATGCCCTTGTGTCCAGAAAATTGCAATGCTGAATTACAGGATTATATCAACCAATTATATGTAAAATCCACCCAAGGTTATTCTGAATCAGTATTTTGCGACAATGATTAAGTTTCAAACTCACCACGTCCTCCAACCATCCAAAATTCACCTTGTGCTTCCACTAGGAACAATGATTGGACTGTAAGCATGATATACTTTGCTTTAAACTCTATATGATGTTGTTAAAAATAATAGAGGAAATTCACAAAAAACAGGAGTTAGAAGAGCCTAATCTTTGAGGGGGAAACAAAGAAGGGATAGAAAGCTGGTGGAATTAGAGATCATTTTTACATTAGGCAAGTAATAAAGTTGTTTATTACAGCAAGGATTGCATCAGTTACCCAATTCATACAGTTATGAATAAAGATTTATTTATTTGACAGATGGTCTGATACAGCAATCTGGAAGAAACCTATTTTGTCAAAACTAATGTCATAATGACTTGCACAATTAATGGAAAAGCTGTCCTAGTTAAGGATGAGCTACAATTTCCTTCAGTTAAACATTGTTGTCAGTGCCTCACCCCGTAAACTGTATTCCTTTGCCACTTATCCACCCACTCCCTGGGAGCTCACTTGCTGTACTATATAAAACCTCAACATCCTGTTCAACCTAAAATTGAGCTTTAAAATCCACATCCTACCCATTAGCAAGACTTTTTACCTTCATTTCTGTGTTTGCTACCTCTAATCTTTTCTCAGTTTGTGTTGCTGCTAGCATTTTGTGGAAGGTAGCAAGAGTCAAAAAGGTAGCAAGTCCTGACCATGACTGCCCACCTCAAAAGTAAGAGCCCACTCAACACAATCAACCTGGGAAAGAGTTTGGGGGCAGTCATATTGGCTGTCAGGTGCTGAGGTAAGACACTTTAAAGGCCTATCCCAGGTTTTGAGACTTTATCCCAGTTATAATGAAAAATATAAAGCACTCTTGCCCTCATTACCAAGCCCACAAACTTCATTCCCCATCCATGCTATCTTATGCCCCCTACTCACCCCACATGGCCTCTCATGCCAAGCAATGGCATTCAATGGCCATTCACCCACTACATTGTATAGAACAAATAAACCTCATAGTGACAATAGGATATGCAAAAAAAGACATTATTTTTAACTATACACTTGTTAAAATTCATTTTTACTACAGCCCATTAAATGTATCAATCGTCCAGAGCCTTTAAACAATAAATATTGAAACTGCAAGCACTTAAAATATCTTTACCTTGTCTAAATAAATACTATATAATTGACAGAAGAGTTCAGATATTAAAAGTTGCCAATTAAGCAATGTTTGCCTCAGCTGTTTTAGTACTCTACTAGATTTCTAGGCTTTCAGACAAGCCTTATTATCTATTTTTGGCTTTACACATCCTATTGACACCATGGAGTTCATTTGTTCTTTACAATATATATGGGTAAATGGCCACTGAAGTGCCACAGATTAGCATAGGAAGTATGAGGGATAATAGGAGGTTAGCGGGAATGGTATACTTTCACGTATATAATACAATACAAATTCTAATTTAAAAAAATGTATTTATCAGCTGAAGGGACTGATATCCCAAAAGACTGGTGGATTTTACAAGTACATGATAGGGGAGGGTATACCGGCCAAATATGAAAAACCCAACAACTTCCAGTTCCAAAGATGGAGTCTGACTGAGACTGTGTAGACAAGGGTTCAAACCCTGCATCCTCTGATTCAAAGGCTACCATGATTTAGAGATGCCGGCGTTAGACTCGGGTAAACTCAGTAAGAGGTCTGGCAACACCAATTTTAAATCCAAGAGATTTATTTGATAGTAAATCTGCTAGCTTTCAGCGTTTGTGCCTTCGTCAGGCGAATGACGTGTTCTGGTCTCCAAAAGCACACATATCAGCACAGACAGTTTACAGATTGCTGATTAGAATGCGAATCCTTACACCTAACCTGCTATTCAAGTCTTAAAGTGGCTAACAAAGGAACACTGAGCACTAAGGTTAGAGAGATGTGCATTGTCAGACAGCACAGTAAGTGAGGTTTTTTGCTAACCCAGGCAAGTTACGGGGGTTACAGATAGTGTGACATGAAGCCAAGATCCCTGTTAAGACCGTCCTCATGTGTGCGGAATTTGGCTATCAGTCTCTGCTCAGCGGCTCTGCGCTGTCGTGTGTCATGAAGGCCCTCTTGAAGAACATTTACCCGAAGGTCGGAGGCCAAATGCCCGTGACCGCTGAAGTGTTCGCCCACAGGAAGGGAACTGTTTTGCCTGGTGATTGTCGAGCAATGTTCATTTATCCGCTGTCGTAGTGTCTGCATAGTCTCCCCAATGTACCATGCTTTGGGACATCCTTTCTTGCAACGTATTAGGTAGACAACGTTGGCCGAGTTGAAAGAGTATGTACCAGGCTACCACCATGCAGAGTCACTCATTCGTGGAAATAAATGACCATTGTGTATAGTTTACAGCTTGTTACAAATTTGGTGTCAAAAGCTCATGTCATAAACTTATGTCTTAATATATCTGCTTTTGTTGCTTCTGTTCACTTGTTTGAAACTGTTGGTTCAATCTATTATTGCTACATGTCTAAAGGTGGTGTCTGTAACATATCCAAAGTTTTTGACAGTAAAATCCTGAAAGTTATGCAAAAATACCCCAGCAATTCAAATTATGAAAGAGAGAATCAAGGAAATGGCAGGAGGAGAGTAAATCTATAGCTACATTACAGTTTCCATATGGTGAAATTCACATTCTTTCTTTCTACCTCACAATTCATTAATACACTATTTAATTCAGCAAACAGAGCAAGAAAATAGCATTGTTATATCATGTCTGCGATCAGCCCAAGTAGGATTTGTAAAACATAACTTGTTTATTCTAGTTCACAAAATTCTAATCAGCAGATGAGTTCTTGGCAGATGTTTTAGGGGTCAAGAAGTTTATTTCCTGGCTGTTCTTGCAATGATAAGTGAATTCTAATTGGCTACTTTGAATTCCTGAGAGATTTCCATTACATTGCTAATCAGAAACTACAGACACTACTGTGTAATTTCTGTGATAATTATAATAGACAAAACCTGACTTCCTTGGTTTCTTGAGGTAGAAAAGTGGAGTGCATATTGTAAAACATCATTTACCCTTTCCCTTTAGAATGAATATAGTTATTAGCATGTTGCAAAGAGATGGAGATTGGTTTTGGGAGAACTATATTATTTGTCACGCACATTTTCGGATTCATTTTTTCCTGCCTAGGCAACTGTAGGGCAAAATATTATGCACACCATTTACTGAGACACATAAAGTGAGAACAAAACAAACATTACTTGATAGATCTAAGATTTTAAACCAAATATCATTCCATCAAAAAGAACCATACAATTTCAGAACTTTCAGAACATAGCCAAGTAACAACTACAATCCATCAAAGCAAATCAAATCCATTATTTATCAAAATTTGTTAGAATCCGGGGAAGTAACGGAAGATTGGAAAATGGCTAATGTTATACCACTGTTTAAAAAAGATAGCAGACAAAAGGCAGGGAATTACAGGCCGGTTAGTTTAACGTCTGTAATTGAAAAAAATGCTAGAATCTGTCATCAAAGAAGAAATAGCGAGGCACCTAGAAAAGAATCGTTTGATCAAGCAGACGCAGCATGGATTCGTTAAGGGGAAGTCGTGTCTGACGAATTTATTGGATTTCTATGAGGATGTGACTAGTGCGGTAGACAGAGGGGAACCGGTGGATGTGGTGTTTTTAGATTTCCAAAAGGCATTTGATAAGGTGCCTCACAAAACATTGCTACAGAAGGTTAGGGTGCATGGAGTTGGGGGTAAGCTGTTATCGTGGATAGAGGATTGGTTGTCTAATAGGAAGCAGAGAGTTGGAATCAATGGGTGCTATTCTGGTTGGCAGCTGGTGACTAGTGGAGTGCCGCAGGGATTGGTGCTAGGGCCCAACTGTTTACCATTTACATAGATGATATGCAGAAGGGGGCTGAGTGCAGGGTAACAAAATTTGCAGATGACACGAAGATGAGTGGAAAAGCAAAATGCATGCAAGTTGTAGAAAGTCTGCAGAGAGATCTGGATAGGCTGAGTGAGTGGGCGAGGACCTGGCAGATAGAGTATAATGTTAGCAAGTGTGAGGTTATCCACTTTGGGAGAAATAATAGTAGGAGGGATTATTATTTAAAAGGCGAAAAGCTGCAGCATGCTACAGTGCAGAGGGACCTGGGGGTCCTTGTGCACGAATCGCAGAAACCTAGTCTGCAGGTGCAGCAGATGATCACAAAGGCGAATGAAATGTTAGCCTTTATAGCGAGAGGGATAGAATATAAAATCAGGGAGGTCTTTCTGCAACTGTACAGGATACTGGTGAGGCCGCAGCTGGAGTACTGTGTGCAGTTTTGGTCACCACATTTGCGGAAGGATATATTGGCCGTGAAGAGAGTGCAGAGAAGGTTCACTAGGCTGATACTGGAGATGAGGGGGTTAGCCTATGAAGAGAAATTGAATAGACTGGGTCTATACTTGTTGGAGTTTAGAAGGCTGAGGGAGGATCTTATTGAGACGTATAAGATAATGAAGGGGATAGATAGGGTAGAGGTAGAGAGATTCTGCCCCCTTAGAAAGGATAGCAGGACTAGAGGGCACAGCCTCAAAATAAGGGGAAGGGGGTAGTTTAAATCAGAGTTGAGGAGGAACTTCTTCACTCAAAGGGTGGTGAATCTCTGGCGTTCTCTGCCCATTGAAGTGGTGGAGGCTACATTGCTGAATATATTTAAGTCACAGGTAGATGGGTTTCTGATAGACGAGGGAATTAAGGGTTATGGGGAGAAAGCGGGAAAGTGGAGCTGATCCACTTCAGATCAGCCATGATCTTATTGAATGGCGGGACAGGGTCTAAAGGCTAGATGGCCTACTCCTGCTCCCATTTCTTATGTTAGTGGTGAGTGGAACCTTTTTATATCATGTGTGCACGTCACGGAAAGGGTGAATACAACTATTCTTCACAAGCCAAAATAATTTAAATTGGATATTAATTCTTATGACATCAACATCTCAGTATAAATTTTGTTTTAGTACTTAATGGTAATCTTTATTCTTGGTTCCTTCAGCGAATAAAGCATCAAGAGAAGGTTATTTAATTTGAATATTGCAATGGGTCACTTTGATGGAGTTTGGAGGGGATAAGGCATGTGGCTAACAAATTAAACTTTGACAAGTATGTTTTTGGGGGTTCAGGTTACAATTTGCCCTGGGTCCAAATGTGTATAATTTACACCTCTACAGTTGTTTGTCCACTTCCTAGGCACATTTGCTGTTTTATTCTTCCAAGCTTCTAGGGATGAGGAAATTTCTAGCTGGGGAATCCCACTCCTGGTATCAGAAACCTACTTTGGGGTGGATCAAGTCTCATCCATAAATCCCATTTCCCAGAAAAAACTGGGATCCTTTGTAATCACCTTCATGGTGGGAATGTGCTGAAGTGACACAGAGTTTCAGCTTCTAGAGCTGCAAACAACTATCACTAACAAAGGTAAAATAAAATTGGATATATAGCTTCAATAACCAGACTGGAGTTTTTATCCAGGGAATTAGATATTCTGGCCTAAAAACTACCTGGAATTCTGCCAAAAGCCTGAGGAAACATTTTTTTAGGCAGCTGGGATTCTGTAACCTCACACCAGTTCCATTCCCCTCCCCCTTCCTCCATTTCTCAGATTGCTGCCCCGCTCTAGGATTGTAAAGCACACGGCTTCTACTAACAGCAAAACGTTCTGTAAACTAACCTGAGTACAACCTGAAATGTCCAGGTAGACGAGCTTGTGACAGCCCTTTCCGGTAGCAAGGTAATTCAAACCTTTATTTGTGAATTTCTTTGAGTAAGCTAAGCTCAAAAACTGTAGATTCAATCCAAACCTTGAAAGAAAGTAGATGCATTTCAGTGACATCACAATTAAGGCACAAAATAGGAAAACTATTATGGGCATCTACAATGCAAAGTTTACTCGCTGTAATTTTAAAGTTATCATTTTTGGCAGCATTAAATCAGAAACAAACATTTTTGAGTAATGTAATAGTCATGTATGAGGAATGAAATATGCATTTAAATCTCCATGGCAAGTCTTTTGACTTTGAGTTTTTTCAGCATTTTCTGTTTTTAGTCCTTTGACGTTGTTCATTTAAACTTTTCAAATAAACAGCTATTCAGTAGATTTACAAATCAGCTTTTTTAGTTTTAGATGGGGAGAAAAGGCAAAAATAAAAATGTAAATTTTACATTTTATTACACTTATAAAGCTACAAAACGTGATATAAAATCAGTTTCAGTGTCACACTTTCTGTCTTGTAATGACTACACTATTGTAGTCTTACATTTGTTTTTAATTAACCCAAGCAAAGAGCTTGTGTATCCGGAACAGAGCTATGCTGGTAACTATCATGGTTAATGACATTCAGTGTTATTTATAGAATGTTTTTTTCCACTCCCTGCCAAGAAAGCCTTCATTATAGAATATTGAAAATAATTCAAGTTCCATGGCATTTATTAATATTAAATTTACCTGCATTTGTTTTTAGTTAATCCAAACAGAGAGCTTGTACTACCAGAACTATTGAGCTTTTGGCATCCAGTTTTTTTATTCAACATTGATGTAACTGTTTTGCAAGACAAAGCTATCAAAATAGTAAATTTTAACTTATTTTTTCATGCATATTAACTACCCAATTTGGCATACTTCAGTATTGCAAACATGAACTGCTATTCACAATGTTAAAGTACTACTTTTAAAATTAGAGGCAAAAATTCAGATATTCTCAATTGCATTTGTATTTTGGCATCCTTTTACAGATCAAATGATAATTAATATAGCATTTATATTATCTTATGTAAAGGTGCTTAAAATATTTTATGTGGAGTGACTGTTAATTTTTTGCCAATATGAAGAAAAAACTAATCTCTTCATACATCATTCACATACATCTATTGACAAATCAATGATTTAATGCTGCTCCATTGTTATCATTTCTACTAATTAAATGGAATAACTAAATTGGATGCAATTAAGAAAATAAGGAAATGTAAAAGGTAAAGCGTGAAGAGGATATGTTGTTTATCTGAGATAAGCTAGTGAAGTTCTGGTAAGGATAGGATGACAAAATAATAATGGTGACTTACTTTGATAATGATCTTAGTGTCCCATCACTAATAGCAGTGTAAGACAGGTTCAGGTATAGAAGTGAAGTACACATTTCCATCACCATAGACACAAACTCGTCCTAAACAGTGGATAGAAACAACCAAATAGAGTAAAAATAAACATGCATACATATTATGTCACTTGTAACATCTGAATAAATGCAGTAAAGATTTGCTCAGGATATTTCCAGAATAAAAGTAGATCTAATTTCCTGCTTTGCAAATTTCATTTGTCTATAGGGAATTGGTAAACATCTGTACCACTTTCTTAACAGGATAGTTCAGCTTATTAATTTTCTAATTGTAAAAATTAGTTGCAAAAATTAGAGCAAAAATTAGGATTGTTAGAAAATACAAATGCTGTTTCCAGATTATTTGTCAGTATTTTAAATGGCTTATTAGATTTTCTAAGGAATTGGGTGATCCTACAAATATAATCAAATGACTGTAACATTATGCATCCTCAGAAAGTCTCTATTTAAATAATTTAGAGATTAAACTCAATTACTTCCGACACGAGTCTTTTTTTAGCATGTTGCAAATATACAAACCATGTGCAAAAATGCACGGCGATACCATGGTTTGCACTGCTGCCTCACAGCACCAGGGACCCAGTTTTGGTTCCTAGTTTGGGTCCCTGAGGAGTTTGCATGTTCTCTTCATGTCTGTTGGGTTTCCTCTGGATATTCCAGTTTACTCCCATAGTCCAAAGATGTGCAGGTTAAGTGGATTGACCACTAAATTGCCCCTTAGTGTTAGGGGGATTTGCCAGGTAAATAGTGGGATTACGAGAATAGGACCTGTGTGGGATTGTTGTCAGTACAGGCTTGATGGGCCAAATTGCCCTCTTCTGCATTGTAGGGATTTATAGGCCCTATTTTATCATTTTGATTCTAAGTGCTGGGTGGATTTGAAACTGGGAGGGGTTCAGATCCAATTTTTAGACCCGTTTTCAGGCACCCCCATACACATCTACCTACAAAAATATCAGCGATTCCGAATCACGCTGCAGAAGTCTGTGGGCAGGACTTAACATACCCGAAACCCTGCAAATCCAATCCATGCCACCAACTGCATATGCACAGAATAAAAAAATGATAGAATGCTGCTCCCCTGCCACATCCCGGGCTGGATAATGCCCCCACACCCCCAAGCTCCCACAGACATTACCCCACTCCCCCCAACATTACTGATATTCTTCCAGCCTCCTGCCTTCAAATGGATTGCAGGCACCTTCTCCCCACCCACTGATTTTAGGTAGGGTGGAGCAGAACACCACTTTCCCCCTCACGGATCTCAGGCAAAATGGCAGCAGACCTTCCTTTTCCCCTTATTCACCTCAGACACAGTGGCAGTGGACCCCCCCCTTCATCCCCCCTCACCTATCTTAAGGAAAGAGTCATCAGATGCTAGGCACCTACCTCCTCATAACTGGAGTGCACGAATTGGACTTTTGTGGAGCACATCTGTTTTCTGCCAATTCTGGATGAGCGAACAAGGTGGTAAAAGGGGAAGTGCCGGTAAAGTTGGGCATGCAGCCCATTAAGTCAATTTAAATACATACAAATACATTTAAATGACCATATCGTGTGTTTTGAGCATGGTCCTGATCGTGGCCATTTTCGCGCCCTGGTAAAGAGGGAACTGGCATAGAAGCGGGCACGGATCATGCTACTCGCCTCACACCCAACTTTACCAAGTTTCTGCACCCGAAAACGAGCACAACACAATGGTAAAATTGGGCCCTATGTAACTCAGTTCCAGTTCAACAGACCAGTGTGCTAGTCCCAACAATCTTTAGCTGCTTCCATCATAAGTCAGTAAAGTTTTACAACACCAATTTTAAATCCAACCAATTTATTTGATAGTAAATCCGCGAGCTTTCGACACTATGTGCCTTCGTCAGGCAAATACAGTGTTCTGATCTGCAGAGGCACTCATATCCACACAGACAGTTACAGATTGCTGATTAGAATGCGAATCCTTACATCTAACCTGCTATTCAAGTGTTAAAGTGGCTAACAATGTGTGTGAAGAGAATCCTGAGCATTGGTTAGAGAATTGTGTATTTTCTCCAGACAGCACAGTAAGTGTGGTTTTTTGCTAATCCAGGCAAGTTACGGGATTAACTTGCCATTAAAGCATGGTACATTGGGGAGACCATGTAGACACTACGACAGCAGATGAATGAGCATCGCTCAACAATCACCAGGCAAAACAGTTCCCTTCCTGTGGGCAAACACTTCAGCAGTCATGGGCATTCGGCCTCCGACCTGCGGGTAAATGTTCTTCAAGGGGCCTTCGTGACACACGACAGTGCAGAGTTGCTGAGCAGAGACTGATAGCCAAGTTCCGCACACATGAGGACGGTCTTAACAGGGATCTTGGCTTCATGTCACACTATCTGTAACCCCCGTAACTTGCCTGGATTAGCAAAAAACCTCACTTATTGTGCTGTCTGGAGAAAATACACAATTCTCTAACCAATACTCAGGATTCCCTTCACACACATTGTTAGCCACTTTAACACTTGAATAGCAGGTTAGATGTAAGGATTCGCATTCTAATCAGCAACCTGTAACTGTCTGTGTGGATATGAGTGCCTCTGCAGATCAGAACACTGCATTTGCCTGACGAAGGTGCATAGCATCGAAAGCTTGCGGATTTACTATCAAATAAATTGGTTGGATTTAAAATTGGTGTTGTAAAACTTTACTGAGTTTACCCCAGTCCAACGCCGGCATCTCTACATCCATCATAAGGTCAGAATTAGGGAGATTCGCTAATTGCAAATTCTCAATTCTTCAGATACTGAAGCAATCCATTTTCAAATTCAGCATAATCTGGACAATATCCAGACTTGGATTGACAAGTGGCAACTAAATTGGTGCCTCCCAAATGCCAAGCAATGACCACCTCTGATAAGAGAGGATCTAAACATCACCTCAACATTCAATGGCATTAATATTGCTGAATTCCCCATTGTCAATGCTAACCAGAAACTGAACTGGACCAGATGATAAAGTCCAAAGATGTGTGGGTTAGGTTGATTGGCGATGCTAAAGTTGCCCCTTAGTGTCCTGAGCTGTGTAGGTTAAAGGGATTAACGGGTAAATAGGGACTTGGGGATAGGGCCTGGGTGAAATTGTGGTCGGTGCGGACTCAGTGGGCCAAATTGCCTCTTTTGCACTGAGGGCTTTCTATGGTTCTAATCACTGTGGCTGCCAGATCAAAGACTAAGAATGCTGGGACAAGTATTTAGCCTGCTGATCCCCAAAGTTTGTCCACCATCTACAAGGCACAAGTCAGGAGTACAAAGGAATACTCTCCATTTGCTTAGAAGACTCCAACAACACAAGAAGCTCAACATTATACAGGACAAAGCAGATTGCTACCCTTTTTGCAAATATTTAAATCCTTCATCACTGACAACATTGTCCTTGAAATGCATTGCTAAGCCATTTCACAGGGCATTTAAGGTCAACCATATTGCTATAAGTCTGGATTCACAGGTAGGCCAGACCAGGTAAAAATAGCAGATGTTTTTCCTTATAGGATGGGTTTTTAACGACAATCAAGAATAGATTCATGGTCATTATAAATTCCAAATTTTTATTGAATTCAAATTCCACCATCTACCATGGTGGGATTTGAACTCCATCCTTGTCCTATGGTTCTCTGGATTATAAATCTGGTGACAATACCACCACACCACTGCCTCCCCCATCATTACCTTCTATATTTGTATTGAATTTGTAGGGTTCCCTTCTTTAGTTAGATATGGTAGTACATATATCATATTCCCTAACAAATGTAGGTGTACCTATACCTTAGTGGTTCAAGAAAGCAGCTCACCACCACTTTCTGAAAGGCAACTAGGGATTGGCAATAAGTTCTGGTCTAACCAATGATGCCTGTATCCCATGAAATGGATTTAAAAAGTTAAATAAATAAGAAAGCGTGTCACATTTGGGAGCCAATAATAGGAATAGGATATAACCCACAGGGAAGATGAATATGAGTATGGAAGAGTGAGTCGTGGTGTCCATTGAGCTGGAATTGAGTGAGATCCCTGTGGATGTATGATGGGTACGTAAGTGTATGAATAGAGGGTGATGAGAAGAATGACTTATTCTAGTGGAATGGGGGAGATCATTATGCCCTTTCAGCAGTAGATGTTGTCCTTCTATGACGACTACTGCCATCATTTCCCACGCAGAATTGATGTCTTTGCTTAGTGGTCTTCATCCAGAGCAGGGGCAGAGGTTATCACGATGGGATTCCACTGCTTGAGGGAAGCATCACAAAATTTGGGCAGCATGTTTTCAGCTTTGATAGCCATCAGTTCCTAGCAGTTTCTTACCCCTTGGAGTGTGCTAGTTCTATGAAGGAGCAGCCTTTAATACGGCACCCAGATTAATGAATCTCTCAGATCACAGCAGGGTAGGCAAATCAAAGAGTGGCCTGTCTGTGATATCACATGGAATTAATATTGCTGAATTCCCCACTATCAACGTTAACCAGAAACTGAACTGGATCAGATAATAAAGTCCAAAGATGCGTGGGTTAGGTTGATTGGCCATGCTAAAGTTGCCCTTAGTGTCCTGAGATGTGTAGGTTAAAGGGATTAACGGGTAAATAAGAATGTGGGGAAAGGGCCTGGATGGAATTGTGGTCAGTGCAGACTCAGTGGGCCAAATGGCTTCTTTCTGCACTAAGGGGTTTCTATGGTTCTAATTACTGTGGCTACAAGATCAAAGACTAAGAATGGGGCAAGTATTTAGCCTGCTGACCCCCAAAGCTTGTCCACCATCCAGAAGACATGGTTATTCACTGTTTGCACTAAGTGCCATACAGTATGGTGGAAAAACTCCCCATTGGTGTTGCTGAGTTGAATGCCACTTTCCCATCATTGGACATTACCAATTTGTGAGATGATTCCACCCTCCCTTTCAATTCCTTGCCTGCCTGAATTAGTTGGTCTCACCTGGGACACTGGTTCCATTGTCCTACGTATTCTTGGATTAGGAATGAGAAAATCAGGCAAGTATCTGTCTTCCGTGTGATATGTAGTGTCCCTGATGGAATATATACAAGGACAGATATTGACTAAGTAAAGCATTGAGTGCTTTACTCTAGTGCCTGCTATTTGGTCAGATAAAATGATGACACACCTTAGCCAGCTTTCAGCACTCGCAGGTTAATTTTGAGGCAAACTCCCAAGCCTCATTTTTGTCCTGCCAGCCAGTTGCCCAATTGGATAAAAGCAGCAACTGGATGGTATGTTGGAGTGGAAAATTGTACTTGTGGCTCTACAGAAGAAAGTTTTTATTAAATGTGCCTTCAAGATCACTTTGAACTTCTGACAGGTGTCACTCTAATGCTGTGGAAATGTCGCAGCAGAGTCCTTGCTAATGGCCAGGATTAAAATGCAATCAGTTTTGCATTGATGTTATGGAATCCTAATTGCACTGAAACTTTGAAACTGCCGAGTTTGGTGGTTGTCTGGATTGTTACCAAACCAGCAGCATTGAAACCCAAAATGACAGCAACAGAGCAGGAAGTGAAGCTTCTGCATTTCAATTGCTCATTCACATCATCCTCAATAAGCAGAAGGTGAATTAAAATTTCCTCCATAAATAACCATTTGGCTCGGTACTGGCACATCTGTATCCCAGCAGGGATCACTCCCTTAAGAAGCTTAAATAAGAAATTTTCCACTTACGGTTAAACTTCTACACTGAGTTAAATTTAGATCCTGCAGATTTCGACAATCACCTGAAATGCACAATAAAGAACATAATACACAAATGTTCATTTTGCATGAGAACAGTGTACATATTAGTTGATCTCTTTTGGTGTTGAGTTGCTGAGACAAAGGATTTGGGAAGCTTATAAGAAAGGAGTATTTATGTTATGTAATGAATAGCATCACAGCTTACAATTATCTACCATTAATGGTGGAACAATTAAAATCAATTTGTGTATTTTGGGAATTTGTTCTAAACAAAGCAAAGAAAATGTCAATGGATAAACCTAATTATATTCATACAAAATATTGAATTTTAAGTTTTGTTTCAAACTTTATCCTTTCTTTGAAATTTCAGCTCTGCAAAATATCAATTCAGTTCTTCAAATTGCATTTTTGAGTGATTCAAGTGGTTTATTTAAAATGAATCAGCACAAACATATTATTGGTTACTTTGACATTGTATTTAGATAAGGTAACCTATTAAAAATGTTTCCATCAAAGAACCAATTTGATTTTCAATTCCTCATAAACAAGAACAGGGTAAATAACTGGACAGTCAAATTACTACGCAGTTATCATTTTAAATATTCCCCTGTATGTTTTGTCTTTTTCTGAGGAATGGGTGCAGAGATTTATCTTTAGCTCCTAAACTTATAGGTTCAAATAATCAGGCAACACAGCAGTGGACGTTCCTGCTTCATTTTGTGACTCCTACATTGGTTGGTGCCAGGATGTTAGTAAAGCTGGCATTGTAGCCAATGCCAGAGAAGATTGCAAGAAAATATTTAGGGTAAACAGTTTTGTTCTAAGTGTTATTATAACTTACAATGAAGAGGGTAATGCAAGTGCACATTGATGTAAGATTTTCAGTTTAGTTTATTTTATTTATTAGTGTCACAAGTAAGCTTACATTAACACTGCAAGAAGATATTGGAAAATTCACTAGTCACCACATTTCAAGACCTGTTTGGGCTACAATGAGGCAGAATTTAGCAAACCAATGCATCTAATCAGCACATCTTTTGGACTGTGGGAGAAAACCGAAATACTTGGAGGAAACCCCCACAGACACAGGAAGAATGTGCATATTCCATATGGACAGTGATCCAAGCCAGGAATCAAAACCAGGTCCCTGGTGCTATGAGGCAACAGTGCTAACCACTGTGTCACCATCTTGCTTTAGAGAGCTGAGTTTGTGCTCTCTGGTTTTAAGTGAGTGATTTCTGTGTTGGGCTCTCTGGACATTGCTATCCTGTGGCACCAGAGGTTTGGTTCCCTTTGCTGCCTTTTGTACACAGATCAGCCTCATCTGCATACTCACTGGTGTGTATTGTTTACTCAGCATTGACCACCTCTTGTGAGAAGGATGACAGGGAACTTAGAGGGAGGGGGCCTGATGATCAAAAGTATCCAACTCTGGCAGAGGCACATGCACTTGATCATGAGGAACAGCAGGGAGGACAAACAGCACATCCCACAGATCCCATTGGTTCAATGTGGCTGATGTACTTAAGTGTAATCTCGTGATTGTTAATTAATCTCAGGAGGGACCGGGATTCATGGTCATTTCCTGTTCTGCCTGCCAATTGCACACGTTGCATGTAAAATTCTGCCCTTTGCTACTATTGGTCTCTCTGAAGACATCGGAGAGTGAAGTGTCCAAGGGGTAGGAAAGTGGCAGGTTTTTATGAATTTGCAATACAAAGATTGTCAAGTTATTCGTGCCAGCAGAGTTGGGGGGTGGGGGGGAGGGGGGGGGGAGGATGAGATGGAGGGGGTGGAGCCTAAAACCCACTAGAGAGGCCAATAGCAGAGTGCTCAGAGTACCAACATACATGCACCCAATCTCCTAGTATACTGGGGGACTGGTTGATATCATCACCATTTTGCTGCCCTGGAACATCGTTGGCCTCCCAATTGCCACTCCAACTCCCGATAGTCAGCTCCATCACTAGCCCACATCTCCCAACTACAGCACCTTTCCCTTCCCTCTTATCTTTGCCTCCGTGAGGCCCTGCACCCTTGTGCTCAGTGTGCACTGCCAGTGTGCCAGGCTGATACTATCAGGACAAAACTGGCTTTTGATTTGCTATTGCTCATTTTGTGCCACTAACCAAAATAAATTTTACCCCTATTTTTCTCAAAATATAATGCTTTAGCACTTTGCGTGTTGTGCAATCTGTATTTCAGACACACCTTTAACTTGTACTTTTCTACCTTGCAGCAGAATGTTTATGTTTTTACCTACTTTGTCTCCTTTACAGACTGTTTCGCAAGGAACAACTGGCTTCAGTCAGTCCAAAACCAAAATCTTCTGACGCTACCTCAGTTTCCAAGTTGCATTGAATTCTTGTATATTGTCAAGTCACCTCTGGGTTACTGGGACCATCTGGATGTCAGGATGCAAGTGATTAGAATCATTGTGTTTCTACTCCTATGCAGAGCAGTAGAGTTCATGAAAACAAGGAATGGCAACCATGGAAACAGAATGAGGAACTGTGGCAAGAGGTGCCTCAAAAGGCATTCCACTCATGTCAAAAGATTTGCTCAATTCTTTAGCTCACTATGTCGTGAGAGTCTTTATGCGAATGAAAAAATACTGGATTGTCAAGATAAGGGACTCATTACAATTCCTCCTCATTTGCCAGAGGATGTTGTTCATTTACAATTGGCAGGAAATAAGATCTATAGGTTGAAGGATTCGATGTTTTCAACATTAAAAAAATTGAAGAGCCTTGATTTGCAACGAAATGCCATAGCAACTATAGAACCAGATGCTTTTGAAGGATTGGATGAACTCAATACTTTATTGATTCAACATAATCAATTACGATTTTTGTCAGAGGAAGTTTTTATTCCTATTCCTAAACTAAAATATCTACGCATCTATGGCAACCCCTGGAATTGTAATTGTAAGCTAGACGAAATGATCAGGAAGCTGCAGATCCCTGGCCAACGAAATCTAGGCAACCTGGCCAAATGTAAAGATCCAGAAAGATTTGCCGGTCAAAAGTTAAAGATAATCAATGTGAACTTGCTCTGCCAAGATGAGAAGAACAGTACATACCCCAAACCTATCCAGAATATTGCTGATTCCACAAAATGCAATATATATCTCTTCCCAAAGTCACGAATAGATTGCCAAAACCAAGGTTAGTATGACTTCCAAATAATAAACAGTATTGCACTGAAATGTCAGACTTCATTTATGATTTAATAATGATTTTACTATACAATGCAAGCTCTTAAGACAGTGTATCAGGATCTTGGATTCTGCCAGAAGTTTGCATCGTTTTCTAATTTCTCTCCTATTTCCCCCTTCGCTGAGCTAATTTTGTCAATGATACCTCCAGCTTTCTCAACTCTATTCACATTAAACTTGTTAAGAAGGCATATGGAGTCTTAGCTTTTATTGGTAGGGGGATTGAATTTCGGAGCCACAACGTCATGTTGCAACTGTATAAAACTCTAGTGCGGCCGCACTTGGAGTATTGTGTGCAGTTCTGGTCCCCACATTATAATAAAGATGTGGAGGCATTGGAGAGGGTACAGAGGAGGTTTACCAGGATGTTGCCTGGTATGGAGGGCAGGTCTTATGAAGAGAGGCTGAGGGATTTGAGGTTGTTTTTGTTAGAAAGAAGGCAGCTAAGAGGATACCTTATTGAAACATATAAGATGATTAGAGGTTTAGATAGGGTGGACAGTGATAGCCTTTTTCCGAGGATGGAGAAAGTTAGCACGAGGGGACATAGCTTTAAATTAAGGGGTGGTAGTTATAGGACGGATGTCAGGGGTAGGTTCTTTACCCAGAGGGTGGTAAGGGTATGGAATGTCCTGCCTGCTGCAGTTGTAGATGCGCCAAGTTTGGTGGCGTTTAAGAGGTTAGTAGATAAGTTTATGGACGAAAAGGGAATGGTTTAGGTTAGAGGATCATTGCTTTTTCTTAATTGGTCGGCGCAACATCGAAGGCTGAAGGGCCTGTTCTGCGCTGTAATGTTCTATGTTCTATGTTCTAACCATCCAACTTACCTTCCTGTTCATCATATTAGCTGATATTAACATCCTCATTTTAAGTGAGATTCTCCTCTCCTATAAACCTGTGTCATTAGTCTGTTATGATCCCCGTAGAGACCAATAACTTTTAAAGAGAAATTCAGGTAAATAACGGGATGACACATCAAGATTTAATGTTAACACTTTTACTATCTCACATGACTTAATAACGTTATTGATGAAACACTTCTTAATACATAAATAAAAAAGTCATTGTTACTTATCACACATTGTACTCTCCACAGAGTTACAATTCTTATTGCAAACTGAAAACAGTTGTTCCCAGCTTCCAATGGGTTGCTTCCTTTCTACTTTTCCAGCTGAGTAATCATTGGTCCCAGATCTATCTTTCATGATGAGGGTGAGGGTTAGGTATTTTCCTCTGAGCCAAGCTAGGTAAATTTTTCAACATTTTGTTTAACTCCTTGTGATCTTAGTCCTCAAGTTGAGTGTGAACACCAATCCTCATTCTGCAAGGATAGTCAGGATATTCTCTGCTTAAGGTGCAGGCTTAGCTAATTCTTACATTTGCTCTCTAGCTCTCACTTCATTGCAAATTATACAAGACTAAACTACAAGTGTTGGTCTATCCTTGGTCATTCTGTATTTATAGAGAAGTCTGTAACATGATCTTAAAATGGCCCTCTTCTCCCTGGCAACAAGGAACATATTGGGGGCAATCTTACCAAAAATAATTCTTGGTATCAAATGAGCATAAAAATGGGAGAGAATCATGCCCTTTTTTTTGATGAGAGAAGAAATGGAATCTTATGCCACTAGGAGAAAAGAATGAGGCACAGTAAGATTCTCACCAGTGGGGGAGTGAACAGAGTCTATTCATGCTAGAAAGCCAGCTGCTGAATGCTGGATGGTGCTATTATGCATGCACTTGATCTTATCACTCCATCACATGTTGCAGCCCTCCAATCAATTACCGCCTTCCTGCCCCATTCAACACCCCTGGTTGATCCCCAATTGCAGAGTGCACAGCTTTCCATACACTGCCTCCTGTTCAAGCCCTGACTCTTAGCATTGTCTGGTGGGCACTGTCAAAGTGCCCAGTGGGCAGTGCCATGGTGCCAGACTGGCAGTGCCAAGCTGGCATTTTCCCCCATTTCCCCTGGCCATGGTCACACTAGAGGCCTCAATGTCCCATCGCTGGAGACCATATATGATCTTTGCAAATGAGGATGTCATTTGTGATGTCGTTAAGGCAAGTGAACCTGGACAATTGCATCCCAGGCTAACGAAACATACGAAAATAAGATCATGAATATTATAATCACTCATATGGCTGATTTTGCTGGCAAATCAGTGCCAATATCAAAGTGAGAGGCGAGAAACTGGTTTTTTGCCTCTTTCACAATCTTACTGGCTCGCCACACCAATCTCTAAGTGGGAACACGATCAGAGCAGTGGAGTGGGCAAATGAATCCTGAGATCCATTGCGCCCATTGGAAATCCCAATTTTTGGCCATCGTTGCATTCACTGGGGCATTAGAGTTCCCGTAGCCATCTGAGGGGGTCGCAAAATCCCTCCCATGGTTTTATAAATCACTGGTATTATTGTTAGACTAATAATCCAGAGATCCAGGATAATGCTCTGGGGACCTGTGTCTGAATCCCACCATGGAATTAAAAGTCTAATGATAACCATTAAACCATTGTCAATTTTTGTTAAAATCCATCTGATTTACTAATTTCTTTCAGGAAAGGAAATCCATTATCCTTAAGTGGTCTGGCCGACATGTGACTCTAGAAGCAGAGCAATGTGGTTGACCCTTAAATGCCTAAAGAGATGGACAATAAATGCTGGTCCAGCCAGTAACACTCACATCCCATGAGTAAATAAAAGATCTTCTATCCTCAAAGAATATGCACTTGATCCCAATGCTTGTTGCAAATGACCACCCATCTCCAATCTTCTTTTCTCTTCCCTTGAAGTCTCTCAAGTCCTAGAAGATGTTGCCATCATAGATTCTATACAAATCTTTGTCACAAGTTCATGTTTGAATCCCTCTGAACAATTTTATGCTGTAGCTAAAGTACTGAAAGAATTCTTGTCAAAGTCAAAATGATATCCTTTGCAAACAAGGCAAAGGCAAATTATTCCTCTTCAACCTACTCAACTAGTTCGCAACCATTGGCACAGTTGACCACACTATCCTCCTTCACTTCCCCACTGTTATCCAACTGGTTGAGAATGCACTCACCAGGTTCCATTCTTAGCTATTTAATCATAACCAGAGTATCAATTGCAATTGCTTCTTTTCCAATTCTTGCACCATTATTTCTGGTATCCCACTAAGATCTATCGTCGGTCCACTTCCATGTCCTATCTACATTATGTCCTTTGTTGATATCATCCAAAATGCATAGCATAGTTTTCATATGCATACTGATGCTACCTACCTCTACCTCACCACTATCTTGCTAGATACCATTACCATTGCTAATCATGTGACATCCAGTGCAGAATGAACTGAAATTTCTTACAGTTAAATATTTGGAAAATGGAAGAGATTGTCTCAATTCCTTACGTTGATTTCTTGGACCGAACCATGGTCCCTGAAATTGGGTCTAGTAAGACCTTTCATTTTTCCTTTCCTTTTGAAAATTTTGGGTTTTCTTACTACACAAACGATCAGATGTGTGCACCAAGCAATTCATCCTTTCTGCCACAAAAATATACACAACTGCCTGTTTTAGATTACATCATTCAACTATATCAGCTAAATTCAAGTGGCTTCTAGATATCTAGTAAAACAAATATTTTATAACTTTGCACATGCCTCTATTTAATTTTTACATGTGAAGGTAATTTCATTGCCTATCCTTGTCTTTAGTCATATTTTGCTACTGTGAATCATTAAATATCCTGTGCTCTTCTGCTAATGAAATGTTTAGAGTATGACTTAGAACTAAGTCAGCTAATTTATCCCTTTTTTCAGTTGTTTATAATATCATGAATCACAAAATCATATTTACGTTTGATGTTCTATCAGTAAAACATTTTTTTCTTGAAGGGAATGAAACTTAAATGCATCATAGCTGGACCAAACACATGGAAAATAGTGGTTGCAATGATTAAAGCTGATGGGATCACAAATGACAATAATTAACTCATTTTCTAATTCATTGCCAACATGTTAAATAGCTGGCGATTTAGTTGCTGTAATTTCAATTTCCTGGTAATCAGGCTCATTGCCAGCAATTAAAAATGAATAAATTAAGCTTTACATTAAAAAGTCTACTTGCAGATATTTGGTGCCCACAAAGAGCAGCACCCTTTGATTAGCAATCATCCACTCAGAAATCGGGTCCTAACCATGCAAAAACCAGTTGTGGCTTATCCAAGTGTGGCACAGCTTTTGAATGTGTTATGAGTTTTAAAGTTTAAAGTTTATTTATTAGTGTCACAAGGAGGCATACATTAACATTGCAATGAAGTATCACAGTTACATGTTCAAATGTTGATCATATACAGTATCCCACTTTGGGTATAAATGCACTCAGTATCACTGAAAAGAAAACTGAAACACATGCAGTATATAACACAATACAAAGAACAAAGAACAAAGAACAAAACAGCACAGGAAACAGGCCCTTTGGCCCAACGAGCCCACGCCGCCACCCCGATGTTCCCACCTCTACCCATGATCCCTGTCTATGTTTATAGATCTATGGATTAAAAACCATATTTGAGACAATTTAGGGAGAATTTGTTTTGCCAATTAGCCTAAGAGCACACCTTTGGGATGTGGGAGGAAACCGGAGCACCCAGAGAAAACCCATGCAAGCACGGGGAGAATGCGCAAACTCCCACAGACACAGGCCCAAATCCATGTATCTGCATAACATAGCGATAGTCACTGAGCTATCGTGTTGCCCATCAAATGGTCCAGGTCAAGCGTATACTAACGACGTGAAGCACTAGGATACTCTCGAAAAAAAAATCCAAGAGCAGTCCTCTCACGACCCATCACATGTATGCCCCTCGTTAGACAACAAGGTGGACCAAAGCATCTGTAGGATAAAAACAAGTACATCAATATCATCATCTATTTACACACTTCCCAGGGACTCCCAAGGTTCATGATCCCTATTTCAAATCAGTTTTCTATACCCCTCCATTCCCATTCTGTTCATGTGCCCATCTAAGTATTTCTTAAATAACTCGAGTACCTGCCTCCACCACTTTACTTGGCAGCGCATTCCATACCCCCACCACCCTCTGTGTAAAAAAAAAACTCCCTCTAGCATCCAAATTATACCTTGTCCCCCTCACCCTAAGCCCGTGACCCCTCGTGCTATTTGAGTCCATCCTAGGAAAAAGCTTAACTCTGTTTACTCTATCTATACCCCTCATAATCTTGTACACCTCTATTAGATCTCCTCTAAGTCTACGTCTTTCTAAGGAAAACAGTCCCAATTTGCCTAACCTCTCCTCATAACTCAGACCTTCCATCCCAGGCAGCATCCTGGTAAACCTCCTCTGCACTCTCTCCAGAGTCTCCACGTCCTTCCGGTAGTAAGGCGACCAGAACTGGACGCAGTACTCCAAATGAGGTCTAACCAACGTTTTATACAACTGCAACATTAAAGGCCAGCTCTTGTACTCTATACTCGTTCCTATAAAGGCTAGCATACTATATGCTTTCTTCACAACCTTCTCCACTTGCTCTGCCGCCTTCAGAGACTTGTTCACCTGAACTCCCAGGTCTCTCTGCGTTTCTATACTCTTAATAAGTCTACCCTTTATCATATACCTCCCCGCTACATTCTTTCTCCTGAAATGCATCATCTCACATTTATCAGGATTGAATTCCATCTGCCATCTATCTGCCCAAGCTACCAGCCTATCTATGTCCTGCTGCATCGCCTGACAATGCTCCTCACTATCCGCAAGTCCAGCCATCTTTGTATTGTCTGCAAACTTGCTGATCACTCCACTTACTCCCTCATCCAAGTCATTTATATATATTTCAAATAGAAGAGGTTCCAGTACCGAGCCCTGCGGCACACTACTAGTGACCGATCTCCAGTTAGAAAAACACTCTTCCACTATTACTAAGCCAATTACTTATCCATCTAACTACCTATCCTTGTATCCCATGAACCTTGACCTTCTCAACTAACCTCCCATGAGGGACTTTGTCAAACGCCTTACTAAAATCCATATAGACGACATCAATGGCTCGCCCTTCGTCCACCGTTTTTGTCACCTCCTCAAAACATTCTACCAGATTTGTAAGGCACAACCTCCCCTTAACAAATCCATGCTGCGTATCCCTAATCAGATCGCAATGCTCTAAGTGCCTATACATCCTATCTCTAAGAATCCCCTCCAACAGCTTCCCTACCACTGACGTCAAACTCACTGGCCTATAATCTCCAGGGTTATCCCTACTACCCTTTTTAAACAAAGGTACAACATTAGCTATTCTCCAGTCCTCTGGGATCTCACCAATATATGAAGTCTCCAGAAATAAACTTGAAAATAATCCAACAGCTGGTTTTTATTAGCATACAATTTTATCAATATTATGTCTACAATTTCAAGAATAGAAAACCAATGTACCAGGGTAAAAAAAATACTAGTACTTAAATGTTCTCCTGTACTATTGGTATCTTTTAACAGGTATACTTTGTGATTATGAAGATGCCTGCATGACCTAATCAACTAAAATAATCTTTTCCCCTTTTTAATTGTAATAAGTTCATTTACTTGATATTTAAACTGCTCAGAATATCTCCATATTATCACTGGACCATAACATCGGCATGCTGTACTCAATTGAACAGTGATACCAACAGTTATATCAGTAGAGTTTTTAAAATTTTGTTCTTTGGCTTTGTGCTTCACTGCGAGGCCAGCATTTATTGTATTCTTAATTGCCCTTGAAAAGGGTAGTGTTCAGCTACTTTCTGGAACTGTTAAAGGCTACGTGGTGTAGATACACTCAGTACTGTTAAGGAGGGAGTTCCATAATTTTAATCCTGGATCAGTGAACAGTGAAGAAAAGCAATTTGGTTCCAAGTCAGAATGGTGTGTGACTTGGAGGATGGTTTGCAAATGGTGCTCCCAGGCATCTGCTGCACTTCTTCTAGATAGTGCAGGTCATGGGTTTGTAAGATGTTATTAAAGGAGCCTTTGTGAATCGCTACAGTCATTTTGGAGAAGGTACATGCCGCTGCCACTATGTGCCCAGTGGTGCAAAGAATTAATATTTAGAGTGGTAGATGGAATGCTGAATAAGCAGGCTATTTTGTTTCTTGAATGATGTTTGGAGCTGAACTCAATCAGATAAGTAGAGAGTGTGGCATCATACGCCTGATTGGGTCTTGTAGATAGTGGACAAACTTTGAGAAGTCAGTAGGTGAGATAGACATTCAAAAATCTCAGCTTCAGACTGCCTTTTAGCCGAAGCATTTATGTGGTTAAAAGGAACAGTTAAATTGCTAGTCAATGACCCCTCTTCCATCATAAGATCAGATTTGTGGATGTCACTCATGATTTTAGTGTTCTGTACTATTCATGACTCCCTCAGATGTTAAAGCAGCACATATCGAAATGCACCAAGACCTGGGCAATATTCATGTTTATATCTGATGAAACATTTGCTATAGTTAAATCTGTAATTGCATGTAATAATTCCCTTACATGTCTTAATGGGTTGCATCCTGTTCAACTTTTAAATGGAGCAGTCAAATGGGCTCCCTTTCCTTGACGTACTTATGGAGAAATCCGCCAGGGAAGTTCTTGGTCTGCCACAAACCCATCTTCACTAGTCAATATACATGTTGGGATTCTTAGTTTCATGCGCTATAAGATTGGCCTTATTGACAATCTTTTAAATAGCCATTTTCTCACAATGCAAGCTTGATGCTGAAATAGGGTGCATAAAGGAATCCTGCAGGATGATTTGATTTGATTTATTCCTATCACATATATTAGTATGCAGTGAAAAGTGGTGTTTCTTGCACACTATACAGGCAAAGCATACCATTCATTGAGAAGATAACAAGCAAGTGCAGAATGTAGTGTGACAGTCATAGCTAGGATGTACAGAAAGATTAACTTAATTTGAGGTAGTTCCACTCAAAATTCTATTCGCAGCAATGAAGAAGCTATTCTTATGTTGGTTGACTACATTGACTATGGTGGCTACACTGATCAGATCATCTTGTGTGGTATATCATGCAAAATCATAAAGAGAAAGGCTATCACTTTCAGTCCTGGAAAGTGTCTTCTTCCCTATCTCAGGTTGCCCAAGAAGAGCAAGATATCTCAAAAATTTGAGCAACAGGTGAAGCATCTTCTATGCAGCATCAACACAAGTGGTACTCACCACTTAACAGAATGCTGATGTCAAGCCAAAAAGATGCACTATCTACTACACAAATGATGAATGTGGCATATGAATTTCAATACCAGTGTGATGCCAGGAATGTAGGCCATATGTCCCAAAAACTAATTCATCATGTAAAACAGTATGTTCGTTTTGCTATTTGCAGTGGGCAAGATAGACACTGTATCTAACCAGCCCACACTTGCAAAACTCAAAACATGGTGTCTAACATTCAATGTAGGTTCATGATTGGACAACATTTGCTACATAATCTTCATTGTAACCTCAGCACAAGGTTCCATCTGGAACATATGATCTTCATTCAAGCAGCTTGATCGGTAGTTATGTTGTCAAACCATTCTTGGTGATGGACAATGAAGTCCCCCAACCAGCTTTTGTTTTTTGGCTTGCCTCACAGGAACCCAGCTATGATAGTCACCAATTGTAGATATTTGAACAAATATTTTCACATACAGCCCCCATTTAATAGCTTTAGGCATGTTAACTTTGCTTCCCATGTCAGTTTCCTTGCCAGCTGACATAATATTTGTCTTCTAGATGGAAAGACCAATCAGGAGCAACTTCTGATGTGTGCTAGCAACATTGATGTTTTACATTTGGAGTTATTCATCATCAACTGCTTAATTCAGACTCTTGCCAGATAAGTGTGGCATTAGGCTTATTCTTTCATAGGGGATTCAATAACAGGCTGCAGTTGATGAGACTTCCTTGTTCAGTGACAAGTTGCCCCTAGCCAATAATCCACCTTTGTCCTACATCTTTATTTGTAAGTGTTTAATTATAGAATGTTTCTGTAAATACCCTGCATACAAATCAATGCAGATAAGTTATTGAAATAATTTGACAATCGAGATTTTTTTTTGCTAGTTTTTATTCTTTCAGGGAGCTCATATTTCAGCAATCTCATTACATCTCTTCCAAGTTCTTCACGTGTAAGTCTGAATCAGCTACTAAAATGTAGAAACCAGACACCAATATATTCCAGCAGGAGATACTGAAAAGCATCTAGGATCAGGAACTCTGGCTGAGTTTTTGATTCTATTATAGAGGCACTAACGCCAAAGTTTGACTAAATTTGCAAAGTTAACTTATCTTAGCACATTCTTGTTCTGTGTATCTCAATAATGTAAATCAAACACAGATTTATGTAATCTTATATGGACAGAGTAAGTAACTGCATTTTTGAGGACAAGGCAAAAGTTTGATACCTATAAAATTTTGGTAAGTCACCATATTATTGGAAGTAGTACAGTATTTTGAAAATTGTTACATGTTAAATATTCAGATTGCTTTCATTTTCTTTGTGGTTTGGTATGATAGTTTTCCTATGCCGACAAAAGGAATTATCTCTAATTATTTGTTTTCTCAAATTGCTGAATGAGTGCATGATCTGGAAGGTAAGTTTAGCTATTTGATCATTCAGGAAATCTTCTAAATCTCTAGTAACAATACTCATGTGTTCCAATTTTTAATTCTAAAGTCATTCTGATCATGTTACTTAAGATAGCTATGAATCACTTTCAAAAGCCTCTGAAATTCAAATTGTGGTTTCCTAGATTCTGCCGTTGCAGGAATCTCCAGCTGCTTCTTTCTGGTTGCTGTTTTTAATTCTCATTAAAGGGAATTTCAGATAATAGAATGTCAAATAATAGTCATGGTACTACTTGGCACATAGATGAAGGAGATCGGAATAGTGGATTTACAGAATGTAAATTGGTAACACTCAAAGAACAAAGAACAAAACAGCACGGGAAACAGGCCCTTCGGCCCAACGAGCCCGCGCCGCCACCCCGATGTTCCCACCTCTACCCGCAATCCCTGTCCATGTTTATAGATCTATGGATTAAAAACCAAATTTGAGACAATTTAGGGAGAATTTGTTTCGCCAATTAGCCTAAGAGCACATCTTTGGGATGTGGGAGGAAACCGGAGCACCCGGAGAAAACCCACGCAAGCACGGGGAGAATGCGCAAACTCCCACAGACACAGGCCCAAATCCATGTATCTGCACAGCACAGCGATAGTCACTGAGCTGTCGTGTTGCCCATCAAATGGTCCAGGTCAAGCGTACACTAACGACGTGAAGCACTAGGATACTCTCGAAAAAAATCCAAGAGCAGCCCTCTCACGACCCATCGCGTGTACGCCCCTCGTTAGACAACAAGGTGGACCAAAGCACCTGTAGGATAAAAACAAGTACATCAATATCATCATCTATTTACACACTTCCCAGGGACTTCCAAGGCTCATTATCCCTATTTTAAATCAGTTTTCTATACCCCTCCATGCCCATCTAAGTATTTCTTAAATAACTCCAGAGTACCTACCTCCACCACTTTACTTGGCAGCGCATTCCATACCCCCATCACCCTCTGTGTGAGAAAACTCCCTCTAGCATCCAAATTATACCTTACCCCCCTCACCCTAAGCCCGTGACCCCTCGTGCTATTCGAGTCCATCCTAGGAAAAGGCTTAACCCTGTTTACTCTACCTATACCCCTCATAATCTTGTACACCTCTATTAGATTCCTCTAAGTCTACATCTTTCTAAGGGAAACAGTCCCAATTTGCCTAACCTTTCCTCGTAACTCAGACCTTCCATACCAGGCAGCATCCTGGTAAACCTCCTCTGCATTCTCTCCAGAGTTTCCACGTCCTTCCGGTAGTAAGACGACCAGAACTGGACGCAGTATTCCATATGAGGTCTAATCAATGTTTTATACAACTGCAACATTAAAGGCCAGCTCTTGTACTCTATACCCCTTCCTATAAAGGCTAGCATACCATTTGCTTTCTTACAACCTTCTCTACCTGCTCTGCCACCTTCAGAGACTTGTTCACCTGCACCCACAGGTCCCTCTGTGTTTCTACACTCTTAATAGGTCTACCCTTTATCATATACCTCCCCCCTACATTCTTTCTCCCGAAATGCATCACCTCACATTTATCAGGATTGAATTCCATCTGCCATCTGTCTGACCAAGCTACCAGCCTATCTATGTCCTGCTGCATCGCCTGACAATGCTCCTCACTATCCGCAAGTGCAGCCATCTTTGTATCGTCTGCAAACTTGCTGATCACTCCGCTTACTCCCTCTTCCAAGTCGTTTATATATATTACAAATAGAAGAGGTCCCAGTACCGAGCCCTGCTGCACACCACTAGTGACTGACCTCCAGCTAGAAAAGCACCCCCTTAATGAGTTAGGAAGATTCATGATAGGATTATGGGATTGTTAGTTGGTTTGGGGAAATTAATTAGTTTGTCATTGGAAAATCAACATTTGAGAATATCAGTCAGTAGCAAGGTTTCATCTGAAGCAGTCTTAACAGTGCATACTCATATATAATTTGTGGAAAGATCTAGATACAAAATAGAACAGTATAGCACAGTTCATTTTAATGCTAAGGAAGTCATTTTGATAGTATTTGCTCCACAAGGCATGGCCTATGAAAAATGATTAGAAAAAATGTCAAGGGTGTGTGTGGAAGTAGGTATATTATGACATCAGTGAACATTTAATGTTGATTTGATATCAACACAGCTAATTTTGGACTTCTCATTCCAGATAGTGCCCTCTCATAAGCATACACACCTGTTAGTGTTCCAGCAGCAGGAACACTAACCACTTCTATTTAAAAGAGTCATTAACAATTTGCAGATTAATTTCTGATTAAATTCTACAGGCTTTGTTTGAGTTTGCAGAATGCTAAGTAGTTTACAGGCTTGGTTAAAGTTGATGAATTTGACAGCGAGTGGTGTTGCACATGGAGAAGGCCTTGGCTGTGACTTCAAAGATTCTGAACAGCCACTTGCTCTCAGTAATGGGTATTATGGTTTGGAATTCCTTCAACTATAGTATTAGCAAGAAATAGAACAGAGACAGAAAAATGGACAAGGTGTTCACAAAGGGAGGATGTTGGGAAGAAGGGTTCTCAGTGGGAAATGTTATTCATCTAGTGTCCTCATTGAGCAGTTCTCTTTCCCCCAGCTAAAGTACATGAAAGAGGTGCTCAGAACATTTTGCCACCTCTTGCAATCATGCATGCAAGGACAGGATGGCACCGTCAGTAGCTATAAATGTGAATCTGGCCCTGAATTTCTTTGTGTTGGAATCTAAGTTGGAGCAGGCAATCTTTGTTACATCTCCCATTCTCAGCCATTGAACTACTAAGCTATTGAACTACAGACCAGTGAGCCTAATGTCTGTCGTGGATGAGTTGTTACTAGGTATTTAGAGAGGCAAGGACTAATTAGGGAACATCAGCGTAGTTTTATGAGTGGAAAATCATTTCTCACAAATCCAGTGGAGTTTTTTGAAGAGGTATCCAAGAAGGTAGATGAGGGCAGTGCAGTTGATGTTGTCTACATGGACTTTAGGAAGGCCTTTGACAAGGTAGCATATGTTAGGTTGTTGCAAAAGGCTAAATCTTACGAGATCCAGAGTGAGGTAGCCAATTGGGTACAAAATTGATAGAGGGTAATTGTAGAGGTTTGTTTTTCAAACTGGATGCTTATGATCAGTGATATGCCTCAGGGATCGGTGCTAGTCCATTTGTAATGTATAATAATGATTTGGATGAGAATTTAAGAGGCATGGTTAGTAAGTTTGCAGATGACATCAAGATTGGTGGCAGGATCTATTCAGCTAATGGTAGGACATTGCGGAAACTTGTAGAACAAAGAGATCTAGGAGTATAGGTTCATAGCTCCTTGAAAGTGAATTCACAGGTGGACAGGGTGGTGAAGAAGGCATTTTGCATGCTTGGTTTCATTGGTCAGAACACTGAATACAGGAGTTAGGACGTCATGATGAAATTATACAAGACATTAGTAAGGCCACACTTGGAATGCTGTGCATAATTCTGGTCACCTTATTACAGAAAGGATATTATTAGATTAGAAAAAGTGCAGAAAAGATTTGCTAGAATGCTACAAGACTTGATGGTTTGAGTTATAAGGAGCGGCTGGATAGAGTGGGGCTTTTGTTCCTTGGAGCGTAGTAGATTTTGGGGTGATCTTATATAGATCTATAAAGTAATGAGGGGCATAGATAAGACAGATAGTCAACATCTTTTCCCAAAGGTAGGGAAATCTAAAAGTAGAGGTCATAGGTTTAAGGTGAGATGGGAGAAATACAAAAGGGTCCAGAGGGGCAATTTTTTTCACTCAGAGGGTGGTGAGTGTCTGGAACAAGCTGGTAGAGGTAGTAATAGAGACAGGTACAATTCTGTCTTTTAAAAACCATTTATACAGTTACATGGGTAAGATGGGTACAGAGGGATATGGGCCAATTATGATTAGCTTAGTGGTAAAAACAGGGTAGCATGGACAGATTGGGCTAAAGGGTCTGTTTCCATGCTGTAAACCTCTATGACTCATCCATCATAGTTGCTTCAGAGAGATGAGACACTTTTTATGTCAGGACGGAAGGGCACAGTCTTGACATAAACATAAATAAAGAGAAGCAAGTGTTTTGTGCAACTGGCTTTGACAAGACAGTGGGGAAGGGAGGGTGTGACTTTGTGAACAAAATGTGTCAGATTTTATAGCCTTGCTCATCCCAAAACCATCAAATCCCACCCACGACCAACGGACTTTCCATCTTTCACCTGCTCCAATTCCCGTGGCAGGTGGGACAGTAAAATTCCAGCCAATAACTAAATGCTAACATATACCATAATGGAAAGTCTGCCACTCACATCATGCTGGTTAATTATGCTCTCCTAGCAACAGTCAAGATGCTTACATTCTTTGTCAGTCCAATATTTGTATCTATTTAAATCATCAAATCAAATCAGAGGATGATTGGGACTATTAGTGATGAGGGCTATTCACTTCAAAGCTGGCTCATAACTTTGCCTGCAGTTTAACCACACATGGTCAGCATGCATGCCAGCAGTCTACGTGCCACACAAAACATTGTAGAGCAGGTCATCTTGGTGCTAAAGTAATGGTTTTGTTGCTCTTGAGGAACCAACCAGATCATGCATCCAGATTTGTACTGTATTCCATAATCTGGCCATTTTGATGAAACAGCCTTTACCAGGAATAAAATGAATAGTTCAGGAACAGGAGGAAGGGAGAAGGCAATCAGCACCTCCTCTATAATTGAGCTAATCATGATTGCCTCATTCGACTAATGTTCCGTTGAACACATCTATATGGTATAACACTCACAAAGACCTTAACATGGTTAAGAATCATCACCGTGCCTTCTTGTTATTAAGGTTGAAATAAAAGCCACTAAAACTATCATTTCCAAATCAACTATATTCAATGTCCCATATCAAAAATCAGCCTTGTGCACTCTTTCAGTTCCTGTCATGCAAGTATCTTTGCCTGACTAGCGCTCTGAAATCTTGCCATGACAGTGGCTGCAGTATAGCTGTGGAAAACTGCTGACTTCAGTGGGATAGACTGTAGGCTACTGTTGGGTAACTATGGGTATGAAGACTCACCTTTAGACTGTACCACTTGGGCATGGGCAGTAGCAGCTTGGCTGGTAGGATGGCATGGTGGAAGCATGAAAACTATTATTTTGAGTGAGGACAAGAGACCTGCTACTTCTTTCATTTCAGCACTCCTAGTAATCTGCTTATGCACAAATTGCCAGACTGTTGTGAGATCCTGAAATCCTCTTTTGAATACGAGTATCTACAGCCATAATGGTAGTAGTCTGTCCCGCATGTCAGCCAACTGAGATTTCTTGATTTTAATCTAGGCCTCCACTGCAGAACCAAGATATTGGCTTCCATTGCAGAACGAGAAGAAGTCATCCATTGACCATTAGGCATTGTATCGTGAAGTTTTCATGCTGGAAACAATAGCGTACAATTACTGTACGATGCCTTATGCCAAAATGGAGCCTGTCATCTCCATGCTCCTTGGCAGTGATATAATGCACCTGACAGACCTATCAATGCACCAAGCATTTGAATGAGTATGCCAACCAGCCTTTCTCAGTAGCCTGCCCCACTGAAGTCCTCAACTGCGTCCCCTGTAGCAAAACTCTAAGTGTGACCTTGTACTCAGGATGCTACTGCTTGCACAATCCTTTCTGCCCGCTCTAGTAGTAGTCTGCACATGCCCAGTGACTCACTATGTGCAGTTTCTACCTATGTGCTACTCTGTAAAATCTATGCAATGCCAGTTTCTGAGCTGTTTTACTGCTAGTGAGAGATCAAACTATGGTACTTTTTTCTTCATTCATTTATGGCTTCCCATGGACTTCTGATCCTGCTTGACGAGGTGGAAGTTCTTGGGTACCTGAACAAGTAAAGGCCAAAATTTTTTGAGCCTTTCCACTGGCGGGACCTTCTAGTCGATCACTGACAACGCCCCAATGTTGCAGTTCCATGTGGCAGAGAGTGTAGAGCAGGCAAAAGCCTGTAGTCATTGGAGGAACTGAAAGATTCCATCACAGAGGAGTAGAAAATCCTACCTAAAGTCACAATAATAAGGTTGTGATGGGAGAAAAGTGAGGTGGATGAGGTAACTACCTTGTTAAGGATTATGGGATAAAGGGGAAATGTGATGTGAGGCAGTGGTGGTAGGAATATTTGGCATTTCTACACAGTTCTGGCATTGTCCGTGAGTTCAGTTATAGCCACTCCAGTGATGCCCACCTTTTGATCAATTGTGCCTATCCCCTAACAGTTAGATCTTTCTGTCTCCAATTGTGGACTATAGTCAGAAAGTGATGCAATATATTTGACTGATATATTTGTTATACCTGAATAGCTAGCAAAGATGTGAGATTTTCGGCTGTTGGGTTTGAGGCCAGTGATAGAGCCAAATATAGATATGAGACATGCTTGATAGTGACTGTTGATAAGCAAATGAGGGGGATATGTGAACAGAGGAGGTGGTTCCTGGAGAAGAATTTGCTAACCTTGACCATTGTATGAGGTCATTGATTTTTTTGTGAGACTGTATCTGATACTGTTGGCGTTCACTGCGACAGCTGTCTTTTCCCAGTGCCTTTTGCCCTGAGAAGGGAGAATCTTTCTTCTCCTGTTCATTTCCTGCATCAAGACCTCTAGTGTTGCATTGGAGAATGTTGCAGTATGCTCTCTGCCTTGTCAAACTACTTCCATTCCTCTTTCTGCTCATAATCTCTTTAACCATTTTCAGCAATTGCTCCAGTGAAACTGCATCTTGTCTTAAGGAATTGCAGGCAGGCTTTAAGTGTTTCTAGCCTTGCACAGACTTGAGCCTCTAGCTGAGACAAGCAGCCACTCAGCAGTACATGCAATGCTGGATTACATGCCATTATCATTGAAATTAGCAAGCATTGAATGCAGGTTAGTTACACACCATGATTACTATGCTCATTTTCCTGCCTTATTCAAGGTTATTTCCTGAAATAGGATGGTACCTTAAATAAAGAAAATTATTAGTATTGTACGTCAACAGAAGAAATCATTATGAAAGACAACTGCAAAAGAAGCAATTCTCATAAATGATTTTTATGCAGTAGCAGTTGAATTTATGTAGCATTTATCATGACTTCAAAACATTCCACATTTTTCACATCAATTAAATCATTTAGAAATTCATCACTCTATAAATGTGGGAGATACAACAGCCGATTTGTGTCTAAGATCCAGTGAATAGCAACTAAATTAATGATCAAACAACTTGATGTTGATGGCTGTTGTTAAGGGATAAATGTTGGTCGGTTGGTTAAAGTGCAACAGGTTTATTTGGAATCACAAGCTTTTGGATGTGCTCCTTCATCAGCTGAGTGCAGGTTAGTTCACAAACACAGCATATATAGGCAAAAACACAATTGCAAGATAATTACGGATTGGAATGTGAAGAATGGTTAAAATGTGAGTCTTTACAGTAATCAACTCTTTACAGGCACAACTAGTGTGCTTGGAGAGAGGATAATCAAAGGTTAAAGATGTGTGAATTGTTTCAAGTCAGGACAGTTCATAGGATTTTACAAACCTAGGCAGTATGGTGGGGCTATAAGTAGTGTGATGTGAACCCAAGATCCCGGTTCAGGCCAACCTCATGCATGTGAAATAACAATGACATTGCTGCAACAGTCTTAGTACTCAACAGTAACAACTGCCAATCTCCAGATGCAATTCCACAACTCATCCGCTTCATCTTGGACCACAACATCTTCACCTTAGACAACAAATTTTTCAGTAAGACACACTGAACAGCCATAGGGACCAAATTTGCACCTCAATACATCAATATCTTCATGCACAAGTTTGACCAAGACCTCTTCACCGCAGAGGACCTTCAACAGACACTATATATACCAGATACATCGATGATATTTTCTTCATTTCACATGAAGAATTGCGGAAAAGACTACATGATGATATCAACAAGTTCCACTTCACCATGGACCATGCTCTAAAATCGGTTGCATTCTTGGACACACGCAGCTCCATCAAGGACGGACACTTCAGCACTTCACTGCACCACAAGCCCACGGATAACTTCATGATGCTTCACTTCCCCAGCTTCCACCCTAAACACATTAAAGAAGCCATGCCCTATGGACAAGCTCTTCATATACACAGGATCTGCTCAGACGAGGAGGAACACAACAGATATCTACAGATAAACTTTTAAATGCTATCAAGATAGACAAGTCTCCGGGACCAGATGGGATGTACCCCAGGTTATTGTGGGAGGTGAGGGATGTCATTGCAGAGCCCCTGGCGATGGTCATTGCAGAGCCCCTGGCGATGATCTTTGCATCGTCGATGGAGACGGGAGAGGTTCTGGAGGATTGGAGAATTGCGGATGTGGTCCCTATTTTCAAGAAAGGGAACAGGGATAGTCCTGGAAATTACCGACCGGTGAGTCTGACCTCAGTGATTGGTAAGCTGATGGAGAGGCTTCTGAGGGACAAGATTTACGAGCATTTGGAGAAGTTTAGGTTGATTAGAAATAGTCAGCATGGTTTTGTAAAAGGCAGGTCGTGCCTTACGAGCTTAATTGAGTTCTTCGAAAATGTGACTGAACACATTGACAAAGGAAGAGCAGTGGACGTGGTGTACATGGACTTCAGCAAGGCATTTGACAAGGTCCCACATGCAAGACTTCTTGAGAAGGTGAGAGGCCATGGGATCCAAGGGGCTTTGGCCTTGTGGATCCAGAACTGGCTTGCCTGCAGAAGGCAGAGGGTGGTTGTGGATGGCTCTTTTTCTGCATGGAGGTCGGTCACCAGTGGAGTGCCCCAGGGATCCGTTCTAGGACCCTTGCTGTTTGTCATTTTCATAAATGACCTGGATGAGGAAGTGGAGGGATGGGTGAGTAAGTTCGCTGATGACACGAAGGTCGGTGGTGTTGTGGATGGTCTGGAGGGATGTCAGAAGTTGCAGCATGACATCGACAGGATGCAAGACTGGGCGGAGAAGTGGCAGATGGACTTCAACGCGGATAAATGTGTTGTGGTCCATTTTGGCAGATCCAACGGGATGAATGAGTACACTATCAAAGGTAGGAGTCTTAGCTGTGTGGAAGAGCAGAGGGATCTTGGGGTCCGGGTCCATAAGACTCTCAAATCGGCCTCCCAGGTGGAGGATGTGGTTAAGAAAGCTTACGGTGTACTGGCCTTCATTCATCGAGGGATTGAGTTCAGGAGTCAGGAGGTAATGCTGCAGCTTTATAGGACCCTTGTCAGACCACACTTGGAGTACTGTGCGCAGTTCTGGTCGCCTCACTATAGGAAGGACGTGGAAGCTATTGAAAGGGTGCAGAGGAGATTTACAAGGATGTTGCCTGGATTGGGAGGCATGCCTTATGAAGACAGGTTGAGGGAGCTGGGACTGTTCTCCCTGGAGAGACGAAGGTTGAGAGGCGACCTGATAGAGGTTTACAAGATGTTGAGAGGAATAGATAGGGTGGACTCTCAGACACTATTTCCCAGGGCTGAAATGGTCGCGACGAGAGGGCACAGATTTAAGGTGCAGGGAAGCAAGTACAGAGGGGATGCTAGGGGAAAGTTTTTCACTCAGAGGGTGGTGAGTGAATGGAATCGGCTGCCGTCGGTGGTGGTCGAGGCAAACTCGCTGGGGTCTTTTAAAAGACTTCTGGATGAGTATATGGGATCCAATGGGATTGGGGGTTATAGATAGGTCTATGGCTGGGTAGGTTTTGATGTGTTCGGCACAACTTGTGGGCCGAAGGGCCTGTTTGTGCTGTAGTGTTCTATGTTCTATGTTCTATGTAGATGTTGAAAGGTACTCTCATAAGAACAGGATATGGTGCTCGACTCATACATTGACAATTCTGACACACAACAGCGAAAAACTGCATTGACCTTTTTAGACGACATAGGACGTGACTGACAGAGTACCCTTCATCATCCAGTATTTCCCCAGAGTGGAGGAACTACGACATCTTCTTTGAAGCCTTCAACATGTCATCGATGATGATAAACATCTCACCAAGGCCACTCCCACATCCCCACTATTTGCCTTCAAACAACTGCCCAACCTCAAACAAACCATTGTTCGCAGCAAATTACTCAGCCTTCAGAACAGCGACCATGACATCACACAACACTGCCACGGCAAGACGTGCCGCATCATCGACATGGATACCACCATTGCATCTGTGAACACCACCCACCAGGTACACAATACATACTCATGTGACTAGCCAACACTGTCTATCTTATAAGCTGCAGGAAAGGATGTCCTGAGGCATAGTATATGGGTGAGACCATGCAGACACTACAACAACGGATGAATGGACACCGCCCAACAATCACCAGGCAGAAGTATTCCCTTCCAGTCAGGAGTACTTTAGCAGTCAAAGGATTCAGCCTCTGTTCTCCAGGCAGCCTTCAAGACACACAACAATGCAGAATTGCCAAGCAGAAAGTGATAGCCAAATTCCACATGCATGAGAATCTTGGGTTCATGTCACACTACTTGTAACCCCCATCATACTGCCTGAGTTTGCAAAATCCTATGAACTATCCTGGCTTGAGATAATTCACATCTCTTTAACCTGTGATTATCCCTCTCTCCATACACATTGTTTGTACCTGTAAAGATTTGATTACCTGTAACGACTCACATTCCAACTATTCTTCACATTCCAATCTGTAATTATCTTGCAATTGCAATAGGGTCTTTGCCTATACATGTTGTATTTACCTCCACTCACTTGATGAAGGAGTACTGCTCCAAAAGCTCGTGATTACAAATAAATTTGCTGGATTTTAACCTGGTATTGTGAGACTTCTTACTGTGCCCATCCCAGTCCAACATTGGCATCTCCACCTCACGAATTATTTACTCCAGAGTCTGGATCAGTGTTTCAGCATATCCACCTTCCAATTCAGAGTTGAAGTAGCTACCTCCAGACAACATACTTTTTTCATGCTAAGTCAAATGACAATGGCTTCAGTGAGGAAAACAGCAAATCATTTTTCCAATCTATGCTTTTTTGTGTTGTGATCTCTTTCTATGTGTAAGTACCCAGCGCCACCTACAGCTGAAAATAATGTTACCGATAACTTACTTTAAAAGAATTTTAATGCAGTTTGAAATGACATGCACTCAAATGGGATATTCCTCAGCAGCAATTGGTAGCTGACTTTCTCCATGACTTTTCCCTTTCTCCTCTATCAATCTTCCCATCACATCTCCCATCTAACAATGGCTGAATTTTCTGTTCTATTTTGTGAGTAGGTTTTTGCCAACAAAACAATTTTTTTGCTTTTCTTCTCAGTTTCTTTGCATGCCCCTTCTTCCTTCCTTCTTTGATCCTCCTTTCTTCCTTAGCCTTTCTTCTTATCTCTTCCCTGCTATCACACTCCTCCTGTTTCCTTCCTTAACCTTTATCCTTCCACCTCCTGGTTTCCTTTTCCTATATTTCTGTCTATATCCTTGTCACCCATTTATTACTCCATTACTTCTCGTAATCCTGCGTGCTCCTTAATTGTCCTCCTATCATCTCCCAATTTTTGCCTCTTCTGCCTTGGTCCAACTGCCCATTTATTTTTATGGTGCCTTTTTAAGCTCTCTATCCCAACACTGACATTTCATCTATGGGAAGACTCTTGGCTCAGGCTTCCCAAGTTCACAACCATGTTGCTATCACCAATCCTCCATTACCACATAATAAACAAATGGACCCTGATAAGATCCTGTACGTAATACAGGGATCTTGGGGAACTATCATCGTCCAAAAGGTCTTGACAGGATTGGTGATCAGATTTTGGTATGTACCTAACCACAATGACCAAGACCACCTTGCAGCTTTCTTCCATTTTTTCTGCTGGTGAAATGCATAATTTTTTTTTCACTTATATTTGTACTAGATGCCATTTTCTCAGCTCTCAAATGGCCAACTTTCTGGGGAGGACAAAGAAAATGCTTCAAAGATGCTCTGAATCTCTACTTGAGTATCTGCCATTGCCATTAATGACTAGGAGAATCTTGTTATCAAGCATTCAGAATTGAAACTTGTTTAGCAAACTGCATCATACTTTGAGTCACAATGTCATAATCATGAGGATGAGCCCAGAAGGGAAAGAAAGAACAGGAAGAAAATCCTTGGCATCAATCCCACTATCTCACTGGATATCCTGCCCCTTGTCCCTAAAGATCCGTGGGTGGAAAATAGGCCTGTTAAGTCTTAAGACGTTTGAAGAATATTCACAGTAAACATCATCTCCAAGCAAGGGATGGCTGGAATCATCGAAAAAGGATCCACTGCTTCCCCCTTTCATGCTTATTGCTTTTTCCCTCCTACCATCTCCCAGCTTTATCCCCTCTTGCTTGGTCCAAATACCCATCTTCTAAAACTGCTTGACTTGGAAGTGCTCTAGGTCTTGACTAATGTTAAATCTATTGTGCATGAAACACATATAGATAGCTGACTCCTTGAAATTATAATGTATAGAGCTGCACAAAGCAATTAAAGGAGTCACATACTTAACAAAATTGCTTGTACATTCAAAAAATAGTGAGAAGGAACATTGGTCTTGAGTTCCCATGCACAACAGCACAGAAGATTGATTATTGATATAAAAAGCTTAACATAATTTTGTTATTTCCACAGACCTGGTGAAAGTTCCCATCGATATTCCTGCAGAAGTTCTGGAAATTGATCTCTCTAGAAACAATATCAGCCAACTGACAGCCAAAAACTTCTTGAAATTCAATCAATTAGAAACATTAAACCTCAGCAACAATATAATAGAATACATAAACCCTGGTAAGAACATTTCCATGTGTTTCAACATGCAATTGTTTTAATCTAGCTTTAAAGCAACTAGAGATCAAACTACATAGTTTGCAAACAGCTGAATCTCTATAATATTCAGAATATGAATTTGCAGATAAATATACAAGTATTTTGCAAGATACAATTTTCATTCTGCACAAGGTCTTTCAAATACCCTATGTTGATTCAGAACGACCATTCTCTTGACAAGTTTTGAAAATTTTTAAGATAGTTAAGTGAGTCAAAGGTTATTGGGGGTAAAAAGAATATGGAGTTGAGGTTACAATCAGATCAGTCATGATCTTATTGAATGACAAATTAGACAGATTGTCTAATCGTATTCCTAATTCATATACTACTATGTTTACGAATACAGCATAAATCTGATTTAAAATTTAAGATTTTAAAATTGTTTTGACAAAAGCAAAACTACTGTGGATGCTGTAAAGCTGAAATAAAAATTGAAAATGCTGGAATTATTCCACAGGTCTAGTGGCATCTGTAGAAAGAAAAACAGAATTAACATTCCAGGTTTGTGACCTTTCAGTAGAACTGTTGTGACAGACCTGAAATATTAACTCTTGCTTTTCTCAGCACAATAATTTTAATCAATTTGTAAACTTTGTGCCATGCAATGGCTGTTGTTAAAAAAGTACAGAACTTTTTTCCTATTAGATGTGGCTAACAACAAAGGAGCAGAAATAGGCCATTTGGTCCTTTAAAGCCTTTTCTGGCATGGCTGATCTGTGATCTGAATCCATATACTTGCTAAATCTGCCAATCTTAGTTTTAAAATTGACAACTGATTCAGCATGCTGAAGAGAATTCCAAAATTCTACCACCATCCCTCCTTGTAATTTAACCCTTGGTGTTGAGGTATCATTTCAAAAAGGCCATGTTTGCTGCCGATACAGTTAGGAGTCTCGCAACACCAGGTTAAAATACAGCAGGTTTATTTGGTAGCAATAGCCACTAGCTTTCAGAGTGCTGTTCCTTCGTCAGGTAAGTGGGAGTTCTGTTCACAAACAGGACATATGAAAGACACAAACTCAGTTTACAAAATAATAGTTGGAATGCAAGTTTTTATAGGTAATCAAGTCTTAAAGGTACAGACAATGTGAGTGGAGAGAGCATTAAGCACAGGTTAAAGAGATGTGTATTGTCCCCAGACAGACAGTTAGTGAGATTTTGCAAGCCCAGGCAAGTTGTGGGTTTACAAGTAGTGTGACATGAACCCAAGATCCCGGTTGAAGCCATCCTTATCAGTGCAGAACCTGGCTATCAGTCTCTGCTCAGCGACTCTGCATTGTTGTGCCATTGCCATGTTCACACTTTTAGCGTAGGTCTGAATGAAAAGTCTCTGAACTAGGAATGGGCGATATGGCAGAGGGAGTTGGGTAACAATCAGCAGCAGGAATCTACAACATTTAAAGCAGTGGTGTTGATATATTTAGATATTCAGTTCACGGTAATTCCCAGCAGGGTATTTACAATTACAATGTAATTTACCCCATTAAGTTTATAATTTCTGCAATATAAGATTTTAACAGTTGTGTTACATTTCTCCTTTTCAAACTTATAGATTTTGGACTAAATCTGTCCCAATCATTTGATACAAGATATATAATCCACCATCTTGCTTGCCTGGAAGGTATTTCCTATATGTAATCAATACATTAACTATCTTCTGATGGAGCAGAATGACATCTGAGTAGACAGTGTGCATGCGCAGACAGCAGTTTTATGTTGGCAGAAAACAACATTGTTCTGGTAAACCTGTGTAACCTGAACTCTACATTTCTGCCTTCCCACATAATCTTTCACCCCCTTGTTAAGCAAGAATCTACCTAGCTCTGTCTTCTGCTTCTACTGCCTTTTGAGGAAGAGAATTCCAAAGACTCATGATCCTCTGAAAGATTTTCATCCTTGCCATAAAAAAGCAACCCCTTATTTTTAAACAGTGACCCCTAGTTTTAGATTTTCCTATGAGAGGGAATATCGTCTCTGTGTTTACCCTGACAGTATCCCTAAAAGAACCTTAAAGGTTTCAGTTAAGTAACCTCTTACTCTTCTAAATCCCAGTGAATGAAAACCAAATTTGTCCAATCTTTTCTCATAAAGCAACCCATCTATTCCTGCTATTAGTCTAATAAGCCATCTCTGAATTGCTTAAAATGCATTTACATTTTTCCATAAATACTGTACAGGGTATTCCAGATGTATTCTTACCAGTGTCCTGTACAACTGAAGCATAACCTCCCAAAATTTGTCCTAAACTGCCTTTGCAATAAGCTAATATTCTATTAGCTTTCCTAGTTACTTGCTGTACCTGCATACTAGGGGATGATTCTCCCAAAAATTTCAAAGTGCTGAATTCAGGGGAAAAATGGTGTAAATCATGATTGTTTTTCAGTGAAAATCTCCCACACTCTGTGCAATGCAGAGGGCACAATCATGAATATCATTAAAAGCTCAGGGGGGGCAGGGCCTATACATGCCACTGGTGTTCCCGCCAGTTTCCTGCATAGTCCCGATGCACCGGATTTCTTGCCGAGAGATGCACTTGCATCAGGAACAAATATGCAAATCTCTCAAATCAGCACATGCATGCACAAATCTCCCGGCACAACCTGTCAAGAAATTAGCGGATTGGAATGAAAGAATCACCCCCTGAGACTTTTGCAATCTACATACAGAAACCCAGAGCCCTCTGAATTTCAGAGCACTGCGATTTCTCATCATTTATATATTTGTCTTCTATTCTTTCTGTTAAAATAAACAATTTCACATTTGCCCGCATTATATTTGATTTGTCAGATCTTTGCACTCACTAATCCTATGAATTCCCATTGTAGCCCCCTTATATCCTCTTCATAACTTATTTTTCTATCTATCTTTGTGCCATCAGCAAATTTAGCAGCTCTATCCACATCCAAGTCATCTAAAAAACTGTAGAAGTTGAGGGCCCAGCATTGATGATCCTTGTGGCAAACCAATATGAAAAAGATCCATCCATCTATCCTCTATTTCCCGTTAATTATTCAGTCTTCTTTCCTTAACAATATGTTGCCTCCTACACCATGACCTTTCATGTTCTCACTCCGACTCCCAACTTATCACTTTGTCCTCTGGGAGAACAAAGCCTAGATTTTTCTGAATACAATAAAAATTTGTAGTTAATGATGACCATGAATTAATTGTAATTAAAAAATCCATCTGATTCACCAATTCCTTTAGGGAAGGAAATCTGCCATCCTTACATGGTCTGATTTATATGCGAGTTCACACCCACAGCAATGTGTTTGACTTATAAATGCGCTCTGAAATGGTGCTGGCAGCCATGCGGTTCAAGGACAATTAATGATGAGCAAGAAATGCTGGCCTATCCCAAATCTCTTAAATGAATTTTAAAAAGTAAGTACATCATCTAATAAAGGAGCTGATGAAGATGAAAAAGGAGCCTCCAAAAAGCAGAAAGTAGCCCACATGAGAAAGAATCAGGCAGGGTAGGCAGAGAAGGTGATTAGAAAGGATACTGGATCCTGAGTTTCACAACATTGAGCTCAAAAACAAGGAAATTATGATGAACCTTTACAAAACATTGATCTACCTCAACTGAAGTTTGGGCATTATACATTAGAAAATCTGTAGGATCTAAAGAGGACGCAGAAAAAACACACAAGAGTGGTTCCTGAGATGACGGCCTTGAGTTATAAGGCTAGGGGAGAAGCTGGTATTGATCTTCTTTGAGGAGAAGGTTGAGCAGCAATTCGATAGAGGTGTTCAAAAGATGAGAGGTTTAAGTTAAATAGAGAGAAAGCAACTGTTCCCTTTGACAAATGTTGAACAAATGAACCAAAGGTGACATGACAAAGAAGTTTCTACACAGTCTCTGCTTAAGATCTGGACTGCATTATCTAGGAGACAAGTTCAATTGTGAGCTTTCAAAACCAAACTGGCTAAGCACATGAAGGAAAATAAATGCAGATTTACAAGAAAAGACTGAGGGGGAAGCTGTATTGTTCTTGCAGAGAGCCAGTTTGTACTTCAAGTGTCAAATGGCTTCTTTCTGTGCTGTAAGTAATTTTTGATCCAATTTTACTTTTCTATTAACTTAAAACTTCAAGAATTTACAAGAAAAAGTTATGCTGTTTTTCAATTTCAGCTGCATTTTCTGGTCTTTTGCGTCTGAAGGAGCTGGATTTATCTTCAAATGCTTTGCACAACTTTGAATATGGCGTCTTGGAGCACCTGTATTTTATAGAGAGGCTGATTCTTACTGGAAATCCATGGAGGTGTGATTTTCAAATCCACTACTTGGCTTACTGGTTGCAGGTTCATCACAATGTACAGTTCGAAGGCCTTGAGTGCACAAAGCCTGATGAATATAGGGGCTGGTCTGTGCAGAAGTACATCAAAAAGTATTATGAGGATTGCCCCAAGGAGAAGATGATAGCAGATTTTGATTCATATGAAGAGGAAGAAACTAGAAGGATGCCCTAACTACTTATAGCATACATATTCCATGCTTACCTTTTGCATATGAAATAGAATTAGACATATGAGTACATAACCATATTTCACATAAATATTTAAATATATCAGAATCACTTGTCAGTAACCTGCTTTGGTTAAATTACAGTATTGTAGAAAATTAAAGCTTCAGGATCCATATTTCAATGTTTTCATGAAATTTCAACTGGTTTTTTTTGGTAAAACAGCTGCATCACATTAGTATTGAAAAAAATATAACCTTATTTTATAATTTAGCTGCATTTCTATGAAATCTTTTAATATATCATATTTTTTGTAATAATCTAGGAAACAGATTATAGCAGTATCAAATAAAGAAAATACCATCAAATGACATCAGGCTTTCTAACCAATGACTACCATGCCTTATCAATTTTGATGCATTTTATACACTCTGCCTGCAATGTGTGATAAATTAAGCCATGCATTGAGATTTTACAAGACATTTTTCTTTGTGTTTGTGAAAAAACCACATAGAAAATCCTGATTTCATTGCCATATTATCATCATCATTCCAGATCTCTTGACCAAGTGTTTTAATTCTTCATTTCTGTAACTGTTCCAGCTTTATTTCTGATGACCATAGCTTTTCTCACGCTAATCTCATGTCACTCCCAAATGAAACAAGTTTTTAACTATACTTCCTAAGTATCAGGCATGCTATAGAAAAACTCAGATTTAAATTGTTCCATTGATAATGAAATTTTGATACAAATATTGCACAAGTTAGATTAGAGTGGAATCCTATGTGCAAATTTGACAGTCACCAAAATATTGTGTAAAGGAAATAAAGGCCAAAAATTGGAAGTTTTGTTTTATTTGTTTGAGGGATGTGGGCATCATTATTACCCTAGAACTGAGTGGTTTGGTAGGGAGCATTAAAGAATCAATCACATTGCTGTGGGTTTGGTGTCACATGTAGGCCAGAACAGGTAAGATTCCCTAAAGGACACTAGTGAACCAGATGGGTTTTTCTGACAATCAATTCATCATTATCTTTAGACTTCTAATTCCAGGTTTTTGTTGAATACAAACTTCACCATGTGTCATTGTGGATTCAAACCTGAGCAAACCAGAGCATTATCCCAATCTCTGGATTACTAGTATGTAACAAATAGAAACATTTGGCAGCCAACAAATTGGCATGTTATACCAAAGAGCTTTGCAGCACTGAAAGTGCATTGTATAGTGTCTTTTAGTGTCCTAAATTGAGTGCAATGTCTTGCATTTCAATAAATGATAATAATCAGTTCTGTTAAGGTCTCAAAAATAATCCTTCAAATGAAATGTAGCTGGTTCCACTCTCTAATAGACCTTAGTATAACTCTTCAGTCCCTGCAACTTGTAATTATTCTCGTGTGATTGAATGAACACAAAAATTGTATCTGTAGCTAGTGACAACCAGGTGTGTAAGTTCTGTAGAGTACCAACATAGATGGCATTGTTGTTACCTCCTACTTCTCTCGATTCTTGATGTTCAACTTTTTCTACTATGATCCCAATTTTTAGCTTTTTTTTCCCCATAGGTGAAATATCACTTCTAGGGAATTGATCTGCTACATTTCCATTCAAGGTCAGTTTACCCCTCTTTTCACAACTGTTCACTTTAGGCTTGCCAGTATCACCAAATTAATATCAGGTTTAGTGCAGATACTTACTCTGCACAGTCAGTTCAACTGTCAAATTAATTTAATTTCTTTAGTTTCACCAGCATACTTTACCTCAAACATATAAATTTAACTTTGAATAACTTTTCTACGTAAACATATTTGGGTTAGTTTTAATACCTGACAAAAATGAGTTAATAATGAAAAATCAGAGCAATGGATTCATTGCTTATAGAGTTTTCAAGTACATAACCATTCTCTTGTGTTAATGATAACTTAATTTGTTCATAACAAATGTGACGATACTGTGCATTTAAAAAACCTATTTGTGTCATGTATTTTGTGCAGAATTCTTTTTTAGCAGGCAGTTCTAAAAATTGGTACCATTTTGTCTGTACACAGCAGTCCCTGTTGTTATTGCAGCTATATGATTGGTCCTAATTGCTAGAATGTTTGTTTTAATCTAGCTTAATGCTATTTTGTTTTGAGGTCCACTGCATATTAAATTGGAACTAAACAGATGGATAGTTGTTAAGAATTATACTTTGTCATGTTTAGATATTTTAATTGGTAAAAGTTATATTCTAACTGTGTTGTGAAATAAAGTTTGTTTTAATAAAAACTTCCTAGTGGGTCAATTGAATCATACACATTATGTTTATCATACTGCCAAAAGCCAAAAAGGTTGGGGTCGAGGCTAACTTTATAATATACCTTGAAGTTTCTGATCTGGACCCTGGCATAAACTTTTGCATTGTTTGGATTTTTATCTTTGTAGTGTTCATTTCATCTAACGTTATGTTTATTCATTTTTACTTCTTTTTTAAAAGTTTTGTAAACATTTTGTTACAATAAAAAGACATTACCTTTGCCCAGCAAAACCATGACCCTTAGTATCCATATTGTGTTCTGTACTTTAAGTGTAACGGAGTAAAATGAATCCTATTCTTCAATTGGGAAGTTGGTGGGATTGCATCAGACGTTTCTCTCTTTATTAACTTCAATGGAGAGTAAGAACAAAATTTGATATAAAACAGGGCATGAACCTGAGCTCAGTAGTGTGGTTGGGTGGGTTTAAAACTAAATTGACAGTGAAGAAGGCACCAGCAAAGAGAAATAGAAGAGAATAAGAAGCGTAAAAGAACGAGAAAGCGTACAACAGTACTAGAAAGCATAATAATTACATATCACACAGGAGCAGGCTATGAAGGACCATGAGGGATAGAAAGGCCATTTAGAATGTATGTAAATAAACCAACAACTTGTGATGAAGAGAATTGTTGAACTCCAAGCACAAATAATAATGTGGGAATATTTGTTTTATTCTTTTATAGCATATAAATACTGCTGGTTAAGCCAGCATTAATTACCCTAAATGCCCCTGTGAAGTTGTGGTGAGCTGCCCTCAAACACAGCAGTGTATGTGCTGCAGATATACCCACATTGCTTTTAGTAAGTGAGTTCCAAGATTTTCACCCAGTAACAATGAAGGGTAGAGTCCTGAACCTGGACTCACCAGCTGGCAATTTTTTAAGTGAAGCAGCATGAAATTGAAGAAATGGGATAACTTCTGGGTTTCAGCCCTCTATCCCAATGTTGCAGCAATTTTACAGTGGCACAAGTCAGGGGGGTGATGGAATAATCTGCATTTGCCTGGATAAGTGCTGACCCAACAACACACAGAAGTTCAACATCATTCAGGACAAAGCAGAGTGTTTAATTGGCATCCCTTCTATAAACATTCACTCCATCCACCACTGACAAACAATGGCAGCATTGTGTATCACATACAAGATGCACTGTAATAACTACCAAGGCTTCTTAGCCAGCACCTTACAAACTCATGACCACTACCATCTAGAAGGACAAGGTCAGCAGATTCATGGGAACACCACCACATTGAAGTTTCCCTATAAGTCACTCATGTTCTGACTTGGAAATGTATTGTTCTTCTTTTGCTGTCATTGGGTCAAAATCTTGAAATTCCCTTCCAACAACACTATGGTGAACTTACACCACAGAGACTGCAGCGGTTCAAGAAGGCAGCTCACCATTATCTTCTCAAGGGCAATTAGAAATGGACAATAAATGCCTTCTGGCCAGCAGTGCCCATATCCTATAAGTGAATTAAAAAGAACTAAGGGGGCAATTTTACAAGCTTGTCAAGCCAGTTGATCAACGTGGCAAGCCAGTAAGATCACGAGAAAAACAAAAAACTGGTTTGCACCTGGTTTCTCATCTCTTACAATGATACTGGCACTGAATTGCCAGCATAATTTGGATATGGATTTCAGTAAGGCGTTTGACAAGGTTCCTCATGGTAGGCTGATAGAAAAGGTTAAGGCGCATGGGATACAGGGCCAGGTATGTAGATGGGTTGAGAACTGGCTTGGGAGGAGGAGACAGTGGGTAGTAGTGGAAGGCTCTTTTTCCAACTGGAGGTCTGTCACGAGTGGTGTGCCACAGGGCTCAGTACGAGGACCTCTTCTATTTGTGGTTTATATAAATGACTTGGAAGAGGGGGTAGGTGGTGTGATCAGCAAATTTGCTGATGACACTAAGATGCTTGGATTGGCGGGTACTGAGGAGCAGTGCCAGGCAATACAACAGGACATAGATAGGCTGGTAGATTGGGCAGATAGATGGCAAATGGAATTTAATCCGGATAAATGCGAGGTGATGCATTTTGGCCGGAATACTGTACAGGGGAGTTATAGGATAAAAGGTAAAACTATCCGGAGTATAGAGACGCAGAGAGACCTGGGGGTGCAGGTTCACAAGTCTCTGAAGGTGTCAGTACAGGTGGAGAATGTGATAAAGAAAGCGTATGGTATGTTAGCCTTCATAGGAAGGGGTATAGAATACAAGAGTAGGAGTCTGATGTTGCAAGTGTATAGAACATTGGTTAGGCCTCACTTGGAGTACTGCGTCCAGTTCTGGTCGCCGTACTACTGGAAGGATGTGGAGGCCTTGGAGAGAGTGCAGAGGAGATTTACCAGGATGCTGCCTGGTATGGAAGGGCTGTCTTACGAGGAAAGATTGAACACACTGGGGTTGTTTTCCCTTGAAAGACGTCGGCTGAGAGGGGATCTATTAGAGGTATATAAGATTATAAGGGGTATAGATAGAGTAAATGGTGGTAAGCTTTTTCCACCATTAGAAATGGATAGAACGAGGGGTCATGGCCTTAGGGTGAGGAGGGCTACGTATAAGACGAATATTAGAGGGCAGTTTTTCACACAAAGGGTAGTGGGGATGTGGAATGCACTGCCGAGTAAGGTGGTGGGAGCAGGCACGCTAGGGTTGTTTAAGGGTCTCTTGGACAGCCACATGAGCGGTCTGCAGATAGAGGGATATAGCATGACTGTCTAAATATCTTATTTGTTTCCACAGGCAATTCAGTCCACCTTGTTGACCAACAATGCATGCATTCGGCAGGTCGTGCGAGGGCTGCTCTTGGTTGTTGCTTCAGGAGTGGCCTAGTGCTTCAAGTCGTTAGTGTATGCTTAAACTGGACCATCTGATGGGCAACATGACAGCTCAGAGACTATCGTTGTTGCTGTGCAGACACATAGATTTGGGCCTGTGTCTGCGGGAGTTTGCGCGTTCTCCCCGTGGTTGTGTGGGTTTTCTCCGGGTGCTCCGGTTTCCTCCCACATCCCAAAAATGTGCTCATAGGCTGATTGGGTAACAAATTGTCCCTATATGGGAATCTTCCACAATAGGCATAGCCTAAAGTCATGGATATGTCATTAAGACGTTAGGACGGCGGCGCGGGTTCGTTGGGCCGAAGGGCCTGTTTCCCGTGCTGTGTTGCTCTTTGTTCTTTGTTCTATAATAAGCCTTGCATCTTCCCAGATCTGAGGCTGACTTTGATATTCATTAGTCAATTTAAATATTATTAGTGAGCCTAAAACGCAATCGTCCGAGCTAACTTCCCTTAACAACTTGCCAGTGGAGGTCTTCACTTGTGAGGATCATGGATGGACCCCAGCAATGGGACCAGGTGTGACAACCTCACCAGCCATACCAGAAGCCATTGAAGCCCTCCAGGTGGTTTGGGGCAGTTCCCCTTGAGCAATGCCAACATGGCACTGCCAGACTGGGACCTTGGCAGTGTCAGCCTGGCATGCTACCACCTCTTACTGGGCAGTGCCCACCAGGCACAAGGCAGTGTCAAGGGGTGGGCCTTAAGAGGTAGAACCTGAAGGAGAGGCAGCACATAGGGAGCTGTGCACTCTGCAAACGGGGATTGCCAGGGCATTGATCAACTGGGAAGGGGGTGACCAGGGCAGCGATCAGCTGCGGGGTGAATGGGGGTGACAATTAGTGAGAGGAGGTCAGAATCAAGGTTGGGGCAATCAGGGGTGTGTGAGAGGCAATGTTTAGTGGGTGATAGAAGAGTGCCAATTTCTCAATGCACAACATATTCTTGTATATAATGCACTTGGAGGTGAGGTGCATGTGCAATAGCACCCTCTAATAGTCGGGAGTTGGCTTCCTGGTGTGAATAGACTCTGTCCACTCCCCCTACTGGTGAGAATCACAGATTAGTTAACTTAGTTTCTAAGTGTGATAAAATTTGATTTCATCTCTCGCCAAAAAATCTGGTCTGAAAATATCCTATTTTCACGCTCGTTTGGCACATAGAATTATTTTGGTAACATCATCTCTCCCCAAGTGTCTGTGGGGGAATGTTTGGATTAGAGTGATCATCACATAATAAAATTTAGATTAGGATTGAAGTAGAGCTAAGCACAATGTAAACTAGAACTTCTAAGTTAGAAAAGGGCTAACTTCAATGGGATGAGCAAGGATCTTTCCAAGATAAAATTAAACCAAAAAGGCAGAGAATTGAGTACCTTGTCCCTTGACTTCCAAAAGGCTGTCCATTATGTACAAGGCACATGTCATGAATTTGGATTACTCTCCACTTGCCCAGATGAATGAGGCTCTAAACATTCAGGAAGTTTGACACCATCCAGGACAAACCAGCATGCTTCATTGATACCGCATTTCTCACCTTAAACACTCACTCTCTTTATCAATAATGTACAGCAGCAGCAGTGTGTATCATATTCAAGATGTACAACAGCAACTCACTAAGGCTCCTTTGGTGATACCCTGAAAATCTGCAACTTTGGCCACAGAAGGATAAGGTCAGGAGACACACTTAGGGAGAGTTGCAGGTGGGAGTAGCAGCAACCAAAACGTCAGAAAATTGCCAGCATAAAAATGGTTTCCAATTTTCCTTCATGAATGTTCATTAAAACAGCTGCTAAAGAAATCCCAATATACTTCGTATCTTTTGTCACAGCAGTGGAAAATTCAGTCTGCCTCAAACCCGTTTGAAAACGAGTGACATGCACAAGTCAGACCTCAGGTCACTCATGACTTTAAAGTCAGTACAACATATGTAGACTACCTGCGATAATGCTGAGCCGCTCTTACTGCAGTTGATAACACATTGTAAGGGCTATAATGATGGTTCTCTACTGCTCATTGCCAATGCTGTCCGCAAGGGCTGTGGGAGTCATACAACCTCCACTTTCAGACACTGACTAGTACTGCTCCTTGGATTGGAGAAGTCTTCTGCTCCCTGTGCTTGATACCATGATCCTCAAAGACACCACTGTGCTGCAGGACTCATGCAGCCTCCATTTTCAAACACTAATCAGTTTGGGAAGTACGGGGTCTTCTGCTCCAGGTGCCTAACTCTGTAGTCCTCAGGAATACAACTCTGCTATGGGTCTCGTGCAGCTTCCACTCTTAGGGACTCAAATTTTGACTGGACTTGGACGTAAAGAGTGGGTAGGCTGATGAAGGTAAGATGGGGGATTGCAATGGGAAGGAAGTCTGTGGGAATAAAGAGAAAAAGGGCATGATAGAAGGTAGAAGGGCAAAGAGGCTGATGAAGAAGAATGGAAGGCAAAACAAAGACCAAGAGTTGGGAAGCTGGAGTCCAACAAGCACATATGAAATGCTGAGAAAGTGGTCACATCTTTTGCTGGAGTGGAATGCATGCAGATTCTGGAATAGGAGGGGAGCTGTTAGAATGGTTCATTAATGAAGGTAAACACCAACACAGAAGTTGTAGGCTGTGGTTTGGGTGGGACGCTGGTATCCTTAGTCCTTAAGCAATAGCACTTCTGGGAAGGTTAAAGTCTTTGACCTGGGGCTTGCAGATGGGAGCCACAGAGTGTAGGCATTCCAGTGGCAAAATTGAAAGGAGTCACAGATTATTGGCAGTCCAGAAGATATGCTGATCTCACAGTCGGAAGGCAAAGATAGGAGATGGTACAGATGTGCAGCAGACATACAACAGGAGCAATCATTAGGAGTATGGTGCACCCCAGTTGCAGAGGGGCAAAGGCTATATGCTTCACAGGAAAAAAGCATTGGTGTGCTTGGTGTGCAGAGTTGTCTTATAGTCACAGTCCCTGGGTTTGATAGGCTATTACTGGGCTGCAGAATGAATGAAAATAGTGACTGAAAGCATCTACAGCTGGAGATTGGGAAAACAAAATAAAGAGACAATGGATGTGAAGCTCTGATATGGCACATTCACTTTGGTAGATGATGGTGCACACAGGCTCTAGATGGGATGGGTAGAGGTCCACATGGGACATGGGTACTTTGCAAGTGAAAGGCTCAGTGGGGAGGGATGGAATATCTGCTGGAACAACAACAGGTACAGTATTATTGGGAAAGGCTAGAAAGGCTGGAGGAAAGTCTATCTTCATATGGTGAAGCTCAAGATAAATTCAGCCCATGGACAAAGAGGGAGGGAGCACTGAATGATGTCCTGAAGTAGAGGTGTGAAGCACCATTTTGTGGATTCACAATAATAGTTTTAGGCATGATAGAGGTGGTTTGAGGAGAGGAGGGGGAGTGACGTTATTAGTTAAGGATCACATCATAGCAGTGCAGAAGGAGGGTGGTATGGCTGAGTTAGGAATTGAGTCGCTATGGGTGGAGTTGAGGAATAGGAAGGGAGAGGTTACTATGTTGGGTGTGTACTACAGACCGCCCAACAGTCCGCGGGCCGTGGAAGAAGGGATATGTAAGGAAATTTTAGATAAGTGTAGGAAGAATAGGGTAGTTGTAATGGGAGATTTCAATTTCCCTGGGGTAGATTGGAAGGTGCCGAGAGCGGAAGGTGCGGACGGGGAGGAATTTGTACAGTGTGTTTTAGAAGGGTCCTTGGAGCAGTATGTGGATAGCCCGACTAGAGAGGGGGCTATACTGGATCTGGTTCTGGGGAATGAGCCAGGGCAGGTGGTTGACGTTGTAGTAGGAGAGCATGTGTCTAATAGTGACCACAACTCTGTCTACTTTAGGGTATTAATGGAAAAAGATGAAGCCTGCCCTAAGGGGAGGGTGTTAAACTGGGGGAGGGCTAGATATAGCCAGATTAGGCAGGATCTTAAAGATACCGACTGGGATAAGCTGTTCGAGGGTAGGTCAACGCTGCACATGTGGGAATCTTTCAAGAGAAAACTAAAATTTTTGCAGGATAGACACGTGCCGGTAAGGAGAAAGGATGGGAAGGGTAGGATTAGAGAACCGTGGGTTACTAGGGATGTTGAGGACTTGGTCAGGAAGAAGCGGGAGGCGTACGTTAGATCCAGGCAATTGGGGACAGAGGCAGCGCTGGAAAAATATAGACAGTGTAGACGGGATCTTAAAAGGGGTGTCAGAAAGGCAAAAAGGGGCCACGAAATGGCTTTGGCAGGAAGGATTAAGGAAAATCCTAAGGCATTTTACTCCTATGTAAGGAGCAAAAGGATGGTTAGAGGGAAGATTGGACCTCTCAGGGACAGAGGAGGGGAACTATGCTTAGAGCCTGAGGGGATGGGGGAGATCCTGAATGAATACTTTGCGTCGGTATTCACACGGGAGAGGGGCCTGATATCTGATGCCGGCTTTGAGGATTTTGAGGACCCGTTAAAGGAAATAATCATTACAAGGGAAGAAGTGTTGGGGCTTTTAGGTAGCGTAAAGACTTATAAAGCTCCGGGGCCTGATGGTATTTATCCCAGGCTGCTAAGGGAGGTGGGGGATGACATTGCTGGGCCTCTGACGCAAATCTTTGTCTCTTCTTTGGACACAGGTGAGGTCCCAGAGGACTGGAGGATTGCAAATGTAGTACCGTTGTTTAAAAAGGGTCAGAGGGATAACCCAGGGAACTATAGGCCGGTGAGCTTGACTTCAGTTATAGATAAGCTAATGGAGAGGATCCTCAGGGACAGGATGTATGAGCATCTGGAGCGCTGCGATCTGATCAGGGATACGCAGCATGGCTTCGTTAAGGGGAGGTCGTGCCTTACGAATCTAGTGGAATTTTTTGAAGAGGTGACAAAAACAGTTGATGAAGGACAAGCCGTTGATGTCGTCTACATGGATTTCAGTAAGGCGTTTGACAAGGTTCCCCATGGTAGGCTGATAAAAAAGGTGAAGGCGCATGGGATACAGGGCCAGGTATGTAGATGGGTTGAGAACTGGCTTGGGAGGAGGAGACAGCGGGTATTAATGGAAGGCTCTTTTTCCAACTGGAGGTCAGTCACTAGTGGTGTGCCACAGGGCTCAGTACTAGGACCTCTTCTATTTGTGATTTATATAAATGACTTGGAAGAAGGGGGAGGTGGTGTGATCAGCAAATTTGCTGATGACACTAAGATACTTGGATTGGCGGGGACTGAGGAGCAGTGCCAGGCAATACAACAGGACATAGATAGGCTGGTAGATTGGGCAGATAGATGGCAAATGGAATTTAATCCAGATAAATGCGAGGTGATGCATTTTGTCCGGAGTACTGTAGAGGGGAGTTATAGGATAAAAGGTAAAACTATCCGGAGTTTAGAGATGTAGAGAGACCTGGGGGTCTCTTGTTCACAAGTCTCTGAAGGTGTCAGTACAGGTGGAAAAGGTGATAAAGAAAGCGTATGGTATGTTAGCCTTCATAGGAAGGGGTATAGAACACAAGAGTAGGAGTTTGATGTTGCAAGCGTATAGAACGTTGGTTAGGCCTCACTTGGAGTACTGCGTCCAGTTCTGGTCGCCGTACTACCGGAAGGATGTGGAGTCCCTGGAGAGAGTGCAAAGGAGATTTACCAGGATGCTGCCTGGTATGGAAGGGCTGTCTTACAAGGAAAGGTTGAACGTACTGGGGTTGTTTTCCCTTGAAAGACGTCGGCTGAGAGGGGATCTATTAGAGGTATATAAGATTATGAGGGGTATAGATAGAGTAAATGGTGGTAAGCTTTTTCCACCATTAGATTCGGATAGAACGAGGGGTCACGGCCTTAGGGTGAGGGGGGCTATGTATAAGACTAATATTAGAGGGCATTTTTTCACACAAAGGGTAGTGGGGGTGTGGAATGCACTACCGAGTAAGGTGGTGGGAGCAGGCACGCTAGGGTTGTTTAAGGGTCTCTTGGACAGCCACATGAGCGGTCTGCAGATAGAGGGATATAGGAGGACTGTTTAAATACTTTAATTATTTCCACAGGCTATTCGGTCCACCTTGTTGACCAACAAGGTGCATGCATTCGGCAGGTCGTGCGAGGGCTGCTCCTGGATGTTACTTCAGGAGTGGCCTAGTGCTTCATGTCGTTAGTGTATGCTTAAACTGGACCATCAGATGGACAACATGACAGCTCAGAGACTATCGCTGTTGCTGTGCAGACACATGGATTTGGGCCTGTGTCTGCGGGAGTTTGCGCATTCTCCCTGTGGTTGCGTGGGTTTTCTCCGGGTGATCCGGTTTCCTCCCACATCCCAAAAATGTGCTCTTAGGCTGATTGGGTAAGAAATTGTCCCTATATTGGTCTCTATATGTCATTAAGATGTTAGGACGGCGGCGCGGGCTCGTTGGGCCGAAGGGCCTATTTCCCGTGCTGTGTTGTTCTTTGTTCTTTGTAATAGTGTTCTTTGTAAATGAAAGTACTAGCAATTCTGTCCAGGAGTACAGATCTAAAACAAAGGACAAAGAACAAAGAAAATTACAGCACAGGAACAGGCCCTTTGCCCCTCCCCCCCTCCATCCCAGGCCTGCACTGATCATGCTGCCTGACTTAACTAAAACTCCCTATGCTTCTGGGGCCATATCCCTCTATTCCCATCTCATTTTTTTGATAAGTATATGGAAGAGAAGGGAATGGTTTAGTTTGGAGGGGCATTGCTTTTTATTTTGGTCGGCACAACATCGAAGGCCGAAGGACCTGTTCTGTGCTGTAATGTTCTATTGTTGTACTTGTCAAGACCTTAAATCTATGCCCCCTAGTAATTGACTCTTCCATTCTGGGAAAAAGCTTCTGACTATCCACTCTGTCCAGGCCTCTCATAATCTTGTAAACTTCTATCAGATCTCCCCTCAACCTCTGTCGCTCCAGTGAGAATAAACCAAGTTTTTCCAACCTCTCCTCATAACTGACTAATGCCCTCCATACCAAATAACATCCTGGTAAATCTTTTCCGTACTCTCTCCAAAGCTCCACATCCTGCTGGCAGTGTGGTGACCAGAACTGAACACTATATTCCAAGTGCGGCCTCACTAAGGTTCTATAAAGCATCAATATGACTTGCCAATTTTTAAACACAATACCCCAATGAAGGCAAGCATGCTGTACACCTTCTTGACTACCTTCTCCACCTACATTGCCACTTTCAATGACCTGTGTACCTATACATCTAGATCCCTTTGTCTATCAATACTCCTAAGGGTTCTGCCGTTTACTGTATATTTCCTTTCTGTGTTAGATCTTCCAAAACGCATTACCTCACATTTGTCGAGATTAAACTCCATCTACCATCTCTCTGCCCAAGTGTCCAAATGATCTATATCCTGCTATATCCTCTAATGGTTCTCATTGCTATCCGCAAAACCACTAATCTTTGTGTCGTCCACGAACTTACTAATCAATTCAGTTACATTTTCCTCCAAGTCATTTATATACATTACAAACAGCAAAGATACCAGTACTGATCCCTGAGGAACACCACTTGTCACAGCCCTCCATTTAGAAACACACCCTTCCACTGCTATCCTCTGTCTTCTTTGACCGAGCCAGTTTTGTATCCACCTTGTCAACTCACCTCTGATCCCATGCAACTTCATCTTCTGCACCAGTCTGCCATGAGGGACCTTGTCAAACATGAAGTCCATGTAGACAACATCCAAAGCCCTACCCTCATCAATAATCTTTGTCACTTCCTCAAAAAACTCAATCAAGCCCATGAGACATGACTTCCCCTTCACAAAAACCATGTTGCTTCTCACTAATACGTCTACTTATTCACAAGTGGGAATAAATCCTGTCTCAAAGGATCCTCTCCAATAATTTCCCTAACACCGATATAAGGCTCACCGGCCTATAATTATCTGGATTATTCTTGCTACTGTTCTTAAATAAAGGAACAACATTGGCTATTCTTCAATCTTCTGGGACCTTCTCTGTAGCCAGTGAGGATACAAAGATTTCTCTCAAGGCTCTAGCAATTTCTTCTCTTGCCTCTCTCAGTATTCTGGGGTATATCCCATCAGGCCCTAGAGATTTGTCTATCTTGATGTTTCTCAAGAACCCCAATACCTCCTCCTTTTTGATTTCAACATGACTCAAACTATCTACACATCCTTTCCCAGACTCATCATCATCAAGTCCTTCTCTTTGGTGAATACTGACGCAAAGTAGTCATTTTATACCTCTGGCTCCACATATAGATTCCCTCCCTTGTCCTTGAGCAGGCCAACCCTCTCCCTGGCTACCCTCTTGCTCTTTATATATGTATAAAAAGCCTTGGGATTTTTCTTAATTGTGCTGGCCAATGCTTTTTCATGACCCCTTTTAGCTCTTCTTATTCCTTGCTTAAGTTTCTTTCTACTTTCCTTGTAATCCACACTTGCTTCCTGTATTCCCAGCCTCCTAGCTTTGACAAATGCTACCTTTTTCTCTTTGACTAGGCTCACAATATCTCTTGTTATCCAAGGTTTCCAAAACTTGCCATCCTTATCCTTCATCCTTACAGGAATCTACTGGTCCTGAATCCCTATCAACTTGCACTTGAAAGCCTCTCATATGCCAGATGTTGATTTGCCCTCAAACATCTGCCACCAATCTATATTCTTCAGTTCCTGCCTAATATTGTTGTAATTTGTCTTCCCCCAATTTAGCACCTTAACTTGAGGTCTACACTTATCTTTATCCATCAGTACCTTAAAGCTTACTGAATTGTGGTCACTGTTCCCAAACTGCTCCCCTACTGAAAATCGAAAACTTGCTGGGCTCATTCCCCAATACCAGGTCCAGTATGGCTCCTTCCCTAGTTGGACTATCTACATACTGTTTCAGGAAGCCCTCCTATATGCTCCTTACAAATTCTGCCCCATCCACCCCCCTAACACTAAGCGAGTCTCAGTCAATATATGGGAAATTAAAATCTTCCACCACAATAAGCCTGTTACTGTTACACCTTGCCAAAATCTGCCTACACATCTGTTCGTCAATTTGCCGCTGACAGTTGGGTGACCTATAATAAATTTTTCCTATTCCTGAGCTCTATTGCCGTCCGAGGTGTCCTCCTGGAGTACAGCTGTGATATTCTCCGTGACCAGTTGTGCAACTCCCCCATCTCTTTTCCATTCCCCTCTATCAAGCCTGAAGCAACTATATTCTAGAATGTTAAGCTGCCAATCCTGACCTTCCCTTAACCTGTAATAGCAACAACATCATTGCAAAAGGAATATATTGGCCTTGGAGGGAGTATAGAGAAGGTTCACCAGGCTGATTCCGGAGATGAGGGGGTTAGCTTATGAAGAGAGATTGAATAGACTGGCTCTGTGCTCATTAGAGTTTAGAAGGCTGAGGGGGATCTTATAGAGACTTACAAGATAGTGAAGGGGCTACATAGGGTAGAGGTAGAGAGATTCTTCCCACTTAGAAAGGATAGCAGAACTAGGGGGCACAGCTTCAAAATAAGGGGGGGAGCAGTTTAGAACAGAGTTGAGGAGGAACTTCTTCACTAAAAGGGTGGTGAATCTCTGGAATTCTCTGCTCATTGAAGTGGTGGAGGCTACCTTGTTGAATATATTTAAGTCACAGGTAGATAGATTTCCGCTAGACAAGGGAACTAAGGGTTTTGGGAAGAAAGCGGGAAGTGGAACTGATTCACTTCAGATCAGCCATGATCTTATTGAATGGCAGGGCAGGCTTGAAGAGCTAGATGGCTTGCTCCAGCTCCTATTTCTTATGTTCTTACGTTCTTATGTTATCATAGTTTCTAGTACTAATCCAAGCTCTAATTTCATCTGCTTTATCTGTTACACTTCTCGCATTGAAACAAATGCACTTTAGTCCATCAGCCCCTCTCTGATCTGCAATTCCACTCTGCCTGCTGTTCTCCGAGTCTTACTGGCCCTACTCTTTCGTTCCCCTTCAGCTAATTCACCTTTGTTTTGGGTTCACTGCCCCCCCGTCTCTTACCAAACTAATTTAAGTACTCCTGTACAACACCAGCAAACTTCCCGGCCAGAATATTTGTGCCCCTCCAGTTTAGATGCAACCCAACCTTCTTGTATAGACCCCATCTGCCCTGGAAAAGACTGTCCAGATATCTGAAACCCTCTGTACTATATCAGCTGTTTAGCCACGTGTTGAGCTGCACTATCTGCCTATTCCTAGTCTCACAAGCATGTGGCACAGGGAGTAATCCTGAGATTACAACACTAGAAGTCCTGCTTTTTAACTTTCTACCTAATTCTCTAAACTGCTGCTGCAGGACCTCATCACTCTTCCTGCCTATGTCTTAGTATTAATATGTGCCACAACCTCTGGCTGTTCACCCTCTCCCTTCAGAATGCTTTCTGAGCATTCAAAGATATCATGGATCCTGGCACCAGAGAGGCAACATACCATCCTGGAGTCTCTTTCACGTCCACAGAAACGCCTATTTGTACCCCTAACTATAGAGTTCCCTATAACTATTGTTCTAGTCCTCTTTGTCCCTTCCTACTTAATAATAGAGCAGTCATGGTATCACTGCTTTGGCTGCTGCTGCTTATATCCCATGATAACCCAACTACCCCAACAGGATCCAAAATGGTATACTTGTTAGAGATAGGGATGACCACAGGGGATTCCTGCATTGACTGTCTGGCCATCTATCTGCCTACACCTTTAGGGTGACCACGTCTCTAAAGCTTTTATTTATGACACTTTCCATCTCCTTCATGCTCCTAAGTGCATCCAACGACTATTCCAACCTGTCCATGTGTTCTATAAAGAGCTGCAATTGGGTGCACTTCCTGCAGACATAGTCATCCGAGATGTTGGAAGCATCACGGATCTCCCACATCCCACAAGTGCAACACTTAAACCCACTGACCAACATTTCAACCACAAATGAAATTATTTGAGTAATGCGTATCATTTACAAACATATGAACAAGGAGCAGGAGTAGGCCATTCAAGCCCTTGAGCTTGCTCTGCCATATCATAAGATGATGGCTGATCTGATAGCAACTTCAAATCTGCATCCTGCCTACCCACAATAACCTTGGTTACTACGAATCAATCAATCTCTGCCTTAAAAACTTTCAAAGAGTTCTTCCACCACTTTTCAGGAAAAGAGTTACAAAGACTCACAGCCCTCTGAGAAAATAAACAATCCCTTTGTTGTGGGGAATTAAAGAAATGATTACCTGGGAAGGGACATTAAACAAGCACTGGCTTTTAGCACAGTTACTTAAAGTTAAAACATGCAGGAACCGAAATGCTGCAGGAAGCTAGATAGAGTTTGAGGCACTTTAAGATAAGGGCAGACTCAGAACAATATATCTGATAATAAGGTCAGCCACAGATGGGAACATAAATACACACTTCAACAATATCACTTACTGAATGAATAGAGCAAAACCAGTCATTGATAGAGGAAATGTACCCATTCTATGAACAATGCTAAGTTAACTGCCCATGTCTGTACCTGTCTGCTTGCAACAATGTGTTAACTACCGATGTCTGTAATCTGCCTACTCAACTTATAATGATGTGTTAAATGGCTAATATCCATACTACCTATTGTCTAAACTGTATAAAAATGATCAACTGCTATTGTGTAATTGAGAAGGTAGCTGCCAAGTACTGTGGAGTGCCAGTGCTTTCTCCCGAAGCTTTGTGTCCAAAATTATTGAACCTCCAAGTCTGACTCCGGTGGTAAATTTCCCACAAACCTTATTTTTAAAATGACCCATAGTACTAGATCTTCCCACAAAAGAAAACATCCTCGCTACATCTAACCTGGCAAGAACCCTCAGAATCTTACATGTTTCACTTATCATTCCATAGAGGGCTCCAGATGTCACATTTCAGAAATTCCATCTTGACCTCCTCAATGTGTGTGCTAGCATCTCAGAGACAATGTTGTATCAGGCACCATGCAGGCAAGGCAACAAAAGATATGGATCCCTACATTTTCCATGGGTCCCTAACTCTAAGCTTCATTTTATGGACCCTAATCATTCTTATTTTTAATGATTCACTATAGAGAGAAAGGAAAATGACAAATGGATCCAGGGCTCAATTTTGTATTTGTTAGAGCCCTAGTGCAGTGGAAATGGCAAAGAAGGGAAAAGCATCATCAATCACAGCTCCTACAGGAAGTACCACCTGAGGAACATGGTCTAGGGAGCTAGAACACAAACAAGAGGGTAAGGAGGAGAGATCAGAAGAGGTGGCTTGCCAGACCTAGGCTTTATCATCAAAATGTTCTTGTTACAAATGACTATGAGACAGTGCCAGGCATGCTTGCATTTGTCCCAAGATCTAGTACATCACATAGTCACATTCTTCTGGAAGTCCTGACATCAGCATTAGAGTTTTCTACAGCCAGTGGTTTTTAAGGTAAATATATGCTCAATTTATTTCTCTCAGATCTTTCCAAGAATCAACAGGGACCTATACAGTGTCTCAGTCCAAAGTCATCAATGACTTTTACAGGAAGGTCCATCATTATGTCAGGTTTACTCTGGTTGAAGGAATCCAAGCTGATTTCCCAAGAGTATAGGGTCTAATAGATGACACTCACATAGCTACACAAGCTCCCTGGCAGCTGTCCCTAATGTTTATGAACAAGGGCTAAAATTCCATTAATTACAACCGGTGCGTGAGCATTAATAGCACATCCTGCATGTCTGCGCACTTTATCCAGGAACAGTCATGACTCTGATATCCTGAATCATTTCCAGGTGCCTGAGATTTTTGAGGGGCCAGGATATCTGTAGGGACGACTGCTTTAGGATAAGGGGCACCCACTGTAACACTAGCTAATAACTCCGGAGCGTCACCCTCAGTCATACTGTGGAGAGTTACAATGCTGCTCACAGCTCCACATGCCTTCTTACAGAACAGACAATAGGGCTTCTTAAGGTGCACTTCAAATGGTGGCTCACTGAGATACATACCACATAGGATTTTCTGCATGCTCACAGTGTACTGTGCCCTTCACAACATGGTATGCAAAAAAGTGAGCCTATGCCAAAGGGTGAACTGGAAGAAAATGAGAACTCATCGGAAGATAAAGATGCAGAGGGTGAGGAATTTCAAGGGGCTGCTGAGGGCCAGCATGAACAATGATTATGCCATGGAGGAAGGGAGATATGGAAGACAAGCCCGTGATAGTTTAATTGCTGACAGCTTCCAGGTAGGATAAAGTGAAGTGAGGTAATTACAGCCACATCTGTCCTAGTCCTCAAATCCATTTCCTGTCATCTCGGGAGATGTCCAACCAATCACTGAGAGAACAAATCTTGAATTCACACTTGTGCATTCTGGCTTCATGAATAGCTAATGCATGATCTCAGCTTTGATCTGCATTGTCTTATTTAGGAACTGCGAGTCTACTGAGGAATAAGGGCAACATTAGCAACATAAACACTGCTGTGACTAAGATGAGGATCTGCTTATGGATCTCAACCAAAGATGCATATATTGCGTTCTGGCACTTCCACTGAGGAGACCCAAATATCACTAGTGTGTCAGTGCTACTATGCTGCCCTCACTCAGTGGTGATCCTTGAAGAAGATGTAGTAGAAATGATTACATCATGCACTTGTAATAAATATTTAAACATATCTCCCTGATAACCCACAAGAATATGGAAACTAATTCATCTGAGGTTAACATCACATAAATATTAACCTCAGAGTGGGATACTGTCACTGGGTGAAAAGATGGCTAAACCTTGACATAAAGGTTCCAAAGTGCAAATTCACAACTCTTTCAATTGACCAGAGCATTCACATACCCATTAAATATATTCACAAAAATGCAATTTATTTACAATATTACAGAAGTTTTTTTCTGTTGGTCCAAGGTCTGTAAGTCCCTGCCATGATAAAGATCTGCTCAGGGACAGGACTACCCTCGGTGGCCTCTACTGCTAGAATAGGTATGGGGACAGGCAGAGGGGATTGTGAGCGGCTGCACACCCTTAAAGTGTCCTAAGTGGAGATCCCTGGTGAATCTTGCTGATGTTCTTCCTCCATGTGGTTGACCAAGACATATCTAATTGGAGTCAAAAATTAACAATGCTGAAACTAATTGAAAAAAAACTATAGTATAGTTAGTACTTCATCTTATTAACACAGAAACCGTGAAGTGATCTTCATAAGAATCCAAGGCAATATGTCTGCATGAAGTGACTATGGATTGATGAGTTTTGGCTCAGAGTCTTCGGACTGGAAACTGAGCTACAGGCACTACGGCACATTAGGGAGGGGAGAAATTACCTGAATGCCTGTACCAGGAGGCAGACACACCCCCTTAGGGTGGGGCAATAGTGCAGGAGTGTCAGCCTCAGCAATTCTCCAATAGCTTTGTGCTCCCTTTAGTGTGTTTAAATGAGAATTGGGGCTACATGATGGATGAGCTGACTGACTATGGCACTGTGGTACAGGAAACCTTTCAGCTGCGAAAGCAAAAAGAAATATAGTGGCAGTAGGGGACAGTACTGTGAAGGGCTTTGATACTATTCTCTGCAGTAGAACAGTAAAGAGCAGCAGTCCAGATATCTGTGCTGCTTGCTGGATAGTAGGGTTCAGGACTGGGGAGAGTTCTTCTCTATCAGATTTGGAGAAGAACTTAAAGTGGGGGTGGGAGAAGAATTCAATTGTTGTGGTCCGTGTAGACACCAACAACGTAGGCAGGATGAGGAAGGAGGTTTTGTATTGTTAGTAAGAAGGGCTATGCACCAAATGAATAAGCAGAACCTTTTATTATCAGGGTTATTACCAGAACCATGTGCAAATTTGCATAGAGCAAATAAGATTATGGAAATAAATGAGTGGTTCAATGATTGGTGTGGAAAAAGTAGATTCCAGTTTGTGGGGCACTATTGGGAAAAGTGGGATCTGTACTATAGGGATGATCTACACCTGAACCGTGCTGGGGCTGATATTCTAACAAGTTGTAAAACTAGGGAAATAAAAAGGGTTTTAAAGTGGGGCAATGGATCAAATTTGGGATGATGTGGTAAATAAAGAGTAGGGACAAGGCACGAGACAAAGATACAAATATGGGAAATGATAAGTAGATCTAGGTAGGCAGGGACAGAGAGAACACATCTAAGAGTAAATCCGAAGATAAAGCTAGACATTAGGACGCGGGAACCATGGTGCACGAAGGTAGTGGTGAACCTAGTTAGGAGGGAAAAAATGGTATATAAAAGGTTCAGAGAGCTAGGGGATGTTAGGGATCTAGAGGAGTATAAGGTGTGTAGAAGGGAACTTAAAAAGGAAATTAGGAGAGCCAGAAGGGGTCATGAGAAGGCCTTGGAATGTAAGATTAAGGAGAATCCCAAGGCCTTCTACAAATATGTGAAAAGTAAAAGGTTCAGAAGACAAGGGATAGGGCCTATAAAAGGTGAAGGGGGAAAAGTCTGTGTGAATCCGGAAGAAATGGCAGAGGTGCTTAACGAGTACTTTGCCTCGGTATTCACGGAGGAAAGTGAACTGGGAGATTGCACTGCAGGTTTGCGGCATACGGAAAAGATTGCATATGTGGATGTTAGGAAAGAGGATGTGTTAGACCTGTTAAATTCTACCAAGATAGACAAGTCGCTGGGACCGGATGGGATGTACCCCAGGTTATTGTGGGAGGTGAGGGAAGTGGTTGCAGAGCCCCTGGCGATGATCTTTGCGTCGTCCATGGAAACGGGAGAGGTTCCGGAGGATTGGAGGATTGCAGATGTGGTTCCTATCTTTAAGAAAGAGAACAGGGATAGTCCAGGAAATTACCGACCGGTGAGTTTGACTTCAGTGTTTGGTAAGCTGATGGAGAGGCTTCTGAGGGATAAGATATATGAACATTTGGAGAAGTTTGGACTGATTAGAAATAGTCAGCATGGTTTTGTCAAGGGCAGGTCATGCCTTACGAGCCTAGTTGAGTTCTTTGAAAATGTGACTGAACACATTGACGAAGGAAGGGCGGTGGACATAGTGTACATGGACTTTAGTAAGGCGTTTGATAAGGTCCCCCATTCAAGGCTTCTGGAGAAGGTGAGAGGGCATGGGATCCAAGGGGCTTTGGCCTCATGGATCCAGAACTGGCTTGCCGGCAGAAGGCAGAGAGTGGTTGTAGATGGGTCTTGTTCTGCATGGAGGTCGGTAACCAGGGGAGTGCCCCAGGGATCTATTCTGGGACCCCTGTTGTTTGTCATTTTCATAAATGATCTGGATGAGGAAGTGGAGGGATGGATTAGCAAGTTCGCCAACAATACAAAGATCGGTGATGTTGTGGATGGTCTGGAGGGATGCCAAAAGTTGCAGCAGGACATAGACAGGATACAAGACTGGGCAGAGAAGTGGCAGATGGACTTCAACGCAGATAAATGTGTAGTGGTCCATTTTGGCAGGAATAATGGGATGAAGAAGTACAATATAAGGGGTAGGAGTCTTAGCTGTGTTGTAGAGCAGAAGGATCTCGAGGTCCGGGTCCATAGGACTCTTAAATCGGCCTCGCAGGTGGAGGAAGTGGTCAAGAAGGCGTACGGTGTACTGGCCTTCATTAATCGAGGAATAGAGTTTAGGAGTCAGGAGGTAATGATGCAGCTCTATAAGACTCTTGTCAGACCCCAGTTGGAGTATTGTGCGCAGTTCTGGTCGCCTCATTATAGGAAGGATGTAGAGGCTATTGAGAGGGTTCAGAGGAGATTTACAAGGATGCTGCCTGGATTGGGAGGCAGGCCTTATGAAGATAGGTTGAGGGAGCTGGGACTCTTCTCACTGGAGAGACGTAGGTTGAGAGGCGACCTGATAGAGGTTTATAAAATGTTGAGAGGAATAGATAGGGTGGACTCTCAGAGACTATTTCCCCGAGCTGAAATGGTCACTACGAGAGGACACAGATTTAAGGTGCAGGGAAGCAAATACAAAGGAGATGTCAGGGATAGGTTTTTCACTCAGAGGGTGGTGAGTGAATGGAACCGACTGCCGTCGGAGGTTGTTGAGGCAAACTCACTGGGGTCTTTTAAGAGACTTCTGGATGAGTATATGGAAAAGAATAGGATAGGGGGTTATAGATAGGTCTGTGGATTGGTAGATGTGGTCGGCGCAACTCGTGGGCCGAAGGGCTTGTTTGTGCTGTATTGTTCTATGTTCTATTACAAAAATAATAAAAGAGACAAAGCAAAAGATTCTGTCTCTGTATTGTTGCCTATTTTAATTTTCCAAGTTTTTGTTCTCAACAAAATAGCACACTATAGGTAGTATTGGCCATATCAAATGTTTTCATTGATCCGACAAAAAGTTTTTCTCTTCTGATTTCAATAATTTATTGCTAAATATTTATTTAATTTTATCCATAACACAAAAACCAGACTGGGGAGAAACTTGCATATCTGAAAGTGGTCATTTCATATTACAGAATTTATTAGTATTGCTGAAAAAAAGAGATGTACAGTCAAGGCTTTTCATCTTGCATTCATCAGGACGGATTAAGTATACCAAGTGTAAAAGGAACCACAGGTTATACTGCATGAGAAGAGGGTGTTGACGGTCCTCTGTCTTGATGAACACAAGACAAAAAGCTCTGGTAGCATATCTCTTTTTTCAGCAATATTCCTGAAGATTTGAACACAAAGTCCAAGCTGACACTTCAATGCAAAACTAAGAAAATGTTGCACTGTTGGAGTTGATTTTTAAATTAAGTATTCAGGCACTATCTGCCTACTCACCGTATGCAAAAATGGGCATGTACGGGGTGTCAGGGAGAGGTAATACCTTTGGTGGAGGAACATATCATGTCCTTTAAGGGCGGTTTGTCCATCCTTTGTCCCCACCCAGCACTCAGCTCTCACCTGTGGCTCCCCGTAGCTATTTGCATGCGGCAGCAGCCACACTCCGGGCAATGGCTTTGACAAGCCGGCTAAACCAGGTAAGGGTAGCCTATTGGTGAGATAGGGAGATGTCTATCCCAGCATGTGAAGTCAGAGTTCAGCGGATTGAGTGGAAAAGATCAATGGAAGATCCAAGGGTCAAGAAGGTGATCTCTGCAAGCATCATGGAAATGCAGGACAAGACACAGAAGATGTCCTGGTCATCCACCTCCAGTCGTCTTGACTCTTGTCTTGCCACTGGATCTAGATGGGAATTGGGAAGAGAGAGTGAGGCTAATGCTAAGCAACTCTCCCTCACTTTAATTCAAATGAAGCGACACATCATCATCATCATGTGTCCTGTTCAAACCTCGAAGTCCTGTGGCAATGGGCAAACGACGAAGCAGCAGGTGTGGATACAGTGGGAGTTGTAGTCACGGACCTGCACGTAGGTGCTCAGGTCTAATGGTCATTTTCCACTGACCGAAGCAGCAGTGGAACTCGGCGTCTACCCGGGCAGCTGAGTAGTTCTCTTTAGGAACACAATGCTCACCTTCAAAGAATGAGAAAGGGGCTAGTAAAGGCGTCCTAAACATTGCCTGCTTCACTACACCCTGACCAGTTTACCGCGTGTGGCGGGAATCCCATTTTGCAGTCGAACACACAAAATAAAACACAAAGTGACATCACTCACCATTGGCACTTGGAATGTGTGCACGCTTTTGGAGACCAGAAAGAAGAACAACCTTAGTTACCAGAGAGCTTGCAAAATACAACATTGACATTGCAGCCCTGAGCAAAACTCGTCTTGCCAACGTAGGTCAGTTGACTGAAACTGGAGGTGGATACACTTTTTTCTGGAGTGGTCACGGCAGCGATGAGCATCGTGATGCTGGAGTTGGATTCGCCATCAGGAGTCACCTTGTTCAGAAACTTGATAGTCTACCCAAGGGTGTGAACAACTGGCTTATGACATTACAACTTCCACGACAGAACAAAAGTCAAGCCACCCTGATCAGCACCTGTGCCCCTACAATGAACAACCCGGACGAGATGAAAGACAAGTTCTACAAAGAACTAGACACGCTACTATCAGCAGTGAGCAGTACCAACAAACTGATCTTGCTTAGAAATTTCAATGCAAGAGTAGAGTGTGATTCTGCAATCTGGCAAGGAGTCATTGGGAGGCATGGAGTGGGCAAGTGTAACAGTAATGGCCTACTCTTACTGAAGACCTGTGCACCACATAACCTCCACATCATCAACACAACCTTCCATCTGCCTACTCGTAACAAGACCTCCTGGATGCATCCCCGCTTTAAGCACTAGCATCTTATTGACTGTGTCATTGTCAGGAGAATAGACAGACACGATGTCAGAGTAACCAAGGCCATGTGTGATGTTGACTGCTGGACAGATCACAGACTCAGTCTCCAAAATGAGGTTCTACGTCAGACCCAAGAGGCAACCACAAGGAAGCAAGGTTATGAAAAGAATCACTGTTGCCACACACTGGCTGAAGACTTAGCAATCAAGCTTGCTGATTTACACCTCACAGGCAGCGCTGAGGATGACTGGAATGCTTCAGGAGTGCTATCTGCACTTCTGTGTTGAAGAAGCTCGGGCCCTCCACCCACAAGCAGCAGGATTGGTTTGATGAGAATGATGAGGAGACAGGCTCTCCTTGTTGAAAAGAACCATCTTCATTGGGCCTGTCAGAATGATCCATCTTCAGTTGCCAAGAAAAATGCTTTTATCAGTGCTCACAGGACAGTCCAGAATGAACTCTGTAAAATGCAGGATGCCTGGCTGAGCACCAAGGCAGATGAAATACAGGAATATGCTGACAGAAACAACTTGAAACATTCTATGAAGCTCTCAATACTCTCTACGGACCTCAATCTCTTGGGAGTTACCCCCCTCTTGAGTACAGATGGTACAACTCTCATTAAAGAGAAGGCACAGATCCTGCAGAGATGGTCTGAACACTTTGAAGCCATCCTCAACCGACCGTCATCTATTAACAATGAGGCATAGACAGGATTTTCCAGGTTGATATCAACAGCACCATGGATGGCCCACCAGTAGTAGCCAAAGTCAGGAAAGCTGTCAGCCAGCTATCCAGTGGCAAAGCCCCAGGGGCAGATGCCATACCCGCAGAGACCTAGAAAGCTGCTGGTCGTGCACTTATCGAGAAGCTCACTGAGTTGTTCCAGTCCTTTTGGAAGCAAGGATCCATTCGTCAGGAACTTAAAGATGCTTTCGTTGTACACCTCTACAAGAGGAAGGGCAATCGGCAAGTATGTGACAAGCTACGAGGAATCTTGCTGCTCTCCATCACAGGAAAAACCTTCGCAAGAGTCCTGCTAAATCGTCTGGTCACTCATCTGGAATTGGGCTGACTTCCAGAGTCACAGTATGGCTTCTGCAAAGGTTGTGGGACTACTGACATGATTTTTGCTGCCTGCCAACTTCAGAAGAACAAAGAACAAAGAACAAAACAGCACGGGAAACAGGCCCTTCGGCCCAACAAGCCCGTGCCGCCAACCCGATGTTCCCACCTCTACCTGTGATCCCTGTCTATGTTTATAGATCTATGGATTAAAAACAAATTTGAGACAATTTAGGGAGAATTTGTTTTCCCAATTAGCCTAAGAGCACATCTTTGGGATGTGGGAGGAAAACAGAGCACCCGGAGAAAACCCACACAAGCACGGGGAGAATGCACAAACTCTCACAGACACAGGCCCAAATCCATGTATCTGCACAGCACAGCGACAGTCACTGAGCTGTTGTGTTGCCCATCAAATGGTCCAGGTCAAGCGTACACTAACAACATGAAGCACTAGGATACTCTCGAAAAAAATCCAAGAGCAGCCCTCTCACGATCCATTGCGTGTATGCCCCTTGTTAGACAACAAGGTGGACCAAAGCACTGTAGGATAAAAACAAGTACATCAATATCATCGTCTATTTACACACTTCCCAGGGATTCCCAAGGCTCATGATCCCTATTTTAAATCAGTTTTCTATACCTCTCCGTTCCCATTCTGTTCATGTGCCCATCTAAGTATTTCTTAAATAACTCCAGAGTGTCTGCCTCCACCACTTTACTTGGCAGTGTATTCCATACCCCCACCACCCTCTGTGTGAAAAAACTCCCTCTAGCATCCAAATTATACCTTACCCCCCTCACCCTAAGCCCGTGACCCTTCGTGCTATTCGTGTCCATCCTAGGAAAAAGCTTAACCCTGTTTACTCTATCTATACCCCTCATAATCTTGAACACCTCTATTAGATCTCCTCTTAAGTCTATGTCTTTCTAAGGAAAACAGTCCCAATTTGCCTAATCTCTCCTCGTAACTCAGACCTTCCATACCAGACAGCAGCCTGGTAAACCTCCTCTGCACTCTCTCCAGAGTCTCCACGTCCTTCCGGTAGTAAGGCGATCAGAACTGGACGCAGTATTCCAAATGAGGTCTAACCAACGTTTTATACAACTGCAACATTAAAGGCCAGCTCTTGTACTCTATACCCCTTACTGTAAAGACTACCATACCATATGCTTTCTTCACAACCTTCTCAGGAGCAGCTATATGTTGAGCTACTTCAACTTTTTCAGTCACACACTTTACCAGTTACCATCAGTGTTTGCTGAATACTGTAAATAGTGTGTAGGTACTACAGTTTACTTTCTAAAGCTAAAGTACTTGATTATAAGACATTTTTGCAGTTCCTCGTAAACTTGCAAATTTTTGACTTCAAGAAACTGCAGTAATCCGAAGTGTTCTTTATAATTCCCATCTGAATCTTGAACTCCCAACTTGAATAAATTTCAGTAAAATGACTGCTTGGGACTATCTATTTAAAATGTAGATGAATAAAAGTGTATAGAAATTTAATAAGACTACACAACTTTTGTTGACTTCACAAAAGCCTTCGATATTGTAAGCCGACAAGTCCTGTGCAGGATCATGTCAAAGTTTGGCTACCCCTCCAAATTCATTCAGATGGTACGCCAGTTCCATGATGACATGATGACCAAAGTCCTGGATGGCGGAGAATCCTTTGAGGCATTCCTAGTCACCAATGGCATCAAACAGGGTGTGTGTTTGCACCCACACTGTTCAGCATGATATTTACTACCATGCTGAATGATGCCTTCCAGGACAGTGTCGCTGGAATCAGCTTCAAATACAGAGTGGATGGGAAGCTCTTCAACCGGAGGAGACTTCAAGCTATTACCAAAGTGAAAGAGACTGTTCTGAGAGATTTCCTCTTTGCCCATCTCTGCGCTCTGTATACTGGCTCAGTGCCAGAGATGCAAGTCAATATGGACAAATTTTCCACTGCTTGTGACAACTTTGTCATCAACCATCAACATTAAAAAGACCAAAGTTATGCATCAGCCTGCTCCTCATGCACCTTCCCAGAACTCATAATCACAATCAAAGGACAGAAGCTACAGGCAGTGGACCAGTTCACTTATCTTGGCAGCACCCTCTCCCAAGCAGTGACTATTAATGCTGAAGTTAACTGCAGAATAGCAAAAGCAAGCTTTGCTTTTGGTAGACTGCGCTCCACTGTATGGGAACATCGAGGAATCAGACCAGCAACAAAACTGAAGGTCTACAGTGCCGTGATACTCACTATCCTCACTACCCTCCTGTACGCCTGTGAAACGTGGACTGTGTATCGAAGGCATGCAAGACAACTCAATCTTTTCCACATGACTTGTCTTCACAGAATATTACACATCCGATGGCAAGACAAAGTACCAGATACTGAAGTTCTCTCTAGAGAAAGTCTACCATCAGTCCACACACTGCTGATGAGAGCGTAGACTCGGTGGGCAGGTCATGTCATCTGTATGTCAGACGAACGCATACCCAACCAGCTCCTTTTTGGGGAATTCTCTACTGGAAAACGCTTGCATGGGCGGCAGAAGAAACATTTCAAAGACACACTCAAAGCCTCCCTGAAGTCGCTTGACATTGGCACAACCACCTGGGAAATGCTGGCACAAAACTGCCCTATCTGGCGCTGCCTCATCCACAAAGGCTGTCAAGCTCAGGAAGCAAGGTGTATTGCTGAGGCACAATTTCAGCTGCAGCTTTGCAAGTCCAGAGCCACCAGCGCAAGAACTACAGTGTTTACACAAGTCTGTCCAATATGCGCCAGGATATTCTGGGACCGAATTAGCCTGATCAGTCATCTTCGGACACCCTGCAACCAGCCTCAAAATGAATAATGGTGTCAAAGTCTTCATTGATGATGATGGATGAATAACAACAGTATGCAAAAGATCCCATGGGATCACTTTGAAAAGTATTGGCGTTCTCCCTGGTCAATACTCATCCAACAAATAACATTACTAAAACACGTTATCTAATCACTATCAGATTACCATTTTGTGGGGATTTACATGTGTGACTTGACAGCGGTGTTTCCTTCATTACAATAATAGCTACTCTTTTAAAAAGTGCTTTATTTTCTGTGAAACATTTTGGGTATCCAAAGGTCATGAAAAACAATGGATAAATGCATGTCTTCCTTTACACAGCATGTAATTCTTCTTCAAATATGAACAAACATGAATATTGAAAACTAGTAAATAAACTCACTGATGCTTTTAAATGTTGCCCAGCCTATGTTGTTGCATCCACGAAGGCTTAATTGGATCACAAAAGTGCGGTAGTTGCGCAGAATATTTGCTACGTCGATGTCCTGGACTTGTTTTCTTACTGGGAAAAAATTTATCTGGAAAAAAAGTTTCAGAATTAAGACATAGTAAAATGTAAATAATCATAAAGATAATCAAGCTTTTATACAATAACAATCTGGAATGAATCTTTCATATCAAAGCAAGAGTAAATTTAATTTTTGAAATACAGGTAAATGATTTCATGTAAGAAAACCTAGCAGTCAGCTGGCAGCAGAAAATATGATAAACATTAATCTCTTTCTAGGTTGAATAAAAGTTAACAAAGGAATATTAAACAGAGAGTGCAAGAACTCACTACCCTTTATTGATCATCTATCTTTTTTGGGCATTAACAAGGTGATCCTTCTCTGAGATCCAAAGATACTGACTTATCCTTCAGTGCTGAAGGAGGCCATTTGGCCCATCAAGTCTATACCCATTGTCCAACAACCCATCCCCAGGCCGTATCCCCATAACCTCACATATTTTACCCACTAATCCCTCTAACCTACATATTTTGGGACACTAAGAGGCTAATCCACTGAAGCTGCAAATCTTTGGACTGGGAGGAAACTGAAGCACCCAGAAGAACACATCAATAATATCATTGTCAAATCATGTGGTTCTTATATCAATCATGCAACCACTTAACTGTTCAATAATATCCTGTATATATTCTTAACTATCTTATCCAACTATCCTGCTGCCTGCAGAGATTTTGCACCCCAACATCACTGTAGGCATGCACACCAAGGTCACCCTGACCTTCTGTATTTCCATGTGACCTACCATTCCTTGTGTATTTTCTTGCCTTGTTATTCCTCCCAAAATACATTACCAGTCACATTTAGTACTGAAAATTTGTGCTCCGGAATTTACCGCACCATTAGCCAAGGTATTCCAGCACAATTACAACTCTGGCATCTTCCCAGTAATGTGGAAAATTGCCCAGGTATGATCTATACACAAAAAGCAGGACAAATCCAACCCAATCAATTATTGCCCCACCAGTCTACTCTTGATTATCATCAATGTGATGGAAGGAGTCATCAATAACGTTATCAGCTGACACTTAAGTAGCAATAGTCTACTTCCTGATGGTCATTTTGGGCTACACGAGGGCTACTCAATTCCTGATCTCATTACAGACTTGATTCAAATACAGACAAAAGAGTTGAATTCAAACAGTAAAATAACAGTAACTGCTCTTGACATCAAGACAGCATTTGATCAAGTAAGAGATCAAGGAGCCCTAGCAAAATTGGAGTCAATGGGAATCAGGGGAAACATTCTGCAAGAGCCAATTATTTCAACTGCTTCATCAATGATCTTCCTTCCATCATAAGGTCAAAAGAGATGTCCACTAATAATTGGCATCATTTGACTCCTAAGATATTAAACTACGCTAATATCCAAAAGCAGCAAGACCTGGACAATATGCACGCTTGGGCTGACAAGGGCCATTTAACATTCATGCCACACAACTCCAACAAGAGAAGAACTAACCACTACCCTTCACATTCATTACCATCACTGAACACTCCCCCAACCCACTATGAACATTCTAGTGGTTACCATTGACCAGAAACTGAACTAGACTAGCCACATAAATACTGTGGCTACAAGATAAATCAGAGTCTATGAATCCTACAGTGAGTAAATCACCATCTGACTCTTCATTAGCCTGTGCACCATCTGCAAGATACAGGTCAGGACTGTGATGGAATGCTCTTCATTTGCCTGGATGAGTACAGCTCTAACAACACTCAGAACGTCAACACCATCCAAACAAAGCAGCCTGCATGATTGACTAAGTGGCACAGTGGTTAGAACTGCTGCCTCACAGTGCCAGGCTATAGGTTCGTTTCCAGTCTTGGGTGACTGTGTGGAGTTTGTGTGTTCTTCCCATGTCTGTGCAGATTTCCTCTGACTGTTTGGTCATGATTGACCATGTTAAATTGTCCCTTAGTGCCTAAAGATGTGTAGGTTAGGTGTATTAGCCATGATAAATGCGAAGGGTTACGGGAATAGGGCAGAATGGGGCAAGCCTCTTCAGTGCAGACTTGATGGGCCAAATGACTACCCTCTGCACTGTACAGGTTCTATGATTCCCTTCCAAAAACATTCATTCTCTCTATTACTGATGAACAGTAACAGCAAAGTGTACACCTACAAGGTGCACTGTAGGAATTCACCAAGACACCTTAGGCAGCACCTGCCAAACCTATGATCTAGGATAAAGATGGCAGAGACATGGGAACACTATGAACAGGATGTCAACCCCAAGTCACTAACCATCCTGCTTTGGAAATATATCACCATTTCTTCCCTGTTGCTGGATCAAAATCTTGAAATTCCTTTCTTAACAGCACGGTGGAAATACCTGCACTGTACAAGTTGCAGTGATTCAAGAAAGCAACTCATCACCAACTTCTCAAGAGAAATTAGGGATGGGCAACAAATGCTAACCTAACCAGTGATGGCCGCATCCTATCGATGAACAAAATATTAATAATGTATAATTTTTATTTTCACAGCAACCATACCAGCTTCTCAACCACTAAACATACCTTGCTCCAGAGAGAACTTGTCTGTGCAACCACTTTCCAAAACTGACAAACTTGTGCACATCTTACCAGATCCCTAACATCAAGATAGCTGAAAACCTAGGAATGAGGAAATATTTAGAAAACCGTTATTGAATCACAATTGCAGTACATTTAACTGTTAAATTAACTTTGCAATCATCAGCATGTGTTTTTCCAGTCTATCAATATCAAGCCTAAGAAATTGTTTGATGAAGCAAGTTAAAAATCTCCTTGATATTTTGTCTCCATTTTTGATAATAGACTGATCACCAATATTTATCATAATTCCATTGACTCTCACAGCTATAACTCCTTCCATACTACTTCCTGTAAGGGTTCTATCCCATTTTCCTGGCCCCTATTCCAAAGTTGCCATCTTGAAAATGGCACTTCTTGCATATTCAAGATTTCCACTCTTCTGCTAATGAGGGTATTAAACCAGTTCAGACCCATTTCTCATATTTGTACCCTCACCCCTTCCTTTCCCTCCCAGAACCATGAGAAGGTTCCTTTGTCCTCCCCTTTTCATTTCACCAGCCTTCACATTCAAACGATCATTCTCCAGCATCTCTGCCAACGTAAGCATAATGCCATCATGAAACATATCCATCAGCATTCAGCAGGGACTGCTCACTCAGTGACATCCTGGTCCCCTCCTCCATCATCCCTCACTCCTCATATCCTTCCCAAGTCACCCTCCTTTGTAATTGCAGAAGGTGTAACACTTGCCCTTTTAACTTCTCATTCCTCACGATTAAGGCCTCAAACATACCTTTTAGAGGAAGCAACATTTCCCTAACACTTTCTTCAATTTAGTCTATAATATTAATTGCTCCAAATGCAGTCTCTTGATAACTGAAGAGACTAAATGCAGACTGAGCAACTGGTCTGCAGAACACCTTTGCTCAATTTGCAATAATGACTCTGTTGCATGCCTCTTCAACTCAGCATCATTTCTACATGTCCATCCTTGGCCTGTTGCAAGCTCCAGTGAGGTCCCAAGCAACTTGGAGGAGCAGCACTTCATCTTCCAATTAGGTACATTACAGCCATTGAGATTCAATACTGAGTTCAATAACTTTAGACTATGATGTACTTTCTTCGTATTAACCTTTTCTTTTAATACAATTTTTTTCCCCACATAACACCACTAGCCCCTCCCACCATACTGAGCTATCTGTCACTTGTTCGTAAATTCCTTTCATTGAGCACTAATCTTTGTTATCTTGTAGACACATTCTACTTTCTTACCTTGATGCCACTGTCAGAACCTTCTATAGTCCTTAATGTTGCCATTAACACTTCCTCCATCTTGTCCCCAATACATGGGACAAGTGTCATGTTGCTATCTTTCCCAGCTCCCATCTATCACTGACTTCCACCTTCCTCCATTTACTCCATCTCCTTTTATACACTATATAATCTATCACATTCCTCTTTCTCTTTAGCTTTGAAGAAGTCGTACGGACTTGAAATTATAACTATTTCTGTTTCTGCTGTAAGAAGTCTCACAACACCAGGTTAGAATCCAACCAGTTTATTTGATAGTAATCTCACAAGCTTTCAGAAATGGTGTTCCTTTGTCAAGTACGTGGAAGGTTCTGATCAGGGAAGGGCATATAAAGTCACACACAGTTTACAAAATACTGATTAGAATGCAAGTCTTTACAGCTAACCCATTATTCAAGTCTTGAAGATGCAGACAATGTGAGTGGAGATAGCATTAGCATAGGTTAAAGAGATGCATATTGTCTCCAGACAGGGCAGTAAGTGAGATTTTACAAGCCCAGGCAAGTTATGGAGGTTTACAGATAGTGCGGCATGAACCCAAGATCCCAGTTGAGGCTGTCCTCATGTGTGCAGAACTTGGCTTTCAGTCTGCTCAGCGACGCTGCGCTGTCATGTGGTCGCTGAGCAGAGACTGATAGCCAAGTTCCGCACACGAGGACAGTCTCAACTGGGATCTTAGGTTCATGCCACGCTATCTGTAAATCCCCATAACTTGCCTGGACTTGTAAAATCTCACTTACTTCCCTGTCTGGAGACAATACGCATCTCTTTAACCTATGTTAATGCTATCTTCACTCACATTGTCTGCATCTTTAAGACTTGAATAGAAGGTTAGCTGTAAAGACTTGCATTCTAATCAGTATTCTGTAAACTGTGTGTGACGTTATATGCCCTTCTCTGATCACATCTGATGAAGGAACGCCATTTCTGAAAGCTTGTGAGATTACTATCAACTGAACTGGTTGGACTCTAACCTGGTGTTGTGAGATTTCTTACTGTGTTTAGCCCAGTCTAACGCCGGCATCTCTACATCATATCTGTCTGTGCTGCCAGATCAGCTGAGTTTTTCCAAAATTTTCTGTTTCTAATTCAGATTTCCAGCATGCGCACGCAACGTTGTATAAATTCTCCAGTTATGTTTATCATACCATCTAATAATAGCTGAATTAGAACTTGTATCCAAATCAGGATTTCAAAAAAAATCTACTTTACCTAAATATAATCTATTTAGAGTGAAGGTGTTTATCATGCTCAAATTTCACATGTACTAGATAAAGTAATCCTGAAGTTCAAAACAGCTTTTGAATACTTTCAATCTGAATATAAGATTTTGACGTTGAAACAACCAAATTATATTCCCAGAATCTTATCATTTGCAAAAATTATACAATCCTTTTACAGAATCGTTACAGTACAAAGGAGGCCATTCAGCCCATTGAGTCTGTACCGACCACAATCCCATCCCGGCTCTATTATTGCAACTCCACATATTTCCCCTGCTAACTCCCTGACACTAGGATCAATTTAGCCTGGCCAATCAACCTAACCTGCACATCTTTGGACTGTGAGAGGAAACCAGATCACCTGTGAACATAATACTAGCTTTTCCAACCTCCAGCTATTGTTTATTGATATTCTGGTGTGCTAGGGGCAATATATGTGCACTCAAGGATTCATTGGACACAAAGAAAGCTAGCCATTGCTGCAAATCCCCATGATCTCTTGTTTTGACTGTTAAGATCAATGGGCAGTACATGTACCAGCTAGCCCTAGGAAAAGAGAATTTGTGACTGTTCAATACTGATTTGTAGAGATAGGGGAGATTTCTTATATAGCAGACCGGAAGGAGCCAATGACAAAGAAAACCAGGCCTACTAAGGCCGTTGTTCGCCTTCTTCCAATAGTTCCCACATCAAATTAAACCACCAACAATGTCACCCATGGTAAATATTGCTTCAGTAACTCTGAGAGACTAATCCTGCTCGTTTCTGCTGGTGGTTGGGGGTACTGGATAATAAATCCATGGGTTTGTATTAAAGTTCATTTGAGGTCCTTTATTTCTGACTCTTTAAAAGTTTGCTGCATTTTAATGAAATTTTATAACCCTTAAAGTAGGAAGAAAGCTATGCTGCTCCTGTTTTAACTAAACAATTTTAATTTAGTTGGAAACAGCATTCCAGAAAGTGCCACAAAACATAGAACATGCAAAGAGGAAGAAAGCAAGTCTTAAATTAAACAAGATTCCAAAAACCATGGAGCAACAGGAAAAATCCCCAAGGAAAAGCTGGGACAAATACAAGGAGGAATAGAGGGAGAGGCTACAAGTTCAAAAAAAGAGCTTCTTGGTGCAGGTCTGGAATAATGTGGGTTTGCAAAAAACCAGGAGATCAGTGGAGACACCAAAGATTGGTGACTTTGTACTATAGGCCTGTATAGCAGTGGTGTTATATAGGTACAGATAGGTATCAGAAAAATTGGCAGGCTAAGCTTGAATGCACATGGCAGAGTATCATGAGAAGGAGAGGCTGCAATCCCAGAGGTGGATTCTTGGTGAAGACATCTAAAAGAAAGCATCATTTGGGAGAAGATTCCAATGTGTGTTCTTTGCGAAGAGATTGGAAACTCTTTTGTGAACAATTGATTTTCTGTGAGACAAATTGGTTCATATTGTGACAAGCACCGAGCTGGGCTGTAGGTGAAGAAAAATATTCAGAAATTGTTTTGGACGGCACTTGTCATTTACTTTCAGAATGTAGTATGTCTGACTGCAGTTCTCTTATTGGTTTACATGAATTGTGTATTATTGTGAATATTAAAGTATGAGATGGATTTGTAACTTGTGTAATTCTTATGGATCTATAGATATTTCTAAAGGTATGTTGTGGGTGCAGCAGTAGTGTATGTTGTTCATGTTTTGTTTAATAAAATGTTTTATTCTTTCATTAAAAGCTCATTAACAATCTTTATGATTCCGTTTAGTCGTTAACCTCCATATTTTTGAGCAAAAGATAAAAGTTAGGATCTATCAAGCTGGGCTCCACCCTGTGATCTGACTTGTCCAGTAGTAACATCAGCTGGGATCATAACACTTTGAGGACAGATTGTCTTCATTGGCCAAAGCTTCCCATTTCTCAGTAAATGCTTCTGCATTGACTTCTCGTAGAACGCTCTAATGAAATTGCTCTGCCACTTCTATCACATGGTCTTCTTCCTGTTTATCACTGGAGGGGTTCTTCCACTTCCCACTTCTCAGTATATGTGCTGTGCCACCTTCTCCCTGAATGCTCCAGTGAAGTCTCTCTGGTGCCCCTATTAGATGCTCTTCCTCCCATTTATCACTGGAAGGATTCTTCACTTCCCACTTCTCAGATGTTGCTGTGCTGACTTCTCTCGCGATTCTTCAGTGAAGTCCCTTTGCCGTCTCAACCAGAAGTTCTTCTTCTAGTTTATCACTGGAAGGGCTCTTCTGCTTCCCACTTCTCAGTAAATATTGCTGCGCTGACTTCTCCCAGAATGTTCCAATTAAGTTTCTCTGCCACCTCTACCTCAGGGAATGAAATCCAAAAGGCACAAATATAAGGTGAAATTGCGATAAAATCAAGGAATACCCCGAAAATGGATGGCCTAAATACTTTCCAAATAATGTAACCCTGAAATAGTATTTCAAACAATTAAGACATCTCAGAGTCATGGATCCAAAAGAGAAAATGCTGGCGAATCTCAGCAGGTCTGGCAGCATCTGTAAGGAGAGAAAAGAGCTGATGCTTTGAGTTCAGATGATCTTTGTCAAACTCAAAATGAGCTTTGGATGAGTAATGTCATGGATGACTTGGACTGCAAAATTTCAACTGGTGGCCTGGGATTCCACATCACCTGTGCAATCCATTGCCAGCTGTAAAGAAAACCATCATGGTATCCACAATTCCATCCAGGCTGTGGGAACATCTCAGGATGCATTTTTGCACTCAAGGAAAAAGACATTCTTCATACTTGTTGACAACCATTCTGGATGGATTGTGGTCAAATGTCTTCATAAGCCCTTACGACATAGTCTAATTCTGCTCCTACCTGGCCCACCAAGTTGGCTCTGCCATTCAATCATGGCTGATATTTTTCTCAACTCTATTTTCCTATCTTTTCCCCATAACCCTGATCCCCTTACTAATTAAGAACTTATCTATTTCTGTCTTAAAGATATTCAATGATCTGGCCTCCACAGCCTTCTGTAGCAGAGTTCTACAAATTCACCACTCTCTAGCTTAAGAGATTTCTTCTTATCTCTGTTTTATAGGATTGTCCTTTTAGCCTGAAATTGTGCCTCTGGTTTTAGCTTTTCCTACCAATGGAAACATCCTCTGCATGTGCACTCTGTCCATACCTCACAATATCCTGTAAGTTTCAATAAGATCCCTCTCATTCTTCTAAACTCCAACGAGTATGGACCCAGAGCCCTCAACTGTTCTTCATATGACAAGCTCTTCATTCCAGGGATCATTTTTGTGAACCTTCTCTGGATCTTTTCCAAGGCCAGAAAGTTGCTATTTAGGAAATTTCTCCATTTAGAAAATAGTCAATGGACCTTATTTTACCATTGCATTACATCCAAAGTCGGCTGTGAGGCCCTTAATATGATCTGCGCCCATGTCTGTGCAGATGGCTACTTTACCTGCATGCATTTAAATTGAATTAATGAACTGTCCACCCATTTCTCCCTTTAACACTGCTTTCGCCGATCCAGCATCGCACCAAAATGAACATGCTGAATAAAATTGGGAGCTTCCAATGGCTCTCTGACTGAGATTGGTGCGGCGGGGGTGGATGGGTGGGTGGGTGGAGGAATCAGATCATTCTCTGATTAGGGGAGAGAGGAGTGGGTGGATCAGATGTAACTCTGGTGGGGAGTGGGGAAGGAGGACCAATTGTTATCTGGTTTGGGGGAGTGATCATTGTCTGGTCGGGAGGTGGGGGGGAGTGAGGGCCGATTGTTGTCTGGTGGGTGGGGAGGGCTGGTCATTGTCTAGCTGGGGGAGGGGAAGAGGGAGGCAAGTCACATCATTCTCTGCTGAGGGAGTGGAGAGGAAAGTGGAAACGGATCAGATATTCCCCTTAGAGGGGAGAGTGAGGTCAGATCATTCTCTGTGGGGGAGAGGGGGCAGTGAGGACAGAGCATTCTGCAGTGAGTAGGGCAGTGAGGGCAGATCATTCCCTGTGGAGCAGGGGGGGAAGTGAGAGCAGATTATTCTCTGGGGGGTGGAAGCTAAGTGAGGCCAGATCATTCTCAGTTTTGGGATGGGGGGGGGGGGGAGGAGGAGCCAGATAAGATGTATCTCTGGTGGGAGGGGGGCTGCAGGGCAGATGAATCACTGGTGGGGGGGACTGAGAGGGGCAGCAGGGTCGCTGCCACTCTGAGGGCAATCATGAGGGTGGGGGGGGGGGGGGGGGGGGGAGGAGCAGCGGGTCATAATTGGTCTGGGTAGTGGGTGGGGTGGATAAAGATGTCTGTGGGTCCATCGCTCCCGGGCCACTTTTTGCGGCTTGGGAATGATCTAATACAGGTGCACTTTTCCAAATTTTTCTCTAATTGCACATGCGTAGTTCAGAGCTCCCATTGTTTTGGGCATGATAAGCCCCACACACAGCACGAATGGGATCTGCAATTTTATTTTCAGGCTATGTGTGTATGGGGACACCTGAAAGTAGATTTCTAAGTCGGATCTGAACTGCGCCCAGATTCAGCCCAGAATGAAAATTATAAAATCAGGCCCAATGTTCCATTCCTCCTTCCAAAGTGCATAACCTCACACTTTTCCACATTGTATTCTATCTGCCACTTCTCTGCTCACCATCCTAACCTGTCCAAGTCCTTCTACAATCCCCCGCTTCCTCAACATTACCTATCCCTCTATTCATGGTCAAACATCAGAAGGAATCATTAAATCACTAAAGGAATTTCTAGCCATACATGGCATTTCAAATTTAGTAGTTTCAGACTAGCGATTTCCAATCTTTCATAGGTCTTGGGCCACCTCCTATAACTATATAAAAAAATTGAGGCACACCTATTTTCTCTGTCTTTTTCCCTTACTGGGAACATTATTTTTAACTTCTTCCTGCCCTCTTGCTTGTTTGTTTTAACCTCTCCCTGTCTCACTCACTTCTAAGAGCATATTAGGTAGCTGCCCTCACCTGGGATCTGAGGTTCATGTCACACTATCTGTAACCTCCTTGACTTGCCTGGGCTTGTAAAATCTCACTTGAGACAATACACATCTCTTTAACCTATGCTAATACCATCTCCACCCATATTGTCTGCATCTTTAAGACTTGAATAGCAGGTTAGCTGCAAAGACTTGTATTCTAATCAGTATTCTGTAAACCGTGTATGTACTTACATGCCTTTCTCAGATCAGAACCTTCCATATACTTGACGAAGGAACACCGTTTCTGAAAACTTGTGGGAATACTATCAAATAAACTGGTTGGACTTAAACCTGGTGTTGTGAGACTTCTTACTGTGTTTACCCCAGTCCAGCGTTGGCATCTCTACATCGCTCACTTCTCCCAGGGCTTTTGCACCCTTTAAGTTTTTGAGGACAAAGAAGGGGTAAGAACTCACTGTGCATGATTAAAGATAACCCGACCAGCAATGGATATACTGTGCTGAGAAAGGATAAAAAGAGGGCCAGGTTTGGGGCCTTCACCTGCCTTCTTAGGAGTAGAAACAGCCGGACCTGTGAGGGACACACTGTGCTGAGGCAACGCGCTGAGAATGAAAGCATTTCAGGAGTGAGCTTACAGGAAAGCAGTAATTTCACTGATTGATAAATAACTACTAATTTGAATTATCTATTCTAAGTTTCTTTCAGATCAAAGGTTAGAAAGAAAATATTTTACAGAAGCTGAAAGCCTACTGATTAAAAAAAAAACACATTAAAAACAAATTAAATAAAATAGAGATGGAGGGTCAGGCAATGTGTTGTACTTGCATGATGTGGGAACTGGGGCCCCAGCTATTAATGAGCAGCTATTACTGTAGTTCCCAGTAAACACATCGATAGTAAATGTTGATTGCTTGAGGAATAGCTGCTCAGAATTGAAGAGCTGGAGTCTGAGCTTCAGAAGTTCCAACACATCAGTGAGGGAGACAGCTGCTGTGTTTCAGAAGTCAGTCACACTCCTTAGATTAACTACCCTGAATTCAGCCCGTGGTCAGGGACAGGGGATTATGACTGTGAAAGAGGCGTATAGAGAGATCCGAGGGACAGCACTGCAGGAACCTCAGTTCTTGTACCTGGCTAACATTTACGAGATTCTTGCTCCTTGTGTAGATGACAGAAGGGACTGTACGAAAGATGAACAAGCTGACTATGACTCAATGATGACCACATGGTTCAAGGAGAGAAAAGATAAGTGTAGTGGGGATAGTACAGTCAAGGGAATAGACACTGTTCTCTGTAGCCACAATCCAGAGTCTCAAAGACTGTATTTGGGACATGTGGATTGGGCTGAGAGGAACTTAAGGTGGGAAAGGGAGGATCCAATGGTCATGGTCCATGCAAGCACCAACAATATTGGTAGAACGAGAAAGCAGGTTCAGTGTACACAATTTGAGTAATTAGGCACTGAATTAAAGATCAGTGGCTCCAAGATGATAATTCTGGATTATTACCTGAGCTATGTGCAAACGGGCAAAGGGAACAAAGAATTATAGCAATGAATACATAGCTCTGGTGTGGGAAAAGTGATTATTGGTTTGTGGGACATTGGTATCAGTATCGGAGAAAGTGGGGGGTATACCATCAGGACAGCCTGTATCTGAATCATGCTAGGACTAGTATTCTTGCAGAATGTATAACTTGGGAAGTACAGAAGGCTTTAAACTAAAGAGTCGGGGTGAGGGGTTGCTTGAAAAATTGGGAAATCAAAGTAAAAGGCAGGTTAGTGATCGGTCTGAATGTCAACAGAAAACTACAAGTAGAGACAGATCGTATGAACATTACATCAAGGACTCATACAGGAGGCCTAATTAGGAAGGGGAAAGTTGAGAAAACAGAAAAATCTGGGGTATATGAGAGTGCGGCATATACCCGCTTGACTATCAACTTGACTATCAGTGTGACAGGCCAGGGCAGGAAACGTAAAACAAAAGTATGCAATACAGAGCAAATTCAGAGTTGTAAATAACTAGAGGACAGTTTAACATATATTGTTGACAAGATGTTGGAGTCATTAATCAAAGGCCCTTTGGCCCATCAAGCCTGCAGTGATATGTGGTTTCTATTGCTCTGTTCACTTCCCATTCATGTGTCAATCAAAATACATCTTGAATATTGCTAACATGCCTGCTTCTACCACCTCCGCTGGCAGTGAGTTCCAATGTGAATACAATTGTGGCTTTTTGAAACAGAACATTGCACAGTCAGGCCGCAACAGCTGCAATAAAGATGGAACATGAGAAAGAAAAGATACGAATTGATTTTCGAGGGCAGCATGGTGGCACGGTGGTTAGCAATGCTGCCTCACAGCGCCAGGAACCGGATTCAATTTCCAGCTGATATCCATGTGGCAAAATCCTGCAGGTTTCATATGCAAATGAAAATCAACCTTAAGTAATAGATACTGAATATTTGGTTTAAGCATTGCAAGTAGCTACAAAATAAAAGAAATTGTGTTTAACTATCTAAAGTCAACTTTGTGCCTTTATATGCTAGTAGAGATTAACATACACAGGTTTGTCCAACAGCTACAACATAAAGGGCCAATCATTTAAAACTGAGGTGCATCGAAATTTCTTCTCGCAGAGGATAGCGAATTTCTGGAATTCTCATCCCCAAAGGGTGGTAGAGATTATATCATTAGAAGTATTTGAAGTAGAGGTGGATAAATATTTGATAGATCAAGCAAAAGAGGGCAACAAGGAAATTGTACAGAAGAGAAGTTGAGGCCGGAATAGATCAGCCATGATTGTATTGAATGGAAGTCCAGTTTCAAAAGTTTAACAACAATAATAATCATACAAAGCAATAACTCCTTTAATCTTTTGTTCCCTACACTTCTTCTAGATTTTCTCTCAGTATCTGCAGCACAGGTGGAAGTAGCCTTCTGGCAAGTTTGCCCTTTTAGTCTTGGATGACTTTGGCAGGTATCCTCTAGAGACCAGACATTGGGAGGGCCCCAACTTCCTTTGACTCTTTTGATATGAGGCAAGTATTCCCTTCAGTCACAGAGGGCAAAGCTGAAGGGGTCACAAGCAAGAGAGGATTCTGAAGGAAAGTACTGAGTGAAGGTCTCAGAAGTATCCAACAGAATGTGAGGCCCTGCCTCAACTAGATCTGGTATCTGTCCCTAGGCTGGTGAAGGGTGCATGTGACTGCTGTGATGATTCTCCAGGTGCACTTTGATCCTCCTCCCCAATGTCCTCAGTTCTCTGTGGACTGGATGAATTTCTGGACAGAGCATCTTCTCCTGGCCTCCCCCTCTTCTTTCAAGCACCTGTAAATGAGGGAGGAAAGACAGCAAGTGACTGCATGAGCTGCAGTCATCAAGGAACAAGTATGATCCAGAGGTTTCTTTCTGACCACATTATGCATGGAATCTTTGCTGGATGGATGAAGCTTCTCCATCTGCATAGTTCACCCCCTTAGCTACCAGCAGAGCTGCCAGCTCCTCTAAATATATAATGTTTCTCAGTGCAAGCACCCTTCTGTCTTCTCTTTCTCTCTCTCTCTTTACTGCTGTGCTGTAACTTGTCCTACGCAAAGAGAGAAGATGATGTTAAGAACAATGGGGCTTGATGCATCTTTCTCATGCTTTCAGTCTCATAAATAATCCACTGGATTGTATGCCACATAATTCATGGACTGCAAGTTCTCCACAAAGGTTCTGAAGCAGCACCCTCCAGAGTGTGTGATCCCATGCAGATATCCTATATTCATAGAAATATATAATTGACAGTACTTGCTGGTGTTCTCAACACCTAACTCACTTCCTCACCCCTAGGCAGCAGCTGAGCTATCTGTGTTGAAGAATCAGGGACCCACAGCAGCTTTTTCATCTGCAGACTTCATGGACTACAGTGGGTCTACGAAAGATTACCTTATTGTATTGAGTAGCTCTTCTATGTTTTGGGCCACCCTTACCATTGAGATCCATATCCCTCCACATTCAGTGAGATGTGTGAGTAGTTGAGGGAATAATTATCTTGACACATAGATGAGATCTATGTGCCACGGAATCCTCCAATGAAAAATAATGGCACTGATCACCCTGGTGACTTCTTCCTGTGCAGCATTGATCACAAGGTTCAGCCTCGTCCTTCCATTTTCATGGTATGGAATGCCTCTTTTGGCCTCTATAACATTGAGCAGCACACTGAGGAAAGTGTCACTAAATTTAAGAGCTGGAGTTCCCTGGGATCAGTGGGCCATCTCCTCCTTCCATGACAGATTCATGTGAAAGAAGTTGATGTCTAGGTGCCTTTTACATATTACACTTGGATATGATGGTGCAGCGCACATCATTCACCGTACATGCCGTGCATCACATCAATAAACCCCTAATTGCATAATTAATCAGACCAGCATCACATGAATTTTCACTGGGCTCTGCAGTGGTAAACGCTCTTGGTTCCTGCCCTCTCTGCAGGACTTAATGACAAGGGCACCATCCATCTGGCACAAACATAGAAAGGCTACTCAACATGAGATGGTAATGCCCTGTGGAAAATCCCAGACATATAGAAAATCTCCGGCCTATGTACCACATTATCAATTTTGTATCATGTGCAAACTTCAAGATTGTACTTCCTGCACCCAAGACCAAGTCATTTACAAACAACAAGAAAGCTAATATTGGTATCAGGGAATCCCATTGCACATTTCTTCTGCAGCTAGAAAATCACTACTCTCTGCCGCTTAAAAGTTTAACTGACTACATAGCCAAGTTTACCACTATTCATTGTAATATCACGTGCTTTTATTTTCCAAATAAATCTGTAAGTGGTATATCATTAAGTGCCTTTTGAAAATCTACACCTTTCACAGAACTAACGCCCATACTGGAATTTTCAGACTAGATAAAGCAATAAATCAGTTGAATTATTCAAAGGTCCATTAAACACAAGTTTTGAAAAAATATTTAAGTTTATTGATGTTATACTTCTGTATTTTAAATAAACTGCTCTTACATGTACAAATTACTATAAAATCTGTTGAATACTGCTGTGTATTCTATTTTACACTGAACCCACAAAGCCTAACAGGTGATAACAGAACTGTATCTTTAAAATTTGAGTCAATACTCTGGTTTTAGCAACTGTGCCACAGGAGTACAAGAGGGAGAGATCTGTGTTTATCAATCTGCTCCACTATATATAATTCTAGGGTGGTTTATTATGTGAAAAGGATAGCACCCATAACATCTTACAGTGTTACTGCAGACAAAGCTTGAGAGAGAAACTGAATTTCAAAGAGTGCCTTGTTCTTCAGTTGAGATGCAGGTAGTTAGACCAAGATAAATATTTAATGTTGACCTGTTTCTTCATCAATTTCCCATTTTCTCCACTGCCAACTGACTTCTTGGATATAAATTCCCACTGCAATTTGAATATGCTGATGTTAGATCCATTTATGATACTTGTGCAGCCTATTTACTTGCATCATGCTGACATACATACTTCATTAAACACTGCAAGGATTGCAACATGAGTTGTCGGGTAGAACAAGTTTCTCTCATTCCATTGGAATTTCACAATACAGCTGGAAGGGAACTGAAACAGCTTCCAATTGAAATTCCCTCATCTGCACAAATTATTTCTATTTCCAGGATTGGTCAGAATTTTTAAACTTTGATTTCTGATATCCTCATTTGTATTTATTTACAGACATATAAAGTATCATTTAAGTATCCGTTAATGTAATATACCAGAATTAAAGTAAATCAAATAGAAATATAATACACTACCTTTAGTGCAGCTGGCCAAGGTATGAGGAAAATAATATCTTTCACACCTGCCAAATGTATATCACTCTCATCATCCAATTCCCCTCGTTCCAGGCGCTATAAGGAGAGAAAACAGCAGTAAATGTAAAACACAGTGAAATCTGACATTATGGCAACACACAAATTTTTTAAAACTCATGCATTAAAGCATTATCTCTTTAACATTAATGCAAGATAGTGCAAGCAGTCATTTTGCCAGTCACTTGCTGCAGCATAAATTGGATGTCTGATAAATTCCAGCAGGAATCTCAAGCTGCTGCAACTTCAGCACTTTGTACAATAGCATACCTTCCATAGGAGAACAGAACTAGTAGCACTGGAAATGCCCATGTCAAGCAAACACTTAATTATTTATTTACTAACATATCATCCTGCAAGGCAATTCTCGTAATCTGTCAAGAACAGCAACAATTTTGATTTATACATATTATTTAATATACACTTATGCTGACATGAGCATAATTTAGCAGTGGTGGAAGGGGCAGTGAAATTATCAGGCTTAGAGGCCTGATAATAACATTCAAATTTATGAAAATAGAGTTCCCAATGTTGAACATATGGATTCCCATTACATCATTTGGGGAGTTTGTTTGATTTGTTTTGATTTATTATTGTCACATGCATTAACATATAGTGAAAACAAAACATACCATTCATAAAAAAGGAAACAAGAGAGTGCAGAATGTAGTGTTACAGTCATAGCAGTCTTCTGAGAAAGTAAACGCATTAGTGGGTTTTCTTAACTAAAGTGTCATCATAGAAGGTACCAGGACAGATTTTTGGTAATCTGATCACCTAAAAACTTGAAGCTCTCAACACTTTCTGTTTCATCCCTATTTATATAGAGGCATGTTCTCCTTTAGGCTTCCTGAAGTCCGATGACAATCTCCTTCATTTTGTTGACATTGAGGGAGAGATTATTGTTGCTGCGCCAGTTCACCAGATTCTCTATCTCATTCCTTAACTCTGTCTCATCATTGTTTGAGATCCGACCCACTACAGCGGTGTCATCAGCAAACTTGAAAATGAATTGGAGGGGAATTTGGCCACACGTTCGTAGGTGTATAAGGAGTATCGTAGGGGGCTGAGAACACAGGTTTGTGGGGCACCAACGTTGAAGATGATCGTGGTGTTATTGCCTATCCTTACTAATTGTGGTCTGAGAGTTAGGAAGTTCAGGATCCAGTTGCAGAGAGAGAGGCCGAGGGACAGACCACAAAGTTTGGAGTTGAGACTTTGGGCCTTTTGCAAAATTTTCCACTCCCATCACTGAATCTGCTGAGAGGAATGAGAGCAGAAAATCCTGGCCTTTGCTTCCATTCCATTTGAGGAAGAGAGTTCCAAAGACTCATCATCCTTTGAGAGAAAAAGTTTCACCTTATCTCTGTCTTAAATGCACGAGTAAAGTCTGGCAACACCAATTTTAAATCCAACCGATTTTTTTGATAGTAAATCCTATCGATTTACTATCAAATAAATCGGTTGGATTTAAAATTAGTGTTGCCAGACTTTACTGAGTTTACCCCAGTCCAACGCCGGCATCTCTACATCATTAACATCTACGTCTACATGACCCAGAAATAACCTTTCGATCTCTATACTGAATGTGGAATAAATGGGGATTGATATCTCGTAGGGAGGAAAGAGGTGGTGGACATTCCCAATTTGCACAAAATATGCACATCCTCCAATTAATAAATACCCCCTTTCCTTCACACCTTTTCAAAACTGTTACAATTCCAGTTGATATTACTACAGAATAGGAAGATCCCAGAATGGAATTCTGGCTTAAAGGATTGTAATTTTTACTTTTTATGGAAAATGTAGATAAACTGAGTCACAGGAATGCCAATTAACTTTTAACAACCGAAGAAAGCAAAATGTTTGACCATTATATTATACTCCTTCATTCCAACTAATCTGCATAAGTGTATACAGATTTCAAAGAACCACATATTACACAATGTATCCCAGAAGTTCTCAACCAGTGTGTTGCAGAATATTGATGTGCCGTGGAGGCCCCGCGAGTATGCCACAAAATAAGATTAAAAATTATTAAACATTAATGTAAATAAATTAAATCTAATCTTTGCTTTCAAGTCAGCATCTCCAACGAATCATGAGCCTCCCAAGTATGCAGCAGCTGGGAATGGGCCGCACTTGCACGGTTCATATTTTTTTTACATTGTTCAGCCACGTGCATATGTGCCTGGACCTAACTGATATAAAAAATCATAATTGTACATGTGTAGCTGGTGCATGCACAGTTCAGATTAGCAACATAAAGCATTCTGACCTGTACATGTGCAGCCCTTCCCTGGCTGGCACACACACATAAAATCTTAAGTTTTTTGGGAATTTGAGATCCCACCTGGAGTTGATGATAAAGGCTACATGCACTTGCACAAAAACACAAAAAGGGCACAAATGCTTGGGAGAAGCAAGGGAGGCGGGGAGAGGTTAAAAACAAAACAGGAGAGAAGATGGGAAGAAGTTAAAAAAGAAGTTCCCAATAACAGAAGACAACAGGTAAAAAACAGGAATCAATAAAATTAAGAAAAGGAGAAACAGGCTGTAATATTTTATTTGATATGCAAATGATGATTAGGCTTTCACTGTAACTTCTTAAATTAATAAAAATTGTATTAAATTGTGGCTTGACATGTTTTTAGAGATTGAAAAGGCAGTTCAGTTGATGAAAATAGGTGTGCCCCAAAATTTTCTATAGTATAAAGGTGTGTCATAATGTAAAAAAGATATGATATATCTTATATTATAATGTTCTCAGTAAATATAAAGTCCCTATTATCCAAAGACAGCATTGTGGCACAGTGGTTTGCACTGCTGCCTCACAGCACCACGGTCATTGTCTGTATAGATTTTGCATGTTCTTGCCATGTCTGCATGAGTTTCCTCTGGGTGCTCCTGTTTCCTCTCTCAGACTGAAAGAAGTGCTGTTGCCATGCTAAATTCTTCCTCAGTGTACTCAATCAGGTGCTGGAGTATGGCAAGTAGGAGGTTTCCACAGTAACTTCATTGCAGTATTAATGTAAGCTACTAGTGACACTAATAAATAAACTGAAAAAAATAGGCTAACTGTGGTCAGACAATAATCCATTTGAAGCCAAGGGTTGAATTTTCTCATAATTTGTCTGTGTCAGGCTTTGCCTGAGAAACAAGCATTTACCTCTCCAGATGTATTGCTGAGTTTTCAGACAAGATCTTGACAAAGAAAAATTATGGGAGAATGATAAATGTTGGCAATCTGGCAGAATAGGACCTGATAGATCCAGTAAGGCTGACTCCAGAGAGATTGAGGCACCATCTTTAAAGGCCACCTCCTCACCCCCGCCAACACTGCAAAGATATTTTCATGGAACTATTGTGAACCTTACCGAAGCTATAGTCTTGAAATTCCGAGAGGGGGGGGAATCATGTGGCAGGAGGGCCCTTCATTAATAGCAAGTTCATTACATTGTATATAAGGTTCTTGAAAGCAAGAATTTCATTTCCTGCTGTTTATGAACATGGGCACAAAATTGCCCTCCAAGTGGTAGTTAGATGCGACCCAATTGAACTTCTGTGGATATCTCAACAAAGCCGGCTAGTGGATTGTTATCTTGCGAGACAACTGGCTTCACTGAATTCCAGCTTCAGCATGAGTGTTTCTAAACTCCATTCTCAAAAAGACATATGTTAGAATCTCCATTCAAATAGTGCTTTCTTTCAGCAGTTTTCAGGATCCACCTCCAGGTTTTACAACTCCCCTTTCAGTTATGCCTTTTTTTTCATAGCCAGCTGCTTTCAAACTTTCACACCAACTCTCAGGGATTCAGCCAACAATTGTTTCATAATTACTTAAACCTTTTACTTCACAGGTTGTAGTAAGATACTACCAACTTTTGGAGGCTTCAGATATTACTGGCCTTTCACTAGCTAACTCCACCAAGTCTGCATTTTTCAGTTCTGATTTTAATTTCAACAAACAGTACCCTGATCCAATGTTCCTTTTTACTTCAGTCTTCTTGGAAACTTTGTTTCATTTTCAAGTATCTAGAACTTCACTTGTCTGATGCAGAGCACCGAAGGAGATCCATGTCAACCCTTTGCTAAATTGTTATGAATAGAGAGAGGTAAATAAAATCCTTTCTCCTTACCTCTCGGTTGGATGCAACAACTAAAAGTCAGTTCCCCAATATCAAGATGAAATGTTGGCATTTTGTTCTTTGGGCTTTAAAGATGGTGGGAGATTCCCGAAGGATAGTGTCTGAATGCATTAGCATGTCATGCACAACCATGAAAAGGCTATCTTATTGGAATTTTAAGTTCCCCCACAAAATTATGGCCAGGATTCTCCTGGCACACTGTACCAGTAGATGCTATTTCGGAGGGTCGGTGCAAACTTGATGGTCAAATGGCCTCCTTCTGCATTGTAGGGATTCTATGGGAGTGTCTGGAGGTGGGCAAAGAGAGTTCAGGGAAATGGGAAAACAGGTGTTCGGAGGCTCTTGAGAAAGAGTTTCTGGCAGAAGGGAGGAGGAGGGACTGTCCATGGAAGAGGAAGTGGGGAGAGAGTTTCAGAGAAGATGGAAAGAGAATGATTTAAAGTTGTCTGTGCTGTGATGTGGGATCCTGCGTTTTGAACTTGTGTACTGACCAGGTAAGGTAATAGTGTCAGTTTGGCAGGTCCCGTTTGATAGTCTGATAGGTGAAGGTTTCATTTCAAAGCAGAGGTCACAAAGACAGATTAGACAGATGGCTTGGATAATGTGAGAGATCACGATGGGCACAGAGATGATAACAATTGTTGGCTGTAAGTGGAGGCAACAAATATGGAGCTGGATGGATCGAGGATAACAGGGAGGATCCAGAGTGAGGGAGAGGAAAGAATGGTACTGTTGGGCAAGTCAAAGGCATTGGTGGGTGACAGGGCAAAATTGGAAAATGGTGGAGTAGTTTATATGGTGAGATGGACCAATTTTCAAATGTTTATATTTATTCGTGGTACATGGGTATCGCTGCCTGATCAGCATTTACTGGCCATTTACTGCCTTCTTGAAACGTGCAGTCCACATGCTGAGGATTGACCCACAATGTCATTAGGGAGGAAACTCCAGGATTTTGATTCAGCAACTGCAAAGGAATGGCAATATATTTCCAAGTCAGGGTGGTAAGTGGCTTGGAAGGGAATTTGCAGATAGTGATGACCCCATATATCTGTTGCCCTTGTCCTTCTAGATGGAAATGATTGTTGGTTTTGAACGTGCTGTCTAAAGATCTTTGGTGAAAATCTGACCTTGACTACACTGTTGGTCAGCAAGTGAAATCCCTTGAATGGGAACAGGGTCTTTTCAAGCAGGTGGAGTTCAAGGTCAGCACAAGTGTCCAACTGAAAAGATGCACTAATAATCATGAGACAACTGGATGTCAACCATGCCTAATTGTGTTGTTTCATGATGAAATCCACACGGCAGTGGTTTGTCGCGAACTCATGGGTCTCATAATATTGACATCCCAACAAGGTCTTGAGCAGTTGTTCATTATGTGCCAGTGTGCCATATGCCACACTCAGAAGCAGGAATGAAGGGAAGAAGTGAAGTAAATCCCTCTAAGAGTCTAGCTGGTGAATGGTAGCCAATTCATAATCCAAACCTTATTCCAGCCAGCTGAATGGACATACCTGACAAGGACTTAGGTGGTTAAGTCTTTTTATGATGCCATGGCAATGCTCTCTGTTTGGAGTTTGAGGGAAATGGAAGCAAATCAACTTAACATTTACATTTTTATAAGACCATATCTCCAGCAGAGGTAAAAAGTCAGTTAGAATAATAGTATATGAATGATGTTTCCCTATCTCATCAAATTGGATAACTTTGTCAATGACTCAATAAGGATCTCCCTTTTCTCTTCTCCAGCTCTCTACAATTTAAAAATCCAATAGACAGTAATTTCCATTGAAAGGAACCTCAATGCAAAAATCATCAACTTCTGGAAAGGATAGATTATGTTTTTAAAAAGAAATTGTGTCTGACATTTGCAGTTTTACATGGGCTTCAATTCAACACGTGGAATCTAAATGTAAACCTGCAAAAATTTCTGCTGCAGCAACAGATATCAGCAAAGAATTCATAAACTGAGAGCAATGGGACAAGGGATCAAATTTGGAAATATATGGTAAATCAAAAAGTAAGGCAAAAGGAAATGATATTTTTGGAACCAAAGACCCATAGAATCCCCACAGTGCAGAAAGAAGCCATTTAGCCTATCGAGTCTGCACTGACTCTTCAAAAGAGCACCACACCCAGTCCTTCCTCTCCATCCTATTCCCATAACCCCGTGAATTTACCATAGATAATCCACTTAACCTACCCACCTTTTGACTTCTTATAGGAAATGAAAATCAGACCATGACAGTGAGGAATAGGGCATACAAACATAAAAGCACAGCAACAGATGAGACGGACATTATGAAAAGAATAAAAGAATGAAACTATGAATGCAAGAACTATTTGAAATGCTGCCTTAAACAAAAACAAATGAAACTCAAACATCAAACTAAAACATTATTAAGATGATCAATAATGCACTTTAGATCCACAGTGCCTACTGGGAACAGAAGGCCTCAATGTTGTCAGTGAACACAGCGTGTTCCCTCTCTATGGACACCCATCCATGAATATAGCCATGGTAGAGGGACAGATAGTAGTGAATGACCACCTTGGTCTCCAGCTGCCTGGAGCTACTGACTGCAAATTAAGTCAGGCCCAGGATCAGTTTCATGAGAAGGTCCACCTCCTTGTCCACCCAGTGCGTGTAACTCAGAAGTGTGGGGCTGAAGTGCAAACAAAACTGTAATGAAAGGTATTTTAATAAACTGTAAAAGGGGAGCAGTCTAACACAACCTATGTAGGCAAAGCTCATGGACTCCACAAGACTGCAAAAAGGCATGCTTCTTGGAAGTCTGCTAATCACTGCAATCTACGGTTATGCATGCAATACCCAGGTCCCTAATATTAAGAAGGAGGACTCGTACCTCCGCCACTAGATGTCAACAAGGCATGCTAAGGTGTGTCTAGACAATGGGTGAGGGCAAGGAAGCATAGGTGTGCTCTAGGTCTGTGGTTTACCAATTCAGTGATCTATATCTCTAGGTCATAGGCGGAAGCCAAATTTTTTCCCATGCCTGCACAGGAGGATTTACCATCCACTATGGTGGGGTTCAAGCCTGGAACCCCAGAGCATTATGCTAGGTTTGTAGATTACCAGTTCAGTAACCTATACCACTCTTCTTCATCATCAATCACTTGCTAATGTGTATGATTGTTCACTTAAGAAACTCTGCATTACTGGTCATGGGTTATGTTGGTCCTTGCTTGGCTGATGAGCTTAATCCCAGAGAAACATCTTTGGCCACACACTTGGCAGATGGTTCCAGCAGATGGGTTTGGTCCTTGGACTCTGTGTCACTGGTATTCTTTTTTCAGGCTGCTTTGCTGGGCCTTCTATTGCCATTGCGTATCCTCGAAGAATTGTTCCTTTCAATCAAGAGGCTCCTCCAAGTACGTCTCTTCTGAGCAAGGATCTGCTTGGTATTAATGTCTGTATTAGATTTCTTGAGGTATGTCTTCAGGGTATCTTTGAAGGACTTCCTTTGTCCTCCTCTTGTCTAGGTATCTTCTGTGAGCAGAGACAAGATTTGCTTTAGCTGTCAAACATCCTAACATGACCAGCCCAATGCAGTTGGTTTCGGATGATCATGGACTTGATGCTGGTATTCTCATCTCCTTCAAGGATGTTGGTATTGGCACCCTTGTCCTTCAAGCTGATGCTAATAATCTATTTCAGAGAGCGTTGATGGTATCTTTCCAAGGCTTTGAGATGGCACCTATATGTTGATCAAATTTTTGAGCTGTACAGAAGATTTGGGTAGATGATTGCTTTGTACACAAAGATCTTGGTGTCAGCAAGAATGTCCTGGTTGTCAATGACTCTTGTCCTTTGGTGTCCAAAGAAGCCGCTCATAGATTGGATACAATGTTGGATCTCCCCATCGATGTCAGCCTTAGATGAGAAGTGGCTCCCAAGATGGGAATATTCCATATTTGCGAGGGTTATTCCATTGATCTCACTAGCGCTGCCACTACTTCCCATGCAGTGTTGGTGATCTTGCTGGCAGGTCAGCCATGATCTTACTGAGTAGCAAAGCAGACTCAAGGGACCTGATGGCCTACTCCTACTCCTAGTTCTTATGTTCTCATGAAACGGAAGAGGCAAATGATTAAATCGTCCCAATTTTAGCAACATGCAAGATTTCAAGTCTAAAAATCACTGACTTGAAATGGACAAACTCTAAGGAATTAGCTGTTGTAGTTAGTTTGATCCATCCCTGGACAAGGTCCTCGGTGTTATGTCTCCAGCTAGGATACTCTCAAATTGTTATGCTTCCGGACAAGAAAGAATAAACTGTCTCCCTGCCTTTATTCAAACTCTTTGGTTGGTAACAACAAGGTTAGTTTTTAAGAAAAGATTTAGAATCATAGAATTCCTACAATGCAGAAGGAGGCTATTCAACCCAAATGAGTCTGCACTGACAACAATCCTATTCAGGCCCTATCCCCATATCCCACTTGTTTATCCTGATACTAAGGAGCAATTTAGCATGGTCGATCAACCTAACCACACATTTTTGTTTGTGGGAGGAAATCAAAGCAGCCAGAGAAAACCTACACAGATACAGAGAGAATGTGCAAACTCCACAGTCACCAAGGGCCAGAATTGCAGTTATGAGGCAGCCGTGCTAACTACTGTCCTGCCTTCCCTTGCAGATATATTTTTCAAGTTGGAATGTATCTATGTTTAAAAACCAGTCAATTTAACAAGGTTTTCTTGACTTGAAGAAAAGAAAGTTATTTTTACTAAAATGAGAAAAAAAATAACAAACATAACATACACACAGATTAGAAATGAGTCCAAAAATATAAATTAAATCAATTAATAAATCTGTCTTTGACTTGTCGGTGAGCAACACTACACCATTAAATTAAATGATTCCAGTAGCATTGTCTTTGACAGTTGAGCGTTAATCAGGATATTTTTGATTCTGTGTTTTAGCTGAAGGATGTGTCCTGTTTCCTTTTTGACTATGGCTTTGCTAACTTTCTTCCAGCAATCAGAGAGTGAGAGAGAGTTAGCAAGACTTCTCACCTGCAAGAGCAAAGGTGCTTAGATGTTCTTTAGCTGTGACCCTCACAGCACACACTAGCACAGTGGAACTGGCACACCATACAGCGGGCAGAGAACAGAGTTGCAGTTTTTTTTCTTGTACGTTCCTGGAAAAGGAAAAACACAAACATGTGTGGGATATAACCCACAGGAGATTGTTCCTGCTGAGATGGTAATCAGCTTCCATTATCTGCACAGTTTAGTTTGCATTGAATTTTTCCTTTGAAATATCTATCTGAAAAAGGGTGCAACATTTTGTCATTTCTCTTGGGACTGACTATAAGCCACATAGGAATTCTAGCAAGTGGTTACTTTTACAGTTACTACTCGGTGGTTTAAGCAATTCTCAGCCTTTTTTGCAGAAGTTGGTCCACAATATTTATTTCAGCCAGGTGGTTCAGCAAGGAAGCCACACCAACCAGATTCATGACAGTAAATGAAGAGATTAAAAACTTTCATATCTAACAAAGGAAAATGTACGAGTTTCATGAGTGATAGTGAATGGCCTAATGATTTAACATTCATAGTTGGCATCACTAAGCTTTTTGAAATTTGAATGAGAAACTGCAAGGAAAGAATTAGCTTGTCAACAGACTGTATGAGCATGTCCATGTGCTCATTCAGAAGTTAGAATTGCTTCAGAAACAATTGGCCTTGAAGAAAGTAGTCTCAAAGTTCTCATCAAGGCTTGCTGAGGCAGTGGACCATGAAAAGTATGCTGCACTGATTGTTGGCTTGAGAAATGAATTCATGCACATCTTTATATATTTCAGAGAGTACTGTGATGAGATGAAATTCATTTGGAACTGATGCTCCTTAAGTGTTCCAGATGGAGCTAATTAAGATGCAGAATGACAGTATCCTGAAGATAGCTTTTGCAAAAATAACCCTCTGGCATTTTACAGACATTACGTTCCTTCTGATTCATAACCAAGCCTGTTAAGACATGCCCATTGTTTCACTGCACTGTTTGGCAGCACATCTTGGAGAAGGCAGCTTTTTTCACAAATGAAAGCATCAAGTCAAAGTCAAGATCACTGTTGACAGGCAAGCATTTATCTGAAATATTCCATATTAGCACATCAAGTGTGCAGGCAGACATTAACTCCTTGTGCAAATGTTCACTGTGCTGTGGAGAAGGAGAGCTCATGTAGATCTTTCTCATAAAGATGCAAATTTCTGTTGCTTTGAGATAAATTTCTAATCTGATTGTTTCTCTTTTCTCCCAGAACTTCAACATGGGGAGATACAGCTGGCAAAAAAAATGGAAATGTGATCCCTCAAATAAAGAATACCATCAAGATCATTACTGACAGATGGCCATCAGATCTGCGATATGCTATGGCGCTATATCAAGTACACAGACAGGCATTGGCTTCTTATAAAAAGCAAAAACAAGGATAGATGTCTGACTGAATGAGAAGGTTAGTTTTCTCACCTAAAGCCTATTTGTAAAGGTTCAGATTTTTATGTGGACACATGGGAGGATAAATTTCCACTTATTTGATTTGGTTCCTTTTCTTCCCAAAACACACATGCACATGTTTTTAGGTAAGTTAAGATTCAACAAGAAAAGGTAATAGAATTGGAACATGTCGATCTTTTAAAGTTATTTTAACACCTAACCTGTGGTAGCTTTTGGCATAATTAAAAACATCTTCTTACTTGTTAAAACTCCAGAAAGCCCATCTAAGTTCTTTGCAATCAGCATGTAAATACTTAAATACATACTCTGAATTAGCAAGTCATCCTCGATTGCTTAAGGTGGTGAATGGAATGCCAATCAAGTGGGTTGTTTTGACTTGGATGGATGACCTATAGAGTACTCTCGCCACTGCACTCATCCAGGCAAGTGGAGAATATTCCATCACATGCCTGACTTGCACATTGAGATAGTGGACAGGCTTGGCGAATCAGGAGGTGAGTTACTCTATAGAGGGATCTGGGCGTACAGATCCACAGATCCTTGTAAGTGGCAACATTGGTGGATAAAATTGTCAAGGAGGCATACAGGGGTATCGAGTATAAAAGTTGGCAAGTTATGTTACAGCTGTATAAAACTTTAGTTACACCACAATTGGAATTTTGCGTACAGTTCTGGTTGCCATACCACTAGACGGACATGGATGCTTTGGGGTGGGTGCAGAGAGGTTTACCAGGATGTTGTTTTAGGTATGAAGAGAGGTTGGATAAAGTCGGATTGTTTTCACTGGAAAAACAGAGGCTGAGGGGCGACCTGATAGAAGTTTACAAAATTATGAAAGGCATAGATAGAGTGGATAGTCAGAAGCTTTTTCCCAGGATGGAAGGATCTAGTACAAGAGCGCACAGGTTTAAAGTGAGAGCTTGTAAGTTTAGGGAAGACATGCAGGGAAAACTTTTCACACAGAGGGTGGGGGGTGCTTGGAATTCACTGCCAGTGGAGAAGGTGGAAGCAAGCACATTAGCAACGTTCAAGATGTATCTTGATAATTACATTTACAAAATTAGTTCTATCTTTTCTACAATTTTTCCTAATATCTGGGCTGACCCACTGTCAAAGTTTCCAGCCATGACATAATTGTTGACCTTGAACACTCTGGATGTGATCTTACAAAAAAATTCAAAGTGCTGAGTCTTTTCCACTTTGTCTTTTGTTTTAGGCGGTTCCCCTCCCTTTAGGGAGCTGTCCCTTTTGAGTTGTCCCTAATGAAAATGAAAGTGAATAGCGTTGGTTTTTCAGCAAGCTGTAAGTCACAATCTTATGGCACTTAGTGCCTCAATGCAATTCTCACCACCATTAACCCTCTGGGCACATAACTTGCCCAAAGTGGCTGCATTTGTACTCCGTTAACAACAGAGGACTGAATATAAGCAGTACTGATAGGCACACATGCAGTCATAACAGTAAGATGGCACCTAGACAAACAGCATTCCATCCCTCCCCGCTACTTCCATTGAGACATCTCACAGTAACTCAGGGGAAACCTCTGAGACCAGTCAATCAACATAGGTTTCCACAACGCAATCCACCAGTGCAGACACTATCACTACGATGGAGCAAGTTAGTGGTGAGGCTTCTGGGTCATTCTCTGGTGCACATGGTCATTGATGTACATTGGGTGAAGGCGGAAACATTCAAGGCCTTGGGTACACAGAAGTCTGCTGGAGGCAAGAAATCAGTTGTCTTCAAGTCAGGTGCTGGGCCACAGCAATTAGCTATCCCTAAGGTGCTGGAGATGCAGCAGCAGAGCTGGGGATGTAGGAGGAGCTATCAGCAACATTGCAGGAGCTGCAAGGGTGGGAGCAATACCACAGACCACAAGTGCAGGAAATATTGCTGGCACTGCACGGTAGCCAGGCCAATACTGCAACGGTGACATTGAAAAGCCTGGATCAGGAAATCGTCACCATGGGTTGCAAAATCCAAGGAATTTCTGAGTCACAGAGGACCATTCCCAAAACACAATGGGTATAGCTTAGGACCGCAGCAGCACTCTTCAGATCTAGTGGGTCATTGCTGTGGTCTTAAGAGCATGCCCAATTTCAGGGTGCCCTTGCTGTGGGCATGGAGAGCTTGGCCCAGACTCAGAGGACCATCATCAAGGGCTTACACACTATGGGCGAACACATTTGGGCCTCCAGGATTGGCAGAGCCAGGTGATGCTAGGACTTCTGGAGCTAAGTCCAATTGCTCTGCCATCCCACGGAATGACCCAAAGGAACATTGGCACACTGAAGGAGGAGGAAGCATTGGAGCCCATGCTGAGACCTTCCACCCAGATGACTCTGGCCAACACTAGGCCTTCCAAATCTGATGTCCCCGACATCTGTGCCTCTTATGAGCAGCAGGATGAACAGGGTGGCATGGATACTCAGTGACATCAATAAGTTGGAAGAGGCCCAGCAGGTCCTGACCCTCTAAAATAATTACCCACCAAGATCATCACAATGGGACGCAGAACACTGCTGACTCCACCTCTGATATACATCCTGGGAAACATCTTGACGTGACAATAGTTCACATATGACTAAGAAGATATACGATCACCAAAAAGGCACAGTTGAAGGATTGCACTAGGTAAGTTTAGGGAAGTAGCACTGTTTAGAATTAAGCACACCTGCTTTATTGTGCTGTTAAATATCACCACCTAATGCTTTTGTTCTATTATTTTCACCAATAAATGCTATTGCATCCCACAGCTCTGACTAATCTGTTTGTGATTCACCTCCCACAGGGCTGACCATGCCCCTACCATACCCAGAGAGGCTCAGAACGTTGTTCTGCAAGGGAGATGCCCTTCGGCCCACCAAATATGTAATCCCCATTTCCCAATTCCTGTGCCAGACCCCTGACTGGAGTGTGGAACTCCAAGTAGTCATTCTAAGCTGTCCCTGCAATGGATGCCCTATAGGCCCTGTGTGGCACCCCAAACTTGGGAATGCCCCCTACTCCCTCCAAATTGGACACCATCCCCACACACCCAGGACATTGAACCCTCAATCTTCATTCAGAAAAGGCCACGGGCACCAGTGTGTGGTCATAGAACAGGTAGAAGTCAGACTTGTGTGGCTGCATCGGTGTTTCGCATACGGAGTCATTATCACCCTCTTGCCTGGACCAGTAATTCAACAACAAAACCAACCCTTGCCTATTGTGATGTCAGTGGGACTTATGGTGGGAAGTGTAGACAGGAGTTGGCCTCAGGGATGCCATGGACAGAAAAGATCTGCTGCAACCTATCGATGGTGGCTTGATAGACTCAATTAGCCAAAAATCTAGCCATTTTGAATATGCATCAACCACAAATCTATGTGCTAATGCAATCATGGCCTCCCAGCCACTCCCACAGATGCATATTTGCTGATAGCAATAATGATTGCTGAGTCTGATAATTCTTGCATTGGCTGATCATTTTTAAAATCTCCTTGTCTATATCAGGCATAGTTTTGGGCCAGTTCCTTCATCCTGCTCTGTCTAGGGTATGCATCATGCACCTCCTATATTAAAGGCTGTTGTTACTCCTTTGGTGGTATAACAAAACGGCAATCTGCAGCGGCACTGGATTACCTGCTCGGAATAACCCCAACAGTAACTTGTGATCTAGTACAATGGTGAAGGGCCTACCATATATATAGGTGAAATTTCTTCACAGCATAGATAACTGCATGGCTCTCTAGAAATATTTTCAAATTGCTGTTTCGCATTGGATAAGATTCTTGATTCAAATACAGAGGCCTTTCTATTCCATCTGACATCTAGTGGGAAATGTGGCGATGTGTCAGAATTAACTACCAATAATTGGTTAGATCAAAATGTATGTATTGTGTTAATTTAAGTATGGCTTGCTTTACTTTAGCAAATGCCTCATTTTGAGCATCTCCCCATTTCCATCACTGATGCTTTTTCAGAAACTGGTGTAATGGGGCCAGACCTATGGACACATTTTTGCAGGAATCACTCATAATAATCACCTTCTCTACGAAGGACCTCAACTCTTCACTTTCCTAGGCCATAGTACTGCTTTCATCTTATCCTTGAGGGGATGCAACCCCTTGACATCTACCTTGAAACTCAGGTATGTAACCTCATCCACTTGAAAAGGTGCATTTCACACATCTTCAGCAGATGTCCACTTCTTTAAACATTTTTAGGACCTTTTCCAGGTTTGCCACATTCTTCTTGGGATATACTTGTGATTAGGATTCATCCAAGCATACCACCACTTTGAGGATTCCTTGTAATAGGCTTTTCATGATGCATTTAAAGATTGTACAGGCTGACAAGACACCAAATGATAATTGAGTGTACTAACATAACCTTTTGTGGATATTAATGATGACTAGTCTTCATCCAGCTCAAGCTGTTAATATGTCCAACTCAAATCTAACTAGCTGCACTTAAGGCCTGTGCCAGTTGGAGGAACTGAATATGGCACTGAAACCCATGAGGGGCAGGAAACATCAAGTTTCCTTGGATTTAATGGATAATAATGAGGCCCATGAGATGTCCTCTTGGAGTATGTGCTCCCTGATTGGGATAATGATGCACTTCAGTCCCATGCTCCTGATCTATGGATACCTGATGTAGAGGTGCAAGGAAGGAGGAAGAGGACCTCCTCATGAATGTGCTCCTGGGCCTGGCGAGGTGTGTTATCTACAGGTCTGGGCAGTGGGCAATTGAGGGAATCTTTCAACCTGACTGTCGGATGACAGGACCTGACAACCTGACAAGACCTCTAATGCATCTACATTGGCAGCTGGGTGTCCCTGGAGAGGGAGCATGCAGTGTCTCAAGGCACAGTTGATGCCTCCTGTGCCTGGGCAGCACAGGGATTGGGTGTATTATTGAGCCTTTTAATCACATTTTAATTTAATGTTTTAAGTTTCTTTTCCACTTTGTCTTTTGTTTTAGGCGGTTCCCCTCCCTTTAGGGAGCTGTCCCGTTTGAGTTGTCCCTAAGTTAAGTTGATTTTGTTTATTTGCTTGGACACAAAAAAATGTCCCTGATTGAGGTAATAATTGCTTGTCTAAGCAAGGATTCTCACTTTTGTATATAATGAAGAGTGTCAGGTGTGTTGGCGCTCTGGATCCTGACTTTGTACCTGAAACACTCATAGGAATGGAAAAAAACTTTGTAAGTAAAGGGAACCTCATCAAGAGACATTGGCCTCTGAGGGATTATTTCAGTATCACCTTTTGTTTTTGCTCCATAACGATTTGGTACCATAAAGAAATAAGCTTTTAAGTTTATTTATTAGTGTCATAAGTCAGTTTACATTAACACTGCAATAAAGTTACTGTGAAAATCCCCTAGTCGTCATATTCTGGCACCTGTTCAGGTACACCGAGGGAGAATTTAACATGACCAATGCACCTAACCAGCATCTCTTTTGGTCTGTGGGAATGTGACAAGAGAAGAATGTGCAGGCTTTGCAGACAGTGACCCAAATGGGGTCCCTGGTGCTGAGACAGCAGTGATAACGAGTGTGCCACTATCTAACCCATCAATATATTGCTGCAGCTTTTAACTCTGGGTCAAAGAGCTCTAGCTTCCCAATCAAAGGCATATTTAGGACATTTATACTTTTATTCTTCTTGGTTTCTGCGAACATTTTCTCCCTAATGACCCACAGCGATATCCCAATGATTGTAATAGTTTTTCCTTGTCATCAGGAGGTGACTCAATGTGGTTTTAATAATAAAACAGGTTTATTAATCAAAGATAATTATTTACACTCTCTGACAGAAACATTGCTCAGATCTTCCGTCTTTTCCTCCCTGAATACAGCTGAACTCTTCCTAATCGCCAGGGCACATGCCCTCACTTCCAATTGGCCTAGTTTCCTGTACTCCCATTCCATGGAGGGTCCAGCGTGCAAAGGGTCGCCACTTAAAGAGCCATGTTCCCACAGTAATGAATATTGTGCAATCATCAGTCAATCAAACCATCACCATTTCTGACCTTATGATGCAGAGAAGGTCATTGATGAAGCAGCTGAAGATGTTTGGGCCTAGAACACCATCTGAGATCTCACCTCCATATGTAAAAAGACCAAGGCTTTTTTCACATACCCAGGCTTGGACCCTCAACATCTGTTTCCTTGCCTATAATAATATGATGGAACAGGAACTTCCAGTTCAAAATGAACATTTATTTCCTTACCTGTTATGTTCAAGGATTTGTAGTCCATTTAGCACTTGACAAACAAGCACTGCATAGTCAAATTTCTAGCTTGTGTTGTTCACTGTGTGGTTTACAAATTGTTCTGCTTATGTTAATTAACGCCCATGTTTAGATAATGTAAACAATAATTTTAATCAGTTAAGATTTGCAGGTATTATGGATACAGATTTGCATATAAATATAAATATATGCAATAATTGGAGATTAATTACCTCAAAGTACTCTCGGGTACTTTTAGCATCTCTTGCCAAAGTACTCCACTCTTTTAAAATGATCTTGCACAAAAGTTGGTCACTGACATGCTGTAAATGTTCCACTGCCACTGGAACAAGAATAAATTATAGGAATGTGATGTTATTTATTTATATTTATTTGTGCAATATTTTAACCTACAATAAGATTGCACATCATAGAATATTTTAACTGATTTGATCCAAAACGATGTATGTTTGTTTGCAGGATTTTTAATACCACATATATGCAAAGATTGCATTTATTGAAAGTTACAAGTCTCTAATTACATAAATATCATTTTATGAGCAGGCAAATTGTAACTGCTCTCCAAACAATAATTTTGGAGTGCAGGTATCTCAATCCAATAATTGCCTCCTTTGAAGATGCTCATTATATGGCAGTGCATTTAGGCGTTATTTTCAACAATAAAAATAGTCTTTCCTTCAATCACAATCAGATACTAAGATAATTATCCACCATCCAGTAGATAATGGTGATCAACTTTCTCATAATTGATTATGCACATGAACGTTATGTGAAATTGAAGAAAATGTAACATAAATTTAAAGATGGGAGCTTGTTTTGCAGAATATAGCAGAACCCTTATCAAATTAGCCAACAAACAGTGCCAAGCAATGAAGGCAGAAAACAGAAGCTAAAAGCCCCATAACCCCCATAACAACAATAGGAGGCAAATAGACATAGGTATCCTTTTACCTCCCTCCCAGAGCATGATATAGAGTCCCTCTTGACATCACTTTCACTCCATCAGCCTCTGCAGATAAAGGATCATTCTTCACACTTCTACCAACTCCAACATTATGCCACCATGAAATACATCTTCCCCTCACCTTCTCTGCCAACATTTCATAGGTATCACTCCCTCCATGACATTCTGGTCAACTCCTACATCATCTCTAATTCATTATCCTTTCCCATGGCATTTTCCCTTACAATTGCAGAAGGTGCAATACCAGCCCCTTTACCTCTTTGCACGCTCACTCCAGGCAGCGGGTGGTGCAGTAGTCAACACTACTTTCTCACAACTCAGGAACCTGGGTTCAATTTCAGCCTAGGGTGACTAACTGTGAGGAGTTTGCACATTCTTCCCATGTTTATGTGGGTTTCCTTTGGGTGTTCCAGCTTCCTCCTACAGTCCAAAGATGTGCAGGTTAGGTGGATTGGCCATGCTACATTGACCCTTAATGTCTCAAAGTGCGTAGGTTAGATGGAAAGTAAATGGGCCTGCAGGAATGGAGAGGGGGAGAGGGCCTGAGTAAGGTACTCTGTCAGAGAGGCGGTGCAAACCCAATGGGCAGAATGATCCCTTCTGCATTGTAGGGATTCAATGATTAATCATAAGTCCCCAAATACTACCTTATGCTGAAGCAACATTTCATTTGCTCCTCCTTCAATTTGGTCTACTATATTTGCTGCACTGCACTCAATACAGTTTCCTTTAAATTGGGGAGACTTAATGCTGACATCTTAGCTCAACCCACAATCATTACACAAACCTTCCTATCGCCTGCCATTTCAACTCAGCATCTTGCTTTAATGCCCAATGTCTGTCCTTGACACCCTGCAATGCTCCAGTGAAGCTCAATGAAAATTGCAGGAGGGGTATTATATCTTCTGATTAGATACATTATAGCCTTCAGGACTCAACACTGACTTCAACAACTTTAAACTGTGACTTTTCTCCTCTAACCTGCCATTTTTTAAAAAAGAATTTATATCCAAAACACTTTTGGATGTTTTGGATGGACAAAAAGACCTAACCTCCCCCCGAAAAGGCCATTTGGCCTTTTCGATCTTCATCATTGAATCCCTACAATGCAGAAGAGATCATTCTGCCCATTGGGTTTGCACCGCCTCTCTGACAGAGTACCTTACTCAGGCCCTCTCCCCCTCTCCATTCCTGCAGGCCCATTTACTTTCCATCTAACCGATGAATGTGCAAACTTTGGTTCAAAATGTTTGGTTCAAACATGAAAAAAAAAGGGCTGACAGACCTTGACATCAAAGCAGCATTTGAGCAATATGGCATCAAGGAACCATAGCAAAACTGGAGTCAATGGGGATCAGAAGAACACCCTTCGTTAGTTGTTGTTTTACCTGACACAAAGAAGATGGTTCTGGTGATTGGAGGTCCAAAACATCACTGCAGGAGGTTCTCAGTGTAGTGTCCCAGCCCCAACCATCTTCAGTTGCTTTATTTATGACCTTCTACTATCATAAGGCCAGAAGTGAAGATGTTTGCAGATGACTGCACAATGTTCAGCACCATTCGCAACTCTTTAGATATTGAAGCAGGTCATGTCCAATGTAGCAAAACATACACAATATCAAGGCTTGAGCTGACAAGTGGCAAGCAATATTCACATCACACAAAAGCAGCATGGTGGCACAGTGGTTAGCACTGCTGCCTCACAGCAACAGGGACCTGAGTTCAATTTTCAGCTTGGGTTAGTGTCTGTATGGAGTTTGTACATTCTCCCTGTGTCTGCATGGATTTCCTTCAGGTGCTCTAGTTTCCTTCCACAGTCCAAAGATGTGTGGATTAAGCAGAATGGCCATGCTAAATTTCCCCTCAGTGTCATGGAGATTAATTAGGATAAATGCATGAGGGCCTGGGTGGAACTGTGGTTGCTGCAGACTTGATGGGCTGAATGGCCTCCCACTGCACTATAGGATTCTATGAAGTCACAGGCAATGACCATGTCCAACAAGCAAGGATCCAATCGATGCCCCCTCTCATTCGATGGCATTACCATTGCTAAACTCCCCACTATTAACATCCCTCAGGGTTACCCACTGATCAGAAACTGAATTGGACTAGCCATATAAATAATGGCTACCAAAACAGAACAAAGGTTAGGAATTCTGCAATAAGTAACTCACTTCCTGACTCCACAAAGCCGTTCCACCATCTACAAGGTACAAGTCAGAAGTGTAATGGAATATTCTCCCTTTGCCTGGGTAAGTGCAGGTTCAACAGCGCTCAAAAAGCTTGACACCATCCAGGGCAAAGCAGCCTGCATGATGGTTACCTCCTCCACAAACATCCCTCCACCACATTGTCAGCTACAAACTACATGATACTCTGCAGAAATTCACCAAGATTCATTAGGCGGCACCTTCCAGATCACTACTGTATCTAAGGACTAATGAGGCAGATACCTGGGAATGCCACGTTAGAGATTCCCCTTCCCATCAATCCCCATGCAGTATGACAGTGGACTCCTCCGTCCCAACTGATTGCCTCATGATCAATTGGCAGTGCCAAGGTACCTCCTGGGCACTGGTACTTTGCCACTTGGGTAGTGCTAGGAGCACTGGCCAAGGGCACATGACAAGGGGGCATCAGCACCCCAGACACCTGACCCCTGGGGGTCCCAAGTGCTCCCCCTTTCATTCCAGCAGGATTGTTCCAATAGTTCCCTTAAAGTGAGAACTTTCTGTCAACCCCGCTGGAGTGAAATACTCTGGTCGGGTGGGAAAGGCTAGTGGGCCCAGAGAATTCAGTCCTTGGCCTACTAATCACATAATTACTTATCTGATGATCACACCGGTATTGAACGTCGATCTGATGGTGCCAGAAATCCAGTGCTGGTAGATGAGTGCATGCAGCAGGAATGCATGCGTGAATCACATCCATGCCTGGACGTGAGACTTTCCCACCATGCTGCACTAGAAAATTAATGCAACATGGTGGGACAATCACCCCCTATGTTTCATTCTGCATCGGGTACACACAGTGAAGGACCAGATATAATCATTAACAGCAACAGTCTCAAGGTTGTAGAAAAATTCTCATATTTTGACAAAATGCTCTCTAAGGATGCTACTATTAATGAAGATATCAACGTACATTCAGAAGGAAATTTCTGCCTTTGGCCAACTTTGTGATTATGTCCGGAAGCAACATGTCATTAAGCTGAAAACTAAAATCAAACTTTACAAGGTCATTATCCTTCCACTTTGTCAAATGATGCAAAATCACATTAAAGTCTGAAACACTTTCACCAATGATAACCAAGGTCCATCATGAAAATTCGATGGTAGGACAAAATCACAATGAGTTCCTTCTTCATGTTGGACTCAACAGCATGAATACTATTCTACTAAGAATTCTCCACGTCTCCAGCATGAATAATTGCAGAATCCCCAAACAGATCTTCTACGGAGATGTTGTAGGTAATTTTCAGTTGGGGAACATAGTTCCTTGGCTGTGTGGTAATCCCTCTCTAACATTAACTAAACAAAAGGTATGTAGTTCTTCCCTGAGCCACAATATTGGCAACTTTTGAAAAGCTCTGTGAGAAACTCATCAAATTCAACGAGATGTGCAGATTGAAAAAAACCTCTTCAAGTTGGCAATGATAACTCATCATTAGAGATAGTCCCAAAGAAGACAGCAGTTTGTCTATGGCAACAACATATCTCAGCATTTTCCTCCAATAAGAACACACATTTTTAAACTGAGTCAATAATACAGAATCAATTTATCCAGATAATTTACATCTTTGAATGAATGCATGTGTAGCTTTAATATGAATTTTAGAAGTTTCACGATCAGCAAGGTCTCTTGCAACATTTCTCCAGTTAAGAGTGCTGTTCAATTTTGTGTTTTTCTTTACTAGGGTCAGAAAATACTTTTCAAACATAACAGTGGACTGCCTTTAAAGGTTTCCAAAAAAAAATCAACCAATTTCTAGCTTCCATCATATCATTTCTTTTCATCCTCAGAAAATAGGATTTAAGAAGACTTCTGCTGTACTTTCAGCCTCCAAGCTCAAATTCTTCTCTCAAGTTTTCCATATTACTTATGTTTTCTGGTTTATTTAGCATAAGAGATTCTATCATACCCAATGTGACGGATTTTGGCCATAAGGCATTGCCTTCAGAATAGATTTCTTCCCTCACTTCAACAGAAGAAATATCTTGTAGTTCTATTGTCATTTCAGATGCACTATTTGTTCAATTTTTACAGATAATATGCTTTTGCCAAAAATCACCAAGTCTAAGTTATCAGATAATTCACCATACTTTTGGTAAATGAGAATGAATGTGCAGTTTCAGCACTGTTCAATAGTTCAAACATTTTAAAGTGAAAGGACAAACTGTCTAGCTTCGTCCTCTTGCCTTGTTTTTCAATTTTCTGCGTTTTTGACTGCCAAATTGATAGCATATTTCATACTAATTAATGTTTCCTGATTCTAATGAATATGAATTTTCTGAAGGAACAGGCTTTTCTTGACCTCCTCCAAACTGGATATTACCCTGAATCTCAACTGGCTGGTTGGCTTATCATGCTTCTGGCTGTTTTCACGAGTTTGCCTGGCCCCGGAGGTGCCTGCACCTCAACTTGTCAACCTTACTTCAATGCTGGCTGCCTGGCTATAGTTTTCCCAGGCCTCCTCAGCCCCGATCTGGGCATTGAGTCACCCCTGCTCCCTTAATGATAACTTGCACACCAACTCACAAAAAAGTTAGGTAAGTAAACACAGGAGATCTTTGGCATGACTGCCACCTCTCACCCTCCTATTCACTTCAACGTTCAACAGTGTTTTCTGAATTCAAAGCTAGCAGTCTTTACATTGATCCCAAAGACACTGGCCAGTCTGCCACTGCCCCCCACCCCCAACCCCAACCCCAATTGGTCGGGGAGTGTGAGTACAGATTACACAGGGTCAGCTAGATTCTAGGCAATGTGGTTTCACCAGAAATCAGCAAGTCTAGGTGATCAGATAATTCACCTATACTTTTGATAGATGAGGATGAATGCACAGTTTACGCGCTGTTCAATAGATAAATATTTTAAAGGGAAATGACAAACTGCCCTTTAGTTCTATTCTCTCCCCACAGATGATGTCAGACCTGCTGAGATTTTCTAGTGTTTTCTGTTTTTGTTTCAGATTCCAACATCCAGAGTAGCTTGCTTTTATCATGACCATTTATATCTGTGCTGCACACTATCTGTAGAGTTGCTGAAGGTGTTTAGTAATTTGGCATCTTTTGCTGTGTCCATCTGGAGTCCGGATAAGGCATCTGGTCTGCTGTCAGCGCTGCTGGAGCATCCAGCTGCATTAATAATGCAGTGAATGAGCAGCCTGAAAGCAACAATGGAAGCTGCTAAAGACCATCCAGCTGCCCACTGTTTTGAGCCAGGCATATATGTTAATTAACTGGAGTGGAGAATTCTTGTGTGTCAGTAATGAGGGGGCAACCACCCACCACCTCCTTAACTTTGGAGATGATGAAGCTGACCCCTCAGTAGCAGAATACCTAGGCTGGCAGAATGCAAGTAATTTCCTCCTGACAGATTAATGGTCCCAATGCGACCATTGCCTGTAGGAGCTAGATGCAATATCTCATACTCCAGCACAACAGAACAGCAGATTGGCTTTAACCTTGGAAAAGTAATCCACCTGGCAAAACATCAATATAGTGGATTTAATACTATGCATGTTAGTGAAAGCAATCTTTATCCCCATTTTAACATGTAGCCTTACACTATGCAAGGATACAATACATGCAGGACAGAAGTGTGCAAACATCCCTCATCAGCCTGAACCAGGAAAAGGCTTTTGACAGAATATTGCACACCTATAAGATGGATATGTTCTCTAAAAGGAGGATTGAGGACAGAATCTGCAAGTGAATCCAGCTGCCCTGCGCAAACATAATTAGTACAGTTTTTCAATCAAAGGATGGAAATCAGAAAGCTTTCAAATTAAATCTGGAATCAGGTAGGACTGCCCTCTCTCACTTGTCCTGTTCATGGATTGCATAGAACTCTTTGCTGAGCCCCTCAAGAAAGGTAAAATATAGATGGAGTGTGAAAAGGTAAAATCCAATACCAGTATCTTCTGCTTAAACAAAGGAGACTACAAAGGGATGAGAAAGTTGTGAGCCAAGATAAACTGGGAGCAAAATCTTTATGGTGGGACAACTGAGGAATAGTGGAGGACTTTGCCTGTGCAAAGAAGATCTGGAGAGAGATGAGGTGGTTCTAGTCGAGATTCATCCTGAGCAGCTCTGTGACTCAGGTCTCTGTGCTCTATGGGCTGTTCCCAGGGACACACTCTGTGACAAACATCAGCTGTTGGTGGAGGATCATCAACTCAGTGAAGGAAGTTCTTTGGCCCACCTGAAACTTGTTGATCTTCCAGTGCAAGGAGTTGTCTCCAACTGAGTGTTGCAGATCGGCATATTCCAAAGCCCTGGACTAAGTCCTGAGGGACACACTAAAGCTTGGGGTAGTTGCTGCAGAGGCACAATGGGGAAAGGTCGCTGTCTAAGACTTTTCAGCCACTCAGAACTGAGGACGGTGGAATTGGAACAGAAACCCTCAGGCTGTATAACTCATAGAATGTATACAGTGAATATTACATGTATCACAATTATATGGAAGCACCTCAGATGCCACTTGCTCTAGCTAATCTTTGCAGCCTTTGCAATGACCATTTTGAAATGTTTGTAACATTTCTTTGCGTGTACTGAAGGACCTCAGGGTTGCATTATGACGTGATGGCCATTTTGAAATATGTGTAATGTTATTTCAGATATTTTATGAATAATGTATAATTTTGAAATCAAAATAAAAAGTTTGAAGTCTCAGCACCCATGTAGGAGGTAGACAAAAGACTTCTGAATTGACAGGGAAGGATAAAACTAAAAGAAGAAAAATATAGGGATTAGGATATAAAATATAGGATTCTCCCATTCTGACCTGCTAATCTTTTGGTGGATCGAGCCAGGGGATTCATGCATGTGCCAATTCGCAGGATTTGCACTGGAGGCCTGGGAGCTGGGGGCAATCAATGGGGGTTGGAGTGCCATTCTGCGGATAGGATCTGTGGGGGCTGGAGGGAGGCCAGCGATCAGCGTGGTCTGGGTGGCGTGTGCCGGTGATCTGCATCCTGTGGGGGGGGGTTGCCTCCAGGGAGGGAGTATCTGCCCATGAAGCGGAGTCTGCTGGGATGGGAGGGCATCTGCCTTCGGGGAAAAGGATCTGCTTGGGTGGAATGGGTGGAAGAAGACGGCTGGAGATAGAGGTGCTCTGAGACAGGAGAGGGTCAGGACTGGCTCAGGAAAGGTCGTACAGGCCACGATTGTGCCATGGCGGGACAGGGTGAGGGGCTGGGGGTGGGGCTGGGGCTGGAGGAGCAGCATTGTGGGGGTCCTGGACTGGTTAGCGATCGAGTTGGCCAGCAAATTGCAGGCTGACGGTTCAGGGCCACTGGGCATATTGCAAACTCTGATAAAAATATAGGCCCCACCCCCAAGCTTTTAATGATAATCACAATTGTGACCTCTGCATTGCAATGAGTGAGGAGATTCATGTCTGAACTCCCACTGAAAAAACAGCAATTGTGATTTACACCATTTTTCTCATAAATTGAGCACTTTGAGCTTTTTTGGGGGAATTGCCCCCTCCTAAATTTTTCCTGATTTCAAGAAAAATCAGGAAAATTTTTCTTGAAAAATTTCCACCACCAAGGAATCAATGCCTTACTTCCATCAAATGTACTTCTCATTTAAGATCAATCATAATTTTCATTTTAAAAGATTACTTTAAGTAAATAAGTAAGTAACTGATCATAAAACTAGTCTTTAAACAAAACTTTTAGCACATTTGTGCAGAGAAATATTAATTCCAATCCTTTATTATATAAAACGGATTTCAACTCACAAGCTTGTTGCCTCTTTTGGAACTGCACCCATTTCATCCATGTATCAAATGCCCCTTTTAATTTGTTAGTTCTATAAAAATGTTCAGCCTTTATTGCATATTGGAGCATTTTCATCTGCCACCTTTTTATGCTTCTGATATACAACTGCCATCCACTGAAGAAAAAAAGGCAGAAAAATAAAGAAAAATTATTGCTTGCTTATCTAGTAACAAAGAACAGCAAATTTGTAAAACACAGTACAGTAACTCTGGACATAGCATGTTGTAATCTCTGTTCTTTAACTAGTTTCAGCTAAACCCCATCAAAAATTCTCATTGGTTTTGCCATTCTATTAAGCTGTAAACACTGAAAACGTGAATTAAAACTTACTGCGATATACTGTAGTTGACATCACCAGAAAACAAAGAAAAATGAAAAATGTCTAATGCAAGAGTATTCCTTTTCTTCCTTTATAGTACACATATTTTTACTGTAGGTTTGGTAATATTTTTAGAAGTGGCCTTGAAGAAAAAAATCAATGAGTTTTCCCAATCATTCACCAAATCTTTGGACAGGATTTTCTTGTAGACTTCAGAACATGTTCAAATGGGATTCAGAAGCCTGCACTATGTTGGAATACCACTCACCTGTGACTTTCCTGAATTGGTCAATTAATGGTCAGACCATAAGTTTGCTGTCTAGTTAAATCTGACATTCATCTGCTTGCATGCAGCAGATGGACTCCATGGCGAGTAAGTAAGAAAGAGGGTACCTCTAAATGAGGCCAAGCAGGTAAACAGGATTTTAAAACCTGCCTTGGGCACTTGCTCCCTTGGTCTGCTACTAGGTAACTGACTTAAACTTGTATTTGGAAACCTGCACGCCAAAAGTGCAAACTTCCAGTCATCTTTTACCAGTCAATCTTGCCAGGACTTAAAAAAACTTGTATGGGATCTGGGCATTGACTAGGCCTTTATTTACTGCCCATTTCTAGTTGCTGTTGCTCAGAGGAAGAGTGGCAGTGAGCTTAATTCTTGAACTACCATAGATCCACATGGTGTAGGTATATCCACAGTGCTGTTAGGAAAAGAAGCCTAAGATTTTGGCTCAGTGATATTGAAAGAACAGTCATATACTTCCAAGTCAGGATGGTGTGCGGCTCAGAGGGGAACTTGCAGATGCTAGTGCTCCAAAGTACCAGCTGCAATTGTCCATCCATATGATAGAAGTTACGTGTTTGGAATTTTTAGTCAAAAGAGCTCTGATAAATCACTGCAGTGCACTCCAGTGTGGCTGGTAACATTGCTGCTCCTGTGTGTCAATGGTGGAGGAACTAAATGTTTGTGGATAGGGTATCATTCAAGCAGGCTGCTTTGCCCTGAATGGTTTTGTGCAATCTGAATGTTATTGGAGCTACAATTATACGAGCAAATGCAGAATATGCCATCAGTCCCCTGAGTTGTATCTGATTGGTGATGGATAGGCTGTGGAGTGTAAAGAGGTAATTTAGTTGCCACACAATCCACTGCCACTAACCTGCTCTCGTAGCAAGAAGTCTGACAACACCAGATTTCTTACTGTGTTTACTCCAACCAATGCCAGCATCTCCACATCATGCCTGCTCTTGTAGCCACAGTTTTTTTTATATGGTTGGTCCAGTTCAGTTTATGGTCAATGGCAACCCCAGGACATTGATAGTGATGTTAAGGCCATTGAACATCAAAGGGAAATAAATGGTTGAATCCTCTCTTGTTGGAGGTGGTTATTATTTGGCACTGTATGGTGTGAATGTTACTTACCACTTATTAGCCCAAGCTGGATGTTTAGATCTTTTTTGCATTTGGGGATGGATTACTTCAGCATCTAATTATCATTAATTGGCTACCCACTTTATGTGGATTGCCCTAACTACTTCATATGCTGGAGGCCAGATGGATGCAGGCTGCCAACTGATATACCAGTGCTAACTTCTATGCCCTTCCATTTTCACACTACCCAACTGGGGCCTAAAATTCCTGCTTTAAGTCTTTGACATGTAACTTGAAACCACAGTTTTCTAACTCAGAGGTGAGAGTGCTATCACTAAATCATCACTGCCACATGTCAACATGTTGTGAATAATTAAGTGGCACTGCAACACCTGGTGTAAGAAATGCAAACTTTCAAAAATATTATAGAATGATTACAGAATTAGTAGGCATTGTTGTTACATGTTGATTAAAGGACAAAGAAAAATACAGCACAGAAATAGATCCTTCAGTCCTCCAACCGTGTGCCAATCATGATGCCTTAAATAAACAATAAAAAACCTTCTGCTCTTATTCAGACTATAGGCCACTATTCTCCCCCTATTCATGTACCCATACAGATGCCCCTTAAATATTGCTAATATGCCTGCTTTCACCACCTCCTCTACAGCACATTCCAAGCACTCACGCACCATTCTCTATGTGAAAAATTTCCCCAAAATATCCCGACAGTGCAGGAGAAGGTCATTTGGTCCATCAAGCTTGCACTGACAACAAATCCCACCAAGGCCCTAGCCTTGTAAGCCCACATATTTACCCTGCTAATCCCTCTGAAACAAAGGATCAATTCAGCATGATCAATCCAGCTGACTTGCATATCTTTGAACAGTGGGAGGAAATCTGAGCACCTGGAGAAAACCCACATGGACAAGGGGGGAATGTGAAACTCCACACAGACAGTCATCCGAAGCCAGAATTGAGTCCAAAATCCTGAGGTTGTGAGGCAACAGTGCTAACCACTGTGCCACTATGCCACATCTCCCTTAAACTTTCCCCTCCCACCTTAAATCTGTGCCCCCTTGTAACTGACAAAAAACCTTTCATAATTTTGTAAACCTCTATTATCTTTCCCCTCAGCCTTTGTCTTTCCAATGAAAACAATCCCAGACTATTCAACCTCTTCTCATAGCCAACACCCTCAAGACCAGGCAACTCTCTCCAAAGCTTCCTCGTCTTTCTGGTAGTGTGGTAATCAGACCGTATGCAATACTCCAAATGCGGCCTAACCAAGGTTTTAGATAGTTACAACATGATTTGCCAAATCTTGCACTCAATGCCCTAAACAATAAATGCAAGCCTTCTAAATTATCTTAGGTACCAGTATTGCCACTTTTAAGGAACAGTGGACCTGCATGTCTAGATTCCTTGCATGTTAACATTCCTGTCACTAACTACTTAAGGTACAATTTAAATGTTACAAGTGAGCCCTGGGATGCAATTGTCCAGGCTCACTTGCCTCTGTGACTTCTCTAATGCAGGTGCTCAATGAGATCATGTATGATCCTCCCCAACGCAGACCAGATATGATAGCTTCTCCGACATGACCTGAACATAGAACATAGATCATAACAGCGCAGTACAGGCCCTTCGGCTCTCGATGTTGCGCCGGCCAGTGGACCCTCTAACCTAAACTATTCCAATATCATCCATGTGCCTATCCACCGACCATTTGAATGCCCCCAAAGTAGGCGAGTCCACAACTGCTGCAGGCAGAGAATTCCACGCCCTTACCACCCTCTGTGTAAAGAACCTGCCTCTGACATCCGTCCTATAACTACCACCTCTTAATTTAAAGTTATGTCCCCTCGTGTTGGTCATCACCATCCGAGGGAAAAAGGCTCTCACTATCCACCCTATCCAATCCCTTGATCATCTTATACGCCTCAATTAGGTCACCGCGTAACCTTCTTCTCTCTAATGAAAATAACCTCAGGTCCCTCAGCCTTTCCTCATAAGGCCTTCCCACCATACCAGGCAACATCCTGGTAAACCTCCTCTGCACCCTTTCCAATGCTTCCACATCTTTCTTATAATGCGGCGACCAGAACTGTACGCAATACTCCAAGTGCGGCCGCACCAGAGTTTTGTACAGTTGTAACATAACCTCACGGCTCCTAAATTCAATCCCTCTACCAATAAAAGCTAACACACCGTACGCCTTCTTAACAACTTTATCAACCTGGGTGCCAACTTTCAAAGAGCTATGTACTTGTACCCCAAGATCCCTCTGCTCGACAACACTATTAAGGGTCCTTCCATTAGCCCTATATTTCATATGCCTGTTATTCCTACCAAAGTGAATCACCTCACACTTATCCGTATTGAATTCCATTTGCCACCTCACGGCCCAGCTCTGCAACCTATCTATGTCCCTCTGCAAACTGTAACATCCATCCTCGCTGTCTACAACTCCCCCCACTTTGGTATTGTCAGCAAATTTACTAATCCAACCCTCTACACCCTCATCTAGGTCATTTATAAAAATGACAAACAGCAGTGGCCGCAAAACAGATCCTTGAGGTACACCACTTGTAACTGCACTCCAGGTTGAATATTTCCCATCAACCACCATCCTCTGTCTTCTATCAGCTAGCCAATTCCTAATCCAAACTGCTAAATCACCTTCAATCCCATGCATCTGCACTTTCTGCAGTAGCCTATCATGGGGAACCTTATCAAACCTGAGGGACCTCCTCACCCCCACAGGAAGTCGGATTCTGAGGGTTGCTCCTTGGACAGTGCCAGCCTGGCACTCTAGCACTGCTCACCAGGTACCCTTGCACTGCCAGCCTGGCACACTAGTGGTGCCCAGCAGATAGCAATGAGTGCTAAGGGGGTAAGGCACAAGGGTGGGGCCCAACTGGAGGAGGCTGGTCTGAAGGGCCTAGACTGATCTGGGATGGACACACTGCGCACTCCCCAATCTGGGAGGTCGGGAGGCTGGTTGGCAATGCTGTGCGCTCAGCAACTGCGATCACCTGGTCTGTGCAGAGGGATTGGGGGATTGAACAGTCTGTGCCCAGGGTGGTGGATCAGCTGTGAAGGCCCACTATCGCCACTATAGCTGGAGAGGCAGTAAATGACAGATCTCTGCGTTCACAAAACACAGAGATCTGCACATGTGCAATGGCAGCATTCGGCAGGCTTAGGCCATGGCCCCTCCCGATGCTGGGTGTAAATAGATTTTGCTTCATTGTTTTCACAGAGGTAAGATTCAATTTTTAAGTCGCCCAAAAAAAAGTGCAATTCTCTCCTGTTTTCAGATTCATTTGGCACTTAAATTTTTTTTGTAAGATTGCTCTAGCATTTTCTGTTTTTGTTATGGCCAATCACGCCTGGATAGTGCTGTTCAGAGCCAGGCCTTCAGGGCCAAGAGTTGTCCAATGTCGTTCTACAAGGGTACTTGCAGTCTCCTTCACTGAAATTAGGCACATGTTTACCAACCAGGCTGCAGACACTTCAGTATCACAATACTGGAACTCTAAGGGAGGCAAAAACACATATAAGAAAGGTACAAAGGGAATGCACAGGGTAATTAGTTGGTGTTTTTGCAAAATTTGACATGATTTAATTTATAAATTTGGTTTGGAATGTTTCTTTTATACTGACTTTCATTTTTGTATTGTGGCCAACAGGACACTCTCATAGGCAGTACTGGAGGGAAGATAAGGTCTGCAATGGTTGGTGAATGGGGGACTGGGTAGTAATTTTGGGTATCATATTCAAATGAGCTCTTCACAGACATCCCACATGGATAGGGGCTGTCTTAGTTGCTTCATCCTCCTCATCCTCTTCCACATGCTCCCAATCCTCAGTTTATGTCAGAAGATTGGTGGTAAAGGCTGTTCCCTCATGATGGCAAGATTGAACAATACACAGAAGATCATCATGAATCTTTATATCCTCTCCACAGACAGGGCCTTCAGAGTAGACCAGCAAGTTAAGTTTTAAGCTTATTTTCACTTCGGGTGTCAGGATGATATTCAGGTCTGTATCCAACTGTTGCGAGTATCAAGCCTTTCAGCTGCTCTTTGTCAGAGCAAATCAGAATGGAGCTCCCCTCTGTATATCTTGATCAATTATTCATGATGACACGGATATTTTGTTAAAGGAAGGATTTCTAATTAAACTAACCCCGGGTTAAAGAACTTCACTAGGACTTGGAATTTTTTAGACTGTAGCACCCACAGAAATGTTGCGGAGATCTGGGAAGGCTAACCCTGTCACTCCCATCTTACCTGGAGAAGGAAACGAGAGAGTGCAGAATGTAATGTTACAGTCATAGCTAGGGTATAGAGAAAGATCAACTTAATGCAAAGTCCATTCAAAAGTCTTGACAGCAGCAGGGAAGAAACTGTGCTTGAGGTCATGGGGTTCGTTTGTGATCTCAGACTTTTGTACCTTTTACCTGATGGAAGAAGATGGAAAAAAGAATGTCTGGGGTGCGTGGAGTCCTTGATTATGCTGGCTGCTTTGCTGAGGCAGTGGGAAGTGTAGACAGAGGGAATGGATGGAAAGTTGGTTTGCGTGATGGATTGGGCTTTATTCATGACCTTTTGCAGTTTCTTGCAGTTATGGGCAGAGCAGGAGCCATACCAAGCTGTGATACACCCAGAAAGAATGTTTTCTTTGACAAGAGTTGTAGGTGACATGCCAAATTTCCTTAGTCTTCTGAGGAAGTAGAGGCGTTGATGGGCTTTCTTAACTATAGTGTTGGCATGGGGGGACCAGGACAGGTTGTTGGTGATCAGGACACATAAAAACATGAAGCTTTCAACCCTTTCTACATCGTCCCCTTTGACAATAGATGGGAGAATGTTCTCCTCTATGCTTCCTGAAATCAATGACAATCTTCTTCATTTTGTTGAATTCAGGGAGAGATTATTGTTGCCACACTAGTTCATCAAATTCTCTACCTCATTCCTGTATTCTGTCTCTATGGTAGTGTTGTCAGCAAACTTAAAAATCGAGTTGGAGGGGAATTTGATCGCATTCATAGGTATATGATTCATGCCAGTTTCTCACACCGATTTGAATACCAAATCTTACGGGAATGGACTATCGGGCATAAAGGCTTGATAATTATATTTAAATAAAGTCAAGTTGGGATCCCAACATTCAATGTTGGAATTTTCGTTACGTTATTGGTATGTGGCAGAGCCAATTGGAACGGGAAATCCTGCTGGAGCAAATCATGTTTTGGGACTCTTGCAGGATTTCCTGTTCCCACCCCCGACTGCACTGCTCAAAAATGGGGGCACAAAACCTCCCTCCTTTGTTCCTCCTCAGGTCTAGAGAAGCAACTTGGATTACTTCTCGATACTATAGGTGCTAAATAAATGCACCAACTAAAAATGAAAATTTTATCTGCACGTGCAGTTGCTAATAGAATTTTCATCATACCGCACTTTCCTCTAAACATAGATGAAAACAACAATGCTGGTTAGATAAATGAAATTGAAGACTGCTAAATTCTAACTAGTATAATTAATAAAGCTGAGTGATTTGTTCTGTTGCCCTCATCACAAATTTAACCATATGAAATTATAATAAAGGAATGCCACGCAGTCTTTATAATGCCATGTCAGTCTTTATAATGTACTAAAAGAATCATATCAACATCATCAAAATCAAAATCTTGAGCAAGGATATTTATGATGATTCTCTATGTTGGCAAGCTGGCGGTATCACTGAAGAATTATGCTCTTATGAAGAATAAGGAAGAGATTTATATTTTCTGGTGACTTTGTTTGCAGTTATAAGAACCAGAAATCAAGTCTGATGATTTTTCATTACTATTAAATAGCTCCTTCAAAAATACTCACCAAAAGCACTTCTTCAATAAATGGTATGAATGAAAAAAATATGCTCTCTCATACAATTCTGGAGCAAGCTGCAGAGATAAATTGCAAAGGTAAATAATTTTTTTTAGCTGACAAAAAATATTCTACTATATGAAAATGCATAGCTCTAATTTTAACTAGGCATGCAAGGTAATGTTTGCAGGGCTAGTGACAGGCTTATGTTAAATAGCTGCATGAGACCCAAGCCATCTTAACAAGTACTTCATTAACAGAATGCTTAATAGAAATGGCATGCGAGTGGCGAGCTGAGGAAACAATGGCCACCAACAGGGACTCACAGGAACGGTCACCTGCTGATAGACTGATAAACTCAGTAAAGTTTTACAACACCAATTTTAAATCCAACCAATTTATTTGATAGTAAATCCGCGAGCTTTCGACACTATGTGCCTTCGTCAGGCAAATGCAGTGTTCTGATCTGCAGTATTTTCTCCAGACAGCACAGTGAGTGAGGTTTTTTGCTTCATGGCTTCATGTCATACTATCTGTAACCCGCATAACTTGCCTGGATTAGCAAAAAACCTCACTTACTGTGCTGTCTGGAGAAAATACAGAATTCTCTAACCAATGCTCAGGATTCCCTTCACACACATTGTTAGCCACTTTAACACTTGAATAGCAGGTTATATGTAAGGATTCGCATTCTAATCAGCAATCTGTAACTGTCTGTGTGGATATGAGTGCCTCTGCAGATCAGAACACTGCATTTGCCTGACGAAGGCACATAGTGTCGAAAGTTTGCAGATTTACTATCAAATAAATTGGTTGGATTTAAAATTGGTGTTGTGAAACTTTACTGAGTTTACCCCAGTCCAACGCCGGCATCTCTACATCACGATGGACTGATAGACAGTAACAGATCAGGCTACACACCAGGTACTAGAAGATGGGATTAGAATGGGCAGCTACCTTTTTCTCAAGTGGTGCAGACACAATGGGCTGAATGTGAGAAACCCTACAGTGCAGAAGAATGCCACTGGGCCCAAGGTGTCTGCACTGACAACAATCCCACCCAGGCCCAATCCCTGTAGTCCCAGATATTTATTCCGCTAATCCCTCCAAATGAATGATTTCATTCTCTGCTATAACTTTACTAAGATTTCTACAGTCTCAGATACGAATGAGAAAGAAACCCATATTTCCACAAGGATTTTGCTATAAAAATCAAAAATCTAGTACAAGAGATGGTTACACTGGAAGAAAATCTGGAACAGAGAAGGGCCAAGAGTTACTTTTAGAGTCCGGAAGAGATTCCTTGTTTCTCCTGGTTTACATGAAAATCTTTCAAAAATGTCTTATTTATCTTTTACGCCAACTTCCCTGGGTGTAATTAGTACTGCACTCGAGTCCTGTAACCTGCGATTTTGTCTCAAATCATGACTTTTGCACTTTAATGTGACCGTCACTACCTGAGCCAATGAGGTAGAAGCTGTTTATAACTTATCTATTAAAATGGCTCAGGATATGAAATTGATGGGAAGTAGGTGAGTTGCACACTATTGTGATTTTTACTTCTAATTCCCCACCATCCCCAGATTTTGCTGTCATTTGCTGCAGCGGTTAAGAATTGGAGTTTATCAAAACCTGAATAATTTAAAAATTACACAATTGTATACTTTAAATTAAGAGACATTATGGTTTTTACAGTTCAGACTGGTTAAGAAGGCTACATAAAAGTCTAATGATGTCATCCTGAAGAGCAGAGACAAAAAAATAGGAATATGAATCTAGTACAACAAAGGATTAATAGTACAGAGAAAGCCAGAGGTGGACAAAGATAAGGAATGACACACATGCATGGTGGTTTATAGTCACTTAATCGTGCACAAAAAGTATTATAACTAGCAAGTGTAAAATATTTTAAAGATAAGTAATGTATACAACTGATTCGCAGTTTCAATATTCATAAATTAAAAATTTTAATTACTACTGAATTGTAAATAGTCATTTGACACTCACCCTATTTTTCTATGTACAAGTCTAGAGAATAGAAAAATGATCAGCTGCTTACCACCTCACCTGACTCCAGATCAAAGAGATAATTTAGATAACTGCCTATCATTTTGGCCATATGTTGCTTGAATTCGTCATTGATAAACATATCCCTAAATAATAAAGGAATAAAATATTAGAAGTCCAATTTACAGAATAACAATCTGAACAAAAAGAATGCAAGTTGTAAGATGCAAACCAGGGTGTAAAACTAATGTTAAAGAATTAAACATTAAGAGTGAAAATTTGGATAAAAGTAAAGATTTCATCACCTCCAACTAATATATCCTCCAACTAATGAAGTTAAAACAATCTGAGGTATTGCCTGCTTTATGTTCCACAACTACAGAATTAACTAGTATAACTTTACTGTGATGAAAGGGGCAGTATCAAAGTAACACAATAGTGCATTTCATTGAAACACCAATACAAAGCACCAGAAAGTTAGAATCATAGAACTCTATAGTGCAGAAAGAGACCCTTTAGTCCATCGAATCTGCACTGACCACAATCCCATCCAGGCCCTATCCCCATATCTCTACACGTTTTACCCACTAATCCCTCTAACCTACGCATCTCAGGACACTAAGGAGCAAATTTAGCATGGCCAATCAACCTAACCGCACATCTTTGGTTCCAATGAGGTACCTTCTCTGCGGTAAAATTAGTTGAAACTCACTCTGAAGAGATTGTGGATCCACTGGTTATGATTTTGAAAACTTCCATACTTTCTAGCATAATTAGAAAATGTAGATTCTACTATTTGTGAGAGGCAGGAAAGGAAAACAGGGCACCACAGATTAGTAAGCCTGCCATCAGTCACTGAGAAAAAGCTGGGACCTGTTATTAAGGAAGTCTTAACAATGCACTTAGAAAATCATAGTTTGATCAGACAAAGACAAAGGGGTATAGAATACAAGAGTAGGAGTTTGATGTTGCAAGTGTATAGAACGTTGGTTAGGCCTCACTTGGAGTACTGCGTCCAGTTCTGGTCGCAGAAGGATGTGGAGTCCCTGGAGAGAGTGCAGAGGAGATTTACCAGGATGCTGCCTGGTATGGAAGGGCTGTCTTACGAGGAAAGGTTGAATGTACTGGGGTTGTTTTCCCTTGAAAGACGTCGGCTGAGAGGGGATCTATTAGAGGTATATAAGATTATGAGGGGTATAGATAGAGTAAATGGTGGTAAGCTTTTTCCACCATTAGATTCGGATAGAACGAGGGGTCACGGCCTTAGGGTGAGGGGGGCTATGTATAAGACGAATATTAGAGGGCATTTTTTCACACAAAGGGTAGTGGGGGTGTGGAATGCACTACCGAGTAAGGTGGTGGGAGCAGGCACGCTAGGGTTGTTTAAGGGTCTCTTGGACAGCCACATGAGCAGTCTGCAGATAGAGGGATATACGAGGACTGTTTAAATACTTTAATTGTTTCCACAGGCTATTCGGTCCACCTTGTTGAGTAACAAGGTGCATGCATTCGGCAGGTCGTGCGAGGGCTGCTCCTGGAGGTTACTTCAGGAGTGGCCTAGTGCTTCACGTCGTTAGTGTATGCTTAAACTGGACCATCAGATGGGCAACATGACAGCTCAGAGACTATCGCTGTTGCTGTGCAGACACATGGATTTGGGCCTGTGTCTGCGGGAGTTTGCGCGTTCTCCCCGTGGTTGCGTGGGTTTTCTCCGGGTGCTCCGGTTTCCTCCCACATCCCAAAATGTGCTCTTAGGCTGATTGGGTAACAAATTGTCCCTATATTGGTCTCTATATGTCATTAAGACGTTAGGATGGTGGCGCGGGCTCGTTGGGCCGAAGGGCCTGTTTCCCGTGCTGTGTTGCTCTTTGTTCTTTGTTCTTTAAAGTCAATATGGTATTACAAAGGGAGAATTCTCTTTAACAAATTTATTAGAGGGTTATAAGAGGGAAGATTGACAAATAGGAGGGTCAGTGAAAGAAGATATAAATGGGTCAGTCAGCAAGCATGAAGGCTGGTGAATGGATGGGAGCCAGTGAGCAGGAAGGTCAGGGATTGGGAGAGCCAACTAGCAGAAAGGAGGTGGATGGGAAGTATTATTCGGAGATACTAAGTTATTAAGAGCTAGATTATTTTTATCCATTCGTGGAACATGGTTATATTACCCATTCCTAACTGTGCTTGAACTGAGTAGCATTTCAGTGGGCATTTAAGAGCTAATCACATTGCTGTGGGTATGGAGTAACATGTAGGTCAGACCAGATAAGGATGGCAGATTTCCTTCTCACAAATGCTACCTCACCTGCTCAGCTTGAACAGCACTTTTTTTTTAAAATTTCAGATGTGCAACATCTGTAGTATTTTGTTCCAGATAATGTCATTAGTCTGAGGCATTATAAATTTGAAGTTATGACACCTTTTTAATGAATAGATTTGTAATCTATGAATAAATATTTTGAGAAATGGCAAAATCTAAACTATTTTATACTTTCTATAATTCTGAAAATACTGTTTTCAATATCTTGCAATTAAATTTTGTAAATTTTGTAAATAGTGTAAATTTTACACCTTGTTCATAGTTAAATTATAAATTGGAGCATTGTTGAAAGCTAACTGTCCTCAATTTGCAATTAGATATTGTAATGATCATTTAAAGCACCCACCAGTTCAACTCCAGGTGTCTTTCCCTTATCCTGTAACAAAACATAAGTATTATATGAAATGAATATAAATGTCCAATAAAGCTAATGAGCACCATTATCTCTCAATTTTGTAATAATGTTACATTCATTCATGAGCTAAAAAACCAAAACAAAGTGCATTAGTCAGAACTTTACACTTCTCTCACTAGTGGATTTTCAAACTCAGAAACAAGTTTGGAGGGGTTGAAATTGCATGGATGTGAATCTCTCAGGGTTCCCTCTCGTGTCAACCAAGTAGCAATTTTATGCTTGGGCAGGCAGGGCCTCAAATAGGAAGCCAATCTTTGCCCCAGTTAAGGCCCTTAAATGGCCACTTAATGGCCATTTAAGAGCCATATCCTGCCCAGTCTCAATTTCTAGGTTGGTATATAGGTGACAACTCAGAGGTAGAAATGCGTAAATAAAGATAGTTACTGAGACAGTAAGGGGCAGAAGAGGGGGAGTGTTTCCATCAGGAATCCTGTGCTGACTCGGGGACACTCTCCTCCTAAGGTACATTGACTTCCAGACCTCCATACCCCATCCAGCCTCTGCTCAACATCCCAATCACTTCCGCTGCAGCATGGTGCCTGGAAGTACTGAAGGACTGCCAACTAATCAGATAGGCTGCCAGTGCTCCAAGGCAGGACTTTGTTTGAAGTGAGGACTGGAAGTCTCACCTTATGTCAACTGATGCTCATTGAAGCATAATATAGCATCAGAGGTGTTTCTGTCTCGGCAGGGGGGTATATTTTCACTCCCAACTCTTTGCAAAATTCAGGTCATTGATAATTTTTTAAGGGTCTGATTTTTTTTAAGTGTGTAGAGAAGTATCTGTCAAATACAATTTCTAATCATTTTGGTAAATGCATCAATATCAAAGGCTTCTTAGGATAGTCAGCAACTAATTGAGCGCATCCAATGGAATTTAGTTACACACCAGGACCAAATTGCCCTCTGTAATAGTATGGTAATAACAATGTCTTATGGTTTGATTTTATATTTGTTATATATTTGAAACGGTTGCATTATCACTTAAAACCAGATCATATGATTTGGTGGTGATGTCATTAGGCTGTTGCCACAGATTGCTGTTTTACTTTCAGTTTGTACTCTATACAGGCAAGATCTCTTGGAATAAATCTGCTCCTGTTAGTTTGAATCTACGTGTGCAAACCCTTATTTTTCTTTCTGTTTAACACACAGCCTCTAACACAGTTAGGACTACAGAAAGAAAACTGGCAATGAGTTAGGATTTTGTTTCACAAAAACATCAAGAAAAGATCTAAGAAAGAAGAAAATAATCACGTGGCTCCTCACATTTCAAATGTTAGAAGGCTGGGGAAAAGTCATCATGATTAAATATTTAAGTGGCAGTGAAGGAAGATCAAGTAAGAAGAAAGCTCTCTGTATGGTTTTAAAAGAGGTGCTTTTCTTTTCCCAATCAAAGAATGATGAGATTCCAGGCAATATCATATTTGAGAAAAAGTGATGCAATACTGTACAGCTGGGTTCATTTGGGAGAAAAAAAATAAGTCAACAGTCTCCATAGCGTATAAAGAGAGTGCTAGAAGACAAGTAAAAAAAATACTGAGGTGTTGCTAATGCCTGCAAGAGAAATGGCATGTAACTCAGGATCTATAGTGCTTTTCATGAAGAAAATGAATCATGGAATTCTTATGTAGAGCATTTTCAATACTTCATACAAGTGAATAAAATTGCAAACAAGTTGCTTGTACCAGTTTTTCTAGTACAGTAGAAAGTAAAACCTTCAATTTGCTCCAGAATTTGGTTCATACAGCAAAGCCAGGAACCAAAACTTATGTCGACTTGACAAAGATCCTTGAACAGCATTATTCTCTGGAGGAATCGAGTGGAAGGTGAACACATTGCTCAGTTTGTGACAACATTAAAAAGGCTGGCACAACATTGTGAGTTTGGTGAGTCATTATAATATACTCTTTGAGATTGTCCAATTTGTGGTCTCCAAAATGAGGCCATCCAAAGATTGCTTACTGAACATGCTCTGACTTTAAAGACAACAGTAGAAATTGCAGAACTGGCTGCTAAAGAGGCTTCACAATTTAGCGCAGGAATGAAGATCCACAAGTTAGGAACTGCCCATTAAGAGTAAAAACAGCAGCATGTCACAGATATGCCAAAAGAGGTCTTTTAGCGAGTAAATGCTGGAACAAGGATAGCCAATGCAAGAATTTGGCAAATGAGTCACATTGCAAAAGCTTGTTGGGCTAGACCAGCTTCCTTGAAAAGAATATTCAGAAGAAGAATCTGGATACCTCAAAATGAACAAGTTGAATTCTATAAAAATCATTTGCAACATGGAAGAATTATGACTGTGAAGAACAGAATATGTTGAAGAGCTCTAACTGAATGTTTTATCCATACAGAGTGAATCACATTGATTCTGGGCGATTCCAAAATTAAGCAAACAATCTATTAGAATAGAGGTTGACACTGGTACTACAATGTCGTTAATTCCTGAAACTACACATCGACAAAAGTTGAAGCATCTTCCTTTAAAATCAGTTGATGTGATTTTAAGAATATAACTAGGTAAAGATTGTACATTGAAAAACTTGTATCATAGTCAATATAAATTGAGTGGGAAAACAATGAGGTTGCCTCTCCATGTGGTTTCTGGTAATTTTTCAGTTCTATTTGCGAGATCATACTTGGAGAAGATCAATTTGGATGATGCCAAAAAGAGCTACCTGGATAAATACAAGATTGTTTTTCAATAAACATTAGGCTCAATGGAAGGAGTTCAAGTGGAACTCAAGATAAAGTCTAATAATCTACCAAAAAGTCTCAAAGCAAGCACGGTGCCATATGCAATTCACCCCAAGATCGAAGAAGAATATGACTTGTTAACATTGGTGTATTTGAGTTGGTTACAATGAGTTAATGGGCTATCCCCCATTCTACCTGTCAAGAAGCCAGATTTGTAACTGTGATGATTTTAAAACCGCTGCTGTGCATTGATCACTATCCACTTCCTTTATTTGAAGATTTGGTTGTTGGATTATCAGGTGGATAGAAATTCAGCAAGATTGATATTTAACAAGCATATTTATAGATGCATGTAGCCACTGACTAGCAAACATTGCTTACCATTATTACTCATAAAAATCATTTTCATTCCAAAAGATTGCCTTTTGGAATAAAATCCACACCAACCCTAATCCAGAGATTAGTGGATCAAATTTTAAAAATATCAAATGATATTCCAATTACAGGTTCCAGTGAATAAAAGCTCACTTGTCTAAACAGCCTTGCTCGTGGAGGTCCTCAGTGGTGAGAATCACGTATAGTCCCCAACAACTGAGACAAAAACTGATGGTCTCACCTGTGGGATTGGAAGCCATTAAGGCCCCCTGGGTGACTGGGGGCAAGAGCAGGCTGTGCCCCTATTAAGGTTTATACAATATCATGGTTTTTTTCTTGTTTGTAACTCATAAAAGTTGTTGCTAATTTTCTTCCTATGTGTTAATAGCATTCTTAAATAAACTTTGTTTGATAAAAGCTCTCTAGTGGCTCATTTGAATCATACCTGGAGTGAAACATCTTATATTAATCCAAAATTCAAAGTGCAAAACTTATGGCCTATGCTGTCTTCATAAAACATTTTGGAGCTTCTGACCTGGATTATAACACCTTGAAACATTTTATCAAAGCTTCAAGAGAACAAGGTTCATTATCACATCATGTGAAAAGCTTTTTGGCAGCTTATAAAAAATGCTACTCATGAGACTATCCAAAGTTCACCTGCATTACTTATAGAAAAGTTAAGAACTATGTTTGATTTGTTATTAGCTTCAGAAACAGCAGAAATAGTAGATCGTCAACAACAATTCAAGTTGCTAGATGAGAAGTGAGGGCAAAACAACACATTTCAAAAAGAAGATCCAGTGCCATGAGTAAGAAATGGGTACCAGACATAGTTTCAGCAAAATCAGATCCAATTTCTTGCACAGTTCAAATTAATAGGATGAACTAGTTTGGTGATGCCATACTGATCAATTGTTATCATCCTGAAATCATTTTTCAGAATCATTTCCAGAAATATCAAGTTTTTTAGTTCCTAGTATTGTGAATATTACTGTGGAAGACTTAGTTGAATTTGAGTTACCTGATGACTGTGTCTTTGCTACTGTAACATGTGAGAATGCTGTAGAATTAGTTCCAAGAGAAGAGGTCTCTACTGAAATTGCAGATCATACTTCCAGGGTCAAGACAGCCAATTTTCAGAATATCATACACAACCAAAGAGGAATAGACATCTTTCTGATTGACTTTCTTATTGATTGTGTATAATGATTAATGATCCATAGTACTAGAGTATTAATGGTCCTATGTATAAGATCATAGTAATTTGTTGTCATGATCACAGATGTAAAGAAGGAGGGACGTCATATATTTAAAAGAGTTATAATAATGCCTTAAGGCTTGATTTGATGATGAAGTCATTAGGATGTTGCTAAACTTTCAGTTTGTACTCAGTACAAGACTCCTGGAACAAATCTTTTGTTGTTAGTTTGAATCTACACGTGCAAGTCACTTTCTTTTCTTTTTGATAAAACCCACAGCTTCTAACATAATTAGGACATTACAATACTCACGGAAGTAAACGTTGATATTTCATTTGGTTTTGTAGTTCTTTAATTTTCTCTTCCAAAAATAATAATGGATCATCAGGACACTGAATAAATAATCCTATAAGCAATGCCTATTAAAAGACAAAAATATTAAATAAATAACAAATTAAGATGAGTCATGCAGCTTTTCTGTAATTTGGGTGGGCTTTGTTTGGGCTTGCAGTGGGGAATGTTTCCTGTTCAGAGAATCTCAAATTATTTATATCCACTCAAAGAACTGTGCACAAATCCAAGCATTTAGTGACTTCAGAAGGTCACTGCACAATATTTGGCATCACAAAGCTTGAGTTGCAGCATGATTTTGAAAATATTTCTTTTTTCAATTTATATAAATGCATTTTAATTAAGAAACAAAGGAACGCTGGAAATATATCACTTCTGAAAAAAAGTAAGCAGCCAGGGCTGTACCTTCATTAGTGAAGTTTCGCAAACTGTGACTGAGCTATCTCAAGTTTGAATTTGGCAAACCTTTTTTGTTAAACAAAAGTCCGTACTGTATATTATTTTCATCACAATAAGGCAACACACGATACTAGGATTTTTGAAAATTGTCACCATGTGTTGGTAGCAAATGAAGCTTCCATGTAAAACATGCTTGGGGTTACATTTTTTCAAATGCAATCCTCTGATCCAAGAAGCACTTGAAATTCTTTCATAAAGCAATTGCAATCAACTACCAGTTATATCGGACAACTACAAAAAGATGGCTCTCTGGTGGTAGATCAAGGTACATGATTGAAATATTCTGACCACCACTATTAATTAGAAATGGACTCTGATTGGTAGAGGTATTGCCATGGAGAATGCATGAAGCAACTGATAACCATCGGTTAACTGCCTAGTTTTGTTTAAATTCAAACCAGGCCAATTGCCTGAGATTGGTCAAGGCATTATTCTGGGGCATGACTAGAGAATGACTGCTGCTGATTTTGTATAGTTGAAACAGGTGCACTGTTTCAGCTAAACAAAGTAAGTAACAGCCATTGCCTGGTTCATTCCCCAGGGCAAATGCCTGGACCGATGGGATATTGTTCCTTGGGAGAGGCTGGTGTGAGGAGAGCTGGTGAGTAAATTTCTATGTTTTTTTTTCCCAAAAATTGTCTCTAGTTTTTTTTTAACTTTTAAAACTGGATACAGGAAGTAGTCACAGGGAGGCCTGTGCAGGAGTTTTTTTTCCACCTGGACCTCCATAAATTGGGAAGGTGAAGAATCCCGATACTCCACACGTGTAGAGTATCCCAACCCTCCCCCCTCCTCTAACCTAATAAAAAAAGGACAGCGACTAGGAGTGTGAGCAGGTAAGTTTAAGTTTATATTTGTTTCTGTGTAAAGGAAGTAATAGGAATGGCAGTGCAGGCAGTGCGATGTTTGAGGTGAGGGACACTGGTAGTGTCCCAGCTGATTACACCTGCCAGAGGTGCATCCAGTTCCACCTCCTTGAGGACCGTGTTAGGGACCTGGAGCTGGAACTGGAGGAACTAAGAATTGTTAGGGAAGCAGAGAAGGCTATTGATAAAAGCTACAGGGAGATAGTTACTCCTAAATGTGATACATGGGTGACTGTTAGAAGGGGTAAGAAGCAGTTAGTGCAGAGTTCCCCTGAGGCTGTTCCTCTACGTAATAAGTACTCTGCTTTGGATGCTGTTGGGGATGAAGATACAATGGGGTAAGCCATGGAGTACAGGTCTCGGGAGTTGAGCCTGTCCTTGATGCTCAGGTGGGAAGGGGGAAGAAAAGATCTGGATTAGTGATTGGGGACTCCGTAGTTAAGGGGATAGATAGGAGAGTCTGTGGGAAGGAGCGGGACTCGCGGTTGGTATGTTGCCTCCCGGGCGCTGGGGTCAGTGATATCTCTGACCGAGTGTTCGGGATCCTTAAGAGGGAGGGGAACCAGCCCCAAGTTGTGGTGCATGTAGGTACCCATGACATAGGTAGGAAAAGGGATGGGGATACAAAGCAGAAATTCAGAGAATTAGGGTGGAAACTTAGGGCTAAAACAAACGGAGTGGTTATCTCTGGTTTGTTAGGGAAGTTGAATCTCTGGTGAAGAGGAAGAAGGAGGCTTATATGATGATGAAACGTGAAGGCTCAGTTAGGGCACTGGAGAGCTATAAATTAGCCAGGAAGAAGCTAAAAAGGGAGTTGAGAAGAGCTAGAAGAGGACACGAGAAGACTTTGGCTGATAGGATTAAGGAGAATCCTAAAGCTTGGTTAGGGCAAGATTAGGGCCAGTCAGAGATAGCAGTGGGAAGTTGTGCGTGGAGCCTGAGGGGATAGGAGAGACACTGAATGAATATTTTTTGTCAGTATTCACGCAGGAGAAAGACAATGTTGTCGGGGAGAATACTGCGATACCAGGTTGTAGACTGGGCAGGATTGAGGTTCATAAGGAGGTGGTGTTAGCGAATCTTGAGGGTATGAAAATTGATAAGTCCCCTGGGCAGATTGGATTTACCCTAGGATTCTCTGGGAGGCTAGAGAGGAGATTGCAGAGCCTTTGGCTTTGATCTTCATGACGTCGTTGGCTACAGGTATAGTGCCGGAAGACTGGAGGATGGCAAATGTTGTCCCTTTGTTCAAAAAGGGGAATAGGGACCATCCTGGAAATTATAGATCGGTGAGCCTGACTTCTGTTGTGGGCAAAGTCTTGGAAAGAATTATAAGGGATAGGATTTATAAGCGTCTAGAGAGAAATAAATTGATTAGGGATAGTCAGCACGGTTTTGTGAAGGGTAGGTCGTGCCTCACAAACCTTATTGAGTTTTTTGAGGAGGTGGCCAAAGAGGTAGATAAGGGTAAGGCAGTTGATGTAGTATATATGGATTTTAGCAAAGCGTTTGATAAGGTTCCCCATGGTAGGCTACTGCAGAAAGTGCAGATACATGGGATTGAAGGTGATTTAGCAGTTTGGATTAGGAATTGGCTAGCTGATAGAAGACAGAGGGTGGTGGTTGATGGGAAATATTCAACCTGGAGTGCAGTTACAAGTGGTGTACCTCAAGATCTGTTTTAGGGCCACTGCTGTTTGTCATTTTTATAAATGACCTAGATGAGGGTGTAGAGGGTTGGATTAGTAAATGTGCTGACGATACCAAAGTGGGGGGAGTTGTAGACAGCGAGGATGGATGTTACAGTTTGCAGAGGGACATAGATAGGTTGCAGAGCTGGGCCGTGAGGTGGCAAATGGAATTCAATACGGATAAGTGTGAGGTGATTCACTTTGGTAGGAATAACCGGCATATGAAATATAGGGCTAATGGAAGGACCCTTAATAGTGTTGTCAAGCAGAAGGATCTTGGGGTACAAGTACATAGCTCTTTGAAAGTTGGCACCCAGGTTGATAAAGTTGTTAAGAAGGTGTACAGTGTGTTAGCTTTTATTGGTAGAGGGATTGAATTTAGGAGCCTTGAGGTTATGTTGCAACTGTACAAAACTCTGGTGCGGCCGCACTTGGAGTATTGCGTACAGTTCTGGTCGCCGCATTATAAGAAAGATGTGGAAGCATTGGAAAGGTTGCAGAGGAGGTTTACCAGGATGTTGCCTGGTATGGTGGGAAGGCCTTATGAGGAAAGGCTGAGGGACCTGAGGTTATTTCCATTAGAGAGAAGAAGGTTACGCGGTGACCTAATTGAGGCGTATAAGATGATCAAGGAATTGGATAGGGTGGATAGTGAGAACCTTTTTCCTTGGATGGTGATGACCAACACGAGGGGACATAACTTTAAATTAAGAGGTGGTAGTTATAGGACGGATGTCAGAGGCAGTTTCTTTACACAGAGGGTGGTGAGAGCGTGGAATGCCCTGCCTGCAGCAGTTGTGGACTCGCCTACTTTGGGGGCATTCAAATGGTCGGTGGATAGGCATATGGATGATATTGGAATAGTTTAGGTTAGAGGGTCCACTGGGCGGCGCAACATCGAGGGCCGAAGGGCCTGTACTGCGCTGTAATGTTCTATGTTCTATGAAACATCTTGCAAGGTGTAAATTGAAACAAAGATTGGCAGTTAATTGTTAGTTGTCAGCTGATTGGTGCATTCCCAATGGCAATGCCTCTATCAATCAGAGTCCACTTGCCAACCAATTAGCATTCTGATCTCATGAAGCATATTTGTTATTCCTTTCCCTTGGCTGAGTGCAAGACGAAAAGCTTTGACATGTATCGTTTTCAGCAATACCCAAGTTCTGTTCTACCAAACAACATGTTTCTGATCGGTCCATGAGCCTACCATGGGAAACCTTATCAAATGCCTTACTAAAATCCATGATATACAATATCAATTGCTCTACTTTCGTCTACATACTTGATTACCTCCTCAAAGAATTGAATAAAATTTGTGAGGCAAGACTCACAGAATCCATGCTGACTATCCTGGATTAAGCTGCATCTTTCCAAATGGTCGAAAATCCTATCCCTCAGGACCCCTTCCATTAATTCACCGACCACCCAAGACTACCTGGCCTATAATTACCAGGGTCATTCCTATTCCCTTTCTTGAAAAGAGGAACAACATTCGCCACTCTCTAGTCCTCTGACACAATCCCCGTGGACAGTGAAGACCCAAAGATCAAAGCTAAAGCTCTGCAATCTCATCCCTTGTCTTCCAAAGTATCCTAGAATGTATCCCATCTGCCTCAGGGGACTTATCAACCCTCAGGTTTTTCAAAATTGCTAATACATCTTACCTCAGAACATCTACCTCTTCCATCCTACCAGCCTGTATCACACAGTCATTCTCAAAAACATGGTCGCTCTCCTTAGTGAACACTGAAGAAAAGTATTCATTCAATGCCTAACCTATCTCTTCTGACTCCAAACACAAGTTCCCACTTCTATCCTTGGCTGACCCTAACCTCACAATGGTCATTCTTTTATTTCTCACATTTGAGTAAAAAGCCTTAGGGTTTTCCTTTATCCAACCTGCCAAGGATTTCTCATGCTCCCTCCTAGCTCTCCTAAGCCCTTTTTTTTAAACTCATTCCTGGCTATCTTGTAACCCTCAAGTGACCCAACAGAACCTTGTTTTTTCATCCTTACATATGCTTCCTTTTACCTCTTGACAAGACATTCAATCTCCTTTGTGAACCATGGTTCCCCAAGTCGGCCATTTCCTCCCTGCCTGACAGGAACATACCTATCAAGGACATGTAGTAACAAACAAGCTCCACTCTTTGTTTGTGCCCAGGTTCGGTTCCCATCTTATGCTCCCTAATTCTTACCTAATTGCATCATAATTCCCCTGCCTCAATTATAAACCTTGCCCTGCCATGTGACCCTATCCTTCTCCATTGCAATAATGAAGGATACTGAATTGTTGTCACTATCTCTAAAGTGCTCTCTCACAAACAAATCTAGCACTTGACCCTCTTCATTACCCAGTACTAAGTCCAATGTGGGCCCCACCTCTTGTCAGCTTATCCACATATTGTGTCAGGAAACCCTCCTGCTCACACTATACAAAAAGTGCCCCATCTAAACTACTCGACGTATAAAGGTTCCAATCAATATTTGGTGAGTTAAAGTCACCCATGATAACTACCCTGTGACCTCCACACCTCCTATTCATAATCTGCATTGCCATGTCCTCCTCCACATCTCTATTACTATTGGGGGCCTGTAGAAAACTCCTAACAACATAACTGCTCCTTTCCTATTTCTAACTTCAGTCCATAATACCTCAGCAGGCAGATCCCCCTCGAAATGCCTTTCAGCAACCGTTAAACTATCCTCGATTAACAATGCATGTTGCCATTGGTTACACTGTAACCGAATCCCCTTTCTCTTTCTTCAAATTAACTTTATGTAATCATCCTCCAGTATCTCAACAATTTATCGCTACCCGCACCTCCAATAATAAAAACAATTAGATGATTGAAGATTTGCACCAACGCATTTTAGCTTTGAAACCTCCTTGTTTTCCAGCATTTATTAAATGCTGGCCAAATCAATTCGCAATCACTTTCCTGTTACATTTTTTTTGTAAGAGTGAACATTATCCTGCAAGACCGATTGTCAACATAACACTCAATTAGTACTTTCTTTCAATATATTGTAGAAGCAGGAGGCGTACGTTAGATCCAGGCAACTGGGGACAGAGGCAGTGCATGAAAAATATAGAGAGTGTAGATGGGATCTTAAAAGGGGTGTCAGAAAGGCAAAAAGGGGCCATGAAATGGCTTTGGCAGGTAGGATTTAGGAACATCCTAAGGCATTTTACTCCTATGTAAGGAGCAAAAGGATGGTTAGAGGGAAGATTGAACCTCTCAGGGACAGAGGAGGGGAACTATGCTTAGAGCCTGAGGGAATGGGGGAGATCCTGAATGAATACTTTGCGTCGGTGTTCACGCAGGAGAGGGGCCTGATGTCTGATGCCGGCTTTGAGGATTTTGAGGACCCGTTAAAGGAAATAATCATTACGAGGGACGAAGTGTTGGGGCTTTTAGGTAGCATAAAGACTTATAAAGCTCCGGGGCCTGATGGTATTTATCCCAGGCTGCTAAGGGAGGTGAGAGATGACATTGCTGGGCCTCTGACGCAAATCTTTGTCTCTTCTTTGGACACAGGTGAGGTCCCAGAGGACTGGAGGATTGCAAATGTAGTACCGTTGTTTAAAAAGGGTCAGAGGGATAATCCAGGGAACTATAGGCCGGTGAGCTTGACTTCAGTTATAGGTAAGCTAATTTTTTTTTTTATTAAGCAACACAGCACGGGAAACAGGCCCTTCGGCCCAACGAGCCCGCGCCGCCGTCATACCAAATACATTATCCTATTTTAATATTCCTATATAATAATATATATATTATTCCTAATATGGAAAATTTTCACCATAGGGACAATTTGTTACCCAATCAGCCTAAGAGCGAATTTTTGGGTTGTGGGAGGAAACCGGAGTGCCCGGAGAAAATGGAGAGGATCCTCAGGGACAGGATGTATGAGCATCTGGAGCGCTGCGATCAGATCAGGGATACGCAGCATGGCTTCGTTAAGGGGAGGTCGTGCCTTACGAATCTAGTGGAATTTTTTGAAGAGGTGACAAAAACGGTTGATGAAGGACAAGCCGTTGATGTCGTCTACATGGATTTCAGTAAGGCGTTTGACAAGGTTCCCCATGGTAGGCTGATAAAAAGGTGAAGGCGCATGGGATACAGGGCCAGGTATGTAGATGGGTTGAGAACTGGCTTGGGAGGAGGAGACAGCGGGTAGTAGTGGAAGGCTCTTTTTCCAACTGGAGGTCAGTCACTAGTGGTGTGCCACAGGGCTCAGTACTAGGACCTCTTCTATTTGTGATTTATATAAATGACTTGGAAGAGGGGGTAGGTGGTGTGATCAGCAAATTTGCTGATGACACTAAGATGCTTGGATTGGCGGGGACTGAGGAGCAGTGCCAGGCAATACAACAGGACATAGATAGGCTGGTAGACTGGGCAGATAGATGGCAAATGGAATTTAATCCAGATAAATGCGAGGTGATGCATTTTGGCTGGAATAATGTAGAGGGGAGTTACAGGATAAAAGGTAAAACTATCCGAAGTATAGAGACGCAGAGAGACCTGGGGGTGCAGGTTCACAAGTCTCTGAAGGTGTCAGTACAGGTGGAGAAAGTGATAAAGAAAGTGTATGGTATGTTAGCCTTCATAGGAAGGGGTATAGAATACAAGAGTAGGAGTCTGATGTTACAAGTGTATAGAACGTTGGTTAGGCCTCACTTGGAGTACTGCATCCAGTTCTGGTCGCCGTACTACCAGAAGGATGTGGAGGCCCTGGAGAGAGTGCAGAGGAGATTTACCAGGATGCTGCCTGGTATGGAAGGGCTGTCTTTCGAGGAAAGATTGAATGCACTGGGGTTGTTTTCCCTTAAAAGATGTCGGCTGAGAGGGGATCTATTAGTGGTATATAAGATTATGAGGGGTATAGATAGAGTAAATGGTGGTAAGCTTTTTCCACCATTAGAATCGGATAGAACGAGGGGTCACGGCCTTAGGGTGAGGGGGGCTATGTATAAGACGAATATTAGAGGGCATTTTTTCACACAAAGGGTAGTGGGGGTGTGGAATGCGCTACCGAGTGGGGTGGTGGGAGCAGGCACGCTAGGGTTGTTTAAGGGTCTCTTGGACAGCCACATGAGCGGTCTGCAGATAGAGGGATATAGGAGGACTGTTTAAATACTTTATTTGTTTCCACAGGCTATTCGGTCCACCTTGTTGACCAACAAGGTGCATGCATTCGGCAGGTCGTGCGAGGGCTGCTCTTGGATGTTACTTCAGGAGTGGCCTAGTGCTTCATGTTTAGTGTATGCTTAAACTGGACCATCAGATGGGCAACATGACAGCTCAGAGACTATCGCTGTTGCTGTGCAGACACATGGATTTGGGCCTGTGTCTGCGGGAGTTTGCGCGTTCTCCCCGTGGTTGCGTGGGTTTTCTCCGGGTGCTCCGGTTTCCTCCCACATCCCAAAAATGTGCTCTTAGGCTGATTGGGTAACAAATTGTCCCTATATTGGTCTCTATATGTCATTAAGACGTTGGGACGGCGGCGCGGGCTCGTTGGGCCGAAGGGCCTGTTTCCCGTGCTGTGTTGTTCTTTGTTCTTTGTAATCACAGAATCCCACAGTGCAGAAGTTTGGGTCAGAGCCTCCGCAATTTCCTCACTTGCTTCCCACAACAGCCTGGATATGGAGATGCCAGCGTTGGACTGGGGTACGAACAGTAAGAAGTCTCACAACATGTCACATTATCTGTAACCCCCACGACTTGCCTGGGTTTGCAAAATCTCAATAATTGTCCTAGCTTGATTACCTGTTAAGGATTGCATTCCAACCGTTATCTTGTAATTGAGTTTGTGTCTACATGTGTCCTGTTTATGAACCTAACTCCCACTTACCTGATGAAGGAGCAGCATTCTGAAAGCTTGTGCTATCAAATAAACCTGTTGGATTTTAACCTGGTGTTGGAGACTTCTTACTGTTATAATAGCCTGGGACACAATTCATCCAGACTGAAGATGTACCCACTTTTAAGCCTGTCAAACCTCCAGTATTTTGTCACTCCCATGATAATTTTCTGTAGAGCCTCACGGTCTCTCTCCCCAAGTTCCATAACTATCTCTTCATTCACATGGGTTAAGACAGATGTGAAATTTTCATTTAACACTCTACCAACGTCCTTGCCTCCAGCAACAGATTTACCACTTGCTCCCTAAGGGGCCCTACTCTTTCCCTGGTTATCCTCTTCCCATTGATATATTTATAGAATATCTTAGGATTTTCCCTACTTTTACCAGCCAGAGCTTTCTTATATCCCCTCTTTGCTCATCTAATTGATAGCTTAAGCTTCATCCTACACTTTCTGTACTCACTAATGCTTTTGCATTAAAAAAAATTAAATTCTGTTAATGTTTCAGACAGATATATCACATGTCTATTGCCTACTAATGTTAGGGTTTTGGTTGCCAATATACTTTTTTTTAGAGCAACACAGCACAGGAAACAGGCCCTTCAGCCCAACGAGCCCGCGCCGCCGTCATAACTATATAGTAACAATTCCATTATCCTATTCTAATTTTAGGTTATTCCTAATATGGAAGAGTTTCAATGTAGGGACAATTTGTTTCCCAATCAGCCTAAGAGCGAATTTTTTGGGATGTGGGAGGAAACCGGAGCGCCCGGAGAAAACCCACGCAACCATGGGGAGAACGCGCAAACTCCCGCAGACACCGGCCCAATTCCAAGTGTCTGCACAGCTACAGCGATAGTCACTGAGCTGTCATGGTGCCCTTCAGATGGTCCAGATAAAGCACTCATTTACGACATGAAGCACCAGGCAACCCATGAATCAACATCCAAGAGCTGTCCTCGCACCACCTGCCGAATGCATGCTCCTTGTTGGTCAAGTATGGACCGAATTACCTGTGGAAAAAAAAGCCATAGTAACACTTTTGACCACTGTGATGTTAACGTACCTTTAAGAGTTTTTAAAAATTCATTATATCAGCCTTAGGTGATGTCATTGTTGGGAGGGAAAAAAACTGTGGGCAGTTCAGGTGACAGTGATTTCATTTTCAGTTTGGAGCTGCAGGTTTGAGTTTTTAGTTTTAGAATAAACAGTACAGTAAAAAGAAGTGTTTTCCCTCTTTTCCTATTGTTTTGAAAATTCTGTTGATTAGCTGAAGACAAGATTTTGTTTTCCCAAAGGGTGAAAATCTGCTGTTGTAGGGGGCTGGACCAGAGACTCTCTGAGGTTTTGGGAAGCTGTCTTGTCTTCAGACTGTTCTGAGTCTCAATAGCATTTGACTGCAGAATTCAGCTAACAGCCTGGAATGTCTTGTGAGAAAGCAGAGGCATTCTTAACCATAGTGTCAGCATGGGGGAAACAGGACAGGTTATTGGTGATTTGGATACCTAAAAACTTGAAGCTTTCAACCATTTCTATTTCATCCTCATTTCTGTAGACAGGGGCATGTCCTCCACTATGCTTCCTGAAGTCGATGACCATCTCCTTCATTTTGTTGACATTGTAGGAGAGATTATTGTTGTTGCACCAGTTCACCAGATGCTCTCTTTCCTGTACCCCGTCTTGTCATTGTTTAAGATCTGATCCACTACAATGTTGTCATCAGCAAACTTGAAAATCAAGTTGGAGGTGAATTTCGGCACACAATCACAGTTGTGTAAGGAGTATAATAAGGGGCTGAGAACACAGCCTTGTGGGGCATCGATTGTGGAATAGGTATTGTTGTCTATCCTTAGTGATTGCGGTCTGTGGGTTAGAAGTTCAGGATAAAGTCGCAGAGGGAGGAGCCAAATCCCAGGCCACAGAGTTTGGGTTTTGTAGGAATAATGGTGTTGGAGGCTGAGCTGTAATCTTCCTGCATCAGCTCTGCTGTTTGACTTTCCACTGGCCTTTCGATGCCAGTCGGTATCACTTCCATCTGTGATCCAGCTATATGGTTACCCAGGATTACCTCTACCCTTGAGGAAGGTAATTTTTCTATTACTCCTATCACCACTTCACTACTTTTCACCATTCTCTCCAATCTTACCTTACTTGATGGAATATCATTCCCTCCACCACTAAGTCTGCTTTTCTGGCAATACTTCTTCCCAACTATATATATTCTCATATCTCACCGTTAAAGACCGACTTGCTCCTGTATTCCCTCCAACATAAAAATCATCAGTAACATAAAGCTGAATTTTAAATATTCCTCATATATATTTATATCAATTGCACTACTATCATCACACTTAGTACACACATGGGACTTACAGCTTTTTACAATCAGTCCCCTTTACCCACAGTCCAATGACCTGGTGGGATGAGTGGCATGCTCAGCGAAACATCTAGTAGAAAAATGTGCTTGGAATCTTACAAATTACTCTGCTGCACTCCTTAGCCTGCAAAACTTGCCAAGGCAGTGTTTCTGTCCTCATTAGCTCAGCAGCTGTTCTCCAGACACACTAGGAGCACAACTCCTACTGGTAAGGCTCTTTCATAACCCAATATCAAAACAATGTGAGTGGTATCTTCATGGAATGCCAATTAAGAGGGAAAAGCTTGTAATGGCAATATATTTGACCCCTGAACATACCTAGCCAAACGTTCAGACCACATATGCTCATGACCAGTTGGCAATATACACCACCATGCTCTGCATTCAAAAAGCTACATGGTACCTTGGACGATGCCCATAGTGCACATAGTTACTTTTAGCGCACAGTGTTAAATCTCAGTACCGTCAGTTGTCTCAGTTAAACAGGGAAGATATAGACTGATTGTTTAGAAGCCCCAGAGTTCTCCTTAGAATGTGGGCAGAGTGAAAGCATATAAGAGCTACTCACTGTAAGAGCTTCTTGCTGCAATTGTACAGGGTACTAGTGAGGCCGCAACTGGAGGATTGTGTGTAGTTTTGGTCACCGCATTTGTGAAAGGATATATGGGCCTTGGAGAAAGTGCAGAGAAGATTCACTAGGCTGATACAGGAGATGAAGGGATTAGCCTATGAGGAGACACTGAAAAGACTGGGACTGTACTCGTTGGAGTTTAGAAGGCTGGGGGGTGGGGGGATCTTATTAGAGACATATAAGATAATGAAGGCAATAGATAGGGTAGAGGTAGAGAGATTCTACCTATTTAGAAAGAATAGCAGAACTAAGAGGGCACAGCCTCAAAATAAGGCAGGCGGGGGGAGAGTGACAGTTTAAATCAGAGTTGAGGAGGAACTTCTTCACTCAAAGGGTGCTGAGTCTCTGGAATTCTCTGCCCATTGAAGTGGTGGAGGCTACCTCATTGAATATATTTAAGTCATGGGTAGATAGGTTTCTAATAGACAAGGGAATTAAGGGTTATGGGGAAAAAGTGGGAAAGTGGAACTGATCCACTTCAGATCAGCCATGATCATGTTGAATGGCGGGGTAGGCTTGAAGGACTAGATGGCCTGCTCCGATTTCCTATGTTCTTACGTACCTAATAAAGCATTATTTGCTTTTAAGTCCTTGGTCACCAGTGATTGCAACCGAGCACTTCTTCAGGTAAAGGTCGTTCTGCGGTCGTGGACGGCACAATATAAATGCAAGTCCTTTCTTTTAAGTGCGCAAGTTTGAAACTAATAATTATAAACTTGCCAGAATGGCAGAAACAAGAACCGCAGACGGGAAAATGGAGGCATCATAATTTGAACGTTTGTTTAACGGTTTGGACAAACTTTCTGCAGTGATTTCATTCCGTTTGCTTTGGCTTCATTGAGGTTCCAACATATTTTCTATACGTCTGAACGCAAGAGAAACAAGCGAGTTTCTTGTAGGGAAAAAAAAGCAACGAATTACCTCATAAATCTGTGGAAGTGAGTGTGATTTGATGTAGTGTTTCAACTCGGGATCTGCGAACTGCAAGAAGACCACCATGTCTGCGACTGGAGCTTCCCCAAGAAGCCGAGGCGCTAGGGGTGAGCACGCGCCTGTTTACTGTCGCTATGGCAACAAGCTTTGAACAGCGAAAACGAACTGTCATCGCCACAATTCGGGGCCAAGAGATTTACTGTCTGATCACCGACCTTGTTTCACTTTTATTGAGGCTTTGGTTTAAAAACAGTGCACAATTCATTTTCATTAGATACACATCCTGTTATATATAAGTAGTGTTGGTCTAGTGGTATTATCGCCGGACTACTGATCCAGAAACTCAGCTGATGTTCATGGGTTCGAATCTTACTACCGCTGATGGTGGGATTTGAATTTGATTAAAAAATATCTGGAAATACCGTTGTCCTAAAAACCCATCTGCTTCACTAATGTCCTTTAGAAAGGAAATCTGCTATCCTTACCTACGTGTGATTCCAGAGCCACAGCAATGTGGTTGACTCTCAACTCAGGCAACTAGAGATGGGCAATAAATGCTGGCCAGCTAGCAACGCCCATGTCCCACAAATGAATATCAAAAAAAATCAAAAAATGTGGCAGTTGAAGGACAGTTTATTTGATCAGTTAAAAGAACAATACAGCACAAGAAACAGGCTCTTCAGCCCAACGAGCCTATGCTGCCATTTTAATGTTCCCATTTCCACCCATGACCCTTCTTTATGTTTACAGGGGAAATCTGCATTGGAACCAAATTGAGGAGACAATTTAGGGACAATTTGTTTCGCCAGTCAGCCTAAGTGTATATCTTTGGGGTGTGGGAGGAAACTGGAGCACATGGAGAAAATCCACGCAAGCACGGGGAGAATGCATAAACTCCCACAGATACTGGCCCAATTCCCTGTATCTGCACAGCAACAGTGATAGTCACTGAGCTGTCATATTGCCCATCAATTGGTCCAGTTTAAGTGTACACTAACGACATGAAGCAGTAAGCTACTCTCGAATAATCCAAGAGCAGCCCTCTCACGACCCATCGCATGTATGCCCCTTGTTGGACAACAAGGCGGACCGAAGTACCTGTAGGATAAAAGAGAAGTACATCAACAACATGCACAACTTATACAATTCCCAGGACCGTCCCAAGGCTCATGATCCCTATTTAAATTAGTCTACTATATCCCTCCATCCCTATTCCGCTCATATGCCTATCTAAGTATCTCTTAAATAAGTCCAGCATGCCTGCCTCCACCATCTTATTTGGCAGTGCGTTCCATACCCCCACAACCTCTGTGTGAAAAACCTCCCTCTAACATCCAAATTACACCTTGCCCCCTTCACTCTAAACCCTAAGAGGAGACTTAGTTCAGATGTGCGAACACATAAATAGGAACATACCAATTATCAACGGTATCTAGCCATGCATTCAATAAGATTATGGCAGATTCAATTGTAGCCCCACTATCCTATCTATCCACAAAGATTCTCTTTGTTAGTCAAAAATCTGTCTATCCTTTGGATCTAAAGAATTCACTGGCTATGCCTTTGAACAAAAGAACTTGAGAACTTTTAGACCATTTGGTTCCTTGAGCCTGCCTGCCATTCAATAAGACCATGGCTGATCTTTTCATGGACTCAGCTCCATTCACCCATCTGCTCAACCATAACCCTTGATTCCTTTATTGTTCAAATAATTATCCATCTTGCCTTAAAAACATACAATGAGTTGGCCTCAACTGCTTCACTGGGCAGGGAATTTCACTGTTTCAGAACCCTTAAACGAGTTTTTGAGGAAGAGTTCCAGCCAATTGAGAGAAGTAAATTGTTCTCATCTCTGTCCTAAATGGACATCTTCTAATTTTCAAACAGTGATCACTAGTTCCAGATTCTCAAACAAGAAGAACCATCCTTTCCACGTTCATGTTGTTAAGACCCTTCAGGATCTTAGATGTTTCAACCAAACCACCTCTTAATCTTCTAAATTCCAGGGATACAAGCCTAGTCGGTCCAACCCTTTGCTTGTTCATTTAATTCACTAATCAATTTAAATCACCATATCTGCATATCTAAGCTGGCTATCATCATTCTATTCAAATAAATTAAAGAATGTCATGATTAAACCAAGACCAGCTACTCCCCACAAATAAAATCAGAAATGTTGCATGAAGCAGCTCCATCTTTCTAAAGATGCGCAGGTTGAGTTGATTAACCATGCTAAATCGACTCTTGGTGTTAGGGGGCCTAGCAGGGTCAATACATGGAGTTACGGGGATGGGGCAAAGGTGGGATTGTTGATGGTGCTGGCTCAATGAGCCGAATGGCCTCCTTCAGCACTGTAGGGATTCTATAATTCTATGTTGAGAAAAAGGTTACATTTCAAATTGGTCCATTCATCACAGCTGAGCTAATGAGCTCTGAGTCCCAAGGACCATCTTTATGTTCTGTTGTTGGTGGTGACAGAACTTTGGCATTTTCAGGCTGCAAAAAAAAGGTTAAAGTGAATAAGCAGAAGTCTGGTTAAGGGTAATGTGGAGAAAAAGTTAAATTGTCAATTTTGATAAGGAGAATAAAAAAGTATGTTATCTAAATGGTGAGAGATTGCAAAGCTCAGTGTTCTAATGCATGAATCACAAAACATCAGTATGCAGATACAGCAGGTAATTAGGAAAGTTAATAGAATGTTATCATTTATTGCAAGGGAAATTGAATACAAAAGTGGAGATGTTACATCAGTTGTATAGGGCACTAGTGACTCCACATGTGGACTGTTATGTACAGTCACCTTATTAAAGTAAGGATGTAAATACATTAGAAGCAGTTCAGAGAAGGTTAACCAGATTAATACCAGGAATGGACAGGTTGTCTTATGGAAAAGTTGGTCAACCTAGGCTTATATTTTTATTTATATTTTATGCTTTTTATTTTGGTCGGCACAACATCGAGGGCCGAAGGGCCTGTTCTGTGCTGTATTGTTCTATGTTCTATGTTCTATATCCACTGGAGTTTAAAAGAGGAAAAGGCAACTTGATTGAAACATCTAAGATCCTGAAGGGTCTTGACAACATGAACATGGAAAGGATGGTTCCTCTTGTGGGAGAATCTGGAACTGGTGGTCACTATTTAAAAATTAGGAGTCACCCATTTAGGATAAAAATGAGGAGAATTTACTTCTCTCAAACAGTTATGAGTCTTTGGAACTCTTCCTGAAAAGCTGGTGAAAGCAGAGTCTTTGAACAGATTTAAAACGATCTTTACTTTTGAGTCAAATAATCCTCCACTAAGAAAAATTCCTCCTTTGGTAAACTTGAACCCAATAATATAAGCATAGAAGGCTAGGTCCAATAGATAGAATGCATGTGTTACTTTTTCAAGCCACCCATATTGACGGTGACGAGAAGCAGAAGTAGTTCTGTCGGAAGCATGTGAGGTCCCAACCTTCAGAGCAATTAAAAGCCTGACCTACTTTTACTCAAAAACCTTTAATGAATTGGCAGACTTGGTTAAAGGCTATTGTGACGTAAAACCCTCCATAATCTTCCAGCGATACCACTTTAACACGACAGGATGAACCCCTGGGGAATCTGTCATTGAATTTCTGAATCAGGTTATGAAAATTTGAAGAGGACTGTGAATTTGGGCCATCCTTGAACGACATGTATTGAGATAGACTGGTCTGTGGAATTAACAATGTGACAGTCTATGATGTTAGTGTACCTTTAAGAGTTTTTTTAAAATTCATGCTCACACCCTTAAGTGATGTCATTGTGGGGTTGGGGGGAGAAAAAAAACTGTGGGCAGGTCAGGTGACAGGTATTTCATTTTCAGTTTGGAGCTACACATGATGGGTCATGAGAGGGCTGCTCTTGGATTTTTTGAGAGTATCCTAGTGCTTCACGTTGTTAGTGTACGCTTGACCTGGACCATTTGATGGGCAACACGACAGCTTAGTGACTATCGCTGTGCTGTGCAGATACATGGATTTGGGCCTGTGTCTGTGGGAGTTTGCACATTCTTCCCGTGCTTGGATGGGTTTTCTCCGGGTGCTCTGGTTTCCTCCCACATCCCAAAGATGTGCTCTTAGGCTAATTGGCAAAACAAATTCTCCCTAAATTGTCTCAAATTTGGTTTTTAATCCATAGATCTATAAACATAGACAGGAATCACAGGTAGAGGTGGGAACATCAAGATAGTGGCACAGGCTCATTGGGCCGAAGGGCCTGTTTCCCATGCTGTTTTGTTCTTTGTTCTTTGTTTGAGATTTTAGTTTTAGAAGGGACAGCAATGTAAAAAGAATTGTTTTTCCTCATTCCCTGTTGTTTTGAAAATTCTGTTGGGTAGCTGAAGACAAGATCTTGTTTTCCTGAAGGGTGAAAACCTGCTGTTGTTAGGCACTAGATCAGGGTCTCTCTGAGATTTTGGGAAGTTGTCTTGTGATCAAACTGTTCTGAGTCTCAAGAACATTTGACTGCAGAATTCAACTAATGCTTACCCTAGTCAAATTCAAAATGCAAAACTTATGATTCAGGTGGGCTTCATAAAACACTTTGGAGTTTCTAACCTGAACCTTAATAAGTCCAAAAATAATTATTGGCATAACCTAATTTGGATATAAAGAAGGAAAGCCTTCATGCAATGTCCATTCCTCAACTGAGAATGATGGAATCAGTAAAATATCACAGAATGCCATACAGCAGTACAGTCCAAGTCACATCATCAGGCAGTCATGGAAGGGCAGGGACAACCTTCGTACTGCTAGGAAGCATATTCTAGAAGGTTGTAGATGCAGATGATGGGCTATTACAAATACTTCAGAAGACCATAACTGAGGCAAAGATATAGGGACAGTTAAAACACATGGCTATTTTGCAAAAAGGCCAAGGCCAGTACCTGAGTCTACCTTGCAGGCATGCCTGCAACCAGGAATAATGCAATTAAAATAGAGTAAATGTAAGCTAACGGGGAATGTAAAAGCTGACGGTAAAGGTTTATTTCAGTATGTAAAGAGAAGATTGAAAAAAACAAGTGTAGATTCTTCACAGTCAGAAACAGGAGAATTCACAATGGGGAAATAAAGAAAAGGCCAAGGAATTAAATTTGTTCTTTGTTTCAGTCTTACAAAGGAAAACATGAATAATGTACCAGAAGTTCTCAGGGAAACAAGTTTTAGTGAGGAGATGAAGGAAATCAGCATTAGTAGAGAAATGGTTTGGGAGAAATTAATGGGATTGAAGATATATAAAGCTTCAGAGCCTGATAATCTTCATCCCAGAGTACATGAAGGTTTGCTCTGAAAATAGTAGATCCATCAGTGGTTATTTTTCAAAATTCCTTTGGACTTTGGACTAGTTCTTACAGATTGGACAGTATTTAATGTAATATGCAAAAAGAGAGGTAGAGAGAAAATAAAGAAATATAGACCAGTGAGCCTAACATTGATACTGGAGAAGTTGTTTGAATCCATTATCAAGCATTTCATAACTCAGCATTTGGAAAGCAGTGATATAGTCAGACAAAATCAGCAGGAATTTACAACAGGTAAATCAATCTTGACGAATCTATTAGAATTCTTTGAGGATGTAACTAGTAGAGTTGACCGAGGAGAACAAGTGGATTATTTAGACTCTCAGAAGGCTTTGGACAAGGTCTCACATAACAGACTACTATGTAAAGTCAAAGCGCATGAGTTACAGGTAATGTCTTGCGATGGATAGAAAGCTGATTATCAGATTATAAGTAGAGAGTTAACAGAGTTTGGGCAGCACAGTAGCACAGTGGTTAGCAGAGCTTTTCACAGCTCCAGGGATCTAGATTCAACTCCTGCTTGGGTCACTGTCTGTGTAGAATTTGCACATTCTCCTCGTGTCTGTGTGGGTTACCTCCTAGTGCTCCAGTTTCCTCCCACAGTCCAAAGATGTGCAGATTAGGTTGATTGGCCATGCTAAAATTGCCCTTAGTGTCCTGAATTGCATAGGTTAGAGGGGTTAATGAGTAAATATGTGGGGGTGGAGCCTGGAAGGGATTGTGGTCGGTGCAGACTCGATGGGCCAAATGGCCTCTTTCTGTACTGCAGAGTTTCTATGATTCTTTCTATGATATAAATAGTTCTTCTTCTGATTGGCAGGCAGTGACTATGGGGATCTTGCTAAGACTCTAACTCTAACTTAATCATATATTAATGATTAAGAAGGGGAAAGTAAATGTATTACCTCCAAATTTGTAGATGATATAAAGTTGGGTGGGAGGGTGCGCTGTGAGGAGGATGCAGAGATGTCTTAGCATGATTTGGATATGCTGTGTTTGTGGGTATATGCATGGCAGATGCAGTACAATGTGGAAAAATGTGAGATTATCTACTTAGTAACAAAATTGGAAGACAGATTATTACTGAAATGGGTGTAAACTAAGAGGTGGATGCTCAGTGAGATCTTGGTGTCCTTGCACATCAGAATGGCCAAAGAGCATCTTGGTGTGCTGCAAAACCTTTTGGCTCTATAGAAGAATCCAGAAACAAATTCCAGAACTGGAGTCAACAACAAAAACAGAAAATGCTGAAAAATTTCAGCAGGTCTGACAACATCTGTGGAGAGAGAATAAAGCCAATGTTTAGAATGACTCTTTCAGATTCCAGCATTCGCAGTATTTTACCTTTACCCAGGATCAGGGCACTGGCGGTGACAATCAGGATGTGGAGATGCTAGCGTTGGACCAGGGTAAACACAGTAAGACATCTCACAACACCAGTTTAAAGTCCAACCAGTTTATTTGATAGTAAACACACAAGCTTTCAGAAATACTGTTCCTTCGTCAGGTGTGTGGAAAGAGCTGATGAAAGAGACCGATGAAAGATGAAAAAGAACTTATGAAAGAATTTCCCATACACCTGAAGAAGGAACATTTCCGAAAGCTTGTGGGTTTACTATCAAATAAACTGGCTGGACTTCAACCTGGTGTTGTGAGACTTCTTAAGGTGACATCAGGAGCCAAAGGCTAGAAAGTCAGCTGAGTAACAACTTCTTAAATGTGTGGGGCCTGACTCGTTAATGCGATGCCAAATGGCAATATTTTCAAGGAGCTTTGGCTTATTGCTTAGGTGTTGTGTGAGGCCGTGAGTTAAACTCCGGACACAATTTCAGTCGGCCTTCTGGGATGTTTGTCTGATCTCCACACACACACACACACAGGCTGGTACCGTGGTCTCAGGATTCACGTCTGACTGTGTAAATGCCGCCACAAGGACCAAATGCTGCTGCATGTACTAACCATTGCGTTTAGTGGCAGTTTAGGTGCCGGGGGTGGGTTTGTGGACGAATCTTCTGTCGGATGAGCAGATGGGCGCTATGGATGAGGGGAGATGGGCCTTTCGGCTGGCCGCGGGGCTGTTCGCGGGAGCATTCGGATTCTACGCCCTTTACAAACTGACGACGTTAAATCGACAGCAGGAGGAGCAGGTGGGCCGAGGTGGCGACCACTGCCAGTCACAGAAACGGAAGTTAATCCAAAGAGTGTCTGGCTTGAGGCTGGTGGCTGATCACCGAGGAATTGCCCATTCTCAGCAGGGTAAATGAAGTCGAAGCGTGGAAGGAAAAAGGCATTCATCACTAAACTCCTGTCGCCACCCTTACATATTACCCCATTCCATTAACCTCCCTGAAGAAAGTACGGCAATAAATACTGCCACAGCTTGAAAAAAAGAGGGCGGGGAGTTAGCAGATCGTTCATCCGCATTCCCATCTGAACTTTTCAATCCTGACCTGATGAGAAAAATCTCCGTCGAGGGGAAATCAATCGGTTTGAAACAATTATTGGAGGAAATATTTTAATCTTAATTGTTTTTACAGTTAGATGAAGGCAATGGAAAGCTTTCTAGATGCCAGAATTAAGGCACCACCTACTTGTACACGCTAGCAAGGTATAAATAACACACTAGATAACATAAATGTAGAAAAAAGTCACGGATAGTGAAGTTAAAGTAAAAACAGTGAGCCCTTGCGTTACATTAACATTAAGGACAGGACAGGGTTCATTTAAACAATTTTTCCTCATCACCCATTCGTAAACAGATTATTTGACTTTCTTCCCACTTTGTAAGTGGTGGTATATTTTCCCAACTTCTCACTTTTCGTGTGATTCAATGTTCTAGTAATAACCCCACAGCAAACTCAGGATGAACGCAAAGGATTTATTTGCGCACATTCAAAATACGAAAGGGTCACAACATTGCCTCCATATTCAGTAAAGAGAGGTCAAGGGAAAACAAAGTACAGAGACAATAAAAGTCATAAGAGGTTTGCAGCATGGAAACGCCTTTCAGCACAACTTATCCATGCCACCCTTTTATAAACCCCGAAATTAATCTCAATTGCTTGCGTTTGGCCCATATCCCTCTGTACCCATCTTACCCATGTAACTGTCTAAATATTTTTTAAAAGACAAAATTGTACCTGCCTCTACTACTGGCAGCTTGTTCCAGACACTCAGCACCCTCTGTGTGAAAAAATTATACCTCTGGATACTTTTCTGTTTTTCCTCTCACCTTAAACCTATGACCTCTAGTTTTAGACTCCCCTAGCTTTGGGAAAAGAAATTGACTATCTAGCTGATCTATGCCCCTCATTCTTTTATAGACCTCTATAAGATCATCCTTTAGTCTTCTATGCTCCAGAGAAAAAAGTCCCAGACTATCCAGCCTCTCCTAACTCAAACCATCAAGTCCTAGATAGCATCCTAGTAAAACAAAGAACATAAATATTGGTTCATGTGGGTTCCAGAATCAAAGTCCAGTGCAGTGTTCATTCAAGAGGTCTGTAGGCAGAAAGCTGATGCTGCATAATTTATTTCTCAGGTGGTGTTGGTTTCACATGATGAAATAGGCATGCAAAGATGAATTAGTCTTGTAGGCAATGGAACTTCTGGCAACAGAGGGTAAATAGGACCAGGTATCAAGCCTGGGTTAGAGCTTCTTCACTGTGGCCTGCCAGTTAGCTGTTAAAGCCAGTGACCAAGATTATGTGACTTTACCTCTTCGAGATGTCTTCAACAAAGGTGTTTGTCCAGTGTTTGGAAATTGGTTTTATGTCCAGGATGGTAATGTCTCATCCATTATGGGTTAAAAGGAATGTTTGAGAGGCTGTTATCTTAATAGACCTTCTGTCTCCACTGACTAGCCTGGGTTATCAAATATAAATGTCCTTCATGCAACTCTTTTTGAAGTTGGGCTGCACAATCCACAGGTGGTCATTTGTAGTTTCTCAGAGATAACAAGTGTGAGTTTCCCTAAAACATAACTGTGTCATGGCTTCTTTTGTACAGGGCTCAGAGACAGATACAGTTTCAGCCATTTAAAAGGTGTTTGTTCAATTTTAAAAGCTTTAGAAGTAGTAATAAGCATATCTATACATATATTATGAAAGATATCTGTGTGGTCTTAGTTCCCTCATAATAAGGAAAAACGTGCAAAAGCTTGGTCATTAAAATGTGCTTTGAGAGGTTTCTTAAAAAAAATTGAGGCTGTTGGATTTAAGTCAAATGTTCAAGAGAGGAGGGACGAAACTTTGCCACTAATGATGGAATAGCCACAAAGCTAGTTGGGGTGATGGTTATGAAGTTTAAGGAAGAGAGATATAGATTGGGGATAGATTGCAGAAAATAGAATGGAACAAAACTGTGGACAGATTTTAATATTGCGTTGAGATTGTTAAATATATGGTGCTGATATAAGATGAATGGGGTATTGCTGTAGGTGTGCTATCTGTTTTTGATCAATGGGGGTAAGTCCTCAAGTTGAGTCATTGTTGGTCTGTGAAAGAGAGAAAAATGGAGAACAGGCAGCACAGTAGTTAGCACTGCTGCCCCAGGGACCTGGGTCCAATTCTGATCTCAGGTGTCTGTCTGTGTCGAGTTTTCAGATTCTCCCTGTGTCTGTGTGGGTTTCCTCAGGTTGCAACGGTTTCCTCCCACAGCCCAAAGATGTGACGGTTAAGTTAATTGGCCATATTGAATTGCCTCTTAGTGTCAGAGGGATTAGGAGGGTAAATATATGGGGTTACATAGATAAGTCCTGGGTGGAATTGTTGCCGATGCAAGCTGAATGGGTCAAATGGTCTCTTTCTAAACTGTAGATTTGATAATATGAACGCTGTGGTTAGCCACTTTCAAACACTAAAGTGCTTGAGAAAGGGATAATGCTAAAAGGTCACAAGTATAGAAGGATGGTTATGGAAATTACACAACGATACTAAGAAGTTTTATGCTTTTGGTCTTGACCAATTTTGACAGAATTTGGGAAAAATAGAACGGATTTCAAAAATCTTATGCTAACTTACGTTCTGCTATGAAATTTATTCTTAAGTATATGCAGCTGATTTCTGCAATCCCAATGTTTAGGCTGTCAGTTTTTGTTAATTTTATTATATTTGATGAATAGAAGACATAGCCCACAAAATACATTAGCTGTACAAATTGAACACCCAGCATAATTTTTCAGATTAGTATAAAAGTCTAATAATAATAATAAATAAGTTACAATGCTGAAAAAGGCGTACCTTGAATAAATTAGTGTACTAATGCCTAACAGGCAGTTCAGTCTAATTGAAAAAATTATTTTGAATATCCATTTAACTAGTTTGGGAGTTGCAAGTAAATTTACACGTGGAGCATAAATCCATTTTTGCTTTGCAGTTCTAAATTTGAATGAATGTGTAGAGCAGTGTAATTCTTTATTTGTCATTTCCCATCATGTCAGCTAACTCTTGTTTGATGGAGTGGCTGATGTCAATTTATGAAATGATCTCTCTGTACATTTCTGCCATCAGCAATGAACACAGCTTCATTTTTTGGGGAGAATGAAATTGGTTTTAAATTTAGACTGTGAGGGAGGAGGAGAAGAAAAATTACCAAGACTTGAGATCTTGACCGACATCCAGTGACTCCTGCTAAATGTGTTATTTAGATATTTGTGGATTTATTTGTGTTATTATTTGATGTAGAAATAACAGAGTTGTTGTGATGGGAGACTTCAATTTCCCAAACATCGACTGGAATATCCCAAGGGTAAGGGGTTTGGATGGGGAGGAGTTTGTTAGGTGTGTTCAGGAGGGTTTCCTGACACAGCATGTGGACAAGCCTATGAGAGGAGAGGCTGTACTGGACCTGGTACTAGCTAATGAACCAGGACAGGTGATGGATCTCTCGGTAGGAGAGCATCTTGGGGATGGAGATCATAATTCTATCTCCTTCACCCTTGCGTTGGAAAAGGATAGGATCAGGCAGGCTAGGAAGGTGTTTGTCTGGAATAAGGGGAAATATGAAGACATCAGGCAGATGTTGGGGCGAATAAACTGGAAGGAGATGTTCTTGGGGAAAAGCACAGAAGGAAGGTGGCAGATATTCAAGGAATGCTTGTCTAGAGCTTTGCACGACAACGTTCCGGTGAGACAAGGAGGTTTTGGTAGGACATGGGAACCGTGGTGCACAAAGGCTGTGGTGAACATAGTCAGGAAGAAAAGAAAGGTGTATAAAAGGTTCAAAGAGCTAGGAGATGTTGGGGATCTGGAGAAGTATAAGGCTTATAGAAGAGAGCTTAAAAAGGAAATTAGGAGAGCCAGAAGGGGTCATAAGAAGGCCATGGCTGGTAGGATTAAGGAGAATCCCAAGGCCTTCTACAAATATGTGAAAAGTAAAAGGATGAGAAGAGAAGGGATAGGACCTATAAAAGGTGAAGGGGGAAAAGTCTGTATGGAACCGGAAGAAATGGCAGAGGTGCTTAATGAGTACTTTGCCTCAGTATTCACGGTGGAAAGTGATCTGGGAGGATGCACTACAAGTTTGCGGCAGACTGAAAAGATTGAGTATGTAGATATTAAGGAAGCGGATGTGTTAGAACTTTTAAATGCTATCAAGACAGACAAGTCTCCGGGACCAGATGGGATGTACCCCAGGTTATTGTGGGAGGTGAGGGATGTCATTGCAGAGCCCCTGGCGATGATCTTTGCGTCGTCGATGGAGACGGGAGAGGTTCCGGAGGATTGGAGGATTGCGGATGTGGTCCCTATTTTCAAGAAAGGGAACAGGGATAGTCCTGGAAATTACCGACCGGTGAGTCTGACCTCAGTGGTTGGTAAGCTGATGGAGAGGCTTCTGAGGGACAAGATTTACGAGCATTTGGAGAAGTGTAGGTTGATTAGAAATAGTCAACATGGTTTTGTAAAAGGCAGGTCGTGCCTTACGAGCTTAATTGAGTTCTTCAAAAATGTGACTGAACACATTGACGAAGGAAGAGCAGTGGACGTGGTGTACATGGACTTCAGCAAGGCATTTGACAAGGTCCCACATGCAAGACTTCTTGAGAAGGTGAGAGGCCATGGGATCCAAGGGGCTTTGGCCTTGTGGATCCAGAACTGGCTTGCCTGCAGAAGGCAGAGGGTGGTTGTGGATGGCTCTTTTTCTGCATGGAGGTCGGTCACCAGTGGAGTGCCCCAGGGATCTGTTCTAGGACCCTTGCTGTTTGTCATTTTCATAAATGACCTGGATGAGGAAGTGGAGGGATGGGTGAGTAAGTTCGCCGATGACACGAAGGTCGGTGGTGTTGTGGATGGTCTGGAGGGATGTCAGAAGTTGCAGCATGACATCGACAGGATGCAAGACTGGGCGGAGAAGTGGCAGATGGACTTCAACGCGGATAAATGTGTTGTGGTCCATTTTGGCAGATCCAACGGGATGAATGAGTACACTATCAAAGGTAGGAGTCTTAGCTGTGTGGAAGAGCAGAGGGATCTTGGGGTCCGGGTCCATAAGACTCTCAAATCGGCCTCCCAGGTGGAGGATGTGGTTAAGAAAGCTTACGGTGTACTGGCCTTCATTCATCGAGGGATTGAGTTCAGGAGTCAGGAGGTAATGCTGCAGCTTTATAGGACCCTTGTCAGACCACACTTGGAGTACTGTGCGCAGTTCTGGTCGCCTCACTATAGGAAGGACGTGGAAGCTATTGAAAGGGTGCAGAGGAGATTTACAAGGATGTTGCCTGGATTGGGAGGCATGCCTTATGAAGACAGGTTGAGGGAGCTGGGACTGTTCTCCCTGGAGAGACGAAGGTTGAGAGGCGACCTGATAGAGGTTTACAAGATGTTGAGAGGAATAGATAGGGTGGACTCTCAGAGACTATTTCCCAGGGCTGAAATGGTCGCGACGAGAGGGCACAGATTTAAGGTGCAGGGAAGCAAGTACAGAGGGGATGCTAGGGGAAAGTTTTTCACTCAGAGGGTGGTGAGTGAATGGAATCGGCTGCCGTCGGTGGTGGTCGAGGCGAACTCGCTGGGGTCTTTTAAAAGACTTCTGGATGAGTATATGGGATCCAGTGGGATTGGGGGTTATAGATAGGTCTATGGCTGGGTAGGTTTTTGATGTGTTCAGCACAACTTGTGGGCTGAAGGGCCTGTTTGTGCTGTAGTGTTCTATGTTCTATGTTCTATTATGCAAAGTGTAGTAGCCTGTTGAGCTCACTGCTAAAGCTGATGGATTAATAATGGCAATGGCTTCACTACAAGGTGGTGTCCTCCCACTTTTGAAATTATGATCTGGATTTTCATCTTCGAGGTGGGTAGCAGGAGTGAAGTTTTGGCCTGCCCACTTTGAGAGCAAGTGCCCACAAAGTTAGGATCTTCATTGCTGGGAAGGCAGCCATGGAATCTATTGATTGTAAAAGAGGGCTATGTAAGAGGTCCATCTAGATGCTTTGGGTCTTTGTCCTTGTTAAAATAAAAACATGAGAGCCTGACAGCACTCAACCCTCACATGTGCTCACTCTGCAAACACTCCTCATGTCCCCGTTCATGCAACCTCATGCCCCCATGCCAAGCTCTGCCCTTTCACCCACCCTTCCTATGGACCCTGATTTCCCATGCTAAGCTATGGCTCTTCCATGCTGTTTGACTCTAGACAGGGTATAGTGTGTCAATGAACCTCTTAGTGATGGTAGGTTGTTTTAAAAAAAAGCTTTGTTAAAAAAAAAAGTAAGTTTCTCCTGTATTGGGGAAAAGGTTGTTTACCTACAAGCTAACAAAAATATCAATCATTCAGATCCTTTAAGATATCAATAACAAAAGCCACAAACCCATGAATTTCTTATTAACAGATATTGTGAAATTGACAACAGAGATCAGAAAGCCTAATCTGTCATTCAAACAATTATTTTTCTCTGCGGATTAGCTATTTCAATGAGGAGTAGAGCTTAGATATCCAGTCCGCTTGCTGAAACACTTGTGCTGCAGAGAAAACATTGTTTGACGTATCAGGCTGTCTGATCTGTTGATAATTTCATAATCTGTTGTGGCCAAACTGTGCTATTTGATATACATTGATGTGTAAGGTGAGAGGGCTTCTAAAAGGCAGTTCTTTGTTACAAGAATCAATTTGTCTGGGAAACTGCAGCTCAACTGCTGATAATGCAGAGTATTAATTGATTTTAGTTAGGAATATATTACTTTTAGCGTTAACAGAGCTTTTGTTTATTTAGGTTCTCCTGGACTAGGTAACAGAGTCATGTGATTTTTGTGAGGAGCTATGCTTGCAGGAAAGATTAGTTTTATTTTCATAATAAAATACAAGCAGTTGCTGCCTGGATTTTCTATATTTAAAAAAAAGTGTCTCTCCCTCCTTGCCTCCCTCAAGAGGCTTCCTGAAATCTCCAGGACTGTTAACATATATCACAAGTTACTATGCCTGTATTTTGCTAACTATTTATGAAGAGGCTTTAAGTCTATAAGGGAAACTATGCTTGATTGGAACTCATTGTAGTAGGTTAGCAATTAAAAATTGTATTTTATGTTTAAGTATTGTTTAATTATTAAAAGCTAAGCTAATTCATCTTTATAGTTAAACTATGTTGCTAAATAAAAATTGTTTGATTAAAGCTCCCTGGTTCATCAGTAGAATCACACCTGGAGTGAAACATCCTATCCTCATATTAATACCAAACAATTAAAAATAGTTGGAGTCTAGTCTGCCTTCAGAATATATTTTGACGTTTCTGCTCTGATACAATAACACTGTTTACATAATTTAAATGATTTCAAGGGTTTGTGTTTTTTATTATTGATACTTTAAAGGATCTGGATGATTGACACTTCATTCGCTTGCAAAAAATCTTTCTTTTCAACATAAGAGAACATTATGAATGAGTTATCTTTTGCATATTCCTCTGTCACTACAGTGTTCATTGGTTTTAGGCAGAGCTGGGCATTGGGGAGTTGGTAGAAAGGCATAGATTGGCATTAGAAGTATGCAGAAACCTTTTGAATTTACCTTTTGAAAGCTCCTCTTGTGCAGATTTGTATCATAACTCCCATGAGGGGCCAAGAACCACAGCTGTTTAAAACTTAGCCTGACTCCATAAATGCTGCAAAGGACTAGGGCATGTCTGTTTCTGCAATGAAGCCAGCCAGGTTGGGAGTGTCACATATGGGCTTATGACAGGTTTCAGGCTTTAAAATCGTTCCAGAATATCAGGCATCCCAGGAATTGAGTTGTGAATCCTGGAATCAGAACCATCCTGTCATTTTTAAAGGGCTTCTGAGTCATCCGAACTCAGTGAAAGTCCAGGCCTATACTTAGTAAGGGATTATCAAGTGGAGAAAACTGATGAGGAAAAGAAAATTAAACTGAACTAATGTCACCATATATATTCATCATCAACAGCTGTTAATAAGTGGATTGGATATAGTACTTTAATTAAATACTTCCACATTTTTTAAATAACCTGGTTTAAAGGTAAAGTGTGCCTTAACTCTTTACAGATTCTCTTTCTACAGTTAGTGAAGATAGAATCATGTGGCCTTAATGACAGCGTAAGATAATGCTACAATCACTACAATAACAAAAACTGGTTACAAATGGTAGGCAAGATTGTACACACTTTCTCCCTGGCCTAGATTCTCCAGTAATGGATTTATGCCAAAACCTTTTTGAAAAGTACTCCAAATGCCACAAAGTAAGTAGCTACAAAGCATAAGTGCCATAACCCGTGGTCAAATGTGTTGATCCTGTTGCTAACAGTGCAATTTATCTTTCAACTCAATACCAATGTAATAAAATGTGATACAAAATTAGACTAAGTAAATTAAGAAAGCCAATTTGTTTATCAAGATGGTTACAAATTCAACTGACTTTTGTGTGAATACAGTAGATATCAAGTAATTGGCAGTCTATGATTTTAGACGGATACTATCAATTGGTCGCTGGCTCATCAACTGTCAAAGTTCTGAATTCTTTCAGCTGCACCCACAATGTTGGCAAAGGAGGAGTTGAGGAAAGGGAGAATTAGTTGTCTTACCAATTATTTGATTTATTGATTTGATTTATTATTGTCACATGTATTAGTATACAGTGAAAAGTATGGTTTCTTGCACGTTACACAGACAGCATACAGGAATGCTAATTCATCACCAATCAAAAATATCTTAAAAACTAAAAATTATTTTCAATTCAGTTTCAGACTTATGTTTGCAACTAAAGTGGTATATTTAAAAATGCAACTTAAATTTACTTGTAAATAACTTTTTAAAGAGGGAATATTCCATTTTTGCTCTTGTATTTAATATATACATTCCTTGAGATATTATATATCCTCATGTATTACTTCTTTGAAACTGGATACCCATCTTTGAAACCTAAATTAATGATCAGAATGTTAAATTTGTAATGAAAACAATTATTTATTTGAGCAGATTTTCAAAAAATCCACAAAAACTGTCAATAAAACCTGCTTTTTCAAATGCAAAATCATAAATCATGCCACTGCCAGATCTGCAGCTCCAAAACTTTTAGTCTAAGTGGCAATGCCATGAAAAGAAATTTAACTACAGCAAATGTGTCACTACCATTGATTTTAATAAGGGCAAAGCTAAGAGGATTACTTCCTGGCTGTTTTCAATGAAGGATAATACTGATATAATTTTCAGCAAATTATGGATTGGTTATTTTCATATATCTCTGGAAATCTCTCTGCTGAAACTGTGGTTAAAATATTAGAATAGTACATGCAAATTCTGTTTTTTTTATTATTCATATTTTGGCCTTTTGTAAAAGCTTCAAGGTGACTGAGCTCTTTGTGGGAACAGTTATTACCAACTTCTGCCTTGTTCCTGCCCTGTTGTATAAATCAGCTTGGAGTTTATCAGTCAAACACAGAAAGTTAATTTGGGGTCATTTAAGTCAATTCTTTCTGAAAATGTTCACTGCCATTGTACTTGAATTTAGTCTTTAGCTTAGATTGCTTTCTTGACCCTCATCGGTTTTCGACAGGAGTCTTTGGGTGGGATTTTTGTCTCGAAATTGTAAAATCAACGGACTTCTATATTCCACCTGCTCTGCTTTGATTCCTGTGGATAGCAGCTTGGTAAAATTCTGGCCTTTTTTTTGCATTTCTATCCAAAAAGTGAGAACTCTTCTTGGCAGAAAAAGAATAACAAAGTGATTGAAGGCTTTTTGTTTTAAAAGGATTTATGTCCTGTTTCCTTCTCTCCTCTCAGCATATGTGCATACAAAATCTGCAGACAGCTTGGAACAGCAACATCTACAAGTGATTCTGAGCTTACTTCAGGAGACCTCTGATTCTTCCACTCGAGAACTAACTCTGGTAACTCTAGGTAACAGTGCTGCGTTCACTACTAATCAGGTATACCCAGTTACATTTGTCATCCATTTTAAAAAGTTGAACAAATTTTAAGGATCAGTTCTGATATGAAGATGGTAAAAGAAAAGAGCAATAAAATCAGAAAATGCTGCATAAACTCAGCAGGTCTGGAAGTATCCCTGGAAAGAGAAACAGAGTTAATGTTTCAAGTCAAAATGACCTTTCTACAAGACTGAAGAAAAGTGAAATTAAAGAATTAGAATTGGAAAGGGGGTGGAAGAGATGGGACAGAATAGAGGAACAGAGATAGGTTGGGGCAAAAGAGAGATTGACAAATTTGTCAAGAATCTAAGACAAAAGGCAGTATTAATGGTGCCACTAAGGGATGAAGAGTACTAATAGTGGCAAAAAGTAAGATAGAATGTGTTAATGGAACAAGGTGGCCATGTGGGCAAGGGGTGGCGTGTGTTGTGGCAGGCCAGGATGCTGAAAAGCAACTAACAACAAAGTACAAAATGTTGAGAGGTTGGTTTCGTGAGCTTACTATATAAAATTACTGTATTTTTCTAATATTAGAATGTAAGAATTCTTTATATTGACTCTGGTGTTTATATTTTCAGGATCTGATTCGCAGCCTTGGCGGTCTCAGTCTTGTTGCAAATTGCTTATCTGATGAAGTCACAGCAGTCAAAGTTAAGGCAATGAATGTCCTGAATAATCTCTCCATGAATGTTGCTAACCAAGTAGAGCTGAAGGTAATGAAACATTACTGCGCTTAAGTTAGAAAACTACCTTGCAGTGTGCTAACTCAACAGTATGACTGCTTCCTTATTTTTGTACCCAACTGTGCACAGTTGCACCTTTCATCTTCTACTTATGTTCCAAAATGATTATGACCATGAGGTGCAGTCATTTTTTTCCACAATTTTTTAACTTGAGTCAATGTAAATGCCCAATTTGTGGACAAGGTTCTACATAGCAAACAAGTATTTATCACATAATATGTTTTAGGTGATGCTGGTTGAGGGAGAAATGTGGCTAGAATACTGAAAGAAGTCACTTCTTCTTCCCTTCAAATCATGCCTTGAAATCCTTTACATCCATCAGAGTAAGCAGATTAGGTTTAGCATAGCATCTGAAAGAAAGAACCTCTGAAACTCATTGTTCCCTAGGACGTATTACATTGACAGCTGAGGTAATGTGATCAAGACCTAATAGAGCTTGAATACATAACATTGTGACTCTGGTCAAAAATGCTATCTAGAGAGTTAAACCAGTACAAACTCTAAAATATTTAGAAACTGTATATTGTGTAGTCCCAAAAACAGCATCAGGCATACCTAAATAAAATGAGGTGTCAATCCTGTGAAGATGCAACATAACACAATTGCAGTGGGATCATGATCATTTGGGCCAGTGGGCTGATGAATGGCAGATGGAGTTTAATTTAGACAAATGTGAGGTAATGCATTTTGGTAGATTGAACCAGGGCAGGACTTACATTAAAGAGTTAATGATAGGACATTATAGAACAAAGAGATCTAGGGGTACATGGTCGTAGCTCTTTGAAAGTGGAGTCACAGATGGACAGAGTGGTGAAGAAGGCATTCGGTATGCTTGGTTTCATTGGTCGGAACATTGAATACAGGAATTGGGATGTCTTGTTAAAATTATACAAGACATTGGTAAGGCCACATTTGGAATACTATGTGCAATTCTGGTCACCCTATTACTGAAATGATATTATTAAACTAGAAAGAGTGCAGAAAATATTTACTAGGATGCTACCGAGACTTGATGTATTGAGTTATAAAGAGAAGTTGAATAAATTGAGACTTTTTTCTCTGAAGTGTAGAAATGAGGAATGACCTTATAGAGGTCTATAAAATAATGAGGGGCATAGACAAGGTAGATAGTCAATATCTTTTCCCAAAAGTAGGGGAGTCTAAAACTGGAAGGCATATGCTTAAGGTGAGAGGGGAGAGATACAAAAGTGTGCAAAGGAGCGATTTTTTCACATGGGTACAAGACAGGTACAATTTTATCTTTTAAAAAGCATTTAGATAATCACATGGGTACGATGGGTATAGAGGGATATGGGACAAATGCAGGCAGTTTGGATTAGTTTAGGGGGTTTTAAAAAAAGTGGGGGATGCTTGGGGAAGTTGGGCCGAAGGGCCTGTTTCCATTGCCGTAAACCTCTATGACTCTGACTTCTTGTTTCCCAGTTGGCATAAGCATCAAGTGGTAGTAGAGCTAAGTGATCCCATGACCAACAGATCAGATCTAAACTCTATGGTCCAGCCACATCCAGTCATGAATAGTGTTTGACAATTAAACAACAGGCTCGAGGAGATGGCTCCACAAATATTCCCATCCTCAATAATGGAGGAGCCCAGCACATCAGTACAAAAGATAAGACTGAAACATTTCTTATAGTCTTCAGCCAGGTATGCCAAATGAATGATCCAACTTGGCCTCCTTTGGAGGTCCCCACCATTACAGATGTCAGTTTTCAGCCAATTTGATCCACTCCACATGAGATCAAGAAACTGCTGAAGGCAGTGAATGCTGCAAAGACGATGGATTCTGGCTATGTTCTGGCAATAATCCTGAAGATGTGCTCCAGAGCTTGTAGGTCCCTAGTCAAGATGTTCCATTACAGCTATAAACTGGTTCTACCCAGCAATGTGGGAAATTGCCCGGATGTCCTATATGGACGACATATCCAACTGGGCCATTATCGCACAATCAGCCTACTCTCAATCATTAGAAAAGTAATAGAAAGGGTTATCAACAGTGTTGTCAAGCGGCACTTGCTTAGCAATAACCTGCTTAGTTTGGCTTCTGCCAGGGCCATTCAGCTTCTGATTATTACACCTTTGGTCAAATATGGACAAAAGAGCTCAATGGGAATTGGGGGGAAACACTCCACTGATCGGATTCATACTAGCACAAAGGAAGATGGTTTTAGGTGTTGAAGGTAAATCATCAAAGTTCCAGGACATCACTGTGGGAATTCCTCAGGAAAGTGCCGTAGGCTCAATCATCTTCAATTGCATTTTCTATCCTGCATCCTAAAAAGCAGGACAAATCAAATTTGACCAATTACTGCCCATCAGTTTACTCTCAATCATTAGTAAAGTGATGGAAAGGGTCATCCACTGTACTATCAAGTGGCACTTGCTTAGCAATAACCTGTTTCAATTTGGATTTCATCAGGGCCTCTCAAACCTTGACCTAATTACAACCTTGGGTCAGACATGGACAAAAGAGTTGAACTTGAGATCTGTTCTTGATATTAAGGCCACGTTTGACGGTGGATCGGAGCACTCAGGGAAAACCCACAACACCATCCAAAATAAAGCAGCCTGCTTGTTCAGCACACCATCCAGAAATATTCACTCCTTTCACCACCAGTGTGCAGTATTAACAGTATGTGCCATCTACAAATGCACTGTAGAAAGTTACCAAGGCTCTTTGGACACCAGTGGCATGGTGGCTAGCATTGCTGCCTGAGCACAAGGGACCCAAGTTTAATTCCGGCCTTGAATGACCGTGTGGAGTTTGCATATTCTCCCCGTGTCTGCATGGGTTTCCTCCAGGTGCTCTGGTTTCCTCCCACAGTCCAAAGATGTGTGGGTTAGGTTGATTGGCTATGTTAAATTGACCCTAATTTTAGGGAATTAGCAGGATAAACATGTGGGTTACAGGAATAGGGCATGGGTGGGATGTTGATTGGTCAAGTGGCCTCCTTCTGCACTGTAGGGATTCTATGGTTCTTCCATTACTATCTAGAAGGAGAAAGGCAGCAGAAAATGGGAACATTAAGACTGGAAATTTCCCACTAGGTCTCTCACCACCTTGACTTAGAAATGTATTGAACTTCCTTCACCGTCACTAGGTCAAAATCATAGAACTCCCTCCCTAACAGTGGGTGTACCTATAGATTGCAACAGTTCAAAAAGCAGCTCATCACCATCTCTTCAAGGGCAGTGAGGAATGGGCAAAAATAGTGGCCTAGCCAGTGAAGCCCACGTCCCTTGATTTATTAAAACAAAACTCAGGGCAAGATTCACTACCCTCCTCTCAGCGTATTTCTTGGCTACAGGAGGCAGCACGCAGTTCGGTGTTGGTGGGATCTTCTGATCCTACTGCTGTCAATCAGAATTCCCATTGAAGCTACCCCATTCTACCAGGAAACCCACAGCAGGAGGTGCATCACTAGTGGAATCAGAGAACTCACTGGCATGAACCGCCAGAGGATTCCGATCTCAGTGTTTTTAAATATACTGTTTGGCTTGTGAGCCTTAATCCTACTCATGAATGAATTTGGAACCACAAGTAGCCGAACTAAGTAGTTGAAACAAATTCGAAGGACAAGTCTTCAACAGTAGTTCAATACTACATATAAATCTAGATTACCAATATTAAGTAAGAATGTCCCTCTGTATATTTTTCTTAAAGGACAACAAGGGCTGGAAATCTGCTCTCACGTTTCTCAATTTTGCTGTTTCATTAACTACTAGTAAATGCAGATAAATTGTTATGGGTAACTTTCCTTTTTATCCTGTGAAAAGTATCTGCTTCTGTTCCTGACTACAGTGGATAGGTTAGTATTGTGCAGTCAGTTGCAGATATGACGCTTTCTACCACTTTCTAACATTATATAGTAGAGTATTAGAGTTCTCCATTGTAAAGCCCAGATGGTGGCAAGAGAGAAGGAAGATCAAGGAGCATTGAAGGATTACGGTAGGGATTTTGGGATAGAATATTTGAAGGAAAAGAAGAAATAAGGGAGAACAGGGTCCGAGTAAGGTAAAGAGAGAAGATAAACTGGAGTTAAAAGTGATGTGCTCGGGTCTAGAGTGGCAGCTAAATAGTGCACACAAATGAATACAGAAAACTCACACAAGCCTGGCTATGAAGCCACTTAGGCTACATGATATATGTAGACTTTAAAGAACATCTTGAAGGAGGAGAAAGACTTGGAGAGGGAATCCCAGTGCTTAGGACTTTGACATCTACAGTGATAAAGCAATTAAAATTGAGCATGCACAAGAGTTGGAAGAGTTCAGCCATCTGGAAAGTTGTAGGACTGAAGGTGGTTACAGAGATAGGGACTGACGATGACATTGGGGCACTTGAAATGGGAATTAGAATTTAAAATTTGAAGTGTTGTCAAACCTGGAGGCACTTAGATCAGTGAATTGGGCTGATGGGCGAATTGGATTTGAAGTATTAGCTTACACTGCAAGTTAGCAGAGTTCCAAATAAGTGAAATTTATGGAAGATCAGTGGATTGACTAAGGTAAGGTAAAAGTTCTGTATGTGGGTAAGAAATTTGAGCGTGCAGTTAAGTAGATTGATGGCTGCTGGTGTAAAAAGAAAGCCAAAGGTTAATCAGTCAGCAGCTTGGAAGGGAAATTATAAATGAAACAAATACTCCACTGAGCAAACACAGCAGAATTTATCAATTTTAACAGTCTTCCTCTGTAGTTCAGTGAAAGGTACATATTCTTGGTTTAATTTGATTCCTTGATAATTTACAGCATCAAGGCAGCTCTTTTTAATGTACTTCTTTTTTTTCTCTTACACATCACACTTCCTTTATCAAAGTGTCCAATCAAGATGACTCATTTTATTGTTTTATTAAGGCAACATTCTAAGTGTCAGTCACCTTAAGCAACCATGTTGTGCAGATGTAGTGAGCGAATTATAGTTATTCAACAAACACCAGATTTGATTATTAACTGTTGCATTCATTTAAATTTGCCATAGACCAGATACCAGCAAATAATATTGTAAAAGTAAAAGACTGTGGATATTGGAAGTCTGAGATAAAAACAAGAGTGACAAAAATACACAACAGGTCAGGCAGCATTTGTGGAGAGAAATAGTTTTTGGGCAGAATTTTACCACTGTGGTGGCGATAGGGTCTTAAAATACAGTGAACCATTCAAACCATTCATTGACTTGGCAGGAATGGAAGATCCCAATGTTTCAGGTTGATGACCTTTCTTGAGGTTTGAAGAAGAATAGAAATATAAGAGTCTTTTAAGCCAGTAAAGGGGGAGGGACATGAAGAACAATTAGGTATGTCTATACTAGAGTGGAGGAAAGTATAGATCAGTTAATAAAAGATCTAATGATGCAAAAGACAAAGAGAGTGATAATAAGTATAGTAAGCAAACAAATAAGTAAAAGCCTATATAGCAACCATCTGATTGCAACATGAAGGGATAGAGAAAGAAACCAGCAAAAAGATTCCTCAAAATATCCTATAGAACAAGATGGAACAGAGACAATGATCTACCAGATAATAAGGCCTTTCTTTTAGGTCACTCCCAGGTACTGTTTATCTTAAGCAGATAGAGTAACTTGTGCATTATGGCTGGGTTTGTAGACTTGACAACCAAGGATTATCAGCTCCAATCATAATTGAAGCCAGCTGCTAGTTGTGTCTTCTACAAGTGCCTGTGTGGACTTCACAAAATATTTAGAATTAACTGTTTTCCCAGAGATCATTCTGTGCTTTAAAGATAAATTTTAAGGTCATTTATCTTGCAGAATTTTAAGTGTGTTTAGTTTCAGCTGTATTTTGGAATCAGATTCTTGGCCACACCCTAAGGTTGGCCAACTTTTCAAATCTCAAAAGTAAGAGAAAGAAATTGTTTCTAACAAAGAGCTATTTACTGCTGGCACCCCAGAAGTTGTTAAATTCTGCTGTCATTGGTTATGTGAGAACTTTAGGTTTAGCAACTGATGCCACTCTTATCAAGTTAAAAGAATTTTATATGTCCCAGCCTGTAGTACAGTTTCTCAGGGCTAGTTATCTCCAAGATGGTTTTTAGGCAAGTTTTAAGTTTTGGTGTCAACAGACAGATTCTGTTGAACAGCTATCTAAAATTTAGAACAGGAGGGAAATCCTGTTTTAAGAATGACCAAATTACCAGAAAATTCATGTTTTCAAAGAAAAGCTTTTATTTAAATGCAAGTCTGTCAGAACCCCTCTCCTTAAAACTCAAAAACAGTTTTTTTATTGTTGTTTTCAGTCCTCCCCTTTCATTAGGGACCTGCCTTGCTTTTGTGCCTTTAGTATCGCATCATGGAATGCGTTTACCTACTTTTTTCCTATGATGCTTGAAACTCATAGGGAGATAGGGACATTCCTGCTTAACATTAGCTCTACAACACTACTGGGTCAAATCCTTCTCAGCTAACATAAGTACTCCAAATGGGAAGGATTCATTGTTCAGAGAAGAATGACTGTGTCACAACTATATTTCAGATCTGTCATAATTAATGAATTGTAATAGTACAGTTGTCTTGTTTCCATATTTTACTGTGTTGGATTTGTAGTTTTTCAAGAGTACAGTGGACAATATTAAAGATACCTTTCTCCCACTGTATCTGTATAAACTTATCAATTTCCAAACAAGCCAACTTGTGATCTCTTTCTAGTAAGGATGCATATTTAATGCTTAAATAGATTGTGTTTTGTCCTGTATGTTTATTTTGAGAAATTAGGTATTTAAATGTAACTATGTGCTGTTCAGTTAAAATACATTGACACACATTCTAAAAAACACAATATTTGTTATAGATTTGGATCCCTCAAATATTGGAGATCGTAGAAGCCACCACATTAAACTCTGAGTTGCAAGTAGCTGGCCTTCGAGTGCTGACTAACATATCTGTTACCAATAATTATCATCACATGATGACCAACTCCATTCCTCACTTTCTTAAGCTACTAGTAGAAGGAGCTGAAAGTGTAAAGGTATGACTTGCTGGCTGCTGAAATTTTGGCTTTCATAAAATAAAAATGATGTGTTCAAGGGTACAGCATTGTTTATTAACTATAATCTGTTCACTTCAGAGTGGCATAGGAGATTTAATAAGGTGAAAACAGATTGTAGCATTCTTCCACTCTTCATACACAAGAATAGCCTGGTCAAATGCAGAATAATGATACTTTTATTCTACCTGAGCAATATTCCCCAATTTTTTCTTCAGGAGATCATTCCAAGGCATCTACTTTGCCTGTTTGAATTTAGCCATTTCAATACAAACCATCCTGTGGCTTCTCTCAATTAGGAATCATGTAATGCTTAATTAGGGATTTTTTTAATGTTGCGTTCTTGTACCCACGGAGTTATGATGAGCCAAAAATATTTGAAAAGCTGAATTCTTGCTGTCATAATAATGATAAATTCAGTGGAATGAAATGTACATGGGAAATAAAGCCCACATCATCAGAATGCCAATTAGAACTAGCATCCAGGAAAATTAGATTGGTGCAATAAATTGAAAAATGTCCTTTTACCCAGACACTTGAGTTCAAATTAAGCCCGGGCTAATAAGATAAAAGTATTCTGTTTTTGGTTTGTCAGGATTCTTTTTTTGCTTATTCTTTCACAGAATGTAGATGATGCTGTTAGACCAGCATTTATTGCCTATCCCTAAATTGTCCTTGAGAAAATGCCTTGTATCATTATTTAAGAAAGATGTGAGAGATAAGCCAAAAACTGTAGGCCAGTCAGTCTGACTTCAGTGGTAGGCAAGTTATTAGAAACAATTCTGAAAGACAGGATAAATTATCACTTAGAAAGGCACAGATTGGTAAGGGATAGTCAGCATGGCTTTGTTAAGGGAAGATCATGTCTCACTAACTGAACAGATTTTCTTGAGAAAGTAACAAGGAGGATTGATGAAGGTAGCACACTGGATATTGTCCGCATAGGTTTCAATAAGACATTTGACAAGGTCCTACATGACAGACTGGTCAGAAAAGTAAGATCTCTTGGAATATAAGGGAAATGGCAGGTTGAATCCAAAATTGGCTCAATGACAGGAAACAAATTGTAATGGTCAATGGATATTTTTGGGAATGGAAAACAGTTTCCAGTGGTGTTGCACAGGGCTCAGTGTTGAAGCCCTTGCTGCTTGTTGTACGTATTAATGAATTAGATTTAAACTGGGTAACATGATTGGGAAATTTGCAGATGACATAAAAATGTGCCATGTAGTTGACAAAGAGGAGATAGTCTTGACTCTGGAATGATATTAATGGTTTGGTTGAGTGGACAGAGAAGTGGCAAATAGAGTTCAATTTGCTGAAGTGTGAGGCAATGTATTTGGTGAGGGCAAACAAAGCAAAGGATTACTCAATAAAGGGAAAATTATTGAGAGAGGTTGAGGAATTTGGAGTGTATGTACACAGGCTCTTGAGGGTAGAAGAACAAGTGGACAAGGTGGTCAAGAAAGCATATGGAATGCTTTCCTTTATTGGGTAAGACATTGAATATGAAAGCAGGGATGTAATGACGAAACTGTACAAAATGCTGGTTAGGCCACAGCTTGAGTATGTGTAGTTCTGTTTATCACAGTACAAGGAGGACATAATTGCTCTGGAAAAAGTGCAGAGGAAATTTACAAGAATCAGGGCTTGAAAATTGCAGCAATGAGGAGAGATTAGATAGGCTGGGATTGTATTGTATTGATAGGGCAGAGAAAGGATGACATAATTGTGATGCACAAAATTATGAAGGGCCGAGACAGGATAGAAAGGAAAGACTTGGTTCCCCAAGTTGAGAACTCAGTTACCAGGGGCATAGATTTAAGGTGATTGGTAGAAAGATTAGGGAGAACATGGGGGAAAAATCTTTTCATCCAGAGGTTGAGCACTTGGAATTCACTGAATTTATACTCAAAAAGTACCTGAATCTGCATCTGAAGGGATGTAACCTGCAAGACTTGAAGGTGGTGGAAAGTGAGATTAAAATGAACAGTTATTTTCCTTTTTCACTTTTGTGGCTGGTGTAGACAGTTGAGCTGATTGGCTTCTTCCTCTACTTTAACTCTTCTATAGTTCTCAAACCACTAAACTCCATGTGGTGTAGGAACAGCTAGTGCTGTTAGGAAGGGAGTGTAGAATTTTGGTCCAGTGACAGTCAAGGAATGGCAAGGATGTTGAGGAACTTACAGATGATTTTGTTCCTATTCACCTGTTGCTCTTGGCCTTCTAGGTGTTAGGGTCACGGGTTGGACAGTGCTGTCAAAGGAGCCTTCTAAACAGAACAACCTGTTGCCAACGTGGAGAGAATGAGGTGGTGAATGGGAGCCAGTCAAGCTCTTTGAATGTTATTGGAGCTGCACTCAATCACAGAATTGTTATGGAACAGAACAGACCATTTGGCCCATCATGTCTGCACAGACTCTCCAAACAAGCATTGTGGCTTTTAGTGCCTTCCCATCTTTTCCCTACATCCCTGTGCATTGTTTCTGTTGAAATGCTCTTATAATGTCCTCCTGAATTGAACTTGCCTCCATCACACTTCCAGGCAGTGCGTTTTAGACCTGAATCACTCATGTGAAAAAGTTTTTTCTCGCATCACATTTGCTTCTTCTGCAAATCACTTTAAATCTGTGCCCCTTCATTCTTCTTTCTTTTACGAGCTGCAACTGTCTCTTCCTATCTATTCTGTCCTGTCCCCTCATGATACTGAACATCTCTATCAAATCTCCTCTTGGCCTTCTCTTTTCCAAGGAGAATAGTCCCGACTTCTCCAATCTATTCTCATAACTAGAACCATTTTAGTAAACATCTTCTGCATTCTCTCCACTGCATTCACATCTTTCTTATAGTGTGGCACCCAAAATTGTCCCCAATATTCCAGCAAAGATTGAACTAGCATCTTGAATAAGTGTAGCATAACCTATGCCTCTATTAATAAAGCTCATCTGTATATGCTTTATTAATTGCTCTTTCCACTTGCACTGCCACCTTCAATAATCTATGCACATATACACTTAGATCCCTCTGTTCCTGCACTCCTTTAAGAATTTTACTCCTTATTTTACATTATCTGTCCATATTCTTGGTACCAAAATGCATCGCCTCACACTTTCCACATTGAACTTCATTTGCCAACTACCTGACCACTCCACCAACTTGTCAATTTCCTTCTGAAGTTCTATACCATCACTTTCTCAGTTTACAGTACTTCCAAATTCCGCAAACATTGACAGATCCCCTGCAAACCAAGGTCGAGATTTTTCATATACATCAAGAAGAGCAAGGGTCCCAATACTGATCCCTGGAGGATATCAATACAAACATTCCTCCAGCCCAAAAGATATTCATTGACCATTACTCTCTGCTTCCTATTTTCAATCAATTTTGTATATAGACAATTGAAAAGTATTCCATTGGACCCCTGTCTTATGCCTTATATATGGTGGATAGAGAAGTCAGGAGGTTAATTACTTGCCACATAATTCTCAACATCTGATCTGTTCTTGTAGCCATGTAATTTATATGGCAAGTCCAGTTCAGTGTCTGGTCAATGGTAACTCCCAGGATGTTGGTTTGGACAGTTTCAGTCTAGTTTCTAGTGAGTTTAAGAGTATACACACAACTATCCTAATTTGGTATCAAGGACAACAAATTGGCTGATGTGGGAAATGGGAATCAAAATCTCTTTGCAGCAGTAGAAATGATGTTTCCTGCCTAAGGCACATGGTAAGAACTCCTTAGAGAGGACCTAACCACGGAGTACTTTATGTTGATCTTTGGTGTCAATAATTATATTACTGGGGACTAACATCCTTTCATCTTGTTGATGATAAATCATAATTTTAAAGTATTGTATTTCTGCAAGCAAATTTCAATGAGATGCTAAATTTTTTGATGGAGTTCTCTCAATAAACTGTGTTTCTAGATTGTTATAAAACATTGGTTTTTAACCATAAACAATTATATAAAATCAGATCATAGCACAGAAAGTATAACTTCAATATGTGTCTAGAATTACATGTGCACTGTTCTATTAAAGGTTCATGCAACCTAGGCAAAACAAGTGCTTGATAGCAGTAGCATAATTATGTAAATTTAGATGAATATATTTTGGTTTCATTGGAAGCAGAATCTCTTTGATGATCAGTGAATTATTCTTAAGTAGTTAAATCATATAGATCAGGAACATCACAGGTTTGATATACAGCCGGGGCAGTGATAGAAAGCAGGAATTGATCATTGTGTCCATGGGTTAGGGAAAGATAAATTGATCAGGGTTCCAATTTTGATAGCTTTCCAATTGCCCTGATGAAATTTTGAAGTCATACAAGGAAGAAATACACATCTTGGTTGTGATGTTAGTTCACTTACAGATCGCAGGGGAGATCATTTAGGACAGAAACATTTTTATCCAGAAGTGGTGACAGTCTGGAATGTACTGCCTAGGAGGGTGGTAGAGGCAGGTTGTCTCACACCTTTTGAGAAGCACCTGGATGAGCACTTGGCACATTCAGGGCTACAATCCAAGTGGTAGCAGATAGGATTAGATGGGATTTCAGGTGTTTCTAATATGTCAATGCGGACTTGATGGGCCAAAGGGCCTATTGTATGATTCTATGATTTTATATTATATTGATTTTATGGCCTGTTCATACTTGTGAAAACTCACGTAAAAAATTAATGATTAGAGGGTGACTGGTGTCTAATGAGCCACACACACTGAAGCCTCAAAAGATAATAGGCAGGTGATCTAGGTTGAGTTTTATAAGTGGTACTTATAATTTTTTTTTATTTGTTTACAAACAGGTTCAGGTATTAAAAATCCTGGTAAATTTGTCTGCAAACCCAGGCTTAACTCATGATCTACTCTGTGCTCAGGTAAGATGATAATGTTATTAATTGGAGCTGTTTTGCAGTTGAAGCTTGATTTAAACCAGATGCAGATTGATAGAAAAGAAATCTTTTACTCCATGTCTAATGGTTCATAGGTACTGTCAGTCCTAATGTAACACTTTGTTCAGAATAATCTTCAACTTATTTTATCCATTTGCGTTATTTTATGTTTGGTGGGGTGAAGATCATGATTTCTAGAAAGTTTGAACAGATGTCCAGTACATACAGTTTTAAACAGCTTTACTACCAGTTTAGATTTTGAATTCACCTTCCAGTTATTGACATTGATACCAAAATGTAGTAGAAGTGAAGAGAATAGCTAAAGTGAATATTGGTCCCTTGGAAGATGAGACTGGGGAGTTAATAGTGGGGGACACAGAAATGGCTGAAACACTAAATCGATATTTTTACCTCTGTTTTAAAGGCAGACAACATGAGTACCATCCCGGTAGTAATAGAAAATGCAGAGGTTATAGAAAAAGGAGAACTTAGAACTATCATCACTAGGGAAAGAATACTGAGCAAACTATTGAGATCGAAAGCAAATAAGTTCCGTAGGCCTAATGGCCTCATCCTAGGATCTTAAAGGAAGTGGCTTTGGAGATTATAGACCCACTAGCTACATATTCCAAATTTCCTTGGATGTGAGAATGGTTCCTATGGATAGGAATAATGCTATTATAATGTCCTTATTCAAAAAAGGAGGAAGGCAAAATGTAGGAAACTATAGTTCAATTGTTTAACATTTGTCTTTGGGAAATTGCCAGAATCCATTATGAGAGAAGTAATACCAGGACATTTAGAAAGTCAAAATGCAATCCATGATTTCATGAAGGGTAAATCATGTTTGATTAATTTATTTGAATTCTTTGAAGATATAACAAGCATGATAGATAATGGGGATTCTGTAGATGTCACATTCTGGATTTCTAGAAGGCATTTAATAAGTTGCCCAGAGAAATGTTAATACACAAAGTTAATTCACATAAGATTAGGGGTAATTTATTAGCTTGGATAGAGGATTAACTAACCAATAGAAAACAAAGTCGGATAATCTTTTTCAGATAGGCAAGATGTAAGTACTGGGGTGTCACATAATTCAGTCCTCAGGCCCAACTATTTACAATCTATTATAAATGACTTGGATGCAGGAATAATAGACAGCATAGCCAAATTTGCAAATGACACTAAAATAGATGTGATTGTAAATTGTGATAAACAAAATAAATTTACAAATGGATATGGATAGCTTAAGTAAATGGGACAAAATTTGGCTGATGGAGTTTAACATGGATAAGTGTGAAGTTATCCATTTTAGTAGAAAAAATGTAAAGGCAAATTATTATCTAAATAGAGAAAAACTTCTGACTGCTTTGGTGCAGAGGGATCTAGTTCAAAGTATGCAGTACTGTGCAAGTACACTAAGTAATAAGGAAGGCAAATGGAATTTTGGCATTTATTGCTAAAGGAGTACAATATAGTGAAATGTTGTTGCTGCTGTACAACACATTACTGTGACCATACTTAGAATATAGTGTATAGGTTTAGTCTCCTTACTTGAGGGATGTAGTTGCATTGGAGGCGGTTCAGAGGAGGGTTCATAAGATTGATTCCAGAGAAGAGGGATTTGTCTTACGAAGAGAGATTGGGCAGTTCGGGCCTATACTCCTTGAAGTTTAGAAGCATGAAAGAAGATGTAATTCAAGATTTACAAGATGACAAAAGGGAATTATCAAAGTAGATGTGGAGAGGATGTTTCCTCTTGTAGGGCAATCTAGAACAAGAGGTCATAGTTTTAGGATAATGTGTAGCAAATTTAAAGTAAAAATGAGGAGAAATTACTTCTCTCACAGGGTCATAAATCTATGGAAGTCACTACCAGGTGGTGGTGGATTCTGGGACATTGAATAGATTTAAGGAAGAGATGAATAGATTTTTAATTAGTAAGAGTTTGAAGGGCTATAGTAAATGGGCAGGAAAGTGGAGTTGAGGCCAAGATGAAATTAGCTATAATCGTATTAAATGTGGAGCAGGCTTGAGAGGCTAATTCACCAACTCCAGTTCTTAGTTCTTATGATTCTTCAGAGTAACTGAAAAAGTTATTGTATGAGTGTAGGATTTAGTACCACTGTTCCTTTTTGATTAACGAAATGGTTAGTACATGTGTAAACCCAGTTTTCTGAGAAAGCCACACATACAGTTTGTTTATTCAGTGCTTTGTACCTTTTCTTCACTTACCAATTTAAGGCGAGCTCAGGCCCAAATGTATGAAAACCTAGGCATAGAAACAAGTGTGTTTACCAAACACATGTTTATCAATAGATATTAACCAGTTAAAACTGGTCAACTAGCACGTGACAAGTTATTTGCAGCTTGCATATAAAATGTGAGCGATTACCGTCAACCTCCTCACACAACATAGCCTGTAAATGTTTTGGCATTCAGGACTTTGGTTGCAGAGAACCAAGCAGTTATTGCCATCATGGCACTGAATCCTAGACATATGAGTGTTCTTATGGTCTGTTGATAATGTCTTCCAGCAGCTGTCAGCCCAAGTGTCAGAAAATTTGTTTATATGATGGATGTCAGTCTTTAATATGGTGGAAAGACCTTGGAGAAGAGGTTGCAATATGCAAGGCATCAAAATCTATTTTCACATACGAGCTGTTTAAACCAGATGCATGTCTAGGAGTTTGCACAAAGGCTGTATGCTTCTGATGTGGAGGGTTGTCACTGCGGAGACATTCCCGGAGATTTGATGATATGATGTCTGCAAATGTCATTGCATTTGTCTAAAAAGATTGGATCCCCTGTGATTGATTATATTTGCTTGTAGTTTTGTGCTACTTACTATCTATTGTGTAAGAACCGGCAGTCGATGAGGGGAAACCACTGGCTCCTAGCTCTGCAGGGAATACTGAGCCCCAGGTCCACCTCATTCCTCCAGTTCCCCTCTGAACTTAAACCTCTTCTCCAAGACCACAAGGGCTATGGGCCTTGACAATATTACCTATAGTGCAGGATGTGGACATTCAGCTTGCACTTGGTCTCCGAAAAAGTATCTTATCCAGACCCACCCCTTGCTGCAATGTTCCGCACTATTTGTAAGTTCTTGAATATTGAAGCAGTCCATATCCAAATTTAGCAAGACCTGGACAATATCCAGGTTTAGGCTGACAAGTGGCAAATAATATTTGTCCAACACAAGTGCCAGGCAATGACTATCTGCAACAAGACAGGATCTAACCATTACCTTTTGACATTCAATAGCATTACCATTGTTGAATCCCCCATTGTCAACATCCTGGGTGTTACCACTGACAAGAAACTGAACTGGACTAGCCATATAAATACTGAGGCTACCAGAACAGGTCAAAGGCTAGAAATCCTGCGGCAAATAACTCAGGACTGTCCAAAACCTGTCTACCATCTACAAGGCACAAGTCAGGAGTGTGCTGGAATACTCTCCACTTACCTGGATGAGTGCAGCTCCAGCAACACTCAATAAGCGGAACACCATCCAGGACAAAGCAGTCTGCTTGATTTCTACCCATCCACAAACATTCAACCCTTCACCACTGACAAACAGTGAAAGTTGTGTTTATCATCTACAAGATGCAGTTTAGGAACTCATGACCAGTGCCATTTAGAAAGACAATATCAGCAGCTACCTGGGTATCCAAATCACTCACCATCCTGACTTGAAAATATACCACCATTCCTTCACTGTTGCTGGGACAAAATCCTAGAATTTCCACCCAAACAGCAAGAATTTCAGGAATCTTTTTGTGTATTTGCAATAGGTTTCACCCAAAGAATCTTCTCCCATATTGTCACTATTAAAATGGGAATTCATGTGGCAACTTTATTGTCGGGATAATATCCCAATTTAAAAAAAAATTCAGTTAAAATATTTTCTTCTGTTCATTATGCAAAATTAACACTATTTATTGCCTTAATTGAATAGACCACAGTTTCTTTAAACTGAATCAACAATATATCCTAATTTTAGCCCCCAGAAATTATGCCACACTTCTAGTGGTTTTTCTGACAGAGATGGCCAGTTATTGTGGCTACTAAATGCTGGAACAGATTTACTGATTACAAGTGGTCTTGACAAAGACTAGCTTCAGAAATGATTTGTGTTTGGGACATTTACAGATGAGCCATTCCCAGTTTTTAAAGCAAGGAACTTACAGATGTATATGTAATATCCAGTTTTCAGCATGATCAAAATATTTGAGGATCAATTGGATCCTTATTTTAAAATGTAATTTATAAACAATGTTGTGAATTCATTTATACTTTGTTCTAGGCACCATTGTCGCTCCTTTTATTGTTTGACAGCTATGTAAACAAAGATGTACTTCTACGACTGCTGATATTCGTGGCAAATCTGAAGGAAAATTTGAATCTGTTGCAGGGCTCTATTCAGTATGAAATGCAATCTCTTCATACAGTATTATTTGGGAATCCAACACCATTTTCTCATAAACTTGCAATGCTCATGTTGTACCAAGATAATGAAGTGAAACAACAAGTTGCTAGAATTTTTATCAAATGATTTTAGATGTTTTCTTTATATTATTTACTTAATCAGTTTTGTTTTAATGACTATACAAGTTCTATACAAGTTAAAAGCATAAATTTGAATGTAAATATTGAAATACTACAGTAATTTAGCAAACCAGGTTTTATTCAATGTCAATACATTGCTTTTGCATAATCTGAAGGGGAGTGATTTCCAATTCCCATCAAAATTATTCTTGGGCTAATGTCGTTTTGCTGTTACTTTATTTGTATAAGAGTAATAGTCTTAATCACAAAAAACTATTTGTATAGAGAAACATTAAAAGTTTGTATGTCTAATAGTTACAATATTTTTACACATGTAGTGACTTCAGGATTACTGAAGTATTGTTATGAATCATTGTAAACTAATGTAATATAATAGATTATGATATCTTTGTTTTGTCTAAACATTTAATTTGCTCCACTTATCATTCCATTCTTGATTTTTGGGATGTTAAAGATGAACAAGTTGCAAAGACAATTAAATAAGGAACAATCTCCCATGTAGTTCCTATAATTAAATTTTAACTGGGCCGGCCGAGAACGGGTAGAGGCAGCAAACGGAACAAATGAACCCATGTATCACAAACTGAAAATGACATTCAGATTTAGGATGGCACAGTGGTTAGCACTGCTGCCTCATGGTACCAAGGACATGGATTCAATTTCTGGCTTGCGTCATCGTCTGTGCGCACTCTGCACATTCTCCTCATGTCTGCGTAGATTTCCTCCGGATGCCCTGGTTTCCTCTCAGTCCAAAAGACATGCTAGTTAGGTGCATTGACCGTGCTAATTTCTCCCTCAATGTACTCAAACAGGTGCCGGAGTGAGACAGCGAGGAGATTTTCGCAGTAATTTCATTGCACTGTTACCGTATTTGTGACATTAAAATCAAAGCTAATGGGTCCCAATAAGAATAGAGAAAATCTTTGTACAAATTGACAAGGTAAAACCTGTTTCCATTACTTGTCTATGTTTATAAATCTATGGCTTAAAAACCAAATCTGAGACAATTTAGGGAGAATTTGTTTTGCCAATTAGCCTAAGAGCACATCTTTGGGATGTGGGAGGAAACCGGAGCACCCGGAGAAAACCCACGCAAGCACGGGGAGAATGCACAAACTTCCACAGACACAGGCCCAAATCCATGTATCTGCACAGCACAGCATTAGTCACTGAGCTGTCGTATTGCCCATCAAATGGTCCAGGTCAAGCATACACTAACGACGTGAAGCACTAGGATACTCTTGGAAAAAAATCCAAGAGCAGTCCTCTCATGACCCATCGCGTGTATGTCCCTTGTTAGACAACAAGGTGGACCAAAGCACCTGTAGGATAAAAACAAGTACATCAATATCATCATCTATTTACACACTTCCCAGGGATTCCCAAGGCTCATGATCCCTATTTTAAATCAGTTTTCTATACTCCTCCATTCCCATTCTGTTCATGTGCCCATCTAAGTATTTCTTAAATAACTCCAGAGTACCTGCCTCCACCACTTTACTTGGCAGCGCATTCCATACCCCACCACCCTCTGTGTGAAAAAACTCCCTCTAGCATCCAAATTATACCTTAACCCCCTCACCCTAAGCCCGTGACCCCTCATGCTATTCGAGTCCATCCTAGGAAAAAGCTTAACCCTGTTTACTCTATCTATACCCCTCATAATCTTGTACACCTCTATTAGATCTCCTCTAAGTCTATGTCTTTCTAAGGAAAACAGTCCCAATTTGCCTAACCTTTCCTCGTAACTCAGACCTTCCATACCAGGCAGCATCCTGGTAAACCTCCTAGTAAGCAAGATAAAGATTTTTCAGACAGTGAGCTAGATCTTTTTAGATCTGTAGCAGCAGTGGATATAGATTGAAATTTAATATCCAACCTTCAGACGAGAAATCCATTTGCCTCTTATGTTCGAGACATTTAAAATAGTTAAAAGTTACCTTGTGTTTATTTATCCAAACAAAATGTATAGCAAAATAATCACTGCTGTAGAAATTTTCCATCAGAATAATGTGTTATTACTGAAAAAGCACAGTGACTCAAATAGAACCACCACATCTTATATGTCATAAAGGAATTCCCATCAGAAACCATCAGCTGGAAAACAGCTTTTAAATGTATTGGTGTTTGGGAGGATAACTAGAGTCAAGAAAGTTGACATATGTCTGCACAATGAATTATCATGTCTATCAATGACCCAGAACATTGTAAACTATTAAGGAAGTAATTTTAGTATATGTGAAAATTCACTATTTTCAGCATATCTTTTGATTAAAACAGTAAAATGTTTTACAGAAACCATTACCTTTAAAACAAAAACAATTTAACAGTCATCATTGCTAATCCATTGTAATTGCTCCTCCTTTTGTGCCTTATCACATTATCTAAAACGCTTCATCTCCATTCAGGAATTTTTTGAAATGCAGTCAGTCTGAATATATCAAGCTTCCACATATCACAAGCTGCAAGAATGCTCAGTTAATGCACTAGTCATTTAGTAGTGTGGTTGTTTAATTTATCAGGGTAACCATTGTCCTTACACTGAAATTAGTGTTTACAGAAAAGTAACCTTTTATATTTATGTAAAGAAAAAGGCAATCTTTTAAAAAAAAATGGAGACAAAAACACAAAAAAGGGAAAATAGAAACTTTAATTTTTGTTTGTGAACAATGTCATTGAGAGGTCAGCTGGAATTTTTTTTCTCAATTTTTACATTTTATCACATTTTTATGTAGACTAAAAATATTTCACCTCAGCTCCGACTCATTTCTAATGGTGCATACACTACAACCACACAGTCCTTAAGTGTTAATCAGTTGGAGAGGACTATTAGAATAGTCTACAAAATATGTAACTATCAGCCATTCAAACTTTTCAGGTTTTCTAGAGGGGAAAATAAACCCAGGACAGATGTACTTCCCACAGTGAAAATAACATCTATTCCTCTGAGAAAATTGATTAAAAACATTTAAAACATCTCCTGCCTGAGAGGAGACAAAGTATTTATAAAACAGCCAAGAATACAAATTGAGGTTAATTAGCATATCAGACTGAGCCAGGGTTCCAGCGAAAGTGCCTCTGAATTTACTGGGTAGCCCGACTATTACTCTTTCCCTTCAGTCTTGCATCTTCCCCATTCAATGTAGCATACTCTTATTTTTGCAATGACGACCAATCATATTGCTCATGGCCACAGATTATTTATTCAAAAAAATTCACTGATAATCTGCATCTTTGTACATCTACCTGACCACCAATGCATCTATAGTGTCAGTACAATTTCTGCTTATTAAAGAGGCACTTGGCTTAAGGCCAACTTTCCATTTCAAGATCATAATTCAAGCTGCACTGAAATCACTGCATGTATAGTATCTAGTTACAGTAAAGCTTTATGCATTTCACATGCTCAAAATATCCATTTATTTAAAAGTGTGCAAACTTAACACATTTTTGGCAAACATGCAGGTGGCAGGTTGAATGCATCTACAATGGAAGACAATCACGGGTTCACTTTAGGCAGCTCACACACTGCAAAACCCACATTTATCCAAAGCGATCAGCAATAAGATAACATCTTTTGGTAGTTTGATAAAGTAAACACTATATAGACTTTTAACTGAAAAATTTTAGGGGAAAGAAAATTCACTTTTAAGGCAAGCATACGTGATGCTTGTTTGTAGAATATGTGCAGTGAGATTAAAGAATTGTGACAATTTGTAAACTAATGGCACTTCAATTAAAATTCAGTCCAAAATTAAAAACAAAGATTATCAGAAAAACAAACCAAGTTCCACTTGCTGTGTGTGAAACACCTTATATTTAAACAGTTTGTATTTTCATTGAAAACCGTCTTCCTCACTCAAATTCTTTGATTCTCCATGCTTTAAAACAAAGAAATCCTCTGGTTTCAATCCATATCTTTCACGTGCTTCCTCAAGTTTTCTTCGAGGTTCCAAGTAGTACTGGAATTTTAAAAATCTTTTATTAGTTCAGACCATTGTTTTGGAAAAACAGGAAGGGAGATAATAAATGAGGACATTGATATGAATAAACAATTCAGCTTTTCTGTATGATAAACTACCACTTCTTAAAGATATACTTTTTTTTATTATTTTATATTCTCTATTCACGATGCATTCCATTTCCATTTGAGATCAAGAAGGCACTCTTGAGACAAATGACTAAGTGTAAAAGCAGCCTGGAGTAATTGGATTGTTAATTTTTTTTTATAAATCACTTCCAAATCTTTCACCCTTAACCTACTTTGATGCCAATATTGGCAACTGGTCACATGGGAAATTAATTTAGCCGATCTTGTCTTACCACTTTGTGGCAAAATGCATTGGAACATCAATCAGGTGCATCAGCATTTGGTCTAATGTCATACTTCAGAACTGAATCATTTCAATTGTTTGTGAAATAAAAAAATTACAAGAACTTTTTGGAGATACAGAAGCTAAAGTTGAACAGTCCCTAAGAATGGACAGGAACTTGTGATGTGCAAATACTTTGCATCAGTTCAATGTGATGCAGGTGGCAATGCACCTCTGGCTGTCTGTTTGTCAGAACTCAGTAAGAATTTAGCAACACCAATTTTAAATCCAGCCGATTTATTTGATAGTAAATCTGCGAGCTTTCGACACTCTCGTGTCTTCGTCAGGCAAATGTCTGTTTGTTCCCATGATTATAGAATGGAGTGAGCACCAACTATGTTTTTGAATGGCCTCACATCTCAGCAGGAATCTAAAATGGCGTGAGGCTTGCCTCAGTTAGAGGTAGTCTGTGACAATTAAAGCCAATCTGTACCTCTTCAAGGGGAGGTGCATCACTGTTGAAGCAGATAGCGGAAGTTCTTGTACAAGTCATTCCAACGTGGAAGAAGCCTGAACAATGACTCAACACAGGAGAAAATGTGCTCCAAAGTTTTTAAATACTGCACAGAAGGTCATAGTGAGGAGGTGCAATGGAGAAATGCTATATTCACAGAAGACTGTCCAGACAACTGCTCAGAAAACAGAGGAACAAGATAGCTGCAGTGATTAAAGCCAGGAATGTGCAGCACTGCAAAAAAAAAGTGACCTCACACAATTGATTAAGATCAATTAATTCATCTTCGAATGACATTATCCCAACAATTGCACTGCAGGCCATAGATGATGCACAATGCACCATATCCCTTCAGTCACTTAAGAATTTCTGTTAATCAGGACTTCCACATAACATCTATCGTTGCACTTGCATTGTGCAGGCCTGATATTCACATCTCTCAGTTTGTTCACGCTGCCATCTACTCAACTATGACAGCCACATTAATCAAACAGATAGCACCAAGTCATTGATGTGGTTTCCATTTATCACTGCTGCCATGCAAGCTCAGGCTGCTTCCTTTACGCAGATGCTATTGAACAAATGAGTTTGCTCGGTGTCACCGTAATACAGCAATGAAGACAATTGTTCAAGCACCACCCCAGGGCAGTAGCAGTACTTCCGTGGAGCACTAACCTTTGTTGTCTGTCAGGATGACTATATTCATTTTTCCATCATTGCAACTCTGCTAATGCTCTTGCTGTCTGGTAAATTGCCAGCCTATGGTTGCTACCACCCATGTGAAGTTACAGTCTGAAGTCAGGCTTTCTAGACCGAGAGCTGCTCAAGGTTATCCTGCAAGGCTATCTGCAGTCCCTTCCAATTAAAGTCAGCAGCATTCAACCAGCCACCCTCCAATCACAGGAATAATACTACAGACTAGGAAAGGGAAAAGTGCACAAAGGCACTAAGGGAATATATAACCTATGCTTTCATGATGGTAAGGTTATTCAGTATACAGACTAACATAAATCTTGACATCAGAGGTCCCCTCCAGGGTGATCTAACCTGCAGAAACGTTCTAGCAGAGGAGTGATCTCTATTATTTCAGCACTCAACTTTCCTTGAATTTGTACTGTGTGCATATTGCATACAGGATTCATGGGCCATGTTGTCTCTAGCTACCCTTTGGTTTGTGTGGTGGCACAAATACAGATGACTGAAAAGATAGTGACTGTTGCCAGGATATCTTGACCTGCAAGATCTACAGCCTATGGTCTCACACCAACTGGTAAATGAGGAAGTGGAATCCCTTTTGAGGCGCAGTACGATACCCATAAAAAGAAGTAGACACAGTCAATTACATTCTGTACCTTGGGGAAGCCGACAATTTATCGCTCTGCTTCCTGCTCACTGGCAATGAAATGTAATCTCTTTGAATGTGACATCCTTTGCACAGCTGTATTGTATATTACAAATATCTTCATCTCCAGCTTAGAAGGAGCCCAACACACAAAATATCACTGCCACTGGCTATGAAAGTGACCATGGCAATGTGAACCATACCAAGTCTGAGGTTGCAGTTTTGGCTATCACAGGTGGCCAAATATCTGGGGGTTACACCATTGATCAGAAACTGAACTGGACCAGCCCATGTAAAAACTGTGGCCAGAATAGGACAAAGGCTAGGAATTCTGCAGCGAATGACTTACCTTCTACTTCCCCAGCGTCTGTCCACAAGGTACAAGTCAAGAATTTAATGAAATACGCTCCATTTGCCTGCATGGTGTTCAGCTCGAACAACACTCAAAAGCTCGACACCATCATTATCCCTTCCACAAATATTTACTTCCTCCACTACTGACGAACAGTGGCAGCAGTGTGTACCATTTACAAGATACATTGCAAGAACTCACCAAGGTTCCTTAGGCAGCATCTTCCAAACACTGAACCACTATCATCTAGAAGGACAAGAGCAGCTGATACCTAGGAATACCAGCTGGAGTTTCCCCTTCAAGTCACTCACCATCCAGATTTGGAAGTATATTGCTGTTCCTTCACTGGGAGTTCCAGGATTTTGACCCAGTGATAATCGGCACTGTGGATGTACCTACACTTCAAGGATTGCAGCAGTTCAAGAAGGCACCTCATTACCACTTTCTCAAGGCAAAAAATTCTGGCCTAGTGTAAGGGAATTCAGAATGGCTTGGGACCAAAGATCAGCAGATCAAGGTAGATAAGATCAGATTAGATAGGATACAGAAAGAGTTATAAAGCACCTGAAATATACTGCTTGTAAAGAGGTACATATAACCACTTAAGGGAATTTGGATGTGTTTTTGAAAACATATTTTGTATTAAAGCATATATCTTTGTTAACAACAATACTTATAAGGCATGATGTGGCATAGTTAAGTAAAAAGAGTCACATTCTTTAAAGAGTCACATTGATTAGCAGAACATGGAATCGCATGTGAAAGAAAAGGCATTAGGTAAATAGAGTTGTAAGACAGAATGATGACAGCCGATGAAAAAGCAGAGAATTTCCAGTGAGAACCCAAGAGCAGTTTGATACAGACAGTAGGAATTGAGCATTAGAAATTAAGGAATGATAGAAGGTATGATACAGAATCTCCCAAAGCTAAGCAAAAAGGTTGGTGACTGGGACATTGGCAGAAATGCACCTTCATACTAGTGCCATGATAAAAAAACCATTTCCAAAAGAAGGCACTATTAAATAGTGCCAAGATTAAAAAACCATTTCCAAAAGAAGGCACTATTAAATAGTGCCAAGATTAAAAAACCATTTCCAAAAGAAGGCGTAAGTAAATAGCTGCTATTAAAGCAGCACATTCAGAAATAACACATACACCCACAAGAGGATGTGGCAGAATCACTAACACTCACTTCCTAGGGTGGAAGGAAAAGGGGAATAGCATCAGATATGGCAGGATGGAGACGGACTGAGGAAGCTTACTGAAGGAAGCTGCTCGGCATAATGATAACTCCTCCTCCCTAATAATAGAGGCCCCGTTTACTCCTATCATGCCAATTCGAACCACAGTAAAAACCCGTGCAGCTGGGGCAGGAGCAGCCACCACAATTACCAATCAATTGTAACTGAAAAAATAGTTTTTCATGTATAAGCTGGGCCCATTGCTCTGAAACTACCAGAATTCGACTTTTTGGGAAGTCATGGATGAATTAGGGGAAGTTCATGATCTAACTTTAGATGATGCAAGGCTTCTGGTAAAGGGAAACTGGCTCGGTCAGCGTGGCAAACGTTGCCCGCAATTGCAAGCTTTTTCTAATTTAAAACAAGCTATGGTAAAAGTCCCTGCCGTTGGGCTGGTAGAAACTGAACCATTCCACATCTTTTGTCAAGAAAATTATGAGATCCAAGCAGCTTGTAGTGGCCCAACAATATGGGGCTAAACTAAGACCAGTAGGATACTATTCTACCCAAATGATTGCTAAAGACATGCCTCGATGTGAGGGCCCTAGCACATGCCTTGCCGGAAATAAGTGCTTCCAAGCCCCTCACCCTGATGGGGAAAACAATCCTTCATAGTCCCCATACTAGTGTCCAACTCTTGGAAGCTGGAAGATTGAAGGGAGTTTCTGATAGCAGATGCTCGAAGTGGGAAATGAACATTTGCCAGAGGATAGACGTGTGGAAATCAGTAGAGATACAAGGGAAAATCCAATAGGAGGACTAACAATACAAGAACAGAGCATGAACATGTAGCGGAAGTGAATGAGGAAACAAGTGAGGGTTTGGTAGAGGAATCATTTGTCGGTGAATGGGTGGTTAGCATATATGGGTGGAGCAAGAAAGTATGTCAAGGGAGAGCCCTGCATTGCATGTGGTGAATGATACAGGTACAGTGATTGCAGGAGAATAAATCCCTTGGAATAACTTGACTCAGGTAGCTGAATTGTTAGCCCTGACCAAAGCCTTGGAGTAAGGTAAGGGAAGTGAGTTAATAGCTATACTGACAATAGGTATGCTTTTGGTGTAGTACATGACTACATGATAGCCTGGAGTCATACATGCAATATGAGAACTTAATCAAAGACTCAATTCAAGCCACCCAAAGCTCCTCGGAAGCAGTCATGATTTAGGCACAGGCCCATCGAAAGATTGAGAGTCAGCACAGAGGGGCAATAGTTGGGCTGATCAGACCACAAGAGAATAGAATAAGTTGGGTATAGATATGAACTCCAGGAGTAGCAGCTACACAAGCCAGATAGTTCAAACAACAATGTGAGACAGATGCAGTGTAGAAGAGAAGGAATGATGGAGGACAGAAAGGCCACAACAGAACATGGAAAGGAGGGAAGGAAAAACAATGGCCCCAAATGCTACAACAATCCCTGCTGAAAATATACCACGGATTAGCTCACAAAGGGAGAGATGGTTTAGTTAAATTGCTAAAAGAATTTTGGTAGTGGAAAGGCATGGGAAAGAGTGCAGCAAAATTCTGCCAGCAATGCATACAGAGCGCCTTGGCAGACCCTCTGCAGTCAAAAACCATGTAAATACTCAACAGCAATATAGGGATTGAACCAAAATGACAGGAGAAGATACCCTTAAATTACCCACACCAGGGGATATGGTGATGGTGAAACTTATGGCAAGCAAAAAAGGGTTAGGGGTTCAATGAAGAGATCCTTCAATGAAGAGACATTGTCAAAATCATGTCATTAATGTTAGTAATATAACAGAACCAGACGGGGTATTGAAGTTTGAGTGCATGGACCAATTAATTGCTAGGTGCCTCAGCACCACACGAGCTCGTAGCTCTGTGAAAGGATATGGAGATCAAGTGCAATGGCTGATAATTATGAAGGAGTGCAAAGAGATCGAGGTTACAAACCGACGTAAGTCCCCTGAATGGGACTATAGGAATTGTGGGACTATAGGAGGTGAATTTTAAACTGTTGGGAAGTACAAGTATCATGTCAAGGGGCACTACTGGATAGTGACCACACCCAAGAGGTGGGCTAATAGCCAGGAAAAAGCATTATATATAAAAAGAGAACAATGATCCAGGTACTGATTGCCTATTGTCCACCCAACTAAAGAGAATAAACATTCCCAAGTGTGATGAGGATATTGCAAATTTAATCACAGCACCTATCACACCACCCCCTGTAGACTTTAATGAACTATAGAAAGCACCAATACTTGTATAATCATAGTAATAGCCAGTAAAAATGATTTGGAGGATAATTGAGGTGCACCAAAAATGGGGCACTATGGATTCAGATTTTGTGTTGATGAATTCAAAGTACGAGGTTGTAATCCCTGATTATTATATTGTGTGGCACAAACATTTCACCAAAACCAAAAATTCTGTTTTTAAGTATATAAAGTGCATCACAATTTTAGCAATAAATACATCTGCTGTTCTGACACAGAATTTGAAAAGTTGCTTTCAAATTTTGTTAACCCTTTAAGCTGTTCTTAGCAAATTGAAAATTAAAAACCTAGATAAGTATAAATCATTTTTTATTTATTGGAAAGTAACGCAAAAACAAATTGGCATTGGGCACATAACACCTCTGGTGAGCATTTGTCTTTTTTAAAAAGTTCATATTTTTGAGATTACCCACTGATTGTATTAATTGAGTTATTGGAGAAAAAAGTAGAACAAATTGCCAAAAAACTCATGACAACTTAATATGAGGTTTAAAAGATTGCTACAGGATTGTGTCTTTAAGATAAAATGAAGAAGGGATGGTCACTGGATGTCTTGTGAAGTTTACCTTACAAAAATAAGCCTAGGTGATGTGCTGTTAAAGATTAAAGGAAGGCCCAGGGTTTTATTTTGCTGGAAAAGAGGCGTTCATACTTGAGTCAATGCTAGAAGCAGCCATGTTTACAGTGAGTAGACTGTTAGTCTCTGTAGTCCCAGGAACGTAATGCAAATGTCAAGTTATATGAACTATTATATTTTAAATTGCCCACTTCCTTCTGTTAAGGTACCCAGAACTCCAAGTTACATTAGGAAGCCAGACCAAACACCAACAATCTTCCTTTATGGCGTAAATATACAAGGATAGAATATTTCTTTCCAGGACTGATTCACTGACAGTATGGATCTTTTATAGTAAAAAAAACTTGATTTAATAACACTTTAAATATAATTCTAACAAATGAAGCTGTTTAACCATCAAACTGAACAATATTTAAAAATGAAAGGAAACATCTTATTTTCTAGCTTATGACTGTTCCAGCTCCAAATAAGCCCCATTTATGCATAACTCAGCATCACTTTTAAATAAGTAGTTCGCCAATCCAGGCATACTGTTATAAATTGTGTTAACAGTCTTGAAGCTTTAAGAGAGATTTTGTGGAATGAGTTGAGTTCTCAGCAACAGCCTGCACATGTCTCTGACTTTATAGACCTCCAAGATCAACTGCACAAGTTTCTTTCTCCCTACTATAGGCCCAGCTCTGCATAGTAACCACATTATCACATGACCCTGTCAATCAACTTACCATGGAATCTTTTATATAAACAAAAGTCCATTAACTCAAAGTAACAAATTCCTAACTGAAATTAGTAATTTAAATTGTTTTCACAACACTGAAGGTAAATGTTTTCCAAGCATTTTGACTGCCTGAAATTTTAAACATTCTACAAAAATATTAAAAAAAACTATGTACAGGAACTGCCTATCATCATCATACTTCCAAGATGGAGTAAATTTGGAGTTCTACCTGGATACAAAGCCCTTGTATTCATGTTATCAAGGAGATAGAAAATGCTTGAACTCTCAAAATCTAAGATATCCCAAAAAGTTCACAGACAAAGTTTGTCTGCCAGAGAAAGAGAGAGAGAAAGAGAACTAAAGGCTGTTTATTTCTATGGCTCACTATGCAAGAATGTGGCAAAGTGGGAGGAGAGCTCACACTCAGATTGAAAAGATCAATTGGTGAGGCTGGAATATTTGCTTTACTTGTGTTGGAGGGAAAATCTCCAGGAAAATACGAAGTGTGACAGACAATGGAAAGGAATTGGAGGGAGATACTTGCAAGCTAAGAATCACTTTGGACTATGTCCAGTCAAATTAAATGACTATTCAATCTGAAGTATATTTGTAAAGTGGGATTTTCAGTTGTGTTAAAAGAGGACAGTTCAGTTTTGTAGTTTAATGTAAAGTTGCCTGCAAAAATAATGTTTAGCCAACCGTGCTTTTAATCTGTTTGTAGAATTAGATCTTAAAATGCAAAATGTTAATCATTTCAGTTATTAAATATACATTTGACTTTTTAAAAAATATCACTACAGAGATCATAAATAATACAAAAATGGGAAAATGGCACAGAAATGACCATATAACTTTCCATTGGAATTGTTTTATAGTACCCTTAAAATTAACTTAGATAAGTTGACCTTCAAGTAACCCTGAACACACATTTTATAAAGGAACTAATTATGTGTATCATTCTGAAGGCACGATATTTACAGAGTGGCATGAAGGATGAAGTTATGTCACTCCCTCCATTCCCCCCCCCCCCCCATCTATTTCAGTGGCACACTGATGAGCACTGCTGCCTCAGTGTCAGGGACCTGATTCTGGTCTCTGTGGTGCTTGTACATTCTCCCCGAGTCTGCGTGGATTTCCTCCAGGTGCTCCGGTTTCCTCCCATAGTCCAAAGGTGTGTGTGTTAGGTTGATTGGTCATGCTAAATTGATCCTAGATTCAGTGGGATTAGCAGGGTAAATATATGAGGTTAGGAGGATAGAGTGGGATTACTGTTGGTGCAGGCTTGATGAGCCGCATGGACTCCATTTAGATTTCATGATTCTATGAGGTGCAAATAATACATAGTTGGTCGACAAAGATTTTACATAATGGATGACTACCTGTGCAAGTCAGTTTATTGGAATATAATGACACAAAAAGCAGCATCGGTAACTGAATTCAGAATCTGTACAAATTGCTGTCATGATGTAGAGATGCCAGTGTTGGACTGGAGTAAACTCGGTAAAAGGTTTGGCAACACCAATTTTAAATCCAACCGATTTATTCGATAGTAAATCTGCTAGCTTTTGGCGTTTGTGCCAAAACAAACGCCAAAAGCTAGCAGATTTGCTATCAAATAAATGGGTTGGATTTAAAATTGGTGTTGCCAGACCTCTTACCAAATTGCTGTCCACATTTTTTGAGCCTGTTAATCTATTGTGAAAACATAAAAGTTTTCTGGATGACCTCTCTATACACATCCTGGATCTTAAACATCTTAATGGGCAACCTAGTTCCAGGACAATTGGAAAGAAATGAGTAAACATCCAGTACATAGGTGAAAGAAGTTCCATGGAGATGCCTCCCACCATCTCCAACCTGCCTGGTTTAATCGCTCTAATTGAAAAACATCATTAGCGCAGTGGTTCCCAATCTTCTCAGTAACATGACACAGTTCAGCAAAACGAACAATTCCACCCACTTTTTTCAGCTGAAGTGATTGCTCATAAACACTTACATTTACTCTAGTTACGGTCTCACTTGAGATGTTGCAAGATACAACTGAAATTCAAGTTAGAAAAGGTAATAATACCATTAATTAAGAGATGAGAAAATAGGGAACTACAAACCAGTCAGCCTAGTATCAGTCTTTGCGAAAATGATATTTGTTAAAAAAGTCTTAACCTGCACTTAGAACATCATAATATGAACAAGCATAGTTTTAGGAAAGGGAAATTAAATGTAACAAATTTATTGAGTGTTCTTTGAAGATGGAACTAGTAAGGTTAATAAGGAGGAACCAGTAATATTATTGTATTTCCAAAAAGCATTCAAATAAGGTGCCACACAAGAAAAAGGTGCATAGAGTTGAGGGTAGCACATTAACATGAATAGAGGATTGGTTAATGGGACGAATTAGAGTACAAAACAATCCCATATTCTTAAACTGGTTTTCAACGCATGGTTATGAGAGTCCCACTTCTCTACTACAGAAAGCTGTTGGGACAAGTTCATTAGATATGTTCAAAAGGGAGCTGGACATGACCCTTGCGGCTAAAGGGATCAAGGGCTATGGAGAGAAAGTGGGAGTGGGATACTGAAAGTGTACAATCAGCCATGATTATATTGAATGGTGGTGCAGATTCAAAGGGTTGAATGGCAGATGCACTTCAGACTCCCGCACATGCTCGCCGACTGCACTGTTGCATGAGTGTGATGATGCTGTGTCACATGCCCAGCATCTCCTCATGCAATTTCACACGCTTCTGGATGCTCCGAAGTAAATTCAGGCCAGAATGTTTTCTTGAAAACAACAAAGGGCATCCTTTGTTTTGAGCCAAAATAATCACTTCTGACTTTATGCACTTCTAATGTATGATTATCTAATTACAAAATACTCCATAAGAAGCAAAATATAGGTCTCCACAAGATATTTTAAGGTATGATCCAGAGATTTCTTGAAATTACTATTTCTGAAGTGGTAATAACTGTAAATTATGGTTTGGACCAAACTCCACAGTATACACATTATATTTTTAAAAATGCATAGTTTTTGTGTATGCTAATTTGTTGAAATGCAAATTCCTTACGGAACTTGTGTTGTGAAGTTCTCAGAAATGTCTCTTCCAGTACACAATTGCACTCTGTTACAAAAAATAGCCCAGACTTTGTTGGAACATAGTGTGCTCTGTTAAGTAACTATTTTCCCCCCTTCCCATTTAACCCAAAAAAGCCCAAAATTGCCCTGCAAGTATCAACTAATTACACAGCGAAGAATTTGGGATCTTAGTGTACAATAGGGCAACAATCTACCTCCTTAACTCATTTAAAAGTTGAGAAAGAAAGGATAACAAAAAAGGAATTATGAATCAAATCAGATAGCGAAAGAGAATTAGATTAAAAAAGAAAATTGGGATGAATGAAAACTAATAAGAGAAAGGAAAAAATTGAAAAAGACTAACAATACTTTATTTATCAGAAGGAATGAAACTCCACAGTTTAAAATTGTATTCTCTCTAGGCTGTAGAGATTAGGCACTGCAAAAAGTGTCAAAACACCAGGTTAAATATTGTGAATAGAACTCCCACTCACCTAACAAAGAGGCAGCACTCCGAAAGCTAGTGGCTTTTGCTACCAAATAAATCTGTTGGACTTTAAATTAGTGTTGTGAGACTTCCTACTGTGTTTATCCCATTCCAATGCTGGCATCTCCATATCCAAAGAGATTAAGCAGCTTTGCAGGAACATAAATCTCAAAAATGTTAACAATACCACTAGGAAGCAACCCACACTAACAAGAAATATGCAATTACAGCAACTTCATGAAAACTCATGCATGGGCCTAATTTTAACACAAGCAAATAAACTGGTTTTGAGTGAGTTAAATTTTTGTCTGTTGAGATTGAGATTTTCATGTTAACAGTGGAGTGCAGAAATCATCCGGTTACTTGTAGTAATTCACAATTCCCTTCCTCGCCACAAGTTGTTAGATGACTTGCACATAACTATGCCTGTATTAAACTCACTGTTATTTTGACAGAAAATCTGGCTCAATATCCCACACAGCTAGTACTGCTCAATATTATAATTATTATTTCCAACGTTATCCCAAGGTGGGTTTACAATATACATAGGATGAGCAGTCTTTTGGAGATCACAAAATCAAAGTACCTGTCTGTTTTCATTCATAAGAATCAAGTACTCTGAGTTTTTCTTCCAATCAGGTACAAATTAGGATGTCACTCAGATTGTCAAAATTAAATATGATCCTTACAGGCAAATGATCAACCTCTCATTCTACGGTTCATCATTTACATTCATAGAACATTACAGCGCAGAACAGACCCTTCGGCCTTCGATGTTGCGCCGACCAATTAGGAACAAGCAGTGACCCTCTAACCTAGACCATTCCCTTTTCATCCATAAACTTATCTACTAACCTCTTAAACGCCACCAAACTTGGTGCATCTACAACTGACGCAGGCAGAGCATTCCATACCCTTACCACCCTCTGGGTAAAGAACCTACCCTCTGACATCTGTCCTAAAACCACCACCCCTTAATTTAAAGTTATGTCCCCTCGTGCTAGCTTTCTCCATCCTAGGAAAAAGGCTATCACTGTCCACCCTATCTAAACCTCTAATCATCTTATATTATAATTCAGATTATAAAAACTAGATGTTCATGTTCCAACCAAAATACAATGTGGTACAGAAACATTTAACAATTTTGTTACACAAAACCACTCGAAAAGTCAGCTCTTTTCTCTCCTTACAGACGCTGCCAAACTTGCTGAGATTTTCCAGCATTCTCTCTTTTGGTTTCAGATTCCAGCATCCACAGTAATTTGCTTTTATCATATTTTTGCTGAATGTTTGGAAATGTTATATTCTAACAATTTTCCCTACCAATTTTTTCCATTCTTCTTCTGAAGCCACAACTCCTTGGTTAATGTCTCTTATATCTTTCTTGAATCATTGATACGCATGGAGCCTTGACTGTGTGGATTGATGGAAGTGATATTTTGGATGAGGCAGTCTGATCCTATTTTGACATTAACACATGTAGCCACCCATTTCCACTAGGGGTCACTGAAGAGCGATCAGGAATAAAACCATAATGGGCATGCCCTTCTCTTGCTAATAGGCACTGAGGCCTAGTGTTGCCTCTCTGAAAGAATGATCTGGTCATTAAATAAATTCACTGAGCAAGTATCCCTTACTATAAGTTTCTGACTTTTTTTTAAAAAAATGTCACCAACATTGGGACATCAAGTGAAAAAGGCTCTGGGTTTACACAATTCCTTCTTTCTACTGGTGAGAGTACTGGGTGTGGGGAGTAAAATTTGGTGCTGACTGCAGAAGTGCTCACAAAGCAGGTATCAATGTCATAGCAAGTTCAAATAACAAAGGAACACTAAAGCGTTTTCAGCAACAAAATTAATTTGCTTAATTTTTGTTTGTTCAGATAGAGTAAAAATACTATGCTTTGACCTTCAGAACTTAGGTATAAATTCAGTCCACATTGAAGAGCTGAAAAATTCTTTTTGCTGAATGTAAGAGGGCCATCTGAAATGAACTTTCACAAACAAGCCAAACCAGCCTGCAGAATTGAAAATATGATTCAGAAAGCTGTAAGGATGATTTACTTAGAAATTCAGAAGACGTGTCCAATTTTTTTTGGCCCTTTAAGGATTTATTAAGAATGGGTTAATTATTGTGTTACACACCACAGATAGGGGAATGTTCCTGTTGGTGGAGAGTTACTGCAGCTTTACTCTTATAACTAGCTATGTTACATCAGACCTTGCAGCACCTGACACAGACAAAACTGACATCTTCATTCACTAAGAAGCATAACAATCTGTGTTTTCATTTTCTACCGAACATTAAGATTGTTAGGAAATCTAGTCATCCCAAAGTAAGTTGTACATACTGGTTTTATTATTTCTCCAAATGTTCGTGCGCAATTTTGAGTAAATTCTAATTATTGACTATATCCCAGAAACCAGTTCTTTCCATCGGGTTTTTACCTACTATAACTCACGTAGTACAAGCACACACAATAATTTATGTTTTAATTTGCAGTTTTAATGCAGAAACTCGTACATTATTGACCAGCTGGCATCATTCCTTTTTCTGAAATATAATTCTTATATAATGGTGAAATGGATTTTCACCATTGATATGGGAAGTTTGAGGGCAGGGCAGGATGAGAATTGGACCTGTTGTCTCCAAAGACAGTTCAGAGATAGCCACAGAGACAGAAGAGTGCTGAGGTGGACCGGTTACCAGGCTTCGTTCAAGCCTTTGACGTAGTCATAGATAAGGCAGTTTAAACCCTCTGGCTCTTACATCCTTGTTCCCGACCCATCCTCCAAGCTCCTCACACCTTTAAACTTCATCCATGCCCCTCCTATCCCCATGGTTTTATAACTCCATGTCACTTCCATTTCCCCTCATTCTGGGTTACCTCAGCAAAGAGCCCCATGTCACCTATATTGCCACTCATCCAGTATGCATTATGGGCAGATGGAGGACTTATGTGGAGATAATAAAAAAAAAAACTTTTGACCAACAGTTTTAAGAGATTACACTTTTAACAATCTAAAAGAGCTCTCTCTCATACACACTTGATATTGAAAAAAACTAATTCATGAAACCCATTCAATAAATTTAAATCCTCTAGTGATTATACTATAGCAAAAACAAATTACTATTCACTAGTGAATTCTTTAATAATCCCTTAAAACTGTTGATCAAAATGTGAACTCTGCCTTTTGCTGAGATCAGTGGTTTTGAAGCTTTTGAAACTCAACCAAGCATTCCTTGGGAAACATCAGCAATGAAATCTGTAGGAACTTGAGCAGCCTTTGGTTCTCTATTGCTTTCTCGATGGCATCGTCAAGGTCAGAGTTGACTTGCCAACAAATCAGCATTCATATCTACTGTACAATAAATTGTGATCATTTGAAATTCAGCAATTTTACATTTGTCCTGATAAACGAAAGGTGAATGCCTTCAGGAACATGTCTGTCCTGTGAGCAGTGTTCACATTCTGTACACTATGTGACAGATGGCTCCCCCCATCCCCCCCGCCAACTTATGCCAGATGGCTTGTCAATCAACACACTCCAGCTGTCAAAGTTTGCCTTTCAGAAGCTGTTTCCCCCTGCCCAAAACCCCTTCTCCCAATCTCCAGCTCTCCCACAGTGACCCTCTCTCTGCAGCCTGGCTGCAGCAGGAGGGCACATGAGTACTGCATTTACCTTTTTGATTCCTCCCTCTACCCCTCATGCCAGTCCACGAATGTCAAAACCACCACCAAAGCCCAGTTGCTGCTGAGGAGGTGGGTGCATCATGGGAGGCCACTGAATCCGGCTTCTAGCCTGCTAATGAAATGCAAACCAGTGGATTTACATAATTTTCAGGTTCCTGTCCAGACAGGCAGGTGAATGGCATCAATGCTGATCCAGTTCAATGGGATACTAGAATTCTCCGCCAGCGGCAAACATGGTTGGCAGACCCCTCCCCACATGCTTAAACCCTTGGAAAATGAGATGTGCTTGACCATTAATTTCAAATGATCTTGCTCAATTCAAATTCCCCATCTATGCACATCCTCTACCAAAAATGGGCTCTGCCAGAAATCGAATCGTAGAATCCTGCAAAGCAGAAGGCAGCTATTTGGCCCATCGAGTCTGCACCGACTACAATCCTACTAGGCCCCGATCCCCATAACCCCATGCATTTATCCTAGCTGATCCCTTGACACTAAGGGGCAATTTAGCAAAGCCAATCAACCTAAACCGCACATCATTGAACTGCGGGAGGAAACCGGAACACCCAGAGGAAATGTACACAGAGATGGCAGAATGTGCAAATTCCACACCGTGACCCAAGCCAGGGATGGAAGCTGGGTCCCTGGCGCCATGAGGCAGCAGCTAACCATTGGGCCACCATGTTGCCCCAGGTGCGGGACTTCTTATTTGGAGTTTTGCCTGCCATTTTTCAAGCCTCAAAATCAGTCCAACTCCATGAAAATCTGTCCTCAAATCTCAATATAATAAATTCCGCTATCACAAAGCATTGCAGCAAGAGTTCCTCCTGTAACTGCAACTATCAAAGAAGAAATAGTCAAATTCAGCAAATCTCTCAATGGACTAGATGCTAGTGCAGCCTCAAATAGGAAAAGCAGTCCAGAAGATGGATTGGAGGGGCTCAGAGATGATTTACTTGCCTCTTTTCCTCATGTTTGGGAAAGTATTGACTCTCAACTTAGAGGTTCTCTACATTGACAAAGCGGAGGTAAGGAAATCAGAACGTGTCAGTGGGGGAGGAGACGAAAAGGCAGCGGAGAACTTCACTCCATGGCGCACTGTGCAGGGATATCACCACACTTTGTATTCCAGAGTGCCTGTTCTAAGTTAGTTATCTTGCTGCATGTGAATTTTCATTTTATTCAGTTACTGAATGTCTGAAATCATTTCTGCAAAGTGGGCTAGAATATGCCCAAGCTTTAACTGACAGCCTTAAAGGACATAGTAGATACTAAACTGTAATGTAGTAAATCAGCTTTTTAAATCAGTTTTGCTGATGAGTCTTTGTTGCCAGTGAGAAAAAACTTGCATTTATATGGTGTTTAACATGTGGGTAGAGTCCCTGCCTCTGAGCCAGAAGCTCCGAGTTCTAGTTTCACCCGGTGCATTCATAACGTGGTCAAACAGATCGAGAACAAACCTGCAAAATCCTTCCAACACACCAGTGGCTGGTGTCAGAAGGCGACACTCCTGGTTAGTCATGCTTGATATGGAGGGGCCTCCTATCGAGCTATAAACCCCTGGTGACAGACTAGCGATTTGTTCCAGGAACTACTAGTCACAGAAACAGATGAAAGTCTGTCTTAGTGCATCACTAGGTGTGGGAAGAGAATTGGAATTACATGGCAATGGGATATTTCAAATGCTTTACAACCAATGTAGTATTTCTGAAGTGTATTTTCTATTATTCATTCAAGAGATGTGGGCTTCACTGGCGTGGCCAGCATTTATTGCCTATCCCTCACTGTCCTGGAGAAGGTGGCAATGATGAAAGCAAATTACTGTGGATATGGGAATCTGAAACCAAAAGAGAAAATGCTGAAAAATCTCAACAGGTCTGACAACATCTGTAAGAAGAGAAAAGAGCTGAAGTTTTGAGTCCAGATGACCCTTTGTCAAAGTAGTGAGTTGCCTTCTTGAATCACTGCAGTCCATGTAGTGTAGGCACAGTGCACCTTGTACATTGGACACGTTGCTGTTATCGTGCAGTGAGAATGAATGTTTGTGGCTGGGATACCAATCAAGCGGCTGCTTTATGCTGGATGGTGTTAAGCTTCCTTAATGTTCTTGGAATTGAACTCATCCAGGATTGTATTCCATCATACTTCTGACTTGTGCTTCATACCCTGTGGACGGGCTTTGAGAAATCAGAAGTTAAGTTACTCGCTGCGGGATTCCTAGCCTTTAACCTGCAGTTTTGTAGTCACAGTATTTATTTGTCTAGTCCATTAAGTTTCTGGTCAAAGGTAACCCCCAAAATGTTGATAATGGGGAAATTCAGCAATGGTAATGCCATTGAATAAGGGTAATGGTTAGATTCCCTTTTGTTGGAGATGGTTATTGCCTGACATTTGTGTGGTGCAAATGGTACTTGCCACTTGTCAGCCCAAGCCTAGATATTGGCCAGGTTTTGCTGCCTTTGGACATGGGCTGCTTCAGTATCTGAGGAGTTACAAAAGGTGCTGAACATTATGCAGTCATTAACAAACATCCCCGCTACTTTACGATGGAAGGAAACTCATTAACGAAGCAGATGAAGATGGTTGGGTCTAGAACACTGTCTGGAGGAACTTCTGCAGCAACGTCCTTGAGCTGAGATGACTGAGTTCCAAAAACTACAACCATCTTCCTTTGTGCTAAGTAGGACCCCTTGATGCAACACACAATCAAATGCAGCTTCAGTATCAAGGATAATCACTCTCACCTCACCTCTGCATTTCAGCTCTTATATCATGTATAAACAAAGGCTCTTAATAGGTTAGGAGTAGAGTGGCCATGGTGGAACCCAAACTGAGCATCAATGAGCAGGTTATCGTTAAGCAAATGTCACTTGAAAGTGTTAACGATCCCTTCCTACACTTTACTAATGATCGAAAGAGGACTGTTAAGGCAGTAATTGACTGGATTGGATTGGTCCTGCTTTTATGTAGTGTATATACCTGGGCAATTTTCCACATTGTCAGCTAGATGCCAGTGTTGGACTGTGATAAACACAGTAAGAAGTCTCACAACATCAGGTTAAAGTCCAACAATTTTATTTGATAGTAAACTCACAAGCTTTCGGAAACACGGTTCCTTCGTCAGGTGTGTGGAAAATTCTGATCAGAGAAGGGCATATAAAGGCATACACAGTTTATAGAATACTGATTAGAATGCAAGTCCCTACAGCTAATCTGCTATTCAAGTCTTAAAAGGTGCAGACAATGTGAGCGGAGATAGTATTAGCATAAGTAACCTATGCAAGTTCTGGAGCACAAGGCTTTGGTACTATTGTTTGAATATCAGGAGTCCTGCAACAACTCTACGATTTTATTTAAAATATAATAATAGATGTTTTAAAAACTTCTTGTACACACCCTCATACCCTTACAGAGCAGCCCAATTGAACACTTGTGAGCACCAGACATCTACCATAGGAGGAGTATGTGCTGTGCGCAATCTTCGACACTTTTTACCAAAAGATTTCAAGGTCAATCCAGACAACGTAGGGAATGGTTTACTCGAAGGGCTGAGAGAGTACTGTGCTGTAGAAAAAAAATAAAACTCAAACTATTTTTTAATTAAGAAAAAGGTTCAAATATGAATGAACAGGAAAATGAATAGGAATCAGAAGAAATTAGGGAATCTATTGTTGATATGTTGACAAATAAAAATCATATTTTATTTTACATGCTTGCATTGTATTCAATGTACAAATACAGTTGAATGATTTTCCCACAACAGTTACTTAATAATGTTTCCAGTATTTCTAATTGATTATATTCTGCAGCACATAAGGAAATACTAATTTTAAAAATGCACTTATCTACAAAGAAGTTTTTTTTTCCAAACTGCCTATAGTTTGTTAAATTGTCTTAATTTCATGGTAATTGGGGCACATCATGACTAGCTCAAACTATGTATAACTATACTGTCTGCTCCACCTTGGAACAACGACTGTTTTGTAAGAAGCCTGAAGTTTTGTGCTCTTTGTGAGCAATAGAATTTCACTTATTTTGTTCCCAGATTTAAGCTTTAGGATTGTTTCTGAAGAATAATCCTTTGGTCAGTAACATGCAGCTAATTCTGTGTTACCCTTAATTTAGATAAATTCCTTCTAATTCTGGTTTTTCTGCAATGAATGGCAATTGCCTGATACAGGATTTAAATTAAAACTACAGAAGTATCTCCATAGCAATACACTTTACAGTAACTTTGTCTCAGAGACAACAGTGGTTCTTGCCTATGTACAAAGATTTAGCACATACTTTGAAGTAATCAGATTCCACAGACAAATTTCACTGACAAGAATTATTTTATTGCTTTTGCTAAAAGTCAGTTTGCTGAAATTGATAATTTCACCATTGATCCCCTAACCCCAATTACAATGGAAAGAAAATCATGCTATAATGTCTAGTGATTAGTTTAGTTTATTTATTAGTGTCACAAGTACATTAAACACTGCAATGAAGTTACTGTGAAAATCCCCAAGTCACCACACACTGGCACCCATTCGGGTACACTGAGGGAGAATTTAGCATGGTCAAAACACCTAACCAGCACATCTTTCGGACTGTGGGAGGAAACCAGAGCACCCGGATGAAACCCACAGACACGGGGAGAACGTGCAGAATCTGCAGAGACAAGGCCAGGAATCGAACCCAAGTCCTATGCCACTCTGGGGAAAGTCATTTGATTGTTTTTCAAAGTAATTCTTCCAATTCCTTAATCTTCCTAGTCTAATATTTTTTCTGATTTAAGAAGGATGCCTATTAACTTGATTCCTGATTTTTTTTTAAACCAATGCCCTTTTGATCATTGCTTGGAGGGTTGAATTAAAAGACATCTCAGTCACTATGAACTTTGTGCATCTTGATGGTGAAGGGAGATTGTTATAATTCCCATTCTCTAATATCAGTGTTCCAACAATCAGCACTGTCTAAAAATCAGTAAATTTTCTACTTTTTTTTAACATTTATTAGTAACACAAATAGATTTACATTAACACTGCACTGAAGTTACTGTGAAAATAGTGTTTCCTACATTTCCATAATAACTACATTTCAGAAGCAACTCACTGACTATACAGCACTTTAAAGTATTCAGGTTTGTGAAAGTTGTGATATAAATACAAGTTTTTAAATTCTAAATGCCTATCAACCAACAGCAGGGCAGATCTAACATTAATTAGATCCTGCAGATCATGAAAAATGTTATCCTATATCTCTCTCATAAGCCACTTCCCATTTGTTTCTTTTGCTCAAATGGTTCCCAAAAGTCAAAAGGCAATGGTCAAAACATCAGCTTTGGGTGAGTTTATGAATAAATGGTTCATTACACTCTGGCTTCCAGGGATGGAAAATGTATCTGTAATTTTGATGTTAACAGGGTAGAATGTAGTTCAAATTGGTCATCTCAGCTCTATCACCAGAGTGGGGTGGAGTTTTGGGGGGGTTGTGTATGGGGGGAGTTGTCATGATCAAACTCAATCAGTTGCATTTCCCAGCAACTGTGCATAGTGAAACAGGCAGAATGGCAGAGTACTTGGACTGATTTTATAGTGAGGGAACAATTTCCTAAAGCTAAGCAACAAAAACACAAAAGATTAATGTAAAAACTATCCTAGTGCCAGAATAGAGATTGTATTTAGGCAAAGCTAAGTGGCAGTAAGTGGGCATTTACTCATACAGAAGAGCTACTGCAGCCTGTAACTGACAGCAAGGCAAAATCAAGTAAGGTGGTTGAGGAATTGAAGTGGGTTGACAGAGATCAGGAGAGAGGACAGAAGTTTACAAAACAGCTTATCGTCTTCGGTGACACTGACAAATTAGCCAACTAAACAAGCAGATTGGAGCAGCATTTTGACGTGTGGTCAGAGAAGGGACAAAAGATTAAATACATTGTGAACTTGCTGAATTTACAAACGGTCAAAAGAAGAATATTCAGACTGTGGAGATTTGTGGAGTCATTGGAATACCTGCTGTAAATTATCAACATTATTTTAAAATAACCTGAAACATTTCAGGAATTATTTTCCTTTGTATCAAGTGTGAAATAAAACAGTTATTATTTGAAGGGTAAGCTTAGGTTAAACAAGTAATAACTCAGTAATGCTGTGCAACATGGCAATCAGTTTCAAAAGTCAAGCTATGGCTGAGTACTGTGGAATTACTGAATCCTCAGCTATGTTTTGCAGCAAACGTTCCTTGACTCTTCTAGCAAAAAATAGTTTCACTGCCATTCCACAACAAACCTAATCTCCCAAAATATTTGACCTTGCAAACCATAATAAAGTTGAACTTTACAAAGGCAGAATTCACAGGAGCTATTTTTAAAATACATAATCAGTTCCCTGCAGTGTTTTAATGCTAGGGGACTGACATTTTAAGTATAGAGGTCTCATGCCCAGTTTTTGACTCCTTTGGGTGTGGCAGAGTCAAAGTCCATCAGGCCACCTGCTAATTAAAATAAATATATTCCTCCGATTACCCACAGGCTTAAAAAGAAAGCAAAACATTTGCAAACAGGCAGTTTTGCAAAAACTTTAATTCCTATTTTGCAAAGTCATAAACTCATTTAAACAAGCATAGTAATGAGGTAACATTATACCATGGATATATATGTTAACTATTCTCTCATGACATAGACCAACTTGCAGGCTGTTAAAGGTGCAGCCTACAAAAGTGATGTAAAGCAAGTATCTACATTGCAAGAATATTTGCCAACCTGGTCTCGATCACTAACATGATTATCAGAGGGTGGATTATACTTTAATGTTGCTTCCCACCAATAATGCAATGGTAATGTATTTAGGCCCCAGAGGGATACAGGAACTATGTGGCATGAAATTCCCTAGAAAAAAAGAGTTCTGCTTCTGTTTAGACATCAATTGAGGCCTTTGAGATATTCAATTTATATTCCAGCAGCTGTTTCATCTTGCTGACTGTCATGTCCTGCCATGGGGCCAAGAACAGGAATTGATCCAGCTTCTCAGGCAGCAGGATCCTGGGGTGGCATGTTGCTGGCGGTGGCCAATGAACAGGTTGCTACTAGGGCTGTGAATTCAGGAGGGGAGTTCACTTGCAATTTCTGCTGCTAGTGGTGACCAATGCTGAGGCTGCAGCTATAGGACAAAGTAAACTGACCCGGTGAACGGACATAGATGAGGAGAGTTGTGGTACATTGGCAGAACTTTTGCCAGGCGGCTTCTCCATGACCATGAAGTAACCATAAAAAAGACCACTCCCCTTAGAAACCAGCTGGGAGGCTGCCAGGGTTTACCTAGTAGTCTCCCCACGTGGCAGAGGGCTCTACAAATGTGGGAAAGATACCAGCACATTTGGAAAGTGGCTCTTGATTTGATCAATAGCTGTTCAATTGGCTGCCCAGTTGATGATTACATCACTAAGGTTCATGCCACTGGCAGCATGTGCAATGGCATGATGATGTTGGGTTCTCCTCCATCCCCGCAACACTTTCCATCGCCATGGTATCAGCCCCCACCCATCTTCCAGGCTGATCCAGTTGGCTGGAAAAGTCTAATCCAAGTGTAGTATTAGTGCTAATTGTTTCTCCTTTGTAGCAACATTAAAAGTGTGCAGCAAAACTGCTCTAACAGTGATCTCCTCAACATAGCCAAAAGTTCAGAATTCCAAAGAAATAACTTCTACTTTTTGTGTGTGTTTCTTCTGGTATTTCCAAGAACTATAATTGGAAGGATTTTTTTTGTTTTAAGTGGAGCTCATTGTGGTAGGAATTTTGTTTCTAAATGAAGGAAGTACGAATTTGAATAATGGCAAGTGTCATGAATGGAGAATCATATTATAAAGGCATCAAAAATTAGAACTAAATAGGAATAATCTCCACTGGAATTAATGACCTTATGTTTTCATTTTTTTTTTTTGAGTGTTCTGCTGTCACTAATCTCCTCCATGTGTGTTTGGGTAGCAGCAACTTTAAAATACCTTCCCAATGGCTCCTCATCAACTGTAAGCCCAGACAGGAGCTGACAGGCTATTTATTCAAATGGACAATGGGTTAAAGGGAAGGCAAAGTAGAGGGATTGGTTTTGTCATCAGCCAACATTTATAGACATTCACAACAAGGAATGTGCTGCAACAAAAACAGAAAATGCTGGAGAAACTCGGCAGATCTAATAGCATCTGTGGAGAGAGAAATGGGTAACGCTTAAGAGTCCAATGTGACTCTTCTTCCTAATCAATCTGGTGAGCAGTCCCATTTATTTTCCTCTTGTCAATATGTGGTTACTAGGAAAGCTTTGGGGTTTAGAAAATTATAAAAGGACAGTAAATTGAAGATACTGGCAGTCATCTGTTTTTGTACAGTATGACTTTAAAGATTTTTTTGTGCTTCTAATTGTGCTATGAAGCAAAATATTGAATACGCGAGCCTAAGGAAAGAATTTCTTAAAACTTGAAATTCATGCTAGGAAAAACAGTCCCCAAGGTGACAATATTGTCCATCTATTTGGTCCAAGTGTCCAAGAAAAATATCCCACAATAGCTCTTCTACACCCCTTCCCTGCAGCCCCCCCCTCCCCCGATACTTGTACCGTATTTTCTTTGCATGCAGAATCAATCCCCTTGTTTCTTTTAGAAGGCTGCTCCATATATACATAATCCTAAACATAAAGTAGTTAAACTTAAATCACTTTTTCAACCTCTCATTTTAAAACATCCTGTTTTAAACTTACTTCATGGTCATGGAGAACCCACCCAGCAGCTATTCCTGCAGCAAAAGTTCTGCCAATGTACCACAACTCTCCTCATCTATGTCCGTTCACCGGGTCAATTTACTTTGTCCTATTGCTGCAGCTTCAGCATTGGTCACCACTAGCAGCAGAAATTGCAAGTGAACTCCCCTCCTGAATTCACAGCCCTAGTAGCAACCTGTTCATTGGCCGCCGCCAGCAACATGATCCTGCCGCCTGAGAACCAGGATCAATTCCTGTCTTGGCCCCAGTGGCAGGACATGACAGTCAGCAAGATGAAACAGCCGTTGGAATGCAAGTTGAATATCTCAAAGGTCTCAATTGACGTCTAAACAGAAGCAGAACTCTTTTTCTAGGGAATTTCATGCAACATAGTTCCTGTATCACACTGGGGCCTAATTACATTACCATTGCATTATTGGTGGGAAGCAACATTAAAGTATAATCCACCCTCTGATAATTACATTAGTGGTTGAGACCAGGCTGGCAAATATTCTCGCAATATGGATACTTGCTTTACATCACTTTTTTAGGCTGTACTTTATTAGATCTGTGACTGTTAAACATATTTGGCCCCAAATTTGCTTGTGTCTGCAAGGATTGTGCCTGACAGGGTTGCCTCTGAACACTCAATATGATTTTTCCAAAACAGCCAGTTAATGGCCAGAGGCTGGGCTCACTTCCTATTAAAGATAGTGGATGGACTCTTGATGCAGATGTTGGCTGCATTTAATCAAGGAAGGAGGTGCCTCTTAACTTTCTCAAAGATTAAATTTAACATGGCCACTACAGGGAGGAATTACTCTACAGGATAATCTGCTGTGTTCAGACAAGCTTAGAGGCCCACATTGCCTGCTTGAATGCTGCTCTTTTGATCTGTCTCTAGGCAACTAAAACTGTTCTTCGCCACCGCCAAGAACCTGAAGGCAGATCAGAAAATTCCAATCAATCTCCTTCAATTTGCCCTGAATTAGTTTAATAGGTTACCCATCATATACAAGTGTGTACCCAGCTTCCCCCACCCACCCACCTCCAGAAAATGGTAAGGAGGCAGAATGAACCTGGAAACTGCTATATTTACTGCCTCCCTTTCAACGTAGATCAGAGATTTGGGAATATATTAAATCTTTAAATTCATTTTTATTGACTTTTCCAACAGTAATAGTCAAAGGCAAAAAGTTGTGCACACAGAAATATAATTGGTTTCACAGACCTGGAAAATATCACCAAGATTTTAGCAATATGAGCTGAAAATTTATGCAATTTTATAAATAAAATGAGCATCCCAATTGCACTTTACTGATTATATCAGAACATGCATCATCTGTCATTATAAACAGCCTAATAATCAGCCTCTTAATGGAATACCTTCAAAAATAATCAAAAATTTGCACCCTTTTAACATTGCCAGTAATGAGCTATAGATAATTACCCATTTCCCACAAACATTCACTAAGTGACAATCTAATACTGACATTCTCTCACTATCATTTATTTATTGACATAAACATAGGTGGTCATGGTTAGTGAATGTGTTTTCGAATGATTTTTCCTTTGGACCACACCACCAACCCCTTATATCGCTCAATGCACCACAGCGCTATTGCGCACCCAGCAATAATCAAAAGTCACGCCTAACATTCAGATCCTCCACCTTGCACTCACACATTTAGCATACTGCAGCATCACATACACCTCTTTCACATACTTTAACTCTTTAGCAGGCACATTACCTAAACACAGTACAACATACTGATATCCAACCCTCCTACTTTCCAGACAAGATTGCACATAACTGCAGGAAGCAACAGAGAAGCAACTGGGGACAGGCACACATTTATACAAGTGCTAAAACTGATGGAAAAAAATGATTCCTCACATCACAGGGCCAGCTGTGAGGAAGGCCATTCTATCTGAGCTGATGGGAGACTCATTGCTATGCAAGTGCAGTTCGGTGCCATGCCAACTCAGACTGTACATCTCAATGCTGAAAAGAGCATGCAAGCTCTCACAACAGTGCAGAAAGCTGTGCTCCACTAGACTACTGAAATTGCAGAATGATCACTTCAAGAGAATGACAGTGTATCTACTGTGTACAATCTGCTGTTCTCTCTCTGAATTACATCATTAATCTACTGCTATTCTGTCAGTATCCCTGCTGTTGCCTCTCAGTCAGCTAATACAGGCTGCAGTCACCTATGCCAAGATAATGTAGTACATGACCAGGCCCTCAAAGCCAAGAGCTGCTCAAAGGTGACCTGCAAAGCAGATCTGGTGATCCCATTAAATAGCATTAGTAATAGGTGGGGGGAGTCTTGGAGGTGGTCGGGGTTGAGATCTCTTGTGCAGCTGAACACGTGCAATTGAGAAAAGTAAAAGTTAACAGGGACTGTAAGGAACAAATGGCAGTTAAACACCAAATCAATGTTAAACATTGTTTGACCACTCTGCATGCTTCTGTACAATGTGGCATGCCTGTGCTAGCATTCTACAGTCAGGGAGTGAGACAGGGGCTAAGCATCCAGGAGCAGTACAACCAACATTTTGAAATTCTGGGCTAGTAGCACTTCTGAGCTAGTAACACTGTACTAGCAGTGTTTTAGCGGAAATCTTCAGCCTATATATTTGCCAGAATGAGTCACTGGAAATGCTGGCAATAGAATATATGTTTAATTTATCCAACTAGTCAATGAATTGAGGTAACCTGTTGAACTCAAGTGCTGTTCTGCTGCGATCAGCAAAGACCACAGAACTTGGTAAATTCCTCCCATGTGACATTCAATAAAAATGATTCCGCACAGTGGAATTATTTGTGTCAATGTTGCTACCTGCACAAGATAGGCAGAGCTAGAGTCTGGTAGTACAGCCAAATTGAAAGCAAATAGAGTTCATCAATGAAATATCAATAAGAATAACCAATGACTTTTTCCTTCCCTTTTCTTCCAATTTCTCTCTTTTCCTTTCTCCTCTCTTACATCTCTAAATGGAAATTCGTTAAATTATTGCTGTAACATAAGCTATTTTCTGTACTGTTGTTATTCATTATGATCATGTTAAAACTTAGAGGAAAAAGAATGATCAAACTCAAGCTGCTTTACAAGACCTAATGATGTGGGTTTTGCTGTTTTCATTGAAGTCACTGCAGAGGTCTGTGAGTGCATTGCTAGCAGAGTGGCACAAGACTTTTTAATCTTCACATCTAAAATAGATCTGTAGTGTTTGCAGATGATTCTGAAGAGTCAACGTTTTTTTTTGGTTTTGCTTTACAGAGGGAGTCTTGCTGTCAGTATCTTTATCAAGAGTCCCAAGCCCACAAATACGTGCAACCAGATTGGCACAACAATATTCCTGGATGTGGCCTCCTAATTGACCACCTCTAAACTCAATGTCCTCATGCGATGTAGAAGCTGCTGGCCCATTCATTTGAAGCCATCCTTAAAGGGATCAGTATAATTTTAAAATATTGGATGGCCAAGGGAAGCTAGCAACCTCTGCATTGGTAGGCGGAAGGGACCGCTTCACTACAAATACCAATGGGCCCTCTAAATCATAGATTGGTCACAGCAAAGATGATCATTCAACCCCTCATGTCTCTGCTGCCCCTCTGAAAGAACAATTCACCACATGCCTTTTCCCAGTAGCCCTATAAATTGTTCCTCTTCAGATAATGATCCAAGTCTCTGTTAAAAGCCATAACTGAACATGCTTCCACCTCATGTTCAGGTAGCACAGTCCAAATCCTAATGGCTTACTGCATTAAAGATGTTTTTCTTCATGTTATTGATACTTCTTCTGCCAATCACCTTAACTAGGTGTCATCTGGTTCTCAATTCTTTCACTAATGGGAATAGTTTCTCCCCTCTGCATGTCTAGAGCCATCAATATTTGAATACCTTGATCAACTCTCCTGTTAACCACTTCTTCTCTAAGAAGAAAAGCACCAACATGTAACTGAAGTTCTTCATCACTGGAACTATTCTTGTGCATGTTTTCTACACCCTTTCTGATGCCTTTGTATCGTTCCTATAACATGGTTTGCAGAATTGAATGCAATGCTACAGTTGAAACCGAACCAGCATTTTATACAGGTTTATTGTAATTTCATTGCTTTTACACTCTGTGCTCCTATTTACAAAGCCCAATATCTCTTATGCTTTATTAGCTGGTGTCTCAATCTGCCACCTTCAATGGCTATACAAATAAACCTTCTTGACCATCTGCTGCTGCACCACCTTTAAAATTCTACCCTTTATTTTACATCGTCCTTCCCCATTCTTCCTACCAAAATAAACATAACATTTCATGCAGGGAAGTGTAATCTGCCACTTGTCCACCCATTCCACTAACCTGTTTATGTTCTTTTGAAGTTTAACACTTTTTGAAGTTTGAAGCTTCTCAAATTTCACAATGCTTCTATATTTTGTGTTACTTCCAAAATTTTGAAATTGTGCCCTCCACACTAAAGTCTATCATTAACAAATATAAGAGTGAGCAGGAGTCCTAATACTGACCAGAGGGGAACCTCTCTATAAACCTTCTGCCAGTCAGATAAACAACCATTCACTACTACTCCCTGTTCCCTGTCACTTGTATATTTTAATATGCATGTTGCTACTGTCACTAAATTGCTCTAATAGGAGCTTTAATTATTTAAATCAGTTGCCTGCCTCACTTCAGCCTACAGGAGCTGTATCATAGTCAATGATTCAGGAAGTCTTCCACCTTCAGGAGCAACATCCTTCAAGAAAATAGGGGAAAAAAATGACATAAAATAAATTAATTTTAAAAGGGAATATTTCTACATGTAATTTGGAGAAACAAATTATATTCATAGATTTTGGGAGTTGCCTAATCTTTCAGCCATTGTGGAGGAAGAGGAAATTTGGAGATACCCTCTAGGTGGAGAGAAGATAAGGTCTATTAAAATATGAATGTAATTCACCACAAGGACAGTGAATATAGCAACTTGGAATGTGCATGATGCAAATAATCATGTTTAATACAACAGAAAATCTGCCCAGACTTCTGTGCAATAATAAATAATTACAAGAGATACACCCCGAGATAGATAATTACAAAGCATGAATATTAAGCTGCTGTATTCTCTAGGCAAAGAGCTAGTTTGAGGAAGAATGCCCATTTATCTTTGAATGATTTAATTATGGACCCAGTTAGGCAATTAATTATTCTCAAGGTGAGGAGGTTACATTAACAAATTCTCAGGAAGTAGGAGATACTAACCAAAAGAAATGGCATAATTAAATTCCTCATGCATCTCAGCAATTTTAATTTTATAGATCAAGTTTTGCAAGCACAGTGCCCCACAGTGGATGTTTATTGGAATGTTGAAACCTGCCAATTTATAGATATACAGTATTCTATGAACATCATATTCTATTGTCAACAACACAGTCTGATATAGTCAAACCCTGATCCTTTCCTAGCTCCCAAGATATTTAGTTAGAAGCAATATACATACTGACATTGACATTATTACATTTTGAGATCATATGCCTTTAATTTGTACCTTGCCACAATGTTTAGATTTCCAAAAGCTGCGCACTTCCCTATTGGTGATGTGGAAAAACATGGTGAGGGACTAATTTTACACACACCAAGATCCCAGATTAAATTCTTAGTCTTGTGCTAAATTAGTTAATCTCAATCAGGCCATTAACCTGATAATTAGCCTCAAAATTCTCAAGGTGGGCAAGGGGGACAGAAAGCAATCTGAATTCCCTTTCTTGACCATTACTTAGTCTTCTATTTTTCCATTCTGTTCTAAATATTTACCCTTTATTCAGGAATTTAGCCTTATAATAAGTGTTGGCTCTAACCTGAAACAGGTGGAATAGCAGTGTGAAAGGCAAAAACATTTGCTGGCAGAAAGTGGGTGTCTAGGGTTCCAGCAGATTTTTCTACTTTCCTCCTCACTTATTGTAGAAGTTTCCTCAGAATCTTCTGGAAGAAGGCAGTGATTGACCCAGTGACTGCAGCAGTAAGGCTTCAAATTCTTTGAGTGGAAGAAAAGGCAACTAGGGGACTCTTCTTCCAAATGAACTTGCAACTCTAATCTTTTTAGGCCTTGGTTCTTTGCTTTTTTAGGGCTGCACTGCCCTCTTTAAATTCCTTAAGATCTTTTCTAGTTCCATAGCATGAATGTTAGAATTTTATAACCTTAGATAGACAAGCTGTCTCCGTAGAGCCTATTGGGGCCACTTGGGCCCTATTTCATGTTACTAGTGACCCCCTGACTTTGGAGAATGAATTTGAGGGGAGGGTTTGGGGGGTGAAAGAATGAGTAGATGTTTCATCCCACTTCTGCCATACTGCATTATGAAAAGCCAGTCCCAATTCAGCAGGGTGCAAGGACACCCCATCCCATTTCCACACACATGCAGCTCCAACACAGATACTAGATAGCAATTGTAATTCATAGTCAAGTTTTCTTTCCTCTCCTTATCCTTGGTTGTTGAAGCCAACTTCAATGGTTCCTGCTGGTATTCTAGCTGAAATCAGCTAACCCAGCAGACTGGGAAACTTCTGCTTTGTTTGGCTCAGCTAACAGTGGACATAATGAGCCACTCAAGAACTCATCACTTTCCTGTCCAGCTGTGTGAAAATAAGGTCTCTAATTTTTTTAGGAGACACACTCTGGTCAGTGATTAAGGAGCTACACATTTAAGTCATGATGTGTGACACATGTAGCAAATATCTCATTTCATAAGTTGCATGTTTTAGAAATTAAATATCAAATGCAGATGAATGGATTGAGAAACTAGTAAACAGATCAAGAGTAATACTTTCAAAGGTTAATCTGTGTTTAGCTAATCAGGTCAGAGATGAAAGTGAGAAAACTGAAGCAATGGATCAGTCATCTTGGAGTTTGCATCTATATAAAACCTTGGTTAGGCTGCATTTGATGTATTGCATGCAGTTCTGGTCACCACACTACCAGAAGGGCATGGAAGTTTTAGACAGTGTGCAAAGAAGGTTCACCAGGTGTTGCCTGGTCTTGAGGACGTTGACTATGAGGAGAAATTGAACAAACTAGGATTATTTTCATTGAAAAGATGGAGGCCGAGGGAGACCTTCTTCCCTGCTGCTGTCAAGAGTTTTGAATGGACTTATCTTGCATTAAGTTAATCTTTCTTTACACCCTAGCTATGACTGTAACACTATATTCTGCACATTCTCGTTTTCTTCTCTATGAATGGTATAGCATGCAAGAAACAATACTTTTCACTCAACATTAATAGATCTCACGATAATAAAATCAAATCAAACCAAACATGACAGAGATCTATAAAATTATGAGGGACATAGACAGGAGGGATTGGTAGGGTCAATTACAAGGGGCACAGGTTCAAGGTGAGTGTGTAGGGGGAGTGTTTCAGAGAGAATGGTGGATGCCTGGAATGCACTGCTGGAGGTGGTGGTGAAAACAGGCATATTTGCAACATTTAAGAGGCATCTGAATGAGTGCATGAAAAAGTAGGAAAAAGAGGGTTACAAACTGAATAAGGACATCACAATCTGTATGGGCTTGGAAGGCCAAAAGGACCTGTTCCCGTGCTGTACTTTTGTTTGTTCTTTGAATTCTTGGTAGGAACAGGAAGTCTATAGCTACTTCAATAAGGGATTTAAATTATTCATGTAGTTCCCATGTTAAAGAGGTTCAAAGCACTTTTATAAACAAAGATGTTTCTGAGTGGAAGCACAAGTCTGGAAAGAGGGCCATTAACTCTATTAGTGATATAATTTATTGATGTGGGTCTCAGAATCAATGGGCTGTTTAAAAGTAAAATGTAATTAATTTATGTATTTGGTTGGGGCAACTGAAATTATACCATGTTATCATGGGGAGCTGGGCTATGGGAGTTAGGAAGGTGTCTTTACTCACCTGAAACAGCAGTCAGTTTGTTTAGAGCTAGAAGGCAGAACTGCCAGCAGCTGTGGGAGTAGACTGGGAGAAAGCAATCTGTGTATCTAAAGTCAGGGCAAGGAGCATTGAGGCCGTTAGGGACCCAGGCATTTTTTAAAATCATTGAGCACGAACACTCAGGCCCAAGCTTGAATTGGGAAGACCACAGGTGAGCATTTTGAAGGAAAGTTGGAGGGTCACTTAACCAACAGATAATGGAAGGAGGCCCATGAAATCTCAGAATAGCTGGAACACGGGATAGATAAAAGTGAATTTCAGAGAACTGTGGCGCACTTGGTTTGATTTCAGAAGGAGATGCAAATTAATCCTCAAGATCTTGTATAAGGGAACTCTTAAGTGGAATTAGGAAGTAAAATGAGAATCTGGATTTATACTTTAAATCCTGATAAACATTAGTGTTAACAGTCCCTGCTTTGTTTCATTTCTTTTGTTCAAAAATGTGAAAGCTGGTGGTAGTTCTTTCAATTAATCATGGGATATTCAAATTTCTCTTTAAATGTTAATAATGCAGAGATCATAACAATGATTGAACAATCAGTCAACACAAACTGTCCAAGGTTCACAGATATGGAATGGTACTGGATAAGATAGTAAAATTGCAACTGCCATTTAAAGTCTTGCTTCTTTAAATCGTATGGAAATTACTATGACTATCAAACACCAAAATAAAACTTTGCATCATGAGTTCAAAACTTAGTGTCTACAAATGGTACATTGATAGGCAAAATACTTACCTCATTGGCTAAAGCAAATGTTCCCCAGTGTATTCCTACAGACTTTTTTGCTTGAACATCTATATGGATTCTCACAGCCTCCTCTGGGTTCACGTGATTATATTTCATAAACCATCTAGAGGAGATACAAAAACATAGATCGGTAACTCAGGAACCTCGAAGTGAATAGGAACAGAAGCAGCACATTGTTGTGTTAAGTAAAATGATATATTACACCCCCTTTTCCTATTAGTTGCAAATTTGATCAGATTTATTAGACAGCATGATAGAGAAATAGAGGGAGAGACTGAGAGGCAGAAAAACACATTGGCTAGTGCGTGTACATACTTTAATTGTTATCCTCACACTGGCTTGCCACAAGAATTGTAGCAATGGGGATGGACCATGCAACAATCCATAGATTTCAGGTGGATTTTCTGGTTTTGGGGTGAGCACAGCCAAAAAATCTCGCCCACTAATTCAACTTGTTATCTCAGTTGTCTATGTACCAAAACTAAAAACTGACCAACATAGATATACATCAGGATACAAGAACTAGGAGCAGGAGGAGGCAATTCAACCCCTTGAACCTGCTCTACCATTTAGTACGATCATGGCTGATTGCTTCTTGACCTCAACTCCACTTTCCTGCCCATTCTTCATAACCCTTCAACCTAGTGCTTATTAAAAATCTATCTTCCCCTTAAATTTACTCAATGTCCTTGCATCCAGCACATTCTGGGGTAGTGAATTCCAGATTCATAACCATTTGAGAGAAGTAATTTCTCATCTGTTTTAAATCTGCTGCCCCTTATCCTAAAGCCATGACCTCTTATTATAGATTGCCGTACAAGAAACAAATCTCTCCACATCTACTCCGTCAACCTCTTAATCATTTTATATACTTCAATTAGATTTTCTTGCATTCCTCTAAACTCTTTACAGCATAGACTGTTCACTCTTCATCAGACAAACCCTTAATCTCTGGAATCAATCCTCTGAACTGTCTTCAATGCAAGTACATCCAGTATGGGGACCAAAACTGTACACAGTACTCCAGGTGAAGTATCATGAATGTCATGCACAGTTGCAGCAACACTTCCCTACTTTTATATTCTATTCCTTTCGCAACAAATGCCAAAATTCCATTTGCCTTCTTTATAGCCCATTGTATTTGCATATTAATTTTCTGCAATTCACGCACAAGTACCCTCTCAAACCCTCTGCACCAAAGCACTCTGAAATTTCTTTCCATTTTGGTAATAAGTTGTCCTTTTTTTCAGACCAAAATGGATAACCTCACACGTTAAATCCATCTGCCAAAGGCTGGCCCGTTGACCTATCCATATCCAATTGTATACTTTTTATTTCTTCATTGCAGCTTACTATCCTATCTATTTTAGTATCATTTGTAAATTTGACTATAATACCTTTTATCCAAATCATTTAGATAGATAGATAGTGAATAGTTAGGACCCAAGGATTGAGGCCTGTGATACCCCACTAGTTACATCTTGCCAACAGAAGGCCACTCATTTATCTCCAATGGTCCCATGAAGTCAATTAATGAATATCTACGCTTACCCCTGCTATCATAAGCAAACATGTAAAATTACATCCATGGCAAATAATAAAATATGCATTTCTATAGTATATTATCACAGTAAAATATTCCATAACATTTTACAAAAATTAATTATTTGAAGAGGTTTGTCTTTATGTACACAAATGCAGCAACAGTCCATAAAAAGACAAATAAATAACAACCAGGTTTTTTTTGGTGGATTGTGTTGAGGAAAGAACAGTGACAAAGACATCGGGGGAAGAGTTCCATACTTTGTTTCCAAAAAAAATTAGGATATTCGCGAGGCCTATCTGAACCACTGGATCAGCCAGACAGGATGTCATTCTAACTTTGCATTCAATGGGTGACACTTCCAGAGTCTTCAAACGAAAGACAGCACCTCTGAGAGTGCAGCACCCACTTGGCATTGCACCATTAAAGCTAGAATTTGTGCTCAACTATCTGGAGTGGGATTGAACCCACAAATATCTGATTCGAAAGTGAGTTCCACCAACTGAAGGCCACAGCTGTTGATGAAATGGAGTCCCTTGCATTTTGAAAGAAAATTATTAAAGGCACAGAGGAATAAAAAGATAAATGGGATTTGAAGCTCCAAGATGAAGCTGGCAATGGCAAAAACATGATGAGCCTCCTTTTGTGCTGGAATTTCTGTGATAAAGCACGGTATTATAGTGGGGCCACTACTAATACATTTATTTGAATTTACCAGACCGTTTACAAGTCAGAATGACTAGACTATAAAATGAGCGCGATTAGAAATGCTAGACTATAAAAGAGAGGGATTAGTTAGTACACTGCAAGTACTAGTCAGAATTCACAGCTTGCTCTTTAGTATAAGATCCAGCTAATGATAATCTTTTTTAGTATCAAAAGACTCCACTGTGGACTGAATAAAACTTCAGATATATTTCCATGACTGCATACTATCAACTGAAATTCCTCTTGGTTAGCATGAAAGTAATCTGCAAGGTACATAAAAATATACCAAAGCATGCAGAAAGAAAAATAAACCCGTGCAGCTGCTGTGAATATCATTACAAGCATGAAGGAGAAATGGGGGTGAGGGGAGCAGCAGCAGGAGGGATTCCAAAGTATGCTGTCACAGAACCAAAGGACATTCTTCTTTATTTGCATGGAATCAGACAGATTGGGAGTTAAATGTCCAGTCATAATTGTTCCTGATTGTCTTTCAACTCTATCATGCAGCAGACAGACACAGAACTTGGCCATGATCTGGATAGTTGAGTTCTGGGCCAAGGTGGTAGTTTCTGCTCATTCTTGCAGGAAATTGCTGTCTTTCTACTAAAAGGTCAATGATACAACGGATGAGGTAATGGAACTTCATATACTGGTGTTAGCCCTCTAGCATGAAGTTGGAGACTTCTATATCCAGTGGAATGAGGTGTACTGGTTTCCAGACGGGTGCAAGTAGACTCTCTAAAGGGCCAGACTACAGAAATGGCCAGGACTTTGGAAATTCCCAGAAATTCAACTATGCACCCATTTTGGCCTAAATTACCTCCTTTTCCTTCATTATGGCAAATAGGAAACACACACCTACTACGAGACAATTGTGTGCTATCCACCATAAAGATGAAGGTCAAAGGAATTGGTATGCAGTGGGCAGATGGGGCGCCAAGTCTGGCAGATTACCCTGTCCCAGTTCCACCTTTCACCAAAAGACCAAAATTCAGAGGTGCTTCTGCACCTTTAAAAGATTGCTCTCACTTCTTCTGGTGAAGCAACAGTGGTACCGTTGCATTAGCAGCAGGAACATGCTCTGATTTGGCAACAGGAATTCAGTCCAACATCTGCCCTGCACCCTCAATGGCTCCTAAACAGGTGAGTGAACCAGCAATGTCAGAACCCTCACTGGGAGGAGAATCCCAGCATTTGCCTTTTACCGAACATCTAAGATAAATCAAGATAGTTTTCTTTGTTTTGCCACTTATCTGACACTGTAATAAAGGAACTCCCTTCCTGCAGAGGCTAGCAGAAGTTAATTCAAAATCACACTTGCTTTGTTTTTAATTTGTTCAGGGTTTAAATATTCTGTTTTCATCACACTAGATACCAGTGTAATTCTGCCCGAATGTAATTGTGTGCATTATAAGGAGCTATGAGGAAAATAGATGAATGCTGGAGTAGTCACAGTGACAGTACAGATATCCATTCCATTCTCATACTGTTTAGTTCCCTTGACGTTAAAACTGACTCTCTTAAAAAGAAAGCAAAATTAAATAAATTAATAGGAAATCAAGTTTTATTGGTGTCAGTTTCTATCCCCCTCTCTCAATTTAGTCTCCGTGCAGCATATATTCGCAAAGAAAGCAACCAACAACCAGCCCTTTACCAACGTCACTTTACATGGAACGTAACGCTAGCCCAAGATGAACATTTTCTGCTTCGTCTCCCCAGAGGGTAGTGAGTTACTTTCAATCAACATTCCCTCCATAACACATCAACAATTGGCAACAGTGAGGAGAATGTCATGAAGGCTGATTCCCGTTCCACCTCATATTGCTAAAGTTAAAAAAAGTTAAATCTAAATAATTTTTTGTAACAATTGCTTTTCACACAGGTGCGATGATGATTGTTGCTATTTAAATGGAATGATTAAGTGCAATGGCAAGATAGCAAACGGATAAAGGCACCTAATGAAAATGAACCTGTTGGACTTTCACCTGGTGTTGAGAGAATTCTTTCCGTGCCATCCCAGTCCAATTGGCATCTGCACATCATGAAAATCCTATGGTTAATATTCCAGCTTCCCCACTTCCTCACAATTTTGTCCTTTCTCTTCTGCCGAAAGTGCTGATATGCATTCACGATTTCATTGCTGATACCTTGGCTGGAATTTTATTGGTGTGGTGGGAGTAATCTAGCCTCGGCCATTTGTCGGACACTCAGAATCTTGTGGCCATTTGCCAGTTCTTACTTGCTGTTAGCATTTTCACTTCAGAGGATTGGCACCCACCCCAAGAGCTACCAATCAATTGGGGCTGGCAACTCAGCAGCACCACAGGGTATGGTGGCATTCTGGGACAGGCTGCTATTGAAGCAGACAGTCTTCCCAAACAGGTAGGTAGGGTATGGGGCACAGCCACGGATGTAATTTGCCACAGAGATAGCCAGTGACATATGGCAGAGCTACTTTTAGTTCTCATTTGCCTTAGCTCTTGGGATTGGAAATCTAGCCCTAAATATCAGCAGGAAATGGAACATTGCAGCACCCAAACCAACCCAAATCCAAGGGACACCTGGGACAATTTTAGCTATTTTCTGCTACCCAAAATCAGCAAATTCAGCTCTGAATTGGAATAAAACTAAGGGACTTTCTCAATTGTATGTGTCAATTTCACACTAGGCACTTCACTTACCAACTAAAATCATAGTTTACTAAAAATATCTTACTGTAAAGGGTGGCAACACCCATCATCATCCACGCAAAATAAAATGTGTGTCTCAAGGAATGGTAGAATTTTCTATATACTTGTCTATCAGAGTGTGACCATGCCAATGAGGAATGTCTCATGCTAATCCTTTGTAAAATAAAAATCAAAAACAGCTCAGGACTACTCAGCCCATAATGTTAGAAATGTTTTCTTTTTGGTAAATGTCCACGCTGAAGTCATTGGCTTTGCACTGTCACCTTGCCATGGAAAGAAAAAAAAGAGATTCTTCCTTTGAAAAATGGCAAATTCAGTAATGAATCATGTTTGTTCAATATTCTTTGATACCAGCATAGATTTTAAGTGGCAAATTATTAATACTGGTGGAGTAAAATCATCAATTTAATTATTGGACTGGATCAAACTAACTAAATTGGAAGTAATTAATTCTGACAAAAAAAAAACAAAGAAATATTCTCCAGCAAACCAATCCATTGAATGCAAGTGACCATTAAATACACATCATTTTTTTTCAATAACTGAAAAGAGAAATGATGCAAGATTGACATACCTTGGCTCGTAGGCACCAATAGGAATGGCAGCAAGGTCAAATGGTCCATATCGTTTCCCTATTTGTTCAAAGGCCACACAGTAACCTGTATCTCCAGCAAAGAAAAATCTGTTCCAGGGTCCCAGAACACACCAACTTCCCCACAGCACCTTGTTGTCATCTGTGACAGTCCGTTTGCTCCAGTGTTGCACAGGTGTAAACACAAACGTGACCTCATCATGTCCAGGGACACAGTTTTCTTCCCACCAGTCCAGCTCAATTATGTTTTCACAGCCACACTTCTGCATCCAGTCTAAGAGGCCCAGTGGTACAAACCACCTCAAGTCACTCCCAAATCGCTCATTAAGACTTAGCACCGTATTGTAATCCAAATGATCGTAGTGGGTATGACTGATAACTACTGCATCTATTTTGGGTAACTGCGCCACTGTGCAAGGTGGGTTTCGGAAACGTTTTGGTCCAAAGAATTGCACAGGTGAAGCTCTCTGGCTAAAGATGGGATCAGTCAGAAATGTTAGTCCTTCCATTTCCACCAACAGTGATGCATGTCCCAACCAGGTCACTCGAATTCCATTCCCCATGTTCCCAACCAGCTCTGGGTTTTTGACAAAGTACGGTTCTATTATGGGCAAACCTTCATCAAGCTCCTACAGGAAGAGAGAAAAAATATTGAATAAGTACCTCTGCTCTATAGTCTCATTATGTAGATTTAACTCAGTCAACTAAATCTTTTTTTAAAAAGAACAGATATACAGTGCAACAAAAGCCATCATAATAACCACTTCTGAAGATGACTTTAGATGGTCTTCACAAACGACAACTAGACCCTTTAATTCAGGCATCAAAATCACAAACTGGACTGTTAGGTAGTCACCGCTCAGGTAGACTTTAAGAATACTTCTGATACATTGGAAATATAATTTTTCTATTTCCCTTTTAAATAACCTGCCAAAACTTACATGTGAAAGATCACACAAATAATGAATTAAGAGAAAATAAGTAGCATTTGTGGAGAAAAATTAAAGATTTAACAGCTTCAGGAGACAAGTGAATTCCATAATACTGTCAAGGCTACTTTAAAGGAATGATGGTTTATGTCCAAATCAGAATGGTTTGAAGGACATATGATCTTGGTGTCTTGGTCATTTTTGGTGAAACAGATTATGGGGCTAGAAGAGCTGTTAAAGTAAACTTGTTCCAATGCATCTTGCATATTGCATTTACCACAGCCAGAGAGTGCCAGTAGTGGAGAGGTTGTATATAAAGTTTAATGACAGGGTGGAGTATTGGACTCGATCAACACCGCAGGAGTGCTGAACTTCTTCAGTAATGTTGTAGCTGCACATATTCAAGGCAGTGGTACATATCTGTGTCACCATTCTGACTTGAACTTTACAGAGCATTTTGGGAATAGCTGCGTTTGCTGCCAATGTGGTGCATGCGCAGTTATAACGTTTACTCCTTAACCTCTGAGCAGCGATCAGTATCAAAATCAAGTACTTTGACTATCATTCAAAAATTTTGAAAAATGCAGGAAGTTAACAGAAATAAGTTTCCAAATCAAAACTTGACACAGTTGAGAAAGAAACTAGGTGGATGTACTGCTTTCTTCTTGATATCCAACTCGGTTCAATGCAAGAGGCTTGTCACAGCTGATATAATACAGAGCCTGCATTATTCACATTTTTTTTTAAAAAACTCTCTGCTTATGTAATCAAGCAGGATAAACAAAGTTTATCTGATTATTTTAATCAGATTATTTTAATACATCCCTCTACAGAAGTTTTTTTTTATTAAGGACAGGCTTTACTAGCACTGTCTCTCTGACCAATTACATACTTGGTTTTAGCACATGTGCAGATAAGTGTGAATGTGCAAATGGGTATTGGTGGCCATCTTGTGTTGGCAGTAGACAAAGTGTTTGGAAATGAGCCACAACGCAAAAAATCCAGCCTCCATCCTGTTCTTGTAGCCATATTATTGATATGGCCAGTAATGTTAAAATTTCAGGTTTATGATAATCCCCAAATTGTTGATAATGAGGATCTCAGCGATGGCAGAGATGCTGAAGGTTAGAGGAGCTGGATTAGTAATTTTTGATGGCAATCTTATTATCTGGCAACCATATGGTATGAATGCTATAAGCCCAAGCCTAGTATTGTTCAGGTTTTGCTATGCAGTGGCATAGATTGCTTCATTATCAGAGGACCTGTGAATAAAACTGAACACTTTGATTATTGGCAATTTGTCTCCCATTTCTAACATCAAGATGGAAAAAACATCATTGAAGTTGCCAAAGAAGGTTGGGCGAAGGGCACATTGCAGAGGAACTTCTGTAATGAGATGCAGTGACTGGATACCCAGAAATAAATCATCTTTTGTCAGAAGTAACTCCAACTACAGCAGCATTTGCTACATGACCCCCATTCACTTCATTTTTTTCTAGGGCTACTTATGCCTTACCTCATTTCTGGCATTCTATATCCGTATCTATGCTTGAATCAGGTTAGTTACGAAGAATTTCGGAACTAGGTTTCTGACAGGACTCAAACTAACCACTGAGAAACTTGTTAACGAGTACATTTTGCTTGCTTACACTGTTGATATCTTGTGATGATTGTGAGGCTGCAAATAGGATGGTAATTGCCTTGGCTAGATTTGTCCTCATATCTGAAGATTGTAAAATATCATTCAAGTCCATTCATTGTCAAGCAGATGCCATTTTAACAGCTGTAGTGGATTACTTCAGCTAGGGGACTGGCTAGTTCTCCCATGACCAGCGTTCTTGCCTTTGTTATTTGTACCTCTTCTCTAAACTTTCTTCTTTCCTCCTGAACTCCAATATATTAACATACACCTGCTTTCTTGTTCCTATATCCTTACTCCATTGAAATCACAACTCAGTTGCTGAATATAACTCATTCTTTTACAGCCAATCTCCCCCATACATCTTGGTGTTTCTTTCTTCCAATGATCTGTTTTACAATAAAACTCAGCTTGGCATCACCTAATCTTTGAACTTTGCTTTCTCTTCTGTCTAGCGCCCAGACTAGGAACTATGCAAAGCAAATGGATCCAAATCAGCCCCACTTTCTACTCTGTGACATTAAGTGATAGAACTCCAACAATGAGTGCCACCAGATCATCATCATTTTCATGCAAGAGGACTGTAAGTCATTCCTCAAAATAAAAATATTTCAGCAGCAGGCATTATCATGTATTATGAAAATAATCAAAATGCTGCTTCATGCACTTACTTTTGCCATAGGCTCATTCACTGAGGATACAATTCAAATTAATAAATCATACACAAACAATAAACAGTTTAAATATCTATGATCTATATTTTGTCAAACAACTCACCGCTTTTGAACGTGGGATGTTTGTGTGGTCCTTCTCCATCACAGCAAACTTCAGCACATTGGTGAAAGCAAGGTCACTCCAGGTCGGCCATGGATTGACGAATCTGCCATCTTTTCCTCTTTTGGATTTTGTCACATCTTCTTCCAGACGGTAATCCAATCTGAAGCTTTTCCTGGAGGATCGGGACGATGAACTCCCTCTTACGTCCCGGCTCACATTTCCCGGTCGTTTTTTCACAGCTTCCTTTGGATAATGACTGCTGGAAACCTGTTCTTCGAACTTCACATCCATGGTTCCTTCAGCTCCGTAGTGCAATCTAAAAAGTGGACACATCATAATTACTCAGAAGGCAGTTCAAGTCTCCTCAAACTCTTATAAACGTTTACTCATAGATTAATAAAGAACAAAATCCCAGCATCACATTTCTCTAATTATGTGAACCAAATAATGATTTAACATTAATTGCCACCTTCAGGTCCATGTATAGTTGCAGATGTGGACTGAAGTCAATTAGCAGCAGAACTCCAGAGATAAGAGTCAGATCTGAATTTAATTGGTGCACTAATGCCAAATTATCAGAAATCCCCCCAGGAAGCCATTTAACAACAGCTTAAAGCTTGCAACCTGCAGCATCATAAACATAGCCACAGAGCCGGAGCAAAGTCTACATTTTACAAATAACCAGATTACTGAGCTGGCGGGGGGGGGTCTGTATAAATTTATTTCTCCCCCCCCCCAATAGAAACTAAAACGATCACTCCTACCGACATTCCCCTAATATTACAAAACAACTCAGTGGCCTTTACGCAGGGGCCCTAGCACCTCAGTGGAAGCTGCAATTGAGGCAAATCGGTGGTAAAAACTCGGTCCAGCGATTGCGCATCGCATTCCAGCAACACAAATCAAGCATCAAGACCAGCACTGGGAATGGCACTGCGGTAAGGCTGCTCGGCAACTCCGGCTCACAACTGCTTTGAAAATGAACAATTCACAGTGATCTGATCCGAGGTGGCCAATTTTAGATAAGATTGTGTTTTCCTTACAATAAAAACGCGATTTCATCTGCCTGTGGCATGGGTGTAACACCGAGATTAGCCTCAGCACCACGGTGAAAACCATGGACATATCTAAATCGGCATTCTGCTGCTCTCTTTCATGTTTTACATAACATTAAAAAGGTGAAGGTGTAAAATACACAAACTTTCCAACTGACAAAATAAATACTCATGTGATGTTACGCTCTGTATTGAAAAGCACCCTGGTTAATTGTCACGGTCCAAGCTTAAAGCCGCCGAACAATAATAAAAACAAAGTTCACCGCAAAGGCGAGGAATAGTTTCTCATCTTACGTCGTTGCATCTAGACAAAACAGAACGGTTAGCTCCAAAAGCAGCAGAGAAGCGAAGGCAGAGCGCAGAAAAGAAAGGGAAAACATTGTGGACCTGGCTGAATGAAACACGGTGTGTTGGGAGTTGGAACTGATCCAGTGGAGGGGGTGGCACCACCGCGGTCTCCCACTTTATCCACTTACTGTAGCTTTGCCCCCTTGTTGCTCCCGCCCGGAGATGGTGTGACAAGAGGAACAAGTCGGGACTCTGATGTCAGCCTCAGGCCAGCTCCAACACGTGATCTCTGCAAAGCAGCCACTCACCGCTGGAAATGCTGAGAAATGCTCTTGTCAGAGGCACAAAGGGAAGATTCTCTCTGCAACCCCACAATCTCCATTCAAATAAGCGCCAACTACAAGCCACCCCCAAATTCCTCGCTATGGTTCACTTCCACTCTTGCCAAAGTAGCTTTAAGACAACAGCTATGAAACTGAGCTGAGAGATTCTACAGCCCCGTTTTGACATAATTAAAAACTACACACACTCGCACGAAACAAGTCGAATAAAGTTGCCCCCCACCCGCCCACTTGTTGAATTTCCACATGCAAAAGGTCAGACTTGAGCAAAGTTTGACATTGGATCGGAAATTGCGAAAACGCTTTCGAAAACCGGAGGGGAAGAGACAAAGAAGAATAAGGGGGAAACGTCTCAGTCCTTTACCTTATTCTCAAAGGTATTATTGGTCGGTTGCGTTCGATATAAAAAGGGTTAGTACCGAATACAAATAAAAGGTGAACATTAAAATATCTTTTCACACTTAGAACGACTGAAAGTTCCCCCCCCTCCTCAGAGTGTTAGGTAATGTGGTTAGTTCTCCGTCTCGGGGTTTACTGAACTATCCCCGCCCTTTCTATCTCTACACCTCTATTTTTAGTTAACTTATACAATAGCGACTGGAGGCAGCCCTTCCACTTGAAAAAGAAGTGGAAAGGAAATTATTCGACCAGTTTTTTTTGTTGAAAGTCCAGTTTAAAACAAACTTTCTCTAAGTGATTCTTCAAAGAAAGTGCAGTAATCCTTTCGGTCTGGGTGGAACTCAAACCTGAATGACCGCAATTTCCTTTGTTGAAACTCCTCCCAAAAGGTTGCGCACGATGTCAAAACTGTCACAGGGATCAGCACCAAAATCTAGAGTGGATTCAGTTGGCCAGGATAAAAATATTGAAATGGGTTGCAAGTTTAAAACAATACTGAAAAAGTGTCTAAAAGTTAGGGGAGAGTCTATCAAAGAACATCAGCAATAGCAAGTAATGCAATACTTACGTTGCAATACTTTTTAAATCGAGTTAAGTTTCTCTGTTAATGTTGTTGACCAGGATCTATGCGGGAATTTTCTGAGGCCGCTGCTATAACATGGGAGGAGGAACGAGATCATTTCTGAATCACGATTAAAAAAAAACAGCATTTGGGCTGAAAATTGACATTGTCACCAAATATGAATCCGCCCAGTTAAACGGTGAGGAAGTTTAGAGAGTCACCTGGGGTAGCAGCGGGATTTTCCCTCCGCCAATCCGCCTCCTGGTTCACTCTGACCGCACTTCAGCGAGTATCTGTGGATGAAAGTCCCTACTTTAGCCGCTGCTGTGACACAGACAGCCGAGAGAGGCCGACACATCACTAGGCACGTAGTTCCAGCCCTCTCTCCGACCATCACCTCTCACAGCACAAGCCTCGACACGTTATCCAGATCCATTTTTTTTAAAGAAGCGTGTTAGAAAGGCAAGATGCGGTCAAATAACCACAATCCGCAAATTTGCCAAGATCAAACTCCACATAACCTGCAAGCATCCGGAAACCACAAGCCACGTGTACTTGCACCCAGTCTCTCCTGGAAGAAACCAGGTAGTAGCTCGAACCCCATACTTTCATTGTATAGTTTAACCAGAGGTTACCATTCCCAACAACCATCAACTCGCCTGAGCTGTTTTGTGTAGCTCTGCGATTCCACCTCCCCCGTCCAAATTATGATTTAAAAAATGGACAGATATTTTAAGACTTGCTTCATTGTTAAAGGGCTGTTTCCATAAATGCATTGGGAAATATTTATTCTAAAAAGTTAAATCTGACGCCATGTGTACATTTCGTACTGTTAAGTTTATAGTTTTTATAACAATAAAATGCGGACTTCGGCGACGCTCACATCTCAAAGAAGAATAAAAATGCACTCCTGACACTTAACAATATAAATCAATGAGAATTCTCAAAACACCAGGTTAACACCGATATAAACCAAGATTTTTAACACCTTAAGCCTCATTAGCGATAAGGTCGTTCATTGCTAGAGCATTGCCAAACCTTTGATCCAAACACTGATATTTGAAGTAAAATGCTATCAGAATACAACTATTGTTTAATTTTATATTTCATACTTCCAAATTATTTTTGCCCTAAATTATGTCAGAGAATTTATATTGGCACGGTTGTGTAGGTAGATAAGTTACAATCTTGTGGCATCTGCCTAAACTTTAACGAAGTGTATTTATTTTTAATGTAATTTTATTCCCTTTTCAGTTACAAAGCCGATGCGCAAAGTGGACAAGGCAAGCCTGTAATCCATTTACTTGATTACTCCAAATAATTCAAATGGAATCTAATTAATGGTCCCACAAAAGGGACATACTGGATCCAAGCTGACAAGCACAGGCATTTACACCCGATCCCTGGAGCCTATGCTTGATCTTAGCCAAATGTATTTATTGAACGGGTGAAAAACACTTATAATCCATTTAAACTCAAAATGCACTATTTGTAATTGTGTCAACAATGTTCATATTGTCACGTGTGATAAAAGTTCACACAAATGCTACTTCAAAACTAGCGTCCATTTTTTTAAATTAAATATTTCACGATAAATATTCATGCCTGAAATGTAACGTGTAGAATTAATCTTTTGTAACTTTGTAAACGTGCCCAGAACAACCGCCAGGTATCAACAGGAAGGAATGTGTATCCACTCTTGAGTTTGTACTCGGAGTTCCCGAGCAGACTGCCCGTTCATCAGAGAGTCCGTGGCTCGATTGGAACGCCCTGTGCGTGGCTGCCTGCCGGTGACGTAAGACCAGGGGCGTGCGCATGCTCGGTGGGGCGGAAAGATGGCGGCTGTTTTGCGGGGACTCGGCCGCGTCGCTGGACAGAGACTCCTCGGGAGGGTTTGGACTGCTGGCAAGCGGCAGGTGAGCTCGGGGATCGAACCGCACAACTTGTAGATCAGAGCCGGCCGACCCAATTATTGAAAATGGGAAACTTTTCTTTAAGCTGGCGTTTGGGGCCGGGAAATGAGCGTGGTTAATGTGACTGAGTCAATGCCAGGCTGTGGTTTAGTGATGGTTTTAAAGAAGGGATTGGAAATGTTTGTAAACGATCTTGATATGGTCTTCATGGTGAAATAATAATTACTGAATTGAAATCAAATTGAAGTTCTACTTCTGAATGGTGATGCCAGTTTTGTTTTGAATCTGTTGTGTCTCAGTTATAAATGGTATTGAGATGTAGGAGTGATGTACAATGTACATTGTACATCAATGTAGATGTACATTGTACATCTACAATGTAAGATGTACATCTTACATTGTAGAATCCCTACAATGTAAAAGGAGACCATTTGGCCTTTTGCAACATCGCCAGTTCTCCAAACAAGAACAAAGAACAAAACAGCACGGGAAACAGACCCTTCAGCCCAACGAGCCCGTGCTGCCACCTTGATGTTCCCACTTCTACCCATGATCCCTGTCATAGACTTCCAACACCAACCCCCCCCCCCCCCCCCTCCCCGCAACATCTCGGGGACCACCACCACCCCCTAGCATCCTGACTTTGTGCAATTCACGGAATCCTTGATCCTTTTATGAACAGGATCAGTTTCTCCCTATCTACTCTATACAGTCACCTCATGATTTTGAACATATCTATCTCCTCTTAGTCTCTCCAAGGAGAATAGTCCCAACCTCTCCAATCCACACATAACTGAAGTTTCTCATCACTCAAACCATTCTTGTAAATCTCTTCTGCACTCTGTACAATGTGTTCACATCCTTCCCAAAATGTGATGCCCAGAACTATACAATGTATTCAAGATGAGGTCTAGCTAGTGTCTTGTATAAATTCAGCATAACCTCCTGGCTTTTGTACTTCATGACCCTATTAATAAAGCCCAGAATACAGTATGTTTTAACTACTGTTGTCACCTGTTCTGCCACCTTCGATGATCTATGCATATATATGTTCATGTACTTTACTCCTGAACCTCTTAATAATTTCTCCCCTTAGTTTACATTATCTCTCCATGTTCCTTCTACCCAAAATGCATCACCTTCTCTGCATTGAACTTCATCTGCCATCTATTTGCCCACTCCATCAATATATCTATATCCTTCTGGAGCTTTACACTGTCCTGTTTATAATTTACAGTACTTTCAAGATTTGTGTCATCACAGAATTGGAAATTGTCCCTTGCATATCAATATCTAGATCGTTAACATGTCCAGGAAAAGCAGCTGTCCCAATACCGACTCCTGGGGAACATCACTAATATCCCAAGGTGTAGAAACAGAATTATGCTGTTCAGCTCATCAGGTCTGTTCTGCTATTCAGTGAGATCAGGACTGATTTGATATAATAATCCTCAACTTCTGTTTTCTGCCTTATTGTGAAGCACCCAGTACATTTTTGTTTATAAGCTGTGAGTACATTCCAATAAAGCATCACCAGCTGCACAGTCAAAGAACTAAGAACAAAGAACAAAACAGCATGGGAAACAGGCCCTTCGGCCCAACGTGCCCGCGCCACCACCCCGATATTCCCACCTCTACCCGTGATCCCTGTCCTTGTTTATAGATCTATGGATTGAAACCAAATTTGAGACAATTTAGGGAGAATTTGTTCTGCCAGTTAGCCTAAGACCACATTTTTGGGATCTGGGAGGACACCGGAGCACCTGGAGAATGCGCAGACCCAGGCCCAAATCCATGTATCTGCACAGCACAGCGATAGTCAGAGCTGTCGCGTTGCGCATCAAATGATCCAGGTCAAGCGTACACTAACGACGTGAAGCGCTAGGATACTCTTGAAAAATCCAAGAGCAGCCCTCTCACGACCCATCGCGTGTATGCCCCTTGTTAGACAACAAGGTGGAACAAAGTACCTGTAGGATGAAAACAAGTACATCAATATCATTGTCTATTTACACACTTCCCAGGGATTCCCAAGGCTCATGATCCCTATTTTAAATCAGTTTTTTTTTACCCCTCCATTCCTGGCCTGTTAAATGTGTTCAAAGATGAGATAGATTGTTAATCAGTAAGGGAATCAAGGAATCCATCCTGATAAGCACCTAATAATAAACTAAACTCATCACGTATCAAACAGCAATGGCATAGCTTTTCCAAACCATTGCATCCATAGATTCTTGCAATAAGACCTAGAAGTAGAAGTAGCCATTTGGCCCATAATGTCTGCGCCATCTTTCAGTGAGACCACTACTGATCTGACAATCCTCAAATTCCCTTTGCCTTATTTCCAAAACCCTTGATTCTTTTACTGATTAAAAATCTATGTTAGCCATGAACTTACTCAATGACCTAGTCTATATAGACATTTGCTGTAAAGAATTCCACAAATTTATTATTCTCTGATAGAAGAAATTAGGTGCCCCCTTACTCTGAGATTTTGCCTTCTGATCCTAGACTCTTCCACAAGGGGTAATAACCTCTCAGCGTCTACTCTATCAAAGCTCCCTAAGAATCCTATGTGTTGCAATAAGGCTGGCTCTTGTTCTTCTAAACGTCAATGAGTACAAGCCCAGCCTATTTAACCGCTCATAAGAAAATCCCTCCATATCTGGGATCAACCTAGTGAACCTTCTTTGGACTGCCTCTAATTCCAGTATGTCTTCCATAGAAATATAGAAAGGGGCCTGTGTAAATGTTCCCCTTGAGCTTGCTGTTCCATGTAATGCGAGCATGGCTCCTCCTCTGTCTCAATGATGCCATTAAAATCTAAAAATTATTTATCACTTTTTAAAACATTGTGTCTTTGCCTCCACTATCTTTTGTGGCAGCAGATTCCATAGGTTCACTACCTTTTGAGTGAAAAATATTTCCTCATCTCAGTCCTAAATAGTTATCATGTCCTGAGATTGTGTCCGCCTAGTTCTAGATTTCCCAACCAGGAAAACATCCTCCCTGAATCTAGTTCATCAACATCCTGGGGGTTACCATTGACCAAACACTGAACTGGACTAGCCATATAAATATTGTGGTTACCAGAACAGGTCAGTGACTAGGAATCCAGTGGCTAGTAACTCACCTCTTGACTCCCCAAATCTTGCCCATTACCTAAATGTCATGCATTAGAAGTGTAATGGAATATTCTCCACTTGCCTAGATAATTGCAGTTCCAACAACACTCAAGTGCCTTGTACTGTTTTAGCAAGACTTCCCTATTTTTATATTCCGTTCCCTTTGAAATAAAGGTCAGCATTCCATTTGCCTTTCCTTTTGCCTGCTGAACTTGCATCTACTTTTTGTGATTTATGCTTAAGGACCCTCCAAATTCCTGTGTTACATCTTTTTCAATTTAAATAATATTCAGCTCCTTTATTCTCCCTACCAAAGTGCATAACTTCACATTTTCCTACACTATAGTCCATCTGTCACATTTTGGCCCACTCACATAATTTGTCTACATCTTTCTGTAGACTCGAGGATGACAAGACTTACCTTCCCACCTATTTTTATGTCATCTGCAAACTTGACAATAGTACATTCACTTTCCTCATTTAAGTCATTAATATATATTGTAAATATTGTGGCACCAGCACCGACCCCTGTGGTACTCCACCAGTTGCCATCCTGAAAACGCCATTCTTATCCCAAATTTCTTGTTCTCTAGTCATTAGCCAATCCTTTACCAATGCTAATATATTATCCTGACATCATGGACATTTATTTTATTTCGTAATCTTTTGTACATTACCTTATCAAACACTTTTTGGAAATCCAAGTACGTTACACCTTCTGGTTCCTGTTTATCTATCTTGCTCAGTACAACCTCAAAGAATTCTAGTAAATTTGTCAGGCATGATTTCCCCTTCATGAAGCTTTCATGCTGACTCTGATTATATTACGTATTTCTAAATGCTCTGCTGTTACATCCTTTATGATAGACTCTATAATATTTTCCCGGAGCAAGTGTTAAGATAATTGGCCTATGGTTACTTGTTTTTTGTCTCCCTCTTTGAATAAGGATAATACATTAGCAGTTTTTCAATCTGCTGGGACCTTTACAGAATTTATGGATTCTGGGAAGATTGCTATCATTATCTTTGTAGCTAGTCTGTTGATATCCTAGGATGGAACCCATCAGGTCCGAAAAACTTACTGACCATTAGCCTCAATTTCTCTAGTGATAGTTTTTCCCCCCCTTTTCCTCTTTGATTGTTTTTAATATTTTTTGGGATAATATTAGTGTTTTCCAATAAGAAGATTGAAGTAAAAAATTTAATTCTTTTGCTGTTTCCTGATTCTGCATTATAACTTCCCCAGTTTCATTCTCTAAGGAGCCTGTGTTTCACTTGTTATTTCTTACCTTCATCCATATGGATTCTTCATCTTCTGATCAAGGTCATTTCTTGTGATCATACTTATTTCATTTTGTACCAACAAAGCTATTCCACTACCTTTTCCTTCCTGCTTGTCCTTATGAAAAGTGATGTACCATTGAATATTTAGTTCCCAGTTTAAATCTCCTTGTAACCACATCTTTGTAATGGCTCTAAGATCATACTCATTAACATAAATTTGTGCTGCTAGTATACTTATTTTGTGCCAAATCTGACATTTAAATAAAGAGTCATTAATTTTGCTTTTTTACAATCATTTCCTCTTTGACTGTATTTGCTGCTCTTTTTATGTTTGTATATTCTGGTCAGAATTTTACTGGCCTTCCAACCACAGGCATCAGAGAGGGCAAGAGATGGAGCAAGGGAAGGTCCATTGACCTTAGATTTTATGATTTTGGGGCAAGCGAGATTGTAAAATCCTGCCTTCTGTTCATTCCTGTCGCACTCTGTATATAATTACCTAAAAATCTTCAAATCTTCCTATTATTTGGCCAGTTTTGTATCCATGTTACTACTGTTTGATTTATTCCACGAGGGTATAACTTTTCTTACAGGTCTATTCTGTTGCATTGTATCAAATGCTTTCTGAGAGTCCATGTATATTACATCAACTATATTACCCTCATTAAATATTTTTTATCTTATCAAAAATACCAGCAATTTAAGTCGATATGCTTTCTGTACTGATGTTCCTAATCAACCCACGTTTTTCCATGTGATTACTAATTCTATCACAAATAATTGTTATTTGGAGCTTGTACAGCTGATGTTAAACTGACTGGCCTATATTTGCTGGGACTATCCTTACAATCCTTTTTTGAAGCATTCCCCATTCCTCTGGCATCTCCTCTGAATTTCGAAGACTGGAAGATTATGGCCAGCACCCCATTTTTTTTTTTCCAATTTCACTTCCTTCAAAATCCTTGGATGCATCTCATCTGCTCCCATTGCCTTGTCAAATTTAAATACCAACACTTCCTCCTTATCAATTTTGAACCCTTCTAGGGCTACAGTTCCCTTGTCTGTCATCATGTCCTGAGTAGCATTTACCTCCTTAATAAATACGGATGTAAAGTATTTATTTAATATTTTGCCTATGCTCATAGTCTCTGTGTAAATTCCCTTTTATGTTCTTAATTGGCCCTATGCCTCCTTCTCCCACCCTTTTAGAAAACTTTGGAATTGTCTTCAATGTTGGCTGCCAGTCTTTTATCATAGTCCCTCTTTGCTTCTTAAATGTGCTTTTTTACCTCCCCATGAATCTTCTGTATTCCTGTTGATTCTCAATTGTATTTTCTAGACACCTATCATAAGCTGTCATTTTCTTCCAGGTAGCTCAGGATTTGTTTACCATATCTTTCCCTCAAGGGAATACACCTCAATTGTGCCAGGACCATTTTTGTTTTGAAGACAGTCCATTGTTCAGCTGCAGTTTTTCCCATTAGCTTTTTGTTCCAATCTACCTAACCCAGCTCCATTTTTGTCTCATTGACATCGGCTCTTCTCAAATTAATTATTTTTACTCTGTATTGCCTATTATTCTTTTCTATCATCTGAAACTTTTGGGATACAATGATCATTGTCTCTGAATTTTTTCTCCACCTACGCATTATCTTCTTGGTCCACCTCATTTCCAAGAGCCAGGTCCATTAGTATATCCTTTCTTGTTTGGACACATATTGCCGTAGAAAAATTTCCTGAACATGGTCTTGGAATTTTTGCCCCCTTTCACTGCCACTGTTCCAATCTACATTTGGATAATTGAAGTACAAAATCTAGGCTGACACACCGAGTTGTATGTAGTGAGAGAGCACTGTTATGTTTTTTTGGGATGAAATATTAAATGTCTTCCTCGGATAAATGTAAAATATCCAATGGCACTTCATGAAGATGAATGGTGGTGTTTTTCCAGCATCCTGACCAATAGTCTGATTGTTTAATTCATTGCTGTTTATGGATGATGCTGTGTGGAAATTTAGTTCTCTATAATTAGTTATTAGGAACACTGTCAATTACAAATCTTCTTTGTAACTGTTTTTCTGCAATGATTTTGCCCCTTTATTAAAAGCTATTTTTGCCTTATTGTTTTAGCCCATCCTACACAACTGGAAGCGATTCCAGGCAACTCGAGCAGCAGCTACACATGTTCTGAATATTCCCGAAACAGAAGTCACTGTTCTGGAAAATGGACTGCGAGTGACATCTGAAGACTCCAGTCTTTCAACTTGTACAGTAAGTGCTGAGCTAAATTGAAGCACTTTGTATTTGTCACTTGCTTAATCTTTCTCTTGTTGCACGTTTTAGAAACCAGGGATTGAATTGCCAAGTTGTATATATCTGTTGGTACTTTCCTGAATTATTTATATTCAGGATGTCTGAGCCTTTTCCCAATGACCATTTGATTGGTGTACCTTAAAACTCATAGACCACCTATAATTTTGCTATAAGCACACAACATTAAGCATGTTTAATTAATAAAAAATATTTACATTCAAAGGTTTCAGTTTATAGATTACTATTAACTGACCTACATCTTTGTTCTCTGTTTGAGCAACATGGTGGCGCAGTGGTCAGCACTGCTGCCTCAACGCCAGAGATCCAAATTCTATTCCAGCCTTAGGTGACTGGAGTTTACACATTCTCCCTGTGTCTATGTGGGTTTCCTCCCATGGCCAAAGTTGATCATGTTAAATGGATTGGCCATATCCTAGGATGGTTAGGAGATTGACAGGGTGTGACTGTTGAGATGGGGCGGTGCTGGACTTGAGTCAGATGCTCTGTTGGATGGGGTCAGTGTGGATTTGATGAGCCAAGTGGTCTCCTCCTATTGGTGCATTGTATAATTGCAACTCTGATCCTTTGCACTTGTTCATTCCTGTATTACCTGCAAACCTGGTGACAGTCAGGCTGTTGTTGCAAACGTGTTGAACGGGAAATGCTTTTAGATGATACCTATATGACATTCAGAAGGCATTTGATGAGCTTGTTAGCTAAAGCTGAAGCTTGTGAATTTGAAAGCAAATTATTGCCTTAGGAAATTGGCTGAGTGGGAGATAGATTAGGTCAATGAGTAAGTACTCTAATTGGCAGAATGTTATTAGTGGTGTTTCATAAGGGGATGTGTTGAGGCTTCAGTTATTCACCATTTATTAACTTAAATGATGGGACAGATGTTCCAAATGTTCTGATGACAGGCAATATTGTAAGCAGGATAGAAAGAAGACAACATTTCAAAAATATTGGAAAATTCAGTGAATGGGCAAAACTGTGGTGAATACATTTCAGTGGAGCCAAATGTGTTGGACCTAAAAGGATAGAATGGGGTACTTCCTAAATGGTGAAAAGCCTGAAGGTGGACAGAAATTTGAGGGTCCAGGAACATAGATCATTAAAATGTCATGAACAGGTACAGAAAATCAAAAAAGCTAATCAAATCCTTGTCTTTACGTTTAGAGGACTAGTACAACAAGTGGAAGTCATGCTTCAGCTATATGAAGCTCTAGTTAGACCACACCTGGAGTTACTTGAGCGGCTCTGGATGTCACACCTTAGCACCATAATATTCTAGTAAATCTACGCAGCATTCTTTTGGAGGGAGTGCTGTGTAAATTTACTAGAATGTATCTTGATTCAAATGGAGAGATTAAACACATTAGAGTTGTATTCCCTGAAAATTAAAAGCTTGACGGGATGATTAATTAAAGCTTTCAAGATATTAAGAGCTACAAACAGAATAAGTAGCGATAAACTTACCTGTTAGTTGCAGAATCAAGGGGGCATAGTTTAAAAAAAATTAGAGCCACAGCTTTTATGAATGAAATTAAGGAAATGCTGCTTTAATTAAAGCTGATAAGTTTGGAACTCTCCAACTCAACTACAATTGATGTTAGGTCATGTTAATTTTAAAATTGAGATAGATTTTTGTTTATCAAAGGTGTTATGGGATATGAGGCAAAGACATGTAAGAAGTTAGATTGCAGATCAACTGTGATTTCATTGATTGGCAAAGAACAAGGCCCAGGGGCATTTTCCTATGTCCCAAGAATCCCAAAGCATTAGGTTTAAAATTCTGTTCTTCTCTGTAAATGCTTCCATGTCTTTGTTCCTTCTTTGCAATCTCCTTTAGTTCTGTTGCCTATGCTGAATGCTCTGTTCCTTTGTCTTAGTCTTCATCCCACCACTAGGGGCAAAACATTCAGCCACCTGGTTTGCTGCTTTGGAACTCCCTCCTCAAACATGTTACCTTCACTACTTTTTAAAAACCTATTTTGTTACTTCTTATAATCCTTTTTTTCCCAACTGGTATCTGTCTCACTTGCATCTGTTTATGAAGCTTCTTGACCGCCCCTTGCTTCGAAGACACTGTATAAATGTTTATGTTCGTCCAAACTTTTCATCTTCTTCCTCCTGAAACCTTGCTGCACTTGCCAACAATAGCAGTGCGAATCTCCAATCAGACTGATACCAAGGGTAGGTTCCTTCCTCCTTCTCCCTTAACGATCCAAGCTGCACCTCTGGCATACTAACTGATATAAAATGCTTATGACATGATAATTAGTACCAAAAAAAAAGGTGGCAGGGCAAAGCTGGAAGCAAATCAGACCCAGCTCAAAAGGAAAAGAGCCCCAAAAGATATCAGAGATCAGTCTCAATCTAACATCAAATATTCTGTGTATGGGAAAAGATTCTTCACAAAAATCAGATTTTCTAATCATGTAAAAATCGACAAGCTGTACCAAATAGAAATAAATCTTAAGGCTATCACCATTGACAATAATGGACAAACGTCATCATCACTATGATCAAAAATAAATAATCACTGTCAGCAGGAAGTTTGTTTGGAAACCTAAAATAATCAACACAATAAATAAAATATTTATAAAAATGTTGAGGGAAAGGAAATAACAAGAAAATTGCCACTTTTACTTGCTTTTCTGTTTGTGTGTTGTGTTGCCTCAACTTCTGGTTGCTTGGAGATCTTTGTCCTGGCTCATGCTGACTCATGCTGGTTGAGATTCAAAGGGCCCACTAGAGGAGAAAAAGGTGCGCAAGCTTCAAGATATTCTAGATCTAATCGAGTTTCCAAATTCTTATAGATTGCATCTTCCTTTGTCATCTCCTTGTGATCTCCAGAATTCTGCAAACATTCGCAACAACGGTTTTGAAATAGTTCAATCATTGTGTTAAATCTGATATTTCAGATTTAGGATCAATATACCCCTGTTTTACCTATGATGAACTTTGCCTTTTTGAATCTACTTGCTTTTATTCTTAACTTTGTCTTTTAAACTGTATATATCTCCTGATGAAACTAAGAATATTGTTGCATCCTGTCTTTGGTTTATTTTCCTGGATGCTCATTCTTCCTCTACATTAGGTAATGTAATAATGATATATTACTTCATTTCCTGTGATGTTGCTCACGTGCTTAAATGAACTATTAATTGGCATTGCTGCACCCTAAAAGATATGATTCATCAACAAAGCAAATAACTTTGCTATTGCTGGGTTGCCGTATGTTGGAACTGATATGAATTCATTAGAGTTGCTTTATAATTCACTGTAGCTGTGCAGACACTTGGAATTGGGCCGGTGTCTGCGGGAGTTTGCGCGTTCTCCCCGTGGTTGCGTGGGTTTTCTCCGGGCGCTCTGGTTTCCTCCCACATCCCAAAAAATTCGCTCTTAGGCTGATTGGGAAACAAATTGTCCCTACATTGAGATTCTTCCATATTAGGAATAACCTAAAATTAGAATAGGATAATGGAATTGGTTCTATATAGTTATGACGGCGGCACGGGCTCGTTGGGCCGAAGGGCCTGTTTCCCGTGCTGTGTTGCTCTCTAAAGTTATAATTGAGGCTGCATGCTCTGAGTTGTTTTGTCTTTGGGATGTTGCTTTTCTTTCCTGTTTCCGAGGAAAGGTTGTGAAAGAAAATTTCAGATTGACAGTATTTATTTATTTATTTATATCACAAATAGACTTGCATTAACACTGCCATGAAGTTACTCTGAAAATACCCTGGTTGCCACACTGCAGCACCCATTTGGGTACACTGAGGGAGAATTTAACATGGCCTACGCATCTAACTAATGTCTCTTTCGGAGGAAACTGAAGCACCCGGAGGAAACCCATGCAAACGTAGGTAGAACATTGAACATTAGAACATTACAACGCAGTACAGGCTCTTCAGCCCTTGATGTCGCGACCAGCAGTGGAACCAATCTAATGACGCTCTAACCTAAACTATTCCAATGTTATCCATATGCCTGTCCACTGACCATTTGAACGCCCTTAAAGTTGGCGAGTCACAACTGCTGCAGGCAGGCCATTCCACGCCCTTACTACCCTCTGAGTAAAGAACCTATCTCTGATATCCATCCCATAATTACCACCCCTCCAATCTAAAGCTATGTCCCCTCCTTTTAGCTATCATCATCCGAGCTATCATAACCCTCTCATCATCTTGTGTACTTCCATTAGATCACCTCTTAACCTTCTTCTCTCTAATGAAAATAACCTCAAGTCCCTCAGCCTTTCCTCATAAGACCTTCCCACCATACCATGCAACATCCTTGTAAAACTCCTCTGCACCCTTTCCAATGCCTCCACATCTTTCTTGTAATGTGGTGACCAGAACTGTACGTAATACTCCAGATGCGGCTGCACCAGAGTTTTGTAAAGTTGCAGCATGACCTTACGGCTCCGAAATTCAATCCCTCTAACACTAAAAGCTACCACATCGTAAGCCTTCTTAACAATTTTATCAACCTGGGTACCAACTTTCGGGGATCTATGCACATGTACACCAAGATCTTTCTGCTCGTCAACACTATCAAGAGTCCTTCCTATATTTCTATACTCCTGTTACTCCAACCAAAGTGAATCACTTTTCTGCATTAAATTCCATTTGCCACTTCTCAGCCCAGCTCTGCAGCTTATCTATGTTCTATGGTAGAACATGCAGGCTCTGCATAGACAATGACCCATTATGAGAATCAAACCTGCGTCCCTGGCGCTGTGAGGCACTGTGCCACTATGCTGCCCTACAACTGTTCCTGACTGCCATCAATTCTGAAGTTGATGATGGCACCCCACCGTATTGGAGTTTCTTTGGAGAGCAGCTGATGATGATGAAGGGAAAAATAAACTACTTGATTAATCTTAATCTTGTAAAGCTAGAGAATCCTTTGTAAATAAGAAATATCATTTTAAGGTTATATCTGGCCTTTGTAAGATCAGTTCTGAAGTACAGTATTATGTGTATCCAGTAATCACACTCCTCTTTCTTTGTACTGGGTATGACTTCAACCAGTGGAAAATCTTCCCCTTGTTTCCAGTTGACTTCAATTTTGCAAAGGCTCCTTAATGCTTGTCAAAATTAGTCACTCTGACTTCACTCTGGAATTTAGTTATTTTAGCTGTATTTAGACAAAGAAAGTCTGACGCCAGTTGGCCGAGGCGGAACTCAAACTAAGCATCAGTTTCAAAAGAGTCACCTTGAACTTAAAATGTTAACTCTGTTTCTCTTTCACAGATGCTGCTGAGTTTTCCCAACACTTTGTTTTATTTCACATCTTCAACCTCTGCAGTGTTTTGCTTTTGATTTAGATATACGGCTCACTGTTCCTTCATCCAAGTCATTTATGAATATCATGAAAAATTGAGACCCCAGTATTGATTCTTAGGGAACATCGCTGGTCGCATCTTGCCAATCTAAGAACATGCTAATTGTTGCTCCTTTATCGCCTAATCAAATACCTATCCAGCCTAATATACTGATTTTAATTCTAAGCATTCTTATTTCACTGCCTCAATTAATCTAATAGATATTTAATCTCTTCAAATATATTAACACATTAAGCACCACTGTCTGTTTTCAAAACTACACTTGCTATTTCTAATTAACTTCTATCCTTCAGTATGATCCCTTAAATTTCATTATTTCAAGTAACTTTCCTATGTTCAAGGTAAGATTTACAGAATTATAGTTTGAGTGTTTCATCTTCGGTTTTCTTTTGCAAAAATAGCCACAATTGACTTGTTCCCACGCTACTGGATGTAACTCAATCTTTGGATATGTACAGTTTTTTGAATGATAGGGCAGATTACCAAAAGTTTGATCAGAGGTAGGTTTTAAGACGTGTTCTAAAAGTGGGTGGAGGCGTTTAATAGAGGAATCCAAAACTTACGGCCTCCTGAAGGTTCGGCTGCCGATCATGAAGCAATTAAATTCTAGGACAAAAGGCTAGAACTGTGATACATTTGTGCCTGTGACTAGAGTGAGTGACACAGTGGTCAGCACTGCTGCCTCTCAGTGCCAGGGACCTGGGTTCAGTTCCAACCTCGGGTGACTATGTGGAGTTTGCACATTCTCCCCATGTCTGCATGTGTTTCCTCCAGGTGCTCCTATGTTCTCTCATTGCCCAAAAATGTGTGGGTTATGTTGATTGGCCATGTGTCAGGGGGTCTAGCAGGGTAAATGTGTGGGATTACAGGGATAGAGTCTGGCTGGGATTGTTCAGTGCAGGCTCAACACTGAATGGCCTCCTGTACTAAAGTGATTCTACAATTCTGTAACTGGATGAGTACAGCTATGGAAGCTTATAGGACTGGGCAAATTTATAGAAATGGCAAGGGGTAAGCAATGGAGGGATTTAGAAACAAGGATGAGCATTTTAAAATTGAGACATTGCTTAGCTGAGAGCCAGTTTGTGGCAGCAAACAAAAGTGATGGGTGAACTGGGCTTAGTGCAGTTAGAATATAGAGAGCAAGCTAAATTTGGGATGAAATAAGATTATGTAAGGTGGAAAGTGGGAGACTAGCCATGATTGCATTGTGTGGAAGCAGAAGGCAAAACCATTGCAAGTAAATTTCTGAGTATGATTGGATAGATGAGAATATAACCAGGCGAAGCAGTCACACCCAGTTAGACAACAGAAGAAAGGCAAATGATGAGGATGGTTTGGTCAACTGTGCCAAGGCTATAGCCAGATCGAGAACACAGAGCCATTTGCCTCTACAGGTCTGCTTTGCCAGCCAACAAGATCATGGAGGATTTACTTCAACTTCTCTCTGTACCTAAACTTTATCCCTTAATTTGCTTAGCCAAAAATCTATTCTGTCACAAAGGAGACAGTTTTCCTATTGAATTTACTGCACTAGTTCCTTTTCCCTGCATTGTTCAGTAGTTACAAAATTCTCTCTTGGCCATCATAACTGACAGCTTCAACAGATATTCAAGTATCTATTAAATATCGGCAAGATCACTTTTTCATGCAGATTTATTAATGTTTTAAATACTGATTATGATTTTAATGCTAGTGGAAATAGTTTATTCTCGTAATTTTAAGCACTTTTACCGCATCTCTCCACAACTTATTCTGCTTTAGTGAATTCAGTCTCATGCTTTTTTTAAAAAGTCTCTTGCCTAAATTATCTCATAGCTGGCAACCTTCCAATAAGCCTATAGTGCAGCAGAGTCCCATTTGCCGTTTATGGCTTTTACCATCTACAGTCTGCCTTTTAAATGTCTGTGCTCTTTCTTATTTCACGGAGTTTTTTGTGTTGAGGCAGCAATTCTCAATATTTTTTCAAAATATGCCACTGCATGTCTGATTGACCGACCCCATGCTTCAACTCTACAGCTCAGCTGTGTCTGTAATTGGAATACAGACGAAGTAATGACCAGTTAGAGGAGCCTAGATTACCCACAGGTATTCCTGTGAGGGTATTATTTTCTTTTCATTAAAAGATGTATGCTTCCTCCTGATTAGTGCTTGTTGTTTTCTGTAGGTTGGCCTGTGGATTGATGCAGGGAGCCGCTATGAGAACGAGAAGAACAATGGAACCGCTCATTTCTTGGAACACATGGCTTTCAAAGTAAGGCAACATTTGCCATCAGGGTTTTCAGCCTGTTTCATAAATTCTTTTAAAAGTAATAACTTTCATATATATATAGTACTTTTTCATGTAGTAAGATATCAGTGAAGCTTTATTAAGGGACGATCAGATCTGAACTGGAGTTGGGGAAAGGGTGGGCTTTGAGTACCTTTTTGATGTTGAAGCAAACTGAAGTGACTTGGGAATTAAAGAATTGGGAATAAGACATCAATATTTTCATGAGTGACAGTGAGAGGAGGCAGGAAGAAGGGACGTAAACAACTAGAATTGGAAGAACTTAGATTGCAAGCAGGAATTTGGGACTCAAGAGGGTTGCAGAAGAAGAGTGGAGTGAGAATGTGTAAACATTTGTGCTCAGGGGGGCAGGAGTAGTAGTATTCACCAAGTTCAGAGTTTGCTAATGTGTGCAATAATCACCAAGTAAAGTTTTACAACAACAATTTTAAATCCAACCAATTTATTTGATAGTAAATTTGCGAGCTTTCGACTCTATAGGCTTCGTCAGGCAAATGCAGTGTTCTGGTCTGCAATAGCACTCATATCCACACAGACAGTTACAGATTGCTGATTAGAATGCGAATCCTTACATCTAACCTGCTATTCAAGTGTTAAAGTGGCTAACCATGTGTGTGAAGGGAATCCTGAGCATTGGTTAGAGAATTGTGTATTTTCTCCAGACAGCACAGTAAGTGAGGTTTTTTGCTAACCCAGGCAAGTTACGCAGGTTACAGATAGTGTGTCATGAAGCCAAGATCCCTGTTAAGACCGTCCTCATGTGTGCGGAACTTGGCTATCAGTCTCTGCTCAGCGACTCTGCGCTGTCGTGTGTCACGAAGGCCCCCTTTAAGAACATTTACCTGCAGGTCGGAGGCCGAATGCCCATGACTGCTGAAGTGTTCACCCACAGGAAGGGAACTGTTTTGCCTGGTGATTGTTGAGCGATGCTCATTCATCCACTGTCGTAGTGTCTGCATGGTCTTCCCAATGTACCATGCTTCGAGACATCCTTTCTTGCAACGTATTAGGTAGACAACGTTGGCCGAGTTGCAAGAGTATGTACCGTGCACCTGGTGAATGGTATCCGCACGTTTGATGATGTCGTCCATGTCTATGATCTGGCATGTCTTGCAGAGGTTGCTGTGGCAGGGTTGGGTGGTATTGTGGACACTGTTCTCCTGAAGGTTGGGTAGTTTGCTGCGAACAATGATCTGTTTGAGGTTGTGCGGTTGTCTGAAAGCAAGAAGTGGGGGGGTGGGGATGGCCCTAGCGAGATGTTCATTGTCATCAATGACACGTTGAAGACTCCGGAGAAGATGTTGTAGCTTCTCCGCTCCGGGGAAGTACTGGACAACAAAGGGTACTCTGTCCACCGTGTCCCGTGTCCGTCTTCTGCGGAGGTCATTGCGGTTTATCGCTGTGGCACGTCGGAACTGTCGATTGATGCCAGATCATAGACATGGACGACATCATCAAACGTGAGGATACCATTCACCAGGTACACGGTACATACTCTTGCAACTCGGCCAACGTTGTCTATCTAATACGTTGCAAGAAAGGATGTCCCGAAGCATGGTATATTGGGGAGACCATGCAGACACTACGACAGCGGATGAATGAGCATCGCTCAACAATCACCAGGCAAAACAGTTCCCTTCCTGTGGGCGAACACTTCAGCAGTCATGGTCATTCGGCCTCCGACCTGCGGGTAAATGTTCTTCAAGGGGGCTTTCGTGATACACGACAGCGCAGAGTCGCTGAGCAGAGACTGATAGCCAAGCTCCGCACACCTGAGGACGGTCTTAACAGGGATCTTGGCTTCATGACACACTATCTGTAACCCCCGTAACTTGCCTGGGTTAGCAAAAAACCTCACTTACTGTGCTGTCTGGAGAAAATACACAATTCTCTAACCAATGCTCAGGATTCCTTTCACACACATTGTTAGCCACTTTAACACTTGAATAGCAGGTTAGATGTAAGGATTCGCTTTCTAATCAGCAATCTGTAACGGTCTGTGTGGATATGAGTGCTATTGCAGACCAGAACACTGCATTTGCCTGACGAAGCCTATAGAGTCGAAAGCTCGCAAATTTACTATCAAATAAATTGGTTGGATTTAAAATTGTTGTTGTAAAACTTTACTGAGTTTACCCCAGTCCAACGCCGGCATCTCTAAATCAATAATCACCAAGCCAGGGAATAACTTCCACTATGGAGCTCTCTGAGCCTTCTGCTGATTACTGTCAGAGGGCAGTCCTCAGTGATGTGAGTCATTGATTAGGGTGCAGAGCAACTGTAGTCTGGGTTCCTTGTAAGGCCCTACTTGTGCTGATTTGCTGCCTTGGCCAGTTAAAAAGCAGTTAAGGAATGCCAATGTTGGTGTGGCAGGTTGAAACCAGAGTAGCAGGCTGTGGGATTTGTGAGGACTCGGTCTTTAATGATGGTGTATTGGTTCCATTCTTACTGTCATAGTGCCTCTGCTGTTGTCGCTAGGTAATTCAGATAGTTCAGGGATAATGGTTGATGGGACATCACATGGGGTAGTTGGAGTTTTTGTGAAGTGGAATATGGGAGATTGATGGGGAGAGCATTGGAGAAGTTGAGCTTATAAATGATGTTTGCAGTTTTCAGCAGAGACGGGTTGTAAAGAAGGGTAATTGGATTGTCAGCTTTGGAAGGTGGACTAGCTATTGAGTTTGAAGCTCAGTTTGGGATCAGACCTAGTATAATGGCTGTTCTTTCTTCGCAATTCAATACGTTGCCAGTAAACCTATTCTTCCTCCTTCCCCCACAGGGCACAAAGAAACGGTCTCAGCTAGACTTGGAACTTGAAATTGAGAACATGGGAGCCCATTTAAATGCATACACATCAAGAGAACAAACGGTGTATTATGCTAAAGCATTTTCTAAAGATCTGCCCAGAGGTGATTCAATTAATGTCTAATTAGCTTTTGAACCTGAATGCTATATAGAATATAAAGTTCTCTTAAAGAGACCCATAGTTCAGTAAATTAAATTTCTTTTGTGGCCTGTAAACTGGAAGAGATGCATCCACCTGCATCCCACACACAGAATAATGTGCTCTTTAATCTGAGTTCATTGTGAATATTGCATTATATTTTCCTGAAACTATAATAATTTGTCTGCTGTTAAAACAGTGCACCATATAATGTTACAAAATTCCTTGACAAGAACTTGGTCATAAAAAAATGTGTATGTTTTTGATGCTTTGCACACAGCTGTAGAAATCCTCGCAGATATTATACAGAATAGCACCTTGGGAACAGCTGAGATTGAACGTGAACGAGGAGTTATTCTAAGGGAAATGCAAGAAGTTGAAACCAATCTTCAGGAAGTAGTATTTGACTATCTGCATGCAACAGCCTATCAGGCTACAGCTTTAGGGCGTACCATTTTGGGTCCTACGGAAAACATTAAGTATGTATTTGTATGTACTTGTGTCCTTTTTAATAGTCATCTTGAAACTTTTTTCCTAATAAAACTCACTAGAGTAATTGTTGTAACAGATCTATAACTCGGAATGACTTAGTGCAGTATATCACAACGCACTACAAAGGACCAAGGATGGTATTGGCTGCTGCTGGAGGTAAGAGTATTTTCAGTCTTATCTTCTAATAAGCATTGATCTTTATTCTATTGTTTGAAGTTTTAAAGTTTATTTATTAATGTTGCAAGTAAGTTTACATTAACACTGAAATGAAGTTGCTGTGAAAATCCCCCACTCACTACACTCTGAGGCCTGTACACACTAAAGGAGAATTTGGCATGGCCAGTGCACCCAACCAGCATCTTTTGGACTGGGGAAGGAAACCCATGCAGACAGAGGGAGAATGTGCAACATAGACAGTAACTGAAGCCAGGAATCAAACCTGGTTCGTAGAATCCCTACAGTAGAGAAGGAGGCCATGCAGTCCATTGAGTCTATACCAACCACAATCCCATGCAGGCCCTATTTCCATAACCCTCATTTATACTAGAGTCAATTTATCATGGCAAGTCAACCTAACCTGCACATCTTTGGACTGTGGAGAGAAACCAGACGACCTAGAGGAAACCCCATAGACACAGGGAGAATGTGCAAATCCACACAGTCACCCAAACTGGGAATTGAACACAGCTCCCCTGATGCTGAAGCAATGGTGCTAACCACTGTGCAGCTGCATCATAGTGCTATGAGGCAACAAAGAATACAGTTTTGGTGTAGTTGGTTGATTTAATTTCCTTTGTTATTATTATGAACATTTATTAAGGGAGAGTGTGCTATTAAATGTAAAAAAAAAGTTTATTGGGAAATGCCCTTCTTGAGCATAAGTTAAAGAGATTAATATGAAGCTTAATATGCCGTTTGCTTTTTTTGATCACTATTTGGAGAAAATGGTTTGATTTACCTTTGTTTAAGATTTAACTAAGTCTGTTTGCATTTTCCTTTGCTGCTTTGTGACTGATCTATACACTGAAAATTCCATTCAAGTATATAATGCACTGTGTAACTGCTTTCTTTTTATATTTAATCCAGTGTACCCGAAGTAGCTGAGTTTATTGTATGTGTAAATCTGTCTCATGGATGAAGAAGATCCCAGATTCAGTCCTTGGTTTGTGCTGTGTAGAGCAGTTAGTGTTATGGATTTGAGAGGAAACATCAGCCTTTGTTCCTGCTCCAATTATCTGTTCCCTGCTAGAAATGCACATATGTGAATGTCAGTGAGGATAGCATTGGGTTTTACTGTACTGCTCTCTGCAGTTTGTTAGCCTGTGACACTGTCACAGCAGTCACGAGTAATGGCCAGTTTGGCGAAGTACCGAAAGGTGATCAGTACACATGCAAACCCAGCCAAATAAGGAGTCAGTACCTTCAAAAGGAAGGGAAGATATAAATGTCTTGATGAATAGATATTTAAGTTATATATGTTTTGTTTAAATTGCTTCTGGCCTGGTGATCAGCTTTACATTGCAAGTACTGTATGTCTGGAAAAATTGAATATTTTTTATGTCTGCCAGGACATTCTTTAAAGTTTGAATTCCTTCTTGCAGGAGTAAGCCATGAAGAATTGGTTGACTTGGCAAAACATCATTTTGGTAATCTATTAACGATCAATGACGGTAATACCACACCACACTTACCTCCCTGTAAATTCACAGGAAGCGAGGTATGTGAACAAAGATCTAACACTTCAAATTTTGCATTCTGTTGCAAGACTGAGAATATAGGCAGATGATTTGGTTCAAATTCCTTCTCTACAGTTTGGTCACAAGTGGCTGATACAAGACCAGTTTTTGTTCCTTCACTTTGTGTGTGACTTTGCACAATTGCTTGTGAGTTTGCAGAGATCTGCAGTGCCCTTGTAAGATTGAGAGTGTGATGCAACATTGAGTAACAGTGTTGTTGACATGTCTCTTCATCTTTCCAATTATATGTCATTCCTTCATCCCGTGCAGCAAAACAAATGTATTCATTTTTGAGATCAAATTAGGAAAATGAAGAACTGAATTAGTTTTTTAATCAATCACATAAAGGATGAAGTTTTACTTCATTGTACAACTTTGTTGGCTTGTTATGCTTAATGTCAACTAGTAAGAAGGAGAAAAGAGACTTAGGAAGGCAACCTCTAATTGTGTAACAATTATTGGCAACTACTTTGTATTACGTTTTTTGTATTATATGAATCTCATTACATTAAGAATTTCAGTAGTGAAGAAAGAAATGTTCCATTCAACTGAATTGAGTGACTTGACTCCAGGAATTCCTTGTTCTTTGATGAAAGTTGTGAATTTCAAATTATTTCAATTCTGGGATGTTAATATTTATACAAAATGTACAGAGTAATGTCTAAGATTGTAGTGTGTTAAAATGCACAACTCCAATACACTTAGACTTTAGTACAGATATTGTATTTTTGGGCTTATTCAAATTTTCTTGACATTTTTCCTGGTATTTTAGTAATTGCAACAGACTTGTATTGAAGTGTTAATGATTTTGTTTGTAACAGATTCGTGTAAGAGATGATAAGATGCCATTGGCTCATATTGCAATTGCTGTTGAAGCTGTTGGCTGGTCACATGCAGACACCATTCCTTTGATGGTGGCAAACACCCTGATTGGTAACTGGGATCGTTCTTTTGGTGGTGGTGCAGTAAGTATTGGAAAAAATCCTAACAGTTTTGTTTTGTATAGCTTTCAATAATTTATACCACCATTCTGTATTTGTGAAACAGTGCCTTTGGTGGTGATAAAGCTAAACTGAGAATTCTACAGTGATAAATTCCAACAGCGTCTAAAAATAAACCTTTGATTACTTTGCCAGACCACATTAAAGACTTCTCTCAATTTACTTACTTCCAGGAAGGGAGCTGTTAGCTATACAGGGAGCACCAAATAGACTCTGTAGAATTTGACCAACCATTGGCAATTTAAAACAGTATTTTTGTGTAATTTTCTGATTTTTTGCTACAATCAGTTTGCAAGCCCGTTTGCTGTTTTTTCTTTATCTATTTCACAGTTGTTTATCACACGTGGGCTGTTTCATGTGTTTAGGCAACCCAAGATCCTCAGCATTAGATCACATCACTATGGACCATACATCTAGTATTTAAGTAGTTTTGAACATCTTGCCTCTTTCCAAACTGTGAAACTGTTCTACTCTATAGCCATTGTTCAGTTTTTTAAATTGCTTTATAATTGTTAGCTTTCTGAATAAACAATTTACTCTTTTTAAAAAAAACAGAACTTGTCCAGTCAGATGGCACAAATCGCTTGCCAGGGTAACCTCTGCCATAGTTTCCAATCATTCAACACCTGCTATACAGATACTGGTCTTTGGGGACTTTATATGGTCTGTGAGTCTAACACCATTGACAGCATGCTGCATTTTGTTCAGAGAGAGTGGTAAGTGAGTGTCCATAATGCATCACGTCTTATTTGCTAACTGTCATGACTATCTTCATGTAATCTCTATCTAACTACTCTTCATAGAAAACTACAGTATGTTTATTTTATGGAACTAAAGCTGCCTTAAATACAGAATATTTTAAAGGTTGGGGACTATTGTGCACATTTCTATTGTTCAGTATTTCATCAGTGCTTTAAAATTTTATATTCCTCCGCATAGCATTTATACAAAACTTAGTTGAAGTAAATAGTTTCTAAAACTAAAACTAGAGTAAGGCTTTGCAGATATGGAAACGGAACGTAGTTATAAAAGGCAGAACCAGAGAAGCTGTGATTGTTCTATTTGGAATAGAGAAAGTTAAGTGTTTTGAAAAAACAACCTGTAGATTAGAGACATTTCCTTTGGTTCTTGACCCTTCAAACATAAAGAACAAAGAACAAAACAGCACGGGAAACAGGCCCTTCGGCCCAACGAGCCCATGCCGCCACCCCGATGCTCCCACCTCTACCCGTGATCCCTGTCTATGTTTATAGATCTATGGATTAAAAACCAAATTTGAGACAATTTAGAGAGAATTTCTTTTGCCAATTAGCCTAAGAGTACATCTTTGGGATGTGGGAGGAAACCGGAGCACCTGGAGAAAACCCACGCAAGCACGGGGAGAATGCGCAAACTCCCACAGACACAGGCCCAAATCCATGTATCTGCACTGCACAGCGAGTCACTGAGCTGTCGTGTTGCCCAAATGGTCCAGGTCAAGTAATGTGAAGCACGTCACTTTTTGAGGATACTCTCAAAAAATCCAAGAGCAGCCCCCTCATGACCCATCGCGTGTATGCCCTTTGTTAGACAACAAGGTGGACCAAAGCACCTGTAGGATAAAAGCAAGTACATCAATATCATCGACTATTTATACACTTGCCAGGGACTCTAGAGGCTCATGATCCCTATTTTAAATCAGTTTTCTATATCCCTCAATTCCCATTCTGTTCGTGTGCCCATCTAAGTATCTCTTAAATAACTCCAGAGTGCCTGCCCCCATCACTTTATTGGCAGTGCATTCCATACTCCCACCACCCTCTGTGAAAAAACTCCCTCTAGCATCCAAATTATAACTTTACCCGCCTCACTCTAAGCCCATGACCTCTCGTGCTATTCGTGTCCATCCCAGGAAAAAGCTTAATCCTGTTTACTCTATCTATCCCCCTCATAATCTTGTACACCTCTATTAGATCTCCTCTAAGTCTACATCTTTCTAAGGAAAACAGTCCCAATTTGCCTAACCTCTCCTTGGAAGGACGTGGAGACCCTGGAGAAAGTGCAGAGGAGGTTTACCAGGATGCTGCCTGGTATGGAAGGTCTGAATACAATTACTAACCACTCTTTGGGCAAAAGGTTTTTTAAACAATTTCCAATGGTCTGATTAGGGATACACAGCATGGCTTTGTTAAGGGGAGGTCGTGCCTTACAAATCTGGTCTACCTTTTATCAAATACCTCCCCATACATTCTTTCTCCCAAAATGCATCACTTCGCATTTATTAGGATTGAATTCTATGTGCCATCTATCTGCCCAAGCTACTAGCCTTATGTCCTGCTGCATCGCCTGACAATGCTCCTCACTATCTGCAAGTCCAGCCATCTTTGTATTGTCTGCAAACTTGCTGATCACTCCACTTACTCCCTTTTCCAAGTCATTTATATATATTACAAATTGAAGAGGTCCCAGTACCAAGCCCTGTGGCACACCACTAGTGGCCGACCTCCAGCTAGAAAAACACCCTTCCACTATTACTCTGTCTCCTATTACTAAGCCAGTTACTTATCTATCTAGCTACCTGTCCTTGTATCCCATGAGCCCTTGACCTTTTCAACTAACCTCCCATGAGGGACTTTGTCAAATGCCTTACTGAAATCCATATAGACGACATCAACGGCTCGGCCTTCGTCACCTCCTCAAAAAGTTCTACCAGATTCGTAAGGTATGACCTCCCCTTAAAGCCATGCTGCGTATCCTTAATCAGACCATTGGAAATTGTTTAAAAAACCTTTTGCCCAAAGAGTGGTTAGTAATTGTATTCATGCCAGAAGTGCTTTTCTTTCATGTTGCAATGCTTCAGCAGGGATTCCATTTGTGCCTGATGCCTTATTCTTTAGGTCAGCTGAGGCACTATTGGCACAAATACAAGACCTCATTTATCCAGGAGAACATGCCAGGAGATTTGATGATGAAATTGTGACCTTCAAGAAAGTCGACAGGTCTGACTGCAGTAAAACTACAAGAGTCCTCCTTGATCCTCTCCCTGTGGCTTACAAACTCCTCCTAGTGTCCTAATGAGGATTTTGCCCACTTAGTCATAGTGGTTTTCAGCACGGAAACAGGCCTTTCGGGCCAACTTATCCAGCCACTCGTTTGTTTTAAAACCGCTAAGCTAATCTCAATTGCCTGCATTTCGGCCATATCCCTTAGGGGCATAACAAACAAAAAATCTTCACTATGCAGCAAGTACAAGACAAATCCATGGAACCAGATCAGCCCTCCTTTGATCCAAAGGCTTTTAACACTGTCAGTTGCAAAAAAATTATACAATATCCTCTGTTTCTGGAGTCCCCCAAAAGCTTATCACAATCCTCCACCTGCTCCATGGTCATGGTCCTGACCAATAGATCCATCATACATCCAATTCACTTTGAATTGGGGTCAAGCAAATCTTGTTGCAATGGCACTCTTCTCAATCTTCCTTGCTGTGATGCTTCATCTCAGCCTCAGCAAGCACTGGGAAGGAGCTGAACACATTTCATCACCTAGAGCAAGCTGGAGCCATGTGGTACTCGGCCATCCCACTCACCCGCTCCTCTAATCCCCAGAGACTAGGTCACACATTGGACTCATCAGGCACCTGGGAACTCAACTTGTGTGGAAACAAGTCACTGTTGACTCTAAGGGACTGCTTAAGTAGGTGATTAAGATTTGGAATGTACTACCTGAAAAGCTGGAGAAACAATCACAGGAACGTAGGGAAAGAGCAGAGGAGTGAGATTATGCTTCAGAAATGCACAGATTTGAAAGGCCAAATGGCTTTCTTTAGCATTATTTCTTTGATTTTGTCTAATATTCAGCTTTAATCAAATATGCCTTTAACACACATAATGGTGATCGATGTTTGTTAAATAGCAGGCATTCTATCAAGTGTATGCATTCTAAATTCTTCAAGAAATCAGTTAACATTAGTGCTGCAATTGTACTGAGGCTTTATCATTACAGAACTGCTAGACGAGATAAGTGTCAATCTTAAATCACCTTTTATGATCCTTATGTAACAGATGTTCACACACTATAAATGGCAGGGACAATATCCAAAAACCCTTTAATCACACCTCATTGCCACAGAATATTTTTACATGTGTTGAAACTAATAATGTGGTCAATAGAGTGACAGAACTTTATATGCCACTAATTAAGTTTTTCTATTTCAGGATGAGATTGTGTACCAGCGTTACTGACAGTGAAGTTGCTAGAGCCAAAAACCTCTTAAAAACAAACATGTTGCTGCAGCTTGATGGTAAAAATAAGGTTGTTTATCTATTTGTAGAATTTAATAACTGTTTAAAGTATTCATTTGGAATTTCAATGTTTACAGGATCAACACCAATTTGTGAAGATATTGGAAGACAAATGTTGTGTTATAATAGAAGAATTCCAATCCCAGAGCTTGAAGCAAGGATTGAGGTAAAAGAATGTATTTCTCTGTCCGTCTTCCCTTAGTATGCAGGCACTGGTGTTTTAAATTTAATGCAACTATAGTTTACACAAAGTAAATAGTGTTTTGCATTTTTAAACTAGGCTGTTGATGCCAATATAGTAAGAGATGTATGCACCAAGTACATCTACAATAAGTGCCCTGCAATTGCTGCTGTTGGTAAGTAGATATCATAACCAATGTATTTTTTCCTACAGAAGGTTTCAATGTTTTGTAAAGCTGTTTTTTTTTATTCCAGGTCCTATCGAACAGCTCCCAGATTATAACACAATATGTAGTGCAATGTATTGGTTGATGTAAATAGCAGCTGTTATATGTACATTTCTATTCTATGAATAAAGAGACATTTATACTTGGTTTTGTTGTTTTATTATCAAATAATCACATGCACAATGATAAAAGGGAGTGGCAACATCTCATTTCTTCGATCTAGCAGTATTAACTTGGTCTTGTGCGGCTTTCTTTGCTTTGACCATTTCAACAAGTTCCTGTTAAGTAGGAACAAAGCATTCAAAATGCAGAAGTTTGAAATCAGACATGTACACAATTTAAAACAACAGCTGAAAGGACCTTGCAAGTCTAAATTTTATTACACTTTTATGTTAACTCATCTTAAAATTCAGTGGACGGGGGTGTTGCTGGCTAGGCCAGTATTTATTATCCATTCTTCATAGTCTTAATTGCCTAGCAAACCAGCAAGTTCATCAGTCACACATAGGTTAGATTAGGTAAAATTGGCAGATTTTCTTCTCTAGAGGACATCAATGAACCAGGTTTGACAATGGTTTACATGGTCATCCTTAGATGGGGTTGCAAACCTGCTTTATTTAGGTCATTTATAAAGGATTTTTCTTACCTTGTATCTCTTCATGCAATCTTTCTTTGTTCTTCCTGGAACAGTTGCTGCTATCTTTTCCCATCGTTCAGGGGTGTTTACTGGATAAGTCTTCAATGCTTGTTCTAGAAGTTTCTGCTCTTCTGCTGTCCATGGGTTAATGTCACCACCAGGTGCTATGGAGAAAAAAAAACAGCACAATCTCTTCACTAAGTTTTTTTTACACCAGTAGTGGAGGATTTTGGTTTTTCTAGTTAAAAGCATGCAGCTGAGCAGCATTTTAAACTTTCTTTTGAAAAATTCTATAAAGCCTTCCTTTGATTTGTTCACAATGTCAGAATTGTAAAAAAGACATTGGTGTTATTGTTCAGTGTTATTACTAAAATAAAGCAATATGTTTTTTTCCATCCTTTTCTCTCCTAAAGATTACTCATTTAATACCAATTTCCTGCTTAAGTAGTCATACATCTGGACATATTGAACTTCTTGCTATGTTTACTTACACTAAAATATGACAGGTAAAGTGATTGTTACAATGGAATATTTTGCTATAGAATGCCAGGGTGAATGGTAGAATAAATTTAACAGATAGGAGCAGTCATAATATGTTCACAAAGCAAACCAAGCTATGGAGAGCTGCATTTATTAATTCATTCTTTTTGCTTTCCCCAAAAAATAAGTTTCAAGTAGAAAGTGTGAAGTTGAGAAATCTGCATATTGTTACATCTTTAACAAGTTATTTTTTTCATTATGTACTATTCCCATTTCTTACCCTCAAATCTCTCTGAAGGAGTTGCCTTATCCAATGCTGTAACTGCTGTACTGTGATCTTTACTGAATTTTTCAAATGCTTTTTTATTAATTTCATCTTTTTGTAGAGGATCTGAAAGACAAATAGGAATAATTAAAAAGTTACCCAAACTAGTTGATGGTTAGAACATGTGTTGACAGATGAACTCAAAAGTTTAATCAAAAACTTTGATATTCCTTTGAGTCTCCATATTGAAAGAGATGAATAGTGCTCTATACATAGACCAGAAAGCTCAGGAATGAACAAAGCAATTGAACTTTTGGTTCAACTACCCAGCTCTACAACTCAGAGCAACACCAAACATCCAAAAGATGACATTCAACTACATAAATGTTTGTTTAATTAGCATTTACTTGGTAATTCTCCTTCACCTTCTAAAACAGCCATTGAAAGCTTTTCCTTTTTTATCGTCACTTTTAAAACTTTCATCAAATAGTAGATCAGGTTATGCTGAAGACTGAAAGGAGATTCTGTACTTACCAAGTTTTTGTAAATTCTTGGCTTTGTTGATTACATCCTTGGCTGTCCTTTTGATTCCACTTGTTGAGTGTGAATTAATAAAATTAGCAATTACTTCCCACCTGAAAAAGAACAGTTCTGTATGATCACAGGTATTCATTAGATTTTTAAAAATGATTTGTGAATGTATCTGTGCAACTAGCTATTCAAACATACATTTCTAATGTGCTGATTGAAATCATTATCACATAAAATCACAAAAATACTCATGTCAACAAGGTGCAGGAAAAAAATGAAGCACTCTTGGAACAATAATATAACCTTCAGGGCATGGAAGATACAGAGGAAAAAATTCCCTTAATTTACAGGAGGTTTCCAAACAACCCAGCAGAGTGACCAAGATATGTGGCAGAGGTAGAAAATCAAGAACAAAGAACAAAACAGCACAGGAAACAGGCCCTTGGGCCCAATGAGCCCATGCTGCTCATCGTTCCCACCTCTACCTGTGATACCTGTCTATGTTTATAGATTTATGGATTAAAAACCAAATTTGAGACAATTTAGGGAGAATTTGTTTTCCCAAATAGCCTAAGAGCACATCTTTGGGATGTGGGAGAAAACCCACGCAAGCACGGGGAGAATGCGCAAACTCCCACAGACCCAAATCCATGTATCTGCACAGCACAGCGATAGTCACTGAGCTGTCGTGTTGCCCATCAGATGGTCTAGGTCAAGCGTACACTAATGACGTGAAGCACTGGGATACTCTCAAAAAAATCCAAGAGCAGCCCTCTTACAACCCATCGCGTGTATGCCCCTTGTTAGACAACAAGGTGGACCAAAGCACCTGTAGGATAAAAACAAGTACATCAATATCATCATCTATTTACACACTTCCCAGGGACTCCCAAGGCTCATGATCCCTATTTCAAATCAGTTTTCTATACTCCTCCATTCCCATTCTGTTCATGTGCCCATCTAAGTATTTCTTAAATAACCAGAGTGCCTGCCTCCACCACTTTACTTGGCAGTGCATTCCATACCCCCACCACCCGGTGTGTGAAAAAGCTCCTTCTAGCATCCAAATTATACCTTAACCCCCTCACCCTAAGCCCATGACCTCTCGTGCTATTCGAGTCCATCCTAGGAAAAAGCTTACCCCTGTTTACTCTATCTATACCCCTCATAATCTTGTACACCTCTATTAGATCTCCTCTAAGTCTACGTCTTTTCTAAGGAAAACAGTCCCAATTTGCCTAACCTCTCCTTGTAACTCAGACCTTCCATACCAGGCAGCATCCTGGTAAACCTCCTCTGCACTCTCTCCAGAGTCTTCATGTCCTTCCGGTAGTAGGGCGACCAGAACTGGATGCAGTATTCCAAATGAGGCCTAACCAACGTTTTATACAACTGCAACATTAAAGGCCAGCTCTTGTACTCTATACCCCTTCCTATAAAGGCTAGCATACTATATGCTTTCTTCACAATCTTCTCCACCTGCTCTGCCACCTTCAGAGACTCGTGCACCTGCACACCCAAGTTCCTCTGTGTTTCTATACTCTTAATAGTATAGAAACTATACTATTTAGGTATATACCTAGGTATATAGGTCTACCCTTTATTATATACCTCCTCCCTACATTCTTTCTCCCAAAATGCATCCCCTCGCATTTATCAGGATTGAATTCCATCTATCTGCCCAAGCTACCAGCCTACGTCCTGCTGCATCGCCTGACAATGCTCCTCACTACCAGCAAGTCCAGCCATCTTTGTATCGTCTGCAAACTTGCTGATCACTCCACTTACTCCTTCTCCCAAGTCATTTGTATATATTACAAATAGAAGAGGTCCCAGTACCGAGCCCTGTGGCACACCACTAGTGACCGAGCTACAGCTAGAAAAACACCCTTCCAATACCACTCTGTCTCCTATTACTAAGCCAGTTACTTATCCATCTAGCTACCTGTCCTTGTATCCCATTAGCCTTGACCTTTTCAACTAACCTCCCATGAGGGACTTTGTCAAATGCCTTACTGAAATCCATATAGACAACATCAATGGCTCGCCCTTCGTCCACCGTTTTCGTCACCTCAAAAAATTCTACCAGATTCGTAAGACACGACCTCCCCTTAACAAATCCATGCTGCGTATCCCTAATCAGATCGCAACGCTCTAAGTGCCTATACATCCTATCTCTAAGAATCCCCTCCAACAGCTTCCCTACCACTGACGTCAAACTCACCAGCCTATAATTTCCAGGGTTATCCCTACTACCTTTTTAAACAACGGTACAACATTAGCTATTCTCCAGTCCTCTGGGACCTCACCTGTGTCCAAAGAAGAGACAAAGACTTGCGAAAGAGGCCCAGCAATTTCACCTCGCACCTCCCTAAGCAGCCTAGGATAAATGCCATCAGGCCCCGGAGATTTATCTGTTTTAATGCTACCTAGAAGATCTAACACTTCCTCCCTCGGTATGGATATTTCCCTCAACTGGTCCACAGCTCCCTCAGAGACAGGAGCTGTCAACAAGCCCCTCTCCTTTGTGAATACACAAAGTATTCATTCAGGATCTCCCCCATTCCCTCAGGCTCTAAGCACAATTCCCCTACTCTGTCCCTAAGAGGTCCGATTTTTCCTCTAATCACCCTTTTATTCCTAAGATAGGATTAAGGAAAATCCAAAGGCTTTTTACTCCTATCCACCGAAATCATTTCATGCCCCCTTTTTGCCCTTCTAACTTCCCATTTGAGCTCCCTCCTATGCTCTCTATATTCCTCCAAGAACATCAAGGAATCAACCTAATTCAGTCCCAAAATTGAGATGGGAAGTTAGTCTTGACCTATTGCTAAATACAAGTGAAATAAAGGCAGAGTGGGAGATATTTTGCATTTAACTGTACAGATAGAAAGAAATGATTCCAAAAGTATTTCCATTTCTCCAAATACTTGTGCTGGATTTTCAGTTGAAGCCAACACATCACGCAGAATAATTCAGTTATTTATTCAACATTTTGCCATGCATTACCTTGTATTAGTTCCAGCAGGAAAGATATTTACACCTTTTATCAACAGCTGTAAGTCTTCTTCCAGCCAGGTTTTGCTCCCTGCACCATATCCTGTGGCATGGTCAGAGCTTTTCGCAGCCTGGCGCATTCGTGCCTCAGCTTCCTCCTTCTCTTTTGCCAACTGTGCATTCACCTCTTTGATCTTTAGAATAAATTAGATTGTTGCTCATTCAATATTAAATTTTCTTCAAATTCCTATTCAATACAATTGTTTGATTATCAACTTTTCCTCACCTGGATCTGCTAGGATGCTATCACTCAATTCTGGTTGGAATTAGGTTATTGAACCAGAAGGAGGAATGGAGGACAAGCATGCATTACAAAGAACAAAACAGGCCCTGCGGCCGAACGAGCCCACGCCGCCACCCCGATGTTCCCACCTCTACCCACGATCCCTGTCCATGTTTATAGATCTATGGATTAAAAACCAAATTTGAGACAATTTAGGGAGAATTTGTTTTCCCAAGTAGCCTAAGAGCACATCTTTGGGATGTGGGAGGAAACCGGAGCACCTGGAGAAAACCCACGCAAGCACGGGGAGAATGCGCAAACTCCCACAGACACAGGCCCAAATTCATGTATCTGTACAGCACAGCGATAGTCACTGAGCTGTCGTGTTGCCCATCAAATGGTCCAGGTCAAGCGTACACTAACGACGTGAAGCACTAGGATACTCTTGGAAAAAAAAATCCAAGAGCAGCCCTCTCACGACCCATCGCGTGTATGCCCCTCGTTAGGCAACAAGGTGGACCAAAGCACCTGTAGGATAAAAACAAGTACATCAATATCATCATCTATTTACACACTTCCGAGGAACTCCCAAGGTTCATGATCCCTATTTTAAATCAGTCTTCTATACCCCTCCATTCCCATTCTGTTCACGTGCCCATCGAAGTAATTCTTAAATAACTCGAGTACCTGCCTCCACCACTTGGCAGCACATTCCATACCCCCACCACCCTCTGTGATAAAAAGCTCCCTCTAGCATCCAAATTATACCTTACCCCCCTCACCCTAAGCCCGGGACCCCTCGTGCTATTCGAGTTGTAAGATGAGCTAGAAAGGGGAAATGCTGTTGGCGGGAGCAGTTCAGTGTGACAAATTAAGGACATTGGTGTAATGTATTTGATTAAAAACTCTCTCAAACTGCAGCCCCAGCAAAGTAGCATTAATGCATGAAATGACACTGACCCAAATGTGTGTGGTTGCTGTAAGCAAAGTTTACCCTTGGTCTCTTCATATCTTGGTAGCTGTTTTTTTATTTACTTAGCTGAGTTTCAGTTTGCTGTGTTTGATCATTAAAAAAATACATGTATGCCACCTACTTGCTACAAAAGAAAATACCAGGCAATAATTTGGTGACTGGGGCCAGCTTACTTTCTTTTACAAATATTTGTAATTCCTTTTGCGCTGACATGCTAGCGTGCCTTTTTTATAAATGGCAACTAAAAACAAAACTTGAAGTACGGTATTCACGAAGGAGAGGGGCTTGTTGACAGCTCCTGTCTCTGAGGGAGCTGTGGACCAGTTGAGGGAAATATCCATACCGAGGGAGGAAGTGTTAGTGCTTCTGGGTAGCATTAAAACAGATAAATCTCCGGGACCTGATGGCATTTATCCCAGGCTGCTTACGGAGGTGCGAGGTGAAATTGCTGGGCCTCTGACGCAAATCTTTGTCTCTTCTTTGGACACAGGTGAGATCCCAGAGGACTGGAGAATAGCTAATGTTGTACCGTTGTTTAAAAAGGGTAGTAGGGATAACCCTGGAAATTACAGGCCGGTGAGTTTGACGTCAGTGGTAGGGAAACTGTTGGAGGGGATTCTTAGAGATAGGATGTATAGGCACTTAGAGCGTTGCGATCTGATTAGGGATACGCAGCATGGATTTGTTAAGGGGAGGTCATGCCTTACAAATCTGGTAGAATTTCACAATCCAAATGTGAAAGTACAGATTTGGAACTGCCATGGAGTTCAAGTACCAGATCACTTGGCTGAATAGGCTACAACTGTTGCACCTGCAAATGTTATGGACCATAAGTAAAAGGCCATCAAACTGAAATGTTAACACTGCTCCTCTCTCCCAAGATGCTGCCTGATCCGCTGGGTGCACCTAGTATATTTTGTTTTAATTATGGATCATACCTGTTTCTCTATCTCAGCTTGGCCTTCATCCTTTGTACTTGATGCAAGCACTTCATTTAAGGCTTGGAGGCTGAAAAGAAATAAAACATGAAAATACATTGGAATCTACTAAATAAAACACCATGGTCAGGTTTTCAGGGATTAACTGTAAAACCTTAATGTCACTTTTGGGTGGAAAGGGCACAGGAACAAAAACAGTAAAACTAATACCTGTTCAGCTGAGAGGTGACAACTTTATAAAGCTTATGCAGGTATTTTACAATTTAATGTAAAATAGATTGCTGCTCTTACTTCACCAAAAACCAATTTTATCATAAAATTAAAAAAAACACTCCCCAAAGTATTTGAGGCACGCTCAAAATTAAGTTAAAGCAGCAGCAATTAGGAGGAGTGTCCAGAAGCTTGGTCAGGATTTCAAGGATAATGTTAAAAGGAGAAGAAAGGAGTGATGGAACTCCTATAACGAGAAGAGAGAAGGGAATGCAGTTTCAGCAGCAGATAGGCTTAAGAGAAGGAAGGAGGAGAAGAATGCTAGATATGGACGTCTTTGTGACACACAAGATACGTAGTGAGGTGCTCAGCTCAGAGTCACTAACGATGCTGAAGCTGTGAACACTCTGCTCAATCTGAAACAATGGCCAGGAATGTGGATGGAATTTATAACATGGGAAAAGTACTAAAACACTATTGTGTGCTATAATTTCAGATTTTCAGTATTTGTAACAATTTGCATTTTGTGTTCCGCTCAAGGAAGAATCAAGGGAAATGCTGAATTACGTATCTTCCAAGGATACTTGAGAGACAAGGAGAAGTATAAAGTCAAATTTTAAAAATAAATTGAGAGAAAATTATTTACATTGAATTATACAGATAAGGAATTTTAAAATAAAGATTATTACCTCATTAGTTCAAGTCGATCACAGAGTTTCTCCACTTCCTCCATCATTTTCACATTTTCAGTTTGATCATCAGTGAAGTAGTTCCAATTCTTTGAAAATAAAAAAAAGTTTCACTTTTTCAATAAGTCAGCACTGATAATAACAACAGATGTCAGTTATGTTGATGTTAAATTCTCAACCACTTGTAGTGGTGACAGCAGTACATACAGAACATGGATAGCTGCATGAAGAAACTAGATACACCTTCTGGAACAACACAGCCATAAGAACAAATCAATGGCTCAAATTGCAATCCATCATGAGCTGAAAGCCAAGGCAGTGGGTAGCGGATGCTACGACTGATTTTAAGCATTACATCATTAAAAGGGGCAGATGAGAGCAGGGAAAGATATCAGCTGGTTGCCACTTCTGATCCCTATCCTTTCATTGAAAAGATAAAGATGTGGATAGGGTGAGATTCAACAATTCTGCCCCTTAATAACCAGCTAATATTTCTGAGCTTCTGATAAAAAAATGACCTCTGGGTAGGTAAGGTCTGCTGACATCCTAGGTAGGAACTTGACCCAAGTATGAAGAAACAATATAAAAAATTTTCTTGAACTTATTTAAAGTCCCAAAGACACTCTTGAAAATTATAAACAGGACTTTGTTTTTAAAAGCCTTACTCTAGTTGTGAACAGTCTGAAGGCTACGAATGTTATTTTTATGGATGGCTTTTTTTTAAATTTATAGGTGGATAAAAATATCTGTTGTGTTTTATAGTAAAGGTGAAAAGGGTAGACATAGGCTGAGCCAGTGATGATTTTATGGTCCAGATTTCCAAAATTCTAGGTGTTAACTCAGTAACTAAGATCCGAAAAGTACAACACTGGGCATTTGATGAACAAATATGGTGATCTACTGAAAAGCAACCTCATATCCAGTATCCATTATAGAGCTCCATATGGAGTCCAACATGCAGTTCCGGTCTGCTCACCTAATTACGGAAGGTGCTGATTGCTTTTGAAATGATACGGAAAAAGACACAACAAAGACAATTCTAGATTTTAAATTAAATTCATTAAAAGGTTTGAAAGCAGAGGTTGACTTCTATAGAATAGAAGAAAAAACTTGAAAAACATTAAATAGATTCATGGAAGGGAAATCGACAAAGCTGATAGGTTCAAATCTTTCATTATGGTGAGGGGCTTAAACACAAATAAGGAAGAAAGTCACAATTTACATAAAGGGTAAGAGCTGTGCACAAAAGTTAGCAATGAGGTATTGAAACTGGCTGTATAAATAACCTCAAGAAAAGTAAATGCATTTCTGGAGAGGAGGGTGAGAAATGGTGATGTGGTGAGAAAGGTACTGGGAGGGGTTGAATATGTTTGGACAAAACCACTGTTGCTGCCGATAATTTCCCTGTAAAAAGACAAGACAACTGGAAAGTTGTCCTAGGCAATCCACAAATATTTATAAAACATACTGAACAAGGAAGAGACCAGAAATTATAATTGAAGGTTAAGTTATAAAGAGATAGATTTTGAGACGGTTTTTAAGAGAGGCTGCAGAGGGAGAGGAAAAGGAAAAAGAAAAAAGCCATAATCTAATCAGGTCAAGGGAAGGTGGGAATGGAGAAGTTAGAGCATTCAGAAAGTAATATAGAGCTGGAGAAGATTCTGGAGAAACGTGATTGTTAATATTCTGCCTGAAACCACAAAGTGAGGCAAGGGCATGGGAGGTCATACAAATAGCGATGAAGATTTTGAATTGATTATGTACAGAACACTGAAGACAGTGAGATGGTGAGTTTAGGCAGGACAAGATGCAGCATGAGGGAATAGGAAAAATAGTGTTGCAGTAGTCAAGTCTTAATCTGACAAAGGCACATATTGAGGATTTCAATGGCAAGAGACTGAGGTAGGTGTGGAGACGAACAATGCTACAGATGTGGATATACATACTCTTAGTGACAATCAATGATGTGAAATTTAAAGCTCAACTCATGACTTTATAACTCACCAAAATGTTAAACGCAATGGTTTAGCTCAAGAGTGCAGTGGAACTCAGAGACCAGGACATTACACATTTTGGTCTCGATGCTCAATCTTGTCAAGTTGCACGGCTTCCTGTCAGCACTGGCATGCATTTGTGATACTGAAAGTATGGTGTAAACCATGCCAAAGAGACTTGGTGCAAGGACACCATCCCGCTTTACTCTGTTACTAATCTTGGTGCTCCATTGTAACTAATGAAATGCTGCATATTCTTATGGAAATAAGAAATGATGTCCAGATAAGCAGCCTACTTTCCACAGCAGCTTAGAGTGTCTGTCTCTGCCGACAAAGTCTACGAAGACAATGCAGAATGATCTGCGCTGTTTGTGGCACTTCAGTAACTGCCAAAGTGAGAAAAGTCAATTGTCAATTCTGAAGCCACAGAGAATTTTAAAATAGATGCGTGCTGCCAGAGTCTGCAATCTGGTCAGAGCAACATAAACAAAGACCTTCTCCACAACATTTAACAAAGTGATATCTCAATATTCTTGCAGTTACTGTGATCTCCTTTGTTTTTGTACAAAATGATTGTTAAATCCCACGTCTTGAAGCACAATGTTTCCTTCCAACAGATACAAAAAGTCATAGAGATTCTGCCCGCAGTGCTGGTTTTCCAGATAAATGGCATCATTTCCTAGGGTTTTCCTGGCAAGATGGTCAAAGGCCTTTTTGAGCTCTATCTTGTTGGGCTCACTGTCCAGATCCCACATGATGGGAACAGCTGAAATGGCACAGAGACTTCTTCAGTGCCAACTTCAGTGATAATATTGAAACACAAAAAGTTTTTCAATGTTTTTGGCTCAGGCTGTTTCAGTATCTTGATAAGTTGGAGGGGGGGTTGATAGGAGGGAGATGAGCATGAGCTAGAAAGCAACATGCTCAATAACTCAGGCTAAGGTTAGAAATATTAAAAAAAACAGGTGTCAAAAATGGGTCATTTTGAAGACCGTGGTGATACCACATTGGTTTTGAAGGACAATAGAATATTGCTAGAGAAAAGGAAACCAATAATAATATCAGATAACTCGAAGTCAGGAATCAAGTGGCAAATGAATCAAGAGAAAAGCAAATCAAGATTAGCAAAAAAGCAATCCAAATTAATTTGGAGAGGGTGGTGAAGAATTGATAAGCTGGGGAGAAAAGCCTCCTGAACTAAAATGTGTAAAACACGGAAAAGACTTTTACATAGATGTCCAGGGACAAAGTTAATCATACAGATATTCGTGAGGTGGCTATCCAGACAAAATATTTATCCAATCAAAATTCTTCAAGCTACTCTGGACTATTAAACACCTGGTAGTACAGTTTCACAATGCATTAATGAGGTTTGAAATATCTTCTTTTGCAATTTGCCAGTTGTAAGTGTAGATGATATATTAAGTTTAATGATAGCATGCAGGCATATCACATCACAAGCAACACAGTTGCTGATTCAGCCATTATGTAACCGATATCAACATAGGAACATCTGGTCAGAAGTAGAAAGTAAAAGAATGGAGGCCTGGGGAATGATAAAAATTTACAAGAGATGTGGAAATGACCCAGAAAGCAGAAACTCAGCTGTCTTAATTTCTTTAAAGTCTGTTAGAATAATTCTAAACTGCAGAATTATACACCCAGGGATTAGACATAACATATCTGGAGAAAATTGAAGAAATGGATTAATTGTTAAATCAGTAAACTATCCATTAAGAAATAGAAAGAGGATTAATTGGTTAGTGGGGACAGAAAACTAAAAAATTTGGAAACCATTTGTTCATGTGCTACTCTGATGGCAGACAGCAGAGACAGTAAAAAAGCCCTGTCAGGTTAAATATATTTCATTTGGCTCTTCCACATCAAAGAAAAGCAATTGCTTTCCTCTCTAAGAAAAGAAGTTGAATACATGAAAGTGAATGATAGCTCAGTGTAAACAGCATGCTTCATTGCTGCTTGCACTTCAAAGGATATTTAACAATATCATATTAATCTCAAATGTGATAATATGTTGGTTGAGAGACATTGTATTATAAAAAAGCTATTTCAGATTATTTTAATTTCAGCATGGTCTTCATGCTGTTTAAATATAAGGCAACATTTATTGGATTGCCTGCTCCCTATACAGAGACTTAGTTTCCACAAATGTACATCAGAAAATCACACATTGAGCCCCTCATGATTTTCAAACAATTAAATTTTCTGAACATCACCTTCATGTTCACAATGAAGTCCTCACAAATGACCAGGAACATAAACTAAAATAACAGTGCACCACACCTTACAGACTGTTCGCAGTTTTTGTCTTTCTTTCTTAATCGCTTTCTTCTGTATTTCCTTTTCCTTTTTTGTTTGCAAGGCCTGCTGTCTGGCTTCTTCTTCTTCCTTCTGTTTGGCCAAACGGGCAACTTCTAATTCAGCCTGCTTTTGCTTTTTTATAAAAAGAGAAGAGGTATTTTAAATGTCTTTCTAAAACAGCATAAAATGCTGAGATAAAGTGGTTCGTGCAAGTAAAATTTACCAGTGCATTACAGATTCCTAAATCTGATATTGGTTCAACTCAAAAGTCCAAATCAAATAACAAAACACAGAAATAATATTAGTACTTCAAAACTAATATTAAAGTTTTGAAATACTTTAATATTAGTGTCAATGTTTTTATCCTAAATATTTACAAAATTATAAAATCACAAAGGTATTGGATAGAATGTTGGCCTGTATTTCTTATTTAATTTGGTACAGTGACTAGAACCAGTTTCTGACACTATTCTGTTCCTTTACATAGCCCATACAGTCATTTGAAGCAATATTAGTGTGGCTTTTCTACAGCCTTTATCCATGCTTTTATGATGAATTTACAATATGGATTTAGTACAAATCGATGAAAACAGACCCGCATTTATAGAGTGCTTTTGTGACTTCAAGATATCCTAAGCATGTTACAACAATTCACTATTGCATTGTCGGGAAGCACACTAGGCCATGTCTGTCTCATAGAATCCCACAAATAGCAACAGGATAATGGACAAATCTTAAAATCTGTTTTAAGAGATGTTAGTCGAAAGAAACATATTGTTCTGGACATCTTGGTGAACGCCACTACTTCAGATGGTGCTTTAGGATGTTTTACACTCACTTAAGGTAAATATCTTGGTTTACCAGTTGATCTGAAACAAGTCACTTCCAAAAATGCAACACTACCCTAGTACTGCACTGAAATGTCAGTCCAGATAATGTGCTCAATGTTCTTGGGACGTCACTGGGAGTTGTAGCAAAATTGTTGGCAGTGGAAGACTTTTCCTGTTTGGTTTGGCAGTCTCAATAATAACGTGGAAACTCCTAAGAATATGTTTTATCAAAAATGGAACTGATTTGGTTTTACTGTCCCGAGTCCTAGAAGTCTTTAAATACTCCAGTATAGCTACTGACAATGAATTCATGGTCAGATTGAAAGCATGGTATAATAGAAAGGTGTTATCTTAATTTGGATTACAATTTATTTCCCATCCGTAGTTGCCTTAGAGAAGGTGGTGGTGAGTCAAGTTCTTGAACTGCAGCATGACACACTTGGTGTTTTAAGGAGAGAGTTTTAGACTTCTAATCCAGTGATGTTGAAGAACTGACAATTTAGTTTTAAGTCAGGATGCTGAGAGATTTGAAGGGGAAATCTGTAGATGGCTATGTCCTCATGTATTTGCCATCCTTGTTCTTGGGAAGTTGCAGGTTTGCAAGATGCTGCAGAAGAAGCCTTGGCAAGTTGCTATGTTTGTTAAAATGGATCCTTCACCTAATACATTTCTTAGCCAGTTTTGTAACTGAAATATAAAGATTCCAAACCAAACCTAGGGGCTATTTTTTAATTGCAGAGAGTTATATTTTTCAAGACTTCTTAAATCCAATTTGAAGTCTTTTCAACAAAAAGATTTGACTAATGATAATGGAAGATTTTACACAATTACTATCTCATATCGTCTATATTAGGATAATTAAAGGATTGAGGGGGGGTAAGAATTTCTGTGTTCAGCAGAATTTTCTTGATCAGTACACACTGGTCCACCAAAGAAAGAGACACTGCTAGAATTGGTTCTGAGGATTGAGGTTGGTCACTGTCAGCAAGGGAATATTTAGGAACAGTAGATAAGAAAATAAGAACATAAGAAATTGGAACAGGAGTAGGCCATCTAGCCCCTCGAGCCTGCCCCACCACTCAATAAGATCATGGCTGATCTGAAAGTGGTTCAGTTCCACTTACCCGCTTGCTCCCCATAACCCTTAATTTCCTTATTGATCAGAAATCTATCTATCTGTGACTTAAACATATTCAACAAGGTAGCCTCCACTGCTTCTCTGTTCTAAACTAACTCCCCCTTATTTTGAAGTTATGTTCTCTAGTTTTTGTTCTTTTTAAATGAAAAGAATTTCTCCACTTCTATTCTATCTAGACCCTTCATTATTTTATATGTCTCTAAGATCACCTCTCAACTTTTTAAACTCCAAAAAGTACAGGCCCAATCCATTCAGTCTCTTCTCATAAGCTAACCCCCTCATCTCTGGTATTAACCTGATGAACCTTCTCAATACTCCCTCCAAGGCCAATATATCCTTTCGCAAATAAGGGGACCAAAATTGCACTTAGTACTCTGGTTGCGGTCTCACCAGTACCTTGTACAACTGCAGCAAGACCTCCCCGCTTTTATATTCCATTCCCCTTGCGATAAAAGCAACATTCCATTTGCCTTCTTGATCACCTGCTGCACCTGGAGACTGAGTTTTTGCAATTCATGCACAAAGACCTGCAGCTCCCCCTGCATAGTAGTATGTTGTAATTTTTCATCATTTAAATAATAGTCCATTTTATTATTCCTTCCAAAGTGGATAACCTCATACTTGCCAACATTATATTCCATCTGCCAGATCCTTGCCCACTCACTCAACCTATCCAAATCTCTCTGCAGACTTTCTGCATCCTCCACGCAACTTGCTTTCCCACTCATCATTGCGTCATTATACATTAGCTATGGAAAAGGACAAGCAGCAAGAAAAGTAAAATACTTAATTGAAGGAGGGTCCCTTGCAGTGAAATAAGAATGGATAAATTGGAAGCAGAGATTGACAGGCCATTTGGAACAGAATACCTTTAAAGAGGAGAATGCTAGGTACATTCAAGATGTGTTACCACAAGGGTAAAGATAGGGCAACAAAAATCAGAGATAAAATGCCTTCCTGCAGCAGACAACTCTGGTATGGTGTGATTTTCTCAGCATATTTGTTTTTAAATTATTGCAGCAAAAATCGAGTTGCAACACATTCAAGATTAGACACTACTAGCTTTTCATCCTTACTTTCTCTTTTTCCTCTTGTTCTTTCCTTTTTGCTTCAGCTTTTGCCTTCTTTTCTGCTTCTTTCCTTGCCTTTTCTTCTTCTTTAAATTTTTTTATTCTAGGGTCACAGCTGTAAGCAGTATCTATCAAGCAAATCACCACATAAAATGTTGTATTTCACCACTCTATGACACTTAATGCTGCACAATGTCACTGGTTTATACTGACAATACACTTCCACGTGTGGTAGACTTACAGATCAACAGGCACTACAATTAAACTCAAATGTCAAGAAATAGATACTATAAATTATTTTGAAAGGGAATTAGTTATTTGAACAATAATATTATTGAAAGGGTTATGCACAGCATTAGATTCAGGTATGAAGACACAAACTCAACAGGTGCGATCTTACTGCCCATGCATGCCATTCTCCAGCTGCAGTGAGGTTGGAGAATTTGGCAATCAATCAAATCTCCAATCACTGTGCTGGGATAGAAAAATCACACTGTCGTGACCAGTGGTAAGATTCCAGCTAGTGAGTTCAGTGACCCTTCCCTGTGCTGTACCAATCTATGATTCTAAAATGGGTGAAAGTGTTACATGACTGTTCATTTCCTTTTAATCATCTGAAATAAACATTTGTTACATAAAGCATCAAGTGCACAGGCAGTATTAAATGGATGTCAAACAGGAATAATGATTATACTGAAATTGATGCGTAATGTTAGAAGGTACTTCTGTATAGCACATTATCAAGTCTTGAAATATTTCACATTTATGAATGTTTTAGCAACCATAAAAAGGAGACAGCTAAGACCCCTGATCAGCAAAGTGACACTAGTTCAAATCAGGAATCAAGCATGACACTAGAACTCTCTTATGCTTCATCAAATAATGATGTAGAGATGCCGGCGTTGTACTGGGGTAAACTCAGTAAAGTTTTACAACACCAATTTTAAATCCAACCAATTTATTTGATAGTAAATCCGCGAGCTTTCGACACTATGTGCCTTCATCAGGCAAATGCAGTGTTCATCAAATAATCATCAAATAATGCCATGGTTTATTTTACATCCACTTGAATGAGCCATTTATTGTCATCCATAAAAGGAAGGAACGTCCAATAAAACAGCAGGCTATACTTCTGAAGTATCAGCTCCTAGGTATCCAAAGATGTGCAGGTTAAGTTGATTGGCCATACTAACATACTAAATTGACCTTTAGTGTCAGCGGGATTAATAGGGTCAATACATGGTTATGGGAATAGGACCGGGGTGGGATTGTGGTCAGTGCAGGCTCGATGGGCTGAATGGCCTTTTTATGCACTGTAGGAATTCTGTGATAATTCTGTGTTAAGACGTAGGGTTTGAATCTACAGATTTCAGATTTTGGCAACATTACTTCAAGTGAAGCAAACACCCAGTACATTTGCTGTTTGTTCCTAATGCCTGCCATTCCCTAATTTGTTAGAGCAAGAAGAATTCTCTTTGGAAACAGCTTATCTGAATATACTGCATATCTTTCTAGTATATTTGTTATAAGGAACAAACAAATAAATAACTGACCTTTCAGAGACTACAAAACTATCTTTTCACTTTATTCATGTTCAGTCATGGATTTCAGCCCTGAAGAACAGGTCCCCAAGACTGTTGCAATTCAAATAATATCCCAGTTATTTAACTATTGCCACTTGCAAACCTAAAATAAGATATCTACAATACATAAGCATTTTATCCATAGATTAGTTCTTAATTCATTCTAGTCCTTTCTCAATTTAGTGCAACCCATGCTTATTTCATTACTTATCCACCTTAATTTTTTTTTAATTTCTATTTATATATGGACCATGGGCATTACTGCCAAGACCAGCATTTAGTACTCACTCCTGATTACTCCCCAGAGAGGTGATAAGTGCTCTTCTTGCTGCAGTGTGTTGTGTAGGTGTAACTATTATGCTGTTAAATAGGGAGGTCCAAGGTTTTGACCCAGCAACAACGAAGGCATGATGATACATTTCTAAATTATATTGTTTGAGATATAGAGGTAGCAGTGTTCCCACCTGCTGCTGCTCTTATCCTTTTGATAAGTTTAGGAGATTAGGGTAAATCTTTAGTGAATTGCTACAGTGCATTTTGGCATACACTGCTGCCACTGAGCATTGGTGGTGAAGTGTGTGAATATATAACATTGTTAATGGGATGCCAATCAAGTTGGCTTTTTTAAGACCATAAGAAATAGAAACAGGAGTAGGCATTCGGCCAGCTCCACCATTCAATAGGACCATGGCTGATCCGATACTCATGTCCACTTGCCTGCTCCTTTCCTGTAACACTTTATTCCATAACTGATGAAAAATCTGTCTATCTCAACCTTAAATATACACATGGGCCCAGCCCTCTCAGTTCTTAATGCAAGGATTGAAAAAATTTACCCTCAAAGAAGAAATTCCTTCTCATCTCAGTTTTAAATTGGTACTCCTTTATTCTGAGACTACGCCCTCTGGCCCTAGACTCTCCCATGTGGAGAAACATCCTCACAGCATTTACCCTTTCGAGTCCTTTAAGAATCCAATACGTTTCAATATAATTCACCTCCTTCAACCTTCTCAATTCTAAGAATAAGAGTCCCATTCTGTTTAACTTTTCCTCATAAGACAATTCCTCCAAACTGGGGATCATTTGAATGAACCTTTTCTGAACTGTCTCCAATGAAATTATATCCTTCCTTAAATAAGAGGACCAAAACTGCCCACAGTACTCCAAACATAGTGTCCCCAGTACCTTGTAGTTACAACAAGACTTCCCTACTTCTATACTCCAACTTTGCGATGCAGCTTTCCACAGTTTTCTCCATTTAAATACTGTTCTTTTGTTCGCCCTTCCAAATGAATAACTTCACATTTTCCCACATTACACTCCATTTGCTAACGTTGTCTGCTTACTTAACCTATCAATATCTCTGTAGACTGTTTGTATTTCTCTTGCAACTTGCCTTTCTACCTATTTTTGCATCATCTGCAAATCTGACTACAATACATTTGCTTTCTTCCTCCAAGTCATTAATATATATTGTAAACAGTTGCAATTGCAGCACCAATTTCTATGGAACCCTATTAGTTGCAGATCGCCAACCTGAAAAAGAACTCTTTATCCCCACTTGTTGTTTCCTGCTCATCAGCAATTCTTTATCCATGTCAATACGCTACCGCCAATACTAAAGGCTCCTATCTGATGGCCTCACCTTTTGAGAGCTACCTTTTCAAACACAACACATCTACTGGTTCCTGTCTATCCATTCCGGTTGAACTTCCTCGAAAAACTCATGAAGTCATGCTGAATCTGTTTGATTAGATTACAATTTTCCAAATGTGCTGCTACTACTTCCTTAATAATTGATTCCAGCATTTTCCCAACAAAAAAAATTAAGCTAATTGGCCTATAGATACTATTTTAGTTGGTACCCAGGTTGATATGGTTGTTGCGAAGGCTTACAGTGTCTTAGTAGAGGGATTGAATTTCGGAGCCACGAGATCATGTTGCAACTGTACAAAACTCTGGTGTGGCTGTACTTGGAGTACTGCGTACAGTTCTGGTCGCCACATTATAAGAAAGATGTGGAAGCATTGGAAAGGGTGCAGAGGAGATTTACCAGGATGTTGCCTGGTGTGGTGGGAAGATCTAATCAGGAAAGGCTGAGGGACTTGAAGTTGTTTTCGTTAGAGAGAAGGTTAAGAGATGATCTAATTGAGACATACAAGATGATCAGAGGATTAGATAGGGTAGACAGTGAGAGCTCTTTTCCTATGATGGTGACAGCTAACATGAGGGAACATAGCTTTAAATTGAGGGGTGATAGCTATAGGACAGATATCAGAGGTAGGTTCTTTACTCAGAGGGTAGTAAGGGCATGGAATGCCCTGCCTGCAGCAGTTGGGAACTTGTCAACTTTAAGGGCGTTCAAATGGTCATTGGATAGGCATATGGATAACACTGAAATAGTTTAGGTTAGACGTTCATTAGATTCGTTCCACTGGTCGGTGCAACATCGAGGGCCAAAGGGCCTGTACTGCGCTGTAATGTTCTATGCTTTTGCCTCCCTCCCTTTTTGAATAGGGTTGTCACATTGGCTGTTTTCAATCCTCTGGTACTTTCCCAGAATCTAAGGATTTTTGGAAAATTGCAATCAATGCATCTGCTATCTCTGTAACTGTTACTTTTAGGACTCTAGGATGCAAGCCATCAGGACCAGGGGATTTACCTGCCTTTAACCACATTAGTTTATCTAATGCTATTTCTTTAGTGATGGTGATGGTACTTAATTCCTCTCCTGTATTGTTTAGTATGAGTGGGATGTTTGAATTATCTGTCGCTGTTTAACTCCACTGCCTTCTCCTTGCTTGCAATAATGATTGCTCCAGATTTTCATTTTCTAAGGAGCCTATATTCACTTTGCCTCTCTCTCCCTTTTTATATATTTAAAGAAGCTTTTATTGACAATTTTTATATTCCTTGCCAGTTTGCCCTCATTGTTTATTTTCTCTATTTTTTTTAGTCCTCCTTTGCTGGATTTGGAATTTATTCCAATCTTTGGGGCTATTGCTGACTTTAGCATGAATATTGTTAAGATTGTTGTTAGAGCTGCACAATTCCAGGTATGTGAAAATTTTTCATCATATCCCTGACTTGTGTCTTATGGATAGTGGAAAGGTTTTGGAGAATCAGGAACTGAATCATTCACCACAAAATACCTAGCCTCCGGCCGGCTGATATAGCAATGCTTAATGATGCAGCTGGTTTCAAGTTTCTGGTCAATAGTGACCTTCAGGATATTGACTGATTTTTGACAATGAAAATGCCTCTTTTGTTGGAGATGATCATTGTTCTAACAGTTTAGAACAAAGAACAAAACAGCACAGGAAACAGGCCCTTCAGCCCAACGAGCCCACGCCACCACCTCAATGTTCCCACTTCTACTCGTGATCCCTATCTATGACGAAATCTGCGTTGGAACCAAATTTGAAACAATTTAAGGAGAATTTGTTCTGCCAGTTAGCCTAAGAGCACATCTTTGGGATGTGGGAGGAAACCGGAGCACCTGGAGAAAACCCACGCAAGCACAGGGAGAATGCGAAAACTCCCACAGACACAGGCCCAAATCCTGTGCTGTGGAAATGTATTAAGTGATGGGCAAGGCAAAATGACTTGATTAGTATATGTTTGTTGGTAGTAAGGTGCTGAAAAAGAAATGGGTGAATATTTAACAGTGTTTAGTTCCATTGATAGTCGCTCAGGTAATTAAGCAGTCAGTGTGTGCACATGCAGCAAGACCTGGGCAACAATTGTTTGTGCTGATAAATGATCAGTAACATTGTGTCACTATGCTGCCTGGTATGGAAGGTCTGAGTTACGAGGAGAGGTTAGGCAAATTGGGGCTGTTTTCCTTAGAAAGACGTAGACTTAGAGGAGATCTAATAGAGGTGTACAAGATTGAGGGGTATAGATAAAGTGAACAGGGCACAGCACAGCGATAGTCACCAAGCTGTCGTGTTGCCCATCAAAAGGTCCAGGACAAGCGTACACTAACTACATGAAGCATAGGATACTCTTGAAAAAATCCAAGAGCAGCCCTCTCACAACCCATCGTATGTACGCCCCTTGTTAGACAACAAGGCGGACCAAAGCACCTGTAGGATAAAACAAATACATCAATATCATCAACTATTTACACACTTCCCAGGGACTCCCAAGGCTCGTGATCCCTATTTTAAATCAGTTTTCTATAAGCCTCCATTCTCATTCTGTTCATGTGCCCATCTAAGTATCTCTTAAATAACTCCAGAGTGCCTGCCTCCACCACTTTACTTGGCACCACCCTCTGTGTGAAAGAACTCCCTCTAGCATCCAAATTATACCTTACCCCCCCTCACCTTAAGCCCATGACCCCTCGTGCTATTTGAGTCCATCCTTGGAAAAAGCTTAACCCTGTTCACTTTATCTATACCCCTCAATCTTGTACACCTCTATTAGATCTCCTCTAAGTCTACGTCTTTCTAAGGAAAACAGCCCCAATTTGCCTAACCTCTCCTCGTAACTCAGACCTTCCATACCAGGCAGCATAGTGACACAATGTTACTGATCATTTATCAGCACAAACAATTGTTGCCCAGGTCTTGCTGCATGTGCACACACTGACTGCTTAATTACCTGAGCGACTATCAATGGAACTAAACACTGTTAAATATTCACCCATTTCTTTTTCAGCACCTTACTACCAACAAACATATACTAATCAAGTCATTTTGCCTTGCCCATCACTTAATACATTTCCATGGTGGTGCAACTGAGATCAAAATAGCAAAAAGCAGATAGCAGAGGGGAAATCTAAGTTTGCAGAATTTTGCCTTATCAAATTGTACATTCTACCCTGATTAACTCAAGTCACTTCTTACTTTAAATCAATCAGTAATTCAAATGAAACAATTAAACAAATAGTACAGGAAACATTTTACACTTGAAAATAAATTAACAGGTAATTCAAAGCAACTTCCAATTAACGGGAACGAGTAAAGACATTTTCAGAATTTCATCTCAATTTACCAACTAATGTTCTTATCCTATTCATTTCTTCTTTCTTTCTTTGTGCTCGAGCTGCTCTGTTCTGCTTCTCAATCCACTTTCTCTCATCTCGGCTGCAAAGAGAAATATCGTAAAGCATTGATCTATTATTGTTGTTCTTTAATTCAGGGTTCCAAATTATATTGAGTTTGTGCTGAAACAATTCAATCTGTAAATGCATCTGCACATTTAACTCACAAAACTGCAACTATAGAGTCATCAGGTTTGCAAAGTTAGACCAAAAAATAAGTGGAACAAAAGTAGAATTAACTAAATTACAAACAGCTAGAAACACATGGGAAGTCAAACCACTTCAAGCTTTGAAAATTCAAATTAGGAACAGGTGGGAAAAGCAAGCTATGCTTAATGGTTAACTTTTGCAAAAGCAAAAAGAAAAATCACCTTCCACATTAAAAACAAATCATATCCTTTAATAATTGCTTTCAATTAGTTGCAGATGCTAGTTAAAATATTACATGTTGATAGCCTAATCTCATCCCTTTCTTCAAGTATAAATCAGGCTTGGGATGACATTGTGGTGTTCTAACATACAACGACATATATTAGAATGACTCTTGTTTATGTTTGCAATTCTTACTTAGCAAAAAAAAAAAATCAATGTTGATAAGAATGTGTCACCTACAATTGCATCATGGTAAAAGTTGAAGCTGAAATATGAAAGTATAAAAACTGGGTAAACTCACTCAGTGGACGTATCTGATACATGTCATGTACAGATGAGAAGATTCATGTTACAAAGCCTAGACCATGCAAAATTAGTTGAACAAAGCTGAAACTATGGCAGAGGCTCCAAACTTGGTCTCAGCCTCCCCAGAGACTGACAAACAGAGAAGAAACCAGACAGCAAGGATTAATGCTTCCAAGCTGGCCTCAGAAAATTCTACTAGAAATGGGAATATGTGGCTGCTGATAGGCTCATTTGAATGAGATCCAATAGTTAACTATCCTGCTAAGGTCACACACACAGATTGGCTATTGAGGAAGAATATGCAGTGACACAAAACAATAAAAAAAAAGTCCCAGCATGAGCCATTGCTTTGCTTTATGTTTGCTGGGGCTGGGGGCGAGGTGAGGATGTCCAAAAGGTATGGAAGTTTATCCAGCCAAGTTGATCCCAAATCTTGCCTTTTTCAACGTGGGCAAGCCAAGGCACACTATTCTAGCTCGTCCTTTTTAAAACTGTCACTGTTTCATTTATAAGAATTGACAGAAGTAAAGCTTCAATTATCTAACCTGAATTTTTGGTGATCAAATAGGTTTGCTGAGATAAGGATTCACAAGCAATGTTTCTATAATGATTAGGCTAAAGGATTTCAAAAAGCATTGAACAAAGCCGTGAAGAGGTACAGATCGCATACCATTCTGCTTTTTCTTTTTCTTCTTCGTCCAAGTAAGAAAACTCCCGCCAAGAGTCGAAGTTATACCTGAACATAAAATATCTTGAGCATTAACAATTAAGAAGAAACTCAAATCAAGAAAATACATGACAAGGTATTGCAAAACGACAAGAGCATTTTGTACAAAGAGAAACTCAACCCAGTATCATAGCAATTACCAAGCTATGCGGTCTGGAGAGTTCATTCAGGCAGCACTGACAACACTCTGAATATCTGAAATTAAATCAGAGAATGGTGGAAATAATCAGCAGGGAAGGCAGCATCTGTAATGTTTCAGGTCCTGATGTTTCATTAGGTTCTGACAGAAAATTAACCATTTGAAACATTAACTGTGTCTCTCCTTACAGATGCTGCCAAGTCTGTTGGATATTTCCAAAATCTTGTTTCATTTTAGATTTCCAGCATCTGTAGCATTTTGTTTTTGTACTCTGAAATTCAGCTAACATATCTGCAATCTGGAGAACAAAATTGCATCTACACAGCAGCTTTGCATATTTTTCGCATGACCGAAAGCACTTCACAGCTAATGGATTACTTTGCGAAGTGTAGTCACTTGTTTATTGAAAAATGCAGAAGCCAATTTGCATACAGCAAGGTTCCAGAAAGGGCATTGGTCAGAACCATTTATTTTATGCTAATCAAACAGGTAGGGGCCTCAGTCAAATGTCAAGTACCTTCAACAATACAACACTCCCTCAGTATTATAAAGAGTTAATCAGATTATATGTAATATAAATCACAACCTACTGGTAGGGAGGTAAAATTGCAGCCAACAACATCAATTACACTTGATGCACCATTTGGAGAAAATATAACTTTTTTTATAGGGAAAAGAAAGAAATTCGTAAGATCTTTATCTCTACAGAAACATAATGCTTCAGGACATGCAGAAACATTCAACTATACTTACACTGAGAAGAATAGCTACAATGAAGAAAATGTGCATAGCGGAAGGAAAACATTACAGTGTGTTTGGGAATCAATTTCCCTTTAAATTATCAGAATCTATTTTGGGGGAACTGCACTTGCAGTATTCAAAATTTAAACACATCTTTATCATTCATTATAGGCTGCTAAAAATCTGATAGTTTCAGTAAACTTAAACTGAGAACAACAGTAGCAATTTAGTGTTGCACCTAAAAGCTAAACTTATGCATTGACTCTCTTCATAATATTATTCCATCAGTTTGTAGAACTGTAAAACTGTGTGCGTTTTCAAGCTTTTCACATTCCATTGAAATGTACCAACTCCAAGTTATAAAAGGATCAGGAATCAAACTTACTCTTTGCAGTTGTTTTTGATTTAATCTGCTTCTAAATTGTGTTGCAACTTTAAAATGCCATCCAGTGATTATTGTTTAACAGCATGATGTCATGCTACAAATTAATGACGTGATTGTGTGATCAGCTTATGATGACCAGCGAGCACATTGCTCAAGTGACTGCCACAGTTTACAAAACATCACTCAGAAGCATCAAGAATTTAGTCCATGTTCTAAAAAGAACATGAAGACTTTGTTGAGATCACAGAAAGAGAATGATTCTGGAGTGATTGATTACAATTGTGTGGAGTTTTTCCCCTTTGACCATATGGAAATGCTAAAAATCATTCAAGGGTTCAGACAAATGAAGAGAAACTGTTTCCAATGGCTGAAAAGGAAATAACCAGGAGTCCCAGATTTTAGGTGATAAGATTGACAAATTAATCAGAGGTAACATAAGGAAAACTTTTTTTTAAAAATGCTATGAGTGGTCAGGATTTGGAATATATTGCCTAATGGCATGGTGTAAAGTTTCAATAGCAGCTTTCGAAAATAAATTTGCTAAATACTGGGAGGAACAAATTACAGGGATATGGGGGAAGAACCAGTTGTACTAATTACATTGCTTTTCAAAAGAGCTGGCGCAGATACAAAAGGAAAAATTGGCATCCTACTGTACTGTGATCTTATGAAACATGCAACATAGTGAAAGATATCAAGAACCTGCACGTTTACAATGCCTTTGATGATCTCAGAACACCACAGATTTCCTCAGAACTTTACTGTTCTAATTTAGGAACACAAAGCAGACAATAACGTGCCCCACAAACAGCACAAAGTTAAATGGATAGGTAACATGTTTTTAATGATATTATTCGGAAGTGTTAGGCTGAATTATGTGCTCAAGTTTCTGGAGTGGGGCTTTAATCCATAATCTTCTGATTTAGAAGTGAGCGTGCTATCACTGAGCTAACCTGATACCAAAATTAAGACACTAATGTTTAACAAATTGGCACTGAAATAAGATGTGACCTGACAATTTATTAGCTGATCTTTTTTGTAGTCCAGTACTTTTAATGCCAGGTGTATGTTTTATTAATTAATAGCAAAAAAGTATGGGGTATCATTTAGTAACTTCCAATACTTAAAATAAAGAACATAATTACAGCACAGGAACAGGCCCTTCAGCCCCCCAAGCCTGCACTGACTACACTGCCAACTGAACTAAAACCCCCTACCCTTACATGGACCATATCCCTCTATTCCCATCCTATTCGTGTATTTGGCCAGATGCCTCTTAAAACTCATTATCGTCTGTTTCCACCACCTCCCTTGGCAGTGAGTGAAGTAAACTGAAGTAACATTACTTAGATTATTTTGGGAAAACCCAACCTAAGTAATGTGTGGGAAAGGAGAGTAATTCCTGTCTTTTTTGTTAGTGTACTTACCAGAGTGAATCTCCAACACTCAGCACTGCAGAGTGCCTCAGCAGGATTCACTTTGGAAAGTAGAGACTGAGCCTATTGCCACCTAAAAGCACCCCCCCGCCCCCCCAATTGTTGGCTTCTCTGATTGGCTAGCCCCACAACACTCCCTGATTGCTGGTCTTCCGATCACACCTCCTTCATCCGATTAATCTCCTGAATCTCCCCAAGCCAGTCCCACCCGCCCAGTGGGCAATGCCAGTTTGCACCCCTCTTACCCCCAACTCCCCTGGGAGTTTCAATGGTCTCTGTTCTGTGCGGTCAGGTGCTTGTTCCCTGTTAGTGGGGAGCAGCTGGAGGGATCATTCCCAGTGGAGGAAGGAAAACACTCTCAGGCCTGGAGAATATTTAAGATCCTCGTCAGACCCCAGTTGGAGTGCTGTGCACAGTTCTGGTCGCCGCACTACAAGAAGGATGTGGAAGCTATTGAGAGGGTGCAGAGGAGATATACAAGGACGTTGCCTGGTTTGGGAGGCATGCCTTATGAGGATAGGTTGAGGGAACTAGGTCTCTTCTCCCTGGAGAGACAAAGATTGAGAGGTGACTTGATAGAGGTTTATAAAATGTTGAGAGGTATAGATAGGGTGGATTCTCGGAAGCTATTTCCCAGGGCTGAAATGGTCACTACGAGAGGACACAGATTTAAGGAGCAGGTACAGAGGAGATGTTAGAAGTAAGTTTTTCACTCAGAGGGAGGTGAGTGAGTGGAATCGGCTGCTGTCAGTGGTGGTAGAGGCGAACTCGCTGGGGTCTTTTAAGAGACTTCTGGATGAGTACATGGAATTTAATGGGATTGAGTTATAGATAGGCCTGGTAGGTATGGTTGATATGATCAGCACAACTTGGGGGCTGAAGGGCCTGCTTGTGCTGTAGTGTTCTATGTTCTAATTATCCACCTCATTTACAGCAATAACCAAGCTTAAAATGCAGCATGCCTTTTATCTGTTTACTTGTGACAATAATAAATAAACTTTAAACAAGGGAAGCTTTTCTTGTTAGTGCAGTAAGCTCACTTCCCAAAACCTGCACCTAATTAACTCTCTTCCATCATCTTAAAATTTCCTCATTTCTTTTGCTAAAATGCTGTAAAATAACTTGGGACATTTTGTGCCTTAAAGATACAAGTGCAAAGTTAAGGCTGCAACAGTAAATAAACACTAACTGTCCAAAATACAAGATGCTACAAAGTAAAATAAAACTTACCAGAATGAATAAAAAGAATCTACTTCTTCAATGGAAGAATTCAAATTGCCCAGTTTTGGAACATGTTTCTGTTTGGACCATCTGAGAATAACATTTATATTTGTCTTAATCAAGTGTTAGCAAAATACAAGGCAAATCTTATAAATGACAAATGAATATAAAATAAATATCAATATTACAAAGAAGCAGTGTTAAAACTCATTCGCCTTTTGTAGTATCAACATGCTGTGCTTGGTTGAAGTCATCAGGTTACATTTCAGCTTCATTTGAAGCAATTTTTAAAAACGGCATCTCAGCCTTTTGGCTAAGATACAAATGAGATCAAGCCTTAGAAGGAGGCGCTACACCTACTCCAATCAGTTTGGATCATATAGATCAAGCCCAATACAGGAGGTGTCTGCTTGGATTGGGAATGTCTCAACTTCTTGAGACTCTGAATTGGAATAAAAACAAAAAACAACTTGTAGCTGAATAACTAGAAGCCAGATCCAAACTGAGAAATAAAGTACAGGAGACATCAGATTTACAAAATTCACATTCATTAAAATTAATCTTGAAACCAGGATGCTGGTTGAACAATGTATTGTATCAACTTACGCACTTCATTCAAAAATAAAAGGGACAAACAAATTAACATTATCAGTGAATTTAATATCAATAGAGACCCAAAGAAAGAGCTTGGTTTTTATTAAGTGAGAAGTGAAGAGCAAATTACTCCACACCAAAAGAATAGATCTGAGAATGACAATAATACAGTAGTATAGAACTTGAATATTGCTGGAGACACATATGGTCAAAACTTTGTGTTTTGCACTCATCAAGACAATTCATAAAAATATCAAATATTCAGGGAACAGCAACTTGTACTACATGAGACAAAAATGCTGACTGACAGATAAGTGGACTTTAGTAGAGACGCTGTCATGGAGAATGAACCAATTAACCAATGACTGTCAAGTATGGCTTGCTTATGCATGCTAGAAGCTACATATATTAATACACGGGATCCTATCCTTTGCAGACAGAAAGAACATATACATGTATTATATCTTTTTCCACTCAACAAAAACAGGCATTGCCCTGGGAAATGAACCAGATAATGCCTTAATCAGAGTCAACCTGTCTGGACTGAATTTAAACAAAGCTTGGAGGTTAATTGTCAGTCATCAATTAATTGGTGTATTCTCCATGGCAATGCGTTTACCAATCATAGTTCACTTGCCAAGCAATTAGCACTCTCTTTTCATGCAGTATAAATTGTCGTTCCCTTTACATCTGGTATTCTTGTGATTATCTTGAGTGCAAGATGAAAAGCTAGGACAACATGTGTCTTTTTTCAGCAGTAGTAAGCGAGAATAAATGAATACACTTTCCTTCCAGTCACCCTCATCAGCAAATATTATAGTCCTAGTTATATTTTGGAAACACTTTATTTATGTTTGAGTGACTCTACTGATGTGATCAATGTCATTTCCAATACAGCAGATTGCCAATTCATAAACAAGGTTCTTCTGTATAGATTGTTACTTCAGTTATAAAGCTAGCATCCAGTTTCGAATTTTTATGGCTGGTTCTGCAATGTAGGATTCAAAACAATATCTTATCCAACCAGTAGCAACTAAAGAAACAAAAGTTGTGAATGTAGAACAGGTGCAAAGACCAACAATGTTTTCACCGGCATTCCAGAACAACTGCCTTTCAAATACATTTCTAATGTAATGTAATTTCATGTGCCAATCATAAAATCATAATTTTTACACGCTATTTTAGGTAAATTTGCTTAATTCCTAGATGCTTCCAAAGTCTCAAAGTCAACCAACATAATTTATCAAATGCATTCATAACGCTTGCATTAAAACTAGGCTTCAAAATGCTTAAATGCAAAACAAAAGCCATCAGTTTTAGCAAGTGGAAATACATTATTGTCCATTATGTGACTTCTATCCAGTTGTATCTATCACAAGGCAAGTAAAATTTTGAATATAAATCTTTGAGACAATTGGATAAATAAATGTTTCAGAAATTGTGATAAGGGATTACTCAGGCTGGACGTGTCACTGAACACAACTGCAACTTCCTATAACTCTCACAATCTAATACAATGTAACAAGAATTCAATTTCTTAACAATAATACTTCACGCATCTTATAATGAAGCTTACAGTTATGGCCTAAATGGAGTGAGCTATCTTACACTAAGATTTCATTTACATTTTAATGGTCAGATTTTTGATTTGTGAAAGTTATATTTTCAGATGTGCACAATTTAGCTTACGCTATTATGGTTTAATTCAATTTGCTCTCCTCTTGTCTTGCTATGGATCTATTCATAGAAAATAAGTCACTCCCGAGATTTCTATACGTTCAAATATTCCACAGCAGAGTAATTGGAGACTTGTCCCTCACCTGGCATTCCGTTCAAAAGCTGAAGAAAACACCTCAATGAAGTTCTCTTTTGCTTCACTTTTAGAAGGTATTGCATTGTCAAACGTAGGATCTACACTGTCAAACGCCCGGCGTTTCAAGGGATCAGACAATATTTCGTTGGCTGAAATATTAGGAAATTGCTATTAACAAATGAAATAATGAACATCTCAACTCATGGAAAGATCAAACAACAGATAAAATTAGCCACAATTAATCCCTCCCCCATCACTTTTACAGTCAAATTATAATTCAAAATTTTTCACAAATTTCAGTTTTCTACATTAAAGTAGTGTTTAAAAATCTGGCCATCAGATAACTTTTTAACAATAACATTAAGGACATTTGCACAAATTGTTTACTTCTGATCCACACATATAAGCTTACCTTTTGTAATACATGTAAAATAATCATTGTCCCCTTCACCTATCTGCTCTCCTGTTGCTTTCCTTTTATCAGGATGATGTTTCAAAACCATTGCTTTATCTGAAAGAAAATACAGGTAGCTTAAAATTGATTTACTTCCCTTCCATTTAATCATTTCTGAGCAAAAACTGTTTCAAATATTTAAACATTGCTGAATACTGCATTTAGTGAAGGGTGAGTCAGTCAGTTGCTCACTGGGGGCTGGGTGTTTGGGTGTCAATCAGGGGTGTCAAATGGTTGAGGGTGGAATCAGTACTATAGTTATCCAGAATTAAGAAGTGATTTTCATTCTAATTTGAGCAACTACTACTGTAAGACCATGGGAACCACCTGAAGTTTGCGATTTAAATTGTACTTTCAAATGGTTCTGATTGCAGGGCAAATATCCAGTGGAGGTTTCAATTTCCAGGGCGATCCTTACCCAGGGACTTCAGGAGGGTTCAGAAGTTATGAGCCACTGTTCATTTCTTAACTTCCTAAGCTAGCAGCATGATAGCAGATCTCAACTCCAAAAGCCAACTATTATGAGCATCACTCAAAAATAACTCCTATATAAATGAACTCCAGAAGGAATTGCAAGTACATTTTTAGAGTTTTAAAATAGCGGTGAAGCAGGGACATAACAGATTTGCAAGCACGTAGAAACTAATATTTGGTTTTATTTGAAATAGTACTTAAATTGCAATTGGTGGCCGTGTTTTGAAAGTCTGGTTGATTGGATTGTCAAATATAGATTTACAAAATTAAGAGTTTGTAAACATGGTAAGATACTTGTCCAACTGCAAGTTACAAGCATCCCATTTCGGCTGTCTAAGATTAGAATAATTTTTAAAAGTAGCAATAATGATAATGCACCAGTTTTCCTTTTGGTGCTGACACTGTTTTGACAGTTTGGACACAAAGGCCTATGAAAGTTTGCTAATTTTTAAATGGGAATCCCGAGTACAAAATTTTGAAAACTGCCCATGATTGCTGGTGACATAACTGAGGTCCTAGCTTTAAAGGATCAATGCTGGAAAGTTCTGGAGTTTATGACTATATCTCTAATGCTGGTAAGTCTGATCCAAGTTAAAACTAGTGAAGCCACCAAATACAAAATTAAAATGTTTATGTTTTTCTATCCCACACGTGATAATAGTTCTTGGTGGTGAAATTTTTGCTGCTGGATCACTTATACTGTACTGCATTCATCCCAGCTGGTCAATCAATACACAATAAAACTGCTTAATTTCTTTGAATTCAAAGAACCACTGTACAATATTATAAAACAAATAACCACAAATGATTTTATTTACATCTAAAAGTTTTCAAAGCAAGATTTGAAATTGTCTTCAGAAAATTTGGCCAAACACACAACACAGTGGCCCAGAAATTACAATCAAGATAGCTATAAGTGCTTGTGTTTCCTGCATATCATAGCAACTTCAGACAAATACACAATTAAACAGGAAATATCAAAGACTGCAATTTGCGAAGCACCACCTTGCCAATAGCTGAACAAAAACAGGAACTTGATGTCTATGTCATCATTCAATTGCATTGAACAGTATGAAATTCCTATATTTGCACAGTAGATATTAATTATACTCAGCAGAAAGTTAGAGTTTATCCATTTCAGTCCGAGCATCTTTTAACTAACTTCCAAACAACCTCTCTGATGCGGAAAACTTTACTAGTGTAGAATCTCATTCCTTTTGATTATCAGAATTCTCTTTTCTCTCAATATAATTTCCTTTACTCGTCCCAATTTGCACATCTCTGTTCAGACCGTGCATTATGAATTTCACAGATTTTTAGTCTGATTAGTTAAATGGTTAAAGAGATGGTTTTTTTCCCTCATATAAATCCCAGATGACCTATAGAAGGCACCACACCATTTTCGTATCACAGGCCCAGTCATTTGCTGCATAACATGTAGGCAATATCAAACAAGCATGGGAAAGTCTAATATTAGACATTGATCAATGTCTCAGCAATTTCTGGGTTAATATCAAAAATATAAAAATGCATTAATTAGACTGTCACTTCAACAATGCTGTTAAATCAAAATTAACGTATATCTGTTCTCATCTACCCACAACATCAACGGGTTGACAAAACATTTCTACAATCACATTCCAACTCTATATATAGATTAAGGCTGAATAAAGACAAGTTTAAATCTCTTGAACATGTATCAAAAAAGGTGCAAGAATAATAAAGATGTAAGAAAAATAGACTCAAAAGTGAATGAATCCTTCAAATTGTATCAGAAAAATACTTACGTGCAGCTTTGATTTGTCTTTGCGTTGCTTTGTATCGCAAATGTGCAAGCCCCAGAACTGCATAATGATCTTGATTCTATGAAAGGTACAAAAATCAACTGTCAAATTAACAATGAAATGATACATATATCTCAGATAAACTATAAACCATTCCACTTAGATCAGGCTGAATTACTGGTATTTAATAGCTTCCTGTTTATCTGATGATTTACAAGCAAACTTAAGCTTTTAACTACCTTTGGTGCTATACTGAGAGTATTTCTCCAGGATATTCTGCATTTTCAGTGCTTGACAGCACAATTTCTTTCGCCTTAGAGGAAACTAAAGCCAAATTGCAACACATTTACTACTTTTGCAAAGTGTTATTTGTTAAAAGCTTAATTTGAAGATAATTAACTTACCTCATTTCCAATTCATCTTAGTGATCCTGGTTGACCTTGGATCCTATTAAGACTTTACAGAATAATGATGCTTAAAATCATGTGCTATTATTAGCCTATTCCAAACAGTGGAAGGGATCAGATTCAGTAAAGCATGGGAAAGCATTGTAATTGCTTCATAGTACAGAACCTTAGTACTGCTAAAAAAAAGACAACCTATTGAAGCTTTTCATCTTGCACTCATCAAGAATGCCAAATTTCAAAAGGAGCAAAAATTTATACTATACATAAAAAGGATACTGATTACGAGTATCAATTGATCAAGGCATTGCCTTGGAGAATGCATCAGAGAACCAATGACCCTTACCCTGTTTAATTCAAAAATTATGCAATGCCTGGACATGTGTAATTCTTACCACACTCAGCTTGCTCAGCAAGGGTTGCCCAAGCGTGAAATCACACCTAACATTTGACATTATGTTCTAAGTTTTGTAAGCAGGGGTTGGTTAAATATAAAACTCCTTCAGTGCGGAAGGAGGCCATTCGGCCTTTCAAGTCTGCACTGACTCTTCGAGAGCATCCTACCCAGGCTCTATCCCTGTAACCCCACGTATTAACCCTGCAAATCGCCTTAACCTATATATTTTGGACAATTTAGCATGGCCAATCCACCTAGCCTGTATATCTTTGGACTGTAGAATGAAACCAGAGCACCCAGAGGAAACCCACATGGACATGGGGAGAATGTGCAAGCTCCACACAGCTATTTAATGCTGGAACTGAACCTGGGTCTCTAGCACTGTGAGGCAGCAATGCTAATTACTGTGCCACCACCACACCCTGGTCACTAAGCTGCCTAAGGGACGTGATGTTTGATATGATCCTCCAGGTATTGGGATGTACGCTCGCGTACCCGGTATTGTAATACATACGCTATATTACTCATTTGTGTGATAGTCAGAACATCATCTTGGTTTGATAGCAGCACCCAGTTAGTGGAAAATAGTGGAAAATACTACGTGCAAATGTTTAAGACAAATTACTCTGAAGGGCAAGGTGAGGTAGTTTTATGCCTCTTTCAGGTCTGAAAGTCTTAAGCGCATTTGTGGGTACGCGCACACAGTGAGCAATGATCTGTTCAGGGGAACCATTATGCCACAGGATAGCTTTGGTGGACCCTATTTCAGCATTACTTGTGCATGGTGAGTAATTGGCTCGGGTCCTAATTAGGTGATTGTCAATAAGGCCAATCTTTTAGGACTTGGAGCTGTAGGAATCTCAATGTGTATATCGACCAGTGAAAGTAGGCTTGTGGTAGATTTTTGAGAAATCTTTAATAGATTTCTCAACTAGCCCATTGAGGAAAGGGAACTCATTTAATCTCTCCATATCAAAGGGGAATTTGAATGCAGATTGTAGCATTATAGGTGTACCAGAAAATTCTTACGTGGAGCTGCAGATCCAAATATAGCAAACATATTAGCTACATGTTCAGAATTATGCAAGGGATAGGTGGTTACGGGTCATTCCAATGAAAATGAGTTTCTCATGGAAACTGACAAAAGTGTTAGTGAGAGCTGGCTCCACAGGGATCCCGTGGCAATGCCAATTCTTTAGGCATACATCATTAAAGCTGAATTCAATTGTGTAAGTTGCTAACTTCATAAGTTCGATGAATAGATTCAGAAAGTGGTAGTACCTCTAGCTGCCATGATATAATGACACAGCACATTTAGCGATTAGGTTGTGAAGAATTCATTCAGAACTGGTTGTAGCAACCTAAACATATGTCCAATTCATTCTGTGCAGAACTAGTCATAGATAAGGTGTATTGGGACATCACCCATGTCTTGGCAGCTCATAAATACATAGAGGTGGTGAACGTGATATGTAGATAATATGTATACTATATTTAAATCTGTAGAGGCACACAAGAATTTCCTAATACACTTTAATGTTTTCCTTTCTGTGGCTCAAATTCACCTTTGAAATGGAGCAGTCAAATGAGTTCTCTTTCTTGGACATGCTAGTTGAGAAATCTAATCTATATACCACAAGCCTAATTTCCTGGGTCAATACACATGTTAGATTCCTATAACTGCACTGGCTAGAAGATTGGCTTTATTAGCAATCTCACAAATAGAGTCCAAGGCCATTTGTGCACCAAAGTAAGACACATCAAAGCTTTCCTGTGGAACAACGGCTACCTGGAATAGATCATTAAGCATTCTCTCTAATGGGCCCCAAGATCCACTCTCTACCTGAGTGTATACTTGGGAGGCAAAATGTCCTGCCAATGTCAGTCATTTTCTGTCACAATATCCAATAGGTACCTCTGACCAGTTTTCTGTAGTGCTTCTTCATTGATAATATTGTCTCTCCATGTGATCTGTAGAATTTTACATAGGCAGTGTTGGTAAAGAAATTCAGCTTACATGACACCTTTGTGTTTTCTGATACGTCTCACAGGCATAGATTGTAGTTGTCACTTCTATGGACGTGGAGAGTCACAGCTTCATGGCTGTGTTGATGGCGTTGGACACCAGACCGTGTGCAACCAATGGAAGACAGATGCTGCTTTGTTAAATTCTTGTGTGGACAATCTCTGTACTATCCTGCCTGAAGATATTGTGTCCTTGGTAGGGGAACTTGTCAACGTTCTTGACGTTCTGTTATCCAAATCATACTGCGAGGGCCTTGTTGCCATTGAGTCATCATTGTCTTAGTTTTCTCAAAGCTGACGCATTGACCAACTTTGGTGCCACTAATCTCAAGGCAGGTGATCACACCTTGGGCACACACAATTCTTTGGCCAGCAAAGCAAAGTCATCTGTGAAATCCCAAGGACATCAAACAGTGATGTTGCCACAGGATGCCAAAGTCAGCATCCACCATCACCTTCCTCATGGCGAAATCAATAACCAAGGGAAAAAGAAATGGAGAGTATGCAGCTTTGCTGTACTCTTGTAATGATGTTGAAGAAGCCCTTGGTGCCCAGGCTGGTCTTACCGGAGCCTCTGGAGTCACAGGATAAGGTTTTGTAGACTTTAACACATCGTTCCAGTAATGTATTTATAAAAACCCAGGTTGAAAGTTTTAAATAAACCGTGCATTTTCTTTGCTACAGAGACTCCTGTTTCTTGCCAGTTTGCTCCACACAGGTGCATGCTATGCATCACGGAATGATTCCACTGAAAACAGGAGTCTCAATTTTGGGCGAGTATAAGAATTGATCCAGAGGACCCATAACTACAAAGTGGAGATATAGGGAAGGACAAGACTGGGAATATCATGCAATGCACAATATAGAGATTGAGATATTCATTCATAGCAAAAATAATTAGAAGTAAATGGCATGTTAATAAGGCAGTTTAGAAAATTATATAGATATAATAATTGATCAAACGGCCAATGTACTATCCTTACCCAGGCTAATGGTTATAAAAGCTGATAGGAGCAGGATGGGCCATTGAGGCTTTCAGTCTGTCCTATAATTCAGAGAGATCACAGCTAATCTAGATTCAAACTCCATCCGTCTCCATTTCCCTCAATACCCTTGGCTAGGAAACATCTATTGATCTCATATTTTAAATCATCAAGCTTTTTGTACCTCCAGCTCTTTGTGGGAGAGTACCACATTTATAATATCCTTTGTTTTAAGAACTGGTTCACAACTTCTCTCATGAATGGTCTTGCTCTAATTTTAAGATTATGTCCCTCTTTCCTAGACACCCCCAATAACGGATAAAGTATTTCTATCGACCTCCAGCAGCTCCTTTCAAAACTCCTAAAAACTTCAATCATACTATCTTTTAACTGCCCATATTCCAGGGAATACAAGCCTAGTTTATGTAATTCCTCCTTATAACTTAACCCTCAAAACCCGAGGTAACATTGCGGTCAGTCTGTGCCGCAGTCTTTAAAAGTAGTTTACGTCTCCAGTTGCCTCCTGACCTGTTGACTGTTACCACATTTATTATTAATTCCTTATTAGAGTACCCAGTTATGGTCAACAAACTGTAAAAAGCTGAGGCAGTAAAGAACAGTATTTTCAGGGGAGAGGTAAGAGGACAGCCTGAGATTTTAAAGTAATGAAAGTTAATAAAACTCTTATTTGCAAAGGATTACAATAGTTGAACCCATTATGAAAGTAAAATAATCAAAATTGGTCAAGAAATGCAAAACAAACGTGAGAGGAATAGAAAAGCAAAATGCTCACACTCCTACATTAGAAGTTACATAATTCGACAATTATTTCGTATGTTGAGGGGGGAGCTTCATGCATGCGCATGGATGTGCAGAAGTGATTTTAAATACTATCATTAGAACAGTGTTAAATAAATAAATACAAACCTTCCAATCCTTTGGGTCAAGTGTTTTCAGCAAAGGATATTCCTCCAATTGTAATTCTTCATCTTCTGACTCAGAAGATGATTCTTTCTCATCTTCCAGCTCATGAAAGGAGGTTGACACATTCCTTGCCCGGCGCTTTACAAGTGCTTCAAACCACCTTCCCACTGGTTCCACCGGACAAAGCACAGAAGCTGCAAATAAAGAAAAGAAATTGTTTTAAAGGCCTTGCTGCATGTAGGTATTCTTATTCTACCAAGCTTTTTAGGGTTTAGTCAGGGTTATTGGGGGTTTGGGGGGGGGGGAGGAAGTAGTATGGTTGGATGATTGATGAGTTGCTGGGGGGGTGGGGGTGGTGCGGTGGTAGTAGAATTGGATGATTGGTGAGTTGGTTATGTAGTTACCCAGGTGTTAGAATAGGCTTTTATCAGTCCAATATTTCTTGGTAACAACCCAGCTAAGCACCATGGAAGTCTCTGATTCTGGCTTGGAGTTGGAGACATTTGCTCAGAGTCTCAGGAAAAAGACCATCAGAGGTATAAACTTCCTGGGCAATTCCCATGGTATGTCTGCGCATCTGGACATCCATTGGGTCTTGACATGCATCTTCAGCCATACGTCCAGTCTGTGACAATCTTGAGACTAGAAGATGTTGCCTCTTTTGTTCAATGTACCCCATTCTTCCAAAAGTTTTACCAATAATCCCTCTCTTAGATTGGCATCAAAATCCATGCAAGGGTGTGCAGATACCGTACTTACCCACAAGTTAACTATTGAAAAAGGAAAGATGAGGGCTGGTGCATTCAGGAACAAGTGAACTTTTGATTTTATAATAAGTCTTAAAATACTTTCAGGTGACCTCCCTAGTAATGAAAATTAACTTTTACAAGAGTGGAGTCCCATTCTTTCAAATTGCAATTATTGAAGAGCTTTTAAAAATATGTTATTTTTAATGTTTTCTTTTTATCTTGACATCTTTCAATCCTATCTTTCATTTACTCTATCTCGCTTTCTGTATGATGTTGCAATGAATTAAATATTCCAATTTATACTTACTGGTTTAGACTATGCATGTCTCAGTGAGGATTCTTCAATCTGATGTTGTTGGTTGCCCTGCTCACAGACGCCACAGGTCCCCTGTAAAGGGCGCCAAACTGGATCAGACGTCTGATGACAGCAAGTTGCCACTCAAAAGCCCGTGAAGAGAGTGTGGGCGGCTATCAGTCTAGTGAACAGCAAGTGCCATTCTTTCACAGCTGAATGCAAAATCCAAGACAACGTCTATCCCCAAAAGAAAGTACATTACCGTAATATTCCTTCAAATATTTTCATAATTAAAACTGGAATTCATATCCAAGTCAGAGTACACTATTTTAACATCTCAGCCATTCCTGTAACTGGTACAGAAGTTAAGGCTGCTCTACAGTATTATGCCACTTCATTTCTCCTTGCGAGAGCTGGCTGGATTCTCTTTTTCTCTGTTGTTATTGAAAATCCTTTTTTTAAAAGCAGAATACTGAAACCTAGCGCACCAAAAGATGCATTTTCAGAATAAATCTTTGTAGTCCACAACAGAAGTCATTAGGCTTTCTTCAATTTCAAAAACAAAACACATCAGTATACTACATTTAAGTCTGCTTGGGAAATGGAATCATTTTTAACATTCCATCAGAAATCACTCGAGAGCACATTGACCAAATTTCAGTTCCATCATCCCAAACACCAGAATGTTTAAATTTTGCTTAATAACTACGTGATTTTCTGAGATAGATTGTCAATGAAGTTAACCAGTAATAAACCCAACAACACTTATCCCATAATATTCAGTGGTAACTACAATATTGAAAAATGGGTACCTTCAATCACAGGTTCTCAGCACTTGAGCAATAAATGGATTGATGTAGAATATGATGGTGCTCCTATGAACGTGGTTTATTCAATGGTGAGATACTCATTTATTTTTTTCTTTCTGACAGAATTAAGTTTGCAATTTCTGTTTGAGAGATTTTCTGACATCAATCTTGGCTAGATGGTAGGACATCTGCCACTGAGTTAGAAGACTGAGAATTCAAGACGCATTTGAGTATATAATCTCAACTGAGACTTCAATGTACTACATAGGAAGTACTGCACTGTCAGAGGTTAATCATACCCTTCCAGACCAGTGTAAAAAGATCCCATTGTATTATTCAAAGAACAGGAAAGCTTTTCTGGTGTTCTTATCAGAAGTCCTCTCTTAATCAGTGCCACTGAAGCAATTAGGTTGGACATTCGCATTGCTGTTTGTAAGCTCTTGACATTACAACAATACTACATTTAAGTCTGTTTGGGAAATGGAATCATTTTCTAAAGTAATTGGCTCTGAAACACTATACATCATGAAATACTGCTAACAAATGCAAGTTATTATTCACTTTTTTGCAACTCAATGGCTTGATGTTGAATCTTTACACTTCACAGATATGGTATGCTCAGCATTGTTTAATAACCTGCTGAAAAGCTACAGGAGCAGCTAGATTTTGTCAACAGAAAAAGACAAACATGGTTCAGATTTTGGGGCAGCAATGGCAGCAAAGCTGTCTGTGTTCATCATACTGATCTTTGGAAATTGACAGCAATTTCTGGAATTTACACACACACACTTTTAAACATGGAAATCCAGAAGCTGCTGCCAGTATTTCCATGCTTCTCCAAACAGTGCACTGATGAAACTATTGCCTGTAATCATTTGGAAATTACTGAACTAATGAGAACCTGCCCATTTTCACCATTAATCTCATTGTAAAAACCCTTAAAAAATTACATCTTGTTGAACAAGTTGTAACTATGTTTTTAATGATATTAAGTTCATAGTTACTGATGAACAGTTTCAATGGATGTGAAAACCTGTGGAATGTCATATTTCTCCATCATGATAAAAAATTCAACACATCAAAATCATGCTTTTTAAACTTTAATATTTTGGTTTCTACCTTAATCTCATTCATATTGCAATCTTTATTTTAGTCTCTAAATCTAGATTTGAAAACTGAAAGATAATCAGTGTTTTTTAAAAGCTTCCTTCTTTGCTGTCTATGAGAATACTTCCCCATGAGTGGTTGTTTACCCTGATGATTGAGATTTCCTTAACTTGGTGCCAGATTCAAACTAACATTGTGGTGTGGCTTTCCTCTTTCGCAAAGATTGCCTGATTTTAGCACACAGCTTTTTGAGATCAGCAACGAGCGTCAACACATTGCCCTGACCACAAAATGCAGGCCATTCCATGTCCATGCGAGTGGACCGCTAGATAAAGCTCTTTCACACTGGTGATAAAACATTAAATCCAAGTACTATGAATCAAAGAGCTTGAAATTTTGTATACTTTAGAAAGAAATCCAGGAATGAAATTTACTGAAGGAGAATAATTCAAATATTACCAGTAATTAAAATGTAACCTACAAGATATAACTCACATTTTTACTAAAAGTTATTAAAACTCTTGGCAGGAATATGCCATTGTAGGAAGCAATTGCCATATTCCAATGGTAGCCTTATTGGAAAAATATTTTATGAACCTCTTAAATAGACGCAGCTTGTGTAGATTCTTTTTAATATATTCTTATTAGGTATGCTATTTACTACACAGCTCAGCAAGGGAACCAAAGAAGTGTGGTTAATTAGGTCACTGCATTTTAATTAGCTCAGTCCCTGTTCACTGATCCCTCCAGTCTTTTATACTTTTATATTCTCAATGGTAATTCATAGGGTGAGATAAGTAATAATTATTGTCTAGTCAGATTGTTATTGTTAAAGTCAAACGTGCAGCATATATTGCTCAGTTTTTAATGCAAAAACACACTGCAAATCTTTGTATTTTTTCATTGTGAACATCCTCCGGGGCCTGATGGCATTTACCCCAGGCTGCTAAGGGAGTTGAGGGAAGACCTAGCTGGGCCTCTGACGCAAATCTTTGTCTCTTCCTTGGACACAGGTGAGGTCCCAGAGGACTGGAGGATAGCAAAGGCAGTACCGTTGTTTAAAAAAGGTCAGAGGGATAACCCAGGGAACTATAGGCCAGTGAGCTTGACTTCGGTTATAGGTAAGCTAATGGAGAGGATCCTCAGGGACAGGATGTATGAGCATCTGGAGCGCTGCGATCTGATCAGGGATACGCAGCATGGCTTTGTCAAGGGGAAGTCTTGTCTTACAAATCTAGTGGAATTTTTTGAAGAAGTGACAAAAACAGTTGATGAAGGACATGCTGTTGATGTCGTCTACATGGATTTCAGTAAGGCGTTTGACAAGGTTCCTCATGGTAGACTGATAGAGAAGGTGAAGGCGCATGGGATACAGGGCCGGGTATGTAGATGGGTCGAGAACTGGCTCGGGAGGAGGAGACAGAGGGTAGTAGTGGAAGGCTCTTTTTCCGACTGGAAGCCTGTCACTAGTGGAGTGCCACAAGGCTCAGTACTAGGTCCTCTTCTATTTGTGGTCTACATAAACGACTTGGAAGTTGGGGTAGGTGGTGAGATCAGCAAATTTGCTGATGACACAAGATGCTTGGATTGGCGGGTACAGAGGAGCAGTGCCAGGCAATACAACAGGACATAGACAGGTTGGTAGACTGGGCAGATAGATGGCAAATGGAATTTAATCCGGATAAATGCGAGGTGATGCATTTTGGCCGGAAAAATGTAGAAGAGAGTTATAGGATAAAAGGTAAAACTATTCGGAGTATAGAGACGCAGAGAGACTTGGGGGTGCAGGTTCACAAGTCTCTGAAGGTGTCCTCACAGGTGGAGAAGGTGATAAAGAAAGCGTATAGTATGTTAGCTTTCATAGAAAAGGGTACAGAATACAAGAGTAGGAGTTTGATGTTGCAATTGTATAGAACGTTGGTTAGGCCTCACTTGGAATACTGCGTCCAGTTCTGGTCGCCGTACTATCGGAAGGATGTGGAGTCCTTGGAGAGAGTGCAGAGGAGGTTTACCAGGATGCTGCCTGGTATGGAAGGACTGTCTTATGAGGAACGATTAAATAGACTGGGGTTGTTTTCCCTTGAAAGACGTCGGCTTAGAGGGGATCTCATAGAGGTGTATAAGATTATAAGGGGTATGGATAGAGTAAATGGTGGTAAACTTTTTCCACCTTCAGAAATGGATAGGACGAGGGGTCATGGCCTTAGGGTGAGGGGGGCTATGTATAAGACGAATATTAGAGGGCAGTTTTTCACACAAAGGGTAGTGGGGGTGTGGAATGCACTGCCGTTTCCCGTGTTTCCCGTGCTGTGTTGCTCTAATCCTCAATTAATCTATCTATAAAATTATTTAAAGAAATAAGTTGCAAAGATCACAAGATAATTAGGTAAATTTAGTTAATCTGAATTAATTTGTAAGTGTCTGCTTCTGCCCCCATCAACTCCTCTTCTGCACTATTGCAAACCTTCAGATCTGTCACCTCCATCACCCTGTACTTTCTTCCTCCATCACCCTTATCACACTTTTTCCCATTTCACCACCTACATTTTCCATCTGCTTTTGCCAAATTAGCATTTACAAAGAGGGCAGATTAATAGATACAGACACTACCAAAATCAAGTTTGGAAGTGACCAAAGTATAGGTGGTTTTAAGGACAGAGACCGAGTTTGAAGATGAAATGAATAATATTCTAAGTATCATAGCATGCAGTGGTGGTAGGGTTAAGGATGATGGTTTTGAAGTTCAGCTCTGCAGGATTCCAAGGTTTCACAAAGTCTGTTTGAACCTGAGTAAGCAGCAGAGTTGAGGTGAAGTCTCAGCAAACTTTACAACAAAACATTGGCTTTGGTCTTTGCAATTCAGTTAATAGCTCCACCCGCAAGTCTTTTTTTATCCATTACAATTATTGGTCCAACTTTTCTGGCCACAAAGGGAATACTTAGATTGGTTCCCTTTCTAAAGCTTTTTCAAAGAAACTGAGTACTGATAGTTCTTTTGTGACCAAAACCTATTTCCCTCCATATCAAATCAGTACAGCCACAAAAAAAACACTTGCCTTCATGTCAAATTAGCATAAAACTCACATCAGGTCAAGAATTCAATAGTTGTCCCATATATTAACTCTTCCAGTTCTCCCATTGCACTTTTGGAAAGAATGCAAAGAAATACTGGCCGTCTGGCAATCTTTCTCCTATCTATGATCTTCAACATATAGTTGCAACCATTTTCTACTTTATCAACACTACTGTGGTCAGCAATGCTCTGAACATGGTCTCATCCACTGAAGTGCCAAATACGCTACCTCACATGCTTCTCTGCCTCGTCAGTATTGAAACCGAGACTGATTGTACAGCTTCCCACTTTAAATCATTCTTTTTCAAAGACTCTGGAGCTTTTCTCTTTCTTTCCCCCCATAATTTCTAGGTTTTATATTCAAGCATGGCATCGCCTAATCTATTTCCTCCTCTTTCTTACACTTTCCAACTACGATAATTTCCTCCACTAGGGGCCTTGGAACGTTGTGATTTTTCTCAATTTAAAACTGAGTTCCAATATTCCACATTGAATAGAATAATGATGATCACACAAATGGAAAATTCTAGCATTACTAAATCCATTTTGTGATATTTCAGTTAAGTGGATATGCTCAACTTAATAACTTATCTATTAAATTTGCTCCTAAAGTTCTTAATATTTGAAAGAGGTTTAGTTTCTCCTGTAATAATTTGAAAACATCAATATTTTGCTTCATTTAACTATCCCTTGCTACTGGAAAATTTAAAAAAGCATGAAGCACCTTGAAAGTTTAAAAGTTATTTATTAATCAGAAGTAAGGCTTACATTAGCACTACAGTTAAATTACTGTGAAATTTAACGAACACTGTATATTACAGACCACCGGCGTCTTTGGAGTTATCATCTCCATCAAGATCAACAAATACTCTAAATACCACGAAGTCCAATACAATCTTGGAAAAGCCTTCTTAAAGTGGAAAAACTTAACACCACTTTACAACTTGGTAATTCAATCACTTGGTCGAACGTGGACAAAGTCTCTGTGAATCAGGCCAGTTTCAGCTGTGTTCAAGGACAGGAGAGTGCACTGCCAGTCTGACTCTTGCTTTACTTTGATCTTTTGGTCCCGGGGCCCAGGGTGAACAGAGGCACCTCTTTCCCCCCCGCTTGCATTCGCGCCCGCCCCCTCGCCACAAACTCTTACCTGGCAGGCTTTTAAAGACGGCGGTGGAAAGGCCCTCCGGCGCCTCGCACAGCATCATTAAGCCACTCGCTGCCCGCTCATACAAGCTCCGTCCACGGGACCATGAAACAGGCTGCCAGCCTTCTTCTTCTTCTTCTTCTTCTTCTTCTCCCCGCTCCGGCTCCGCTCTAAAGCAGACAGCCACCACCGGCTCCGCATGGACGCAACAACCGGCCGGCTGCCCTCACACTAACACTTCCGGGTCCTCTGTGTACAACACACTAAACCAGTCCGGCCGGCTGCGCAGATCTTCAAAGAAACATCCCAGAGAACAATCCGACTCCTGGATGCGACAAGGGTCTTGGGTTAATATCGCACTATTTGTAACTCCCATGACTTGGGGGGCTTGCAAAATTTCACTTACTGTCCCGCCTGGAGACAATAATATCTCTTTAACTTATGCTTAATGCTATCTCCACTCACATTATTTGCATCTTTAAGACTTAGCTGCAAAGGCTCGCATTCTAATCAGTATTGTGTAAACTGAATGTGTATCTTTACATCCCCCGATTGTGATCAGAACTCTCCACTCACCTGACGAAGGGACAGAGCCCCAAAAGCTAATGATGTTTCCTACCAAATAAACCTGTTGGACTTTAACCTAGTGTTGTGAGACTTCTTATTGTATTTACCCCAGTCCATCTCTGGCATCTCTCCATCAGGCTGCAAGGATTGACAGAATTGCAGAAATTCTTACAAATGCAACCATAATACTAACTTACGTATATATATGTAGAATAACCATGTTCAGATGTCTCACAGTTACAAATAGGCACCCAACTAAAGAAGGAATTATTGAATGGCCAAAGAAGGAGAGAGAGATGTGGTAAGGGATGGAATTCCAAAGTTTTTAATGATTAAAAACACACTTGGCAGGTACTGGGCAAAGGCGATGGAGCTGAAACGTTATCCCTTTACACTATACCTGCTGAGATTTTCTCCTCAATATTTCTTGTGTTTTTATGTTTAAGGAATAGAGTTATCTGAGGGCAGAAGTAGGTTCCAATATGGGTAGCAGTTAGCTGAAGGTGGGAGGCCAGCTAAGGGATTATCAGAATAATCGAGCCTGTTTCAAGTAACTAGATGGAGGATAAGGTAGTAGCGTCCCAGACCTGTGTACTATGTTTGAACAGAGGGGACTATGATAGGATGAGAGAGGAATTGGCGACTGTGGATTGTAGGAGTACATTGGTTGGTAGGATGGCTGAGGAACAGTGGGGGGTTTTTAAAGAGATCTTTTTCGGTACTCGGCAAAAATATATTCCGATGGTGAAGAAGGACTATAGAAGAAGGGAAAATCAGCCGTGGTTCTCCAAGGATATTAAGGAGAGTATTAAATCAAAAGCTGAGGCGTTCAGAACAGCTAAAAATAGTAGGCGATCGGAGGATTGGGAAGTTTAGAACAACAGCAAAGAGTGACTAAAAAGGTGATTAAAAAAGAAAAGATAGAATATGAGGCAAAACTAGCTCAAAATATCAAAAAGGACAGTAAAAGTTTTTATAAATATATAAAGAATAGAGGATGGCCAGAGTTAATGTAGGACCCTTGGAGGATGAGAGGGGTGGTTTAATGGTGGATGATAGAAATATGGCGAAGACCTTGAATAAGTTTTTTGTGTTGGTCTTTACAGAGGAGGACGTATATAGTGTGCCCGAAATTAAGGATAGAAGGGTGTTAGGTGATGAAGTCCTTGATGAGATTACAATCACTGGAGAGCTGGTGCTTGATAGGCTAATGGGGCTGAGGGCGGATAAGTCCCCAGGACCAGATGGAATGCATCCCAGAGTCCTCAAGGAAATGGCAGAGGTGATAATTACTACGGCATAGTAATTATCTTTCAGAATTCGCTGGACTCTGGGAAAGTACCAGAAGATTGGAAAACGGCTAATGTTACGCCGCTGTTTAAAAAAGGTAGCAGACAGAAAGCACGGAATTATAGGCCGGTTAGTTTAACATCTGTAGTCAGAAAAATGCTTGAATCTGTCGTCAAAGCAGAAATAACGAGGCACCTGGATACGAACGGTTTGATCAGGCAGATGAAGCACAGATTCCTTAAGGGGAAGTCATGCTTGACAAATTTATTGGAGTTCTATGAGGAAGTGACTAGTGCGGTAGATAGGGGGGAACCGGTGGATGTGGTGTTTTTGGATTTCCAAAAGGTTTTTGATAAGGTGCCTCACAAAAGATTGCTGCAGAAGGTTAAGGTGCAGGGAGTCGGGGTAGGGTGTTAGACTGGATAGAGGATTGGTTGTCCAATAGGAAATAGAGGGTAGGTATTAGTGGCTGCTATTCTGATTGGCAGCTGATGATTAGTGGAGTGCTCCAGGGTTTGGTGCTGGGACCTCAACTATTTACCATTTACATAGATGATTTGGAGGAAGGGGCTGAGTGCAGGGTGATGAAATTTGCTGATGATACAAAGATGAGTGGAAAAGCAAATTGCGTGGAGGGTGTGGAAAGCCTGCAGAGGGATTTGATAGGTTGAGTGAGTGGGCGACGATCTGGCAGATGGAGTATAATGTTATCAAGTGTGAGGTTATCCACTTTGGTAGGAAGGATTACTAGTAAATGGCAAAAAGCTGTAGCATGCGACGGTGCAGAGGGACCTGGGGTTCTTTGTGTATGAATTACAAAAACACAGTATGCAGGTGCAGCAGGTGATTAAGAAGGTGAATGCAATGTTAGCCTTTATAGCTAGGGGGATAGAATATAAAAGTAGGAAGGTTCTGTTGCAGCTGTATAGGGAACTAGTGAGGCTGCAGCTGGAGTACTGTGTGCAGTTTTGGTCGCCGCATTCGAGGAAGGATATATTGGCCTTGGAGGGGGTGCAGAGAAGGTTTATTAGCTGATACCGGAGATGAGGGCGTTGGATTATGAGGAGAGACTGAATAGGCTAGGTTTGTACTCTTTGGAGTTTAGAAGGCTGAGAGGGGATCTTATAGAGACATATAAGATAATGAAGGGGATGGATAGGGTAGAGGTTGAGAGACTCTTCCTACTTAGCAAAGATAGCAGGACTAGAGGGCACAGCCTCAAGATTGGGCGGGGGGGGGGGGGGGTTCAGATCGGAGTTGCAGAGAGGTTTTTTCACGCAAAGAGTGGTGAATCTTTGGAATTCTCTGTCTGATGAGGTGGTGGAGGCTTCTTCGCTGAATATGTTCAAGTCAAGAGCGGATAGGTTTTCGATTGACAAGGGAATTAAGGGTTACGGGGAGAAAGTGGTACTGAACCACTACAGATCAGCCCTTATATTATTGAATGGTGGGGCAGGCTCAAGGTCTGGATGGCCTACTTCTATTTGTTATGTCATGTTCTTATGTAAACTCTTATTCATATTATACAAATTGACTATCCACTTGGAAGAAACAACAGCTTTTTTAAATACTAAACGTCCCACTTGCAACGCAATAAAATACTTTGATCAATACTAACTAATATCGCCCCTGTCTGTCCTCTGATCGGAACGATGATGTTCCGGGATGTGCTTTGCCAGTCAGAAAGATGGCGACACCAGGACCAAATTGTCACAGACCGGATGTTGTCGTGTGGTTTCCGGTGTGGTGCATGCTGGGGGTTGGGCCTTGTGAAGTGCTGTGTAATGCCGTGGCTCTGAGTGGCGGCTGTTGTTAACATGCCGGATTACCTGGGAACCGATCAGCGCAAGGCTAAGGAAGAAGCGAAGGAAGAAGATAAACCGATCCGAGGTGAGTGGCAGTTTAAACTGGTGATGACCCCGAGGTCTTGGTGATAGAGCTGGGTGAGTCTGGGCACCAGAGGCCCTGTTAGTGAGGTGGCTTTGGCCTAACCTTACTGATTTCATTCTAAAGATACGAGGATAAATCTTCGGGCATCGTTTTCCCCTTATCCAAAACCTGATCTTTTAATCCATTTCTGTTCGTGGGATCTCGCTTTGTCCAAATTTGCAGCCGCATTTCTCCTGACTACACCAGTGACTACAATCCCGAAACGTCGCACTTTGCTGTGACGTCCTTGTCATCTCTTGGGGTCGTGAACCGTGGATTATAAATGCAATCTCGTTCATTCTATCCTTTTATTTAAGTGGCAGCCTCATTACTGCTCATACATAACGTAAAATGCCCTAATGGTCACAAATTCCTATTGTTAAAATCTCCGGAGGGACCGAAAATTTTTGAAAAGAAGTTAATAGCTGGAAGAATGACATGTCAAGAGTTCATGTTTTAAATATTTTATAATAACATAATTAAAAGCACCTCTTTTTATGTCAACCTGTTTTGATATAGCACAGAAGAACATTCCCATTTTACACTTATATTCCACAAAATGACTTTAATTGTAATTGGTTTTCAAAGCTTCTTAAATTCACCATCAGCTGTAAAACCTGTTCAATGATTCTTCTTACCCATGTCCTTGCCAGAACAAATGTGCTGGAATTTGTAGAAAGTTGCACAATGTGTCTTTTTGACTAGAGACCGTTTTCATCCTGCGTCAGTGCAGCTGTGATTAGCTCACAATGTCAAGCAACCGCTTCTGTCTGTTCACCACACACAACTCTGTTCTGTTTGATTTTATTTTTTTTGAAATTCATTGATTTTGTGGGGAGGTCTGTAAACTGATCCCAAAAAGTGTCTTCCTCTTCTGCAGGACAATGTGAAATATGTTAACCTTGTATCTAAGTAGAAATGCTAATTAACTACCGTGGATCACAAATCCCTTTCAGTTTAGAAATAAATAGACATTTTACAACACAGCTGTTCGCAACATCTTTCTGGGACTTTGGAAAACCTAGTCTACTCATGTAAACTCAAGTACTGAAACCATTGTTTCCAAATGTAAATATCTTGCACTTCTCAATAAAACAATCTAAGTCTTCCTAGGATCTCTAATAAACAGTTATGCAGCTTGGGCAGTTTGATTATGTCATTTCCTTCATTTACCCCAACTTTAAAGAAATGGTTCCGAAATATAATAAATCTCTTAAATAAAACACCGTGTTACCACCTTTACATAGCTTATCTGCAGCAATGTACTTGTAATTAATAGATTTAGTGATTCTGAAAATATTTGTTTTTAGACTTTTGTATTCCCTCGAGATCATTTCAAAATAAGTTTGGATTTCAAGTACAATAAAATATAGACTTCTGAGAGTTAATTTGCATTGACAGAGTTGAAACACAACAAAGGTGTATCGGTTTAGCGGGTAATTGCTTATCTATACAGTTTTACTTTATACAGTATTTTACCTTGTTCAATTTTCTACTTTCCTGACAAAGGAGCAATGCTCCGAAAGCTAGTGGCTTTTGCTATCAAATAAACCTGTTGGACTTTAACCTGGCGATGTGAGACTTCTTGCTGTGTTTACCTTTATAACACAGTAAGAAGTCTGACAACACCAGATTTAAATCCAACTGATTTATTTGATAGTAAACTCACAAGTTTTCGACCCTCTGGTCTTCGTCAGGTGAATGAGATGTTCTGGTCTCAAACAGCACAGACTGTTTACAGATTACTGATTAGAATGTGAATCTTTACACCTAACCTGCTATTCAAGTCTTAAAGTGGCTAACAGTGTGAGTGGAAGGAGCACTGAGCACAGGTTAAAAAGATGTGTATTGTCTCCAGACAGCACAGTAAGTGAGGTTTTTTGCTAACCCAGGCAAGTCAGATTACAGATAGTGTGACATGAAGTCAAGATCCTTTACCTTGTAATACAGACCAGAGATCAGATTTGATCCCCAGTCAAACAGCAAAAAAAAACAGCCCAAATTGCCATTCAACATCTACTGTTTGAAGCCATGTGATAACAGAATTAGCAAGAACATTTGCTGCCACTCAGTCCTTTGACCCATTGCCTACCAATTAGGAACATTTAGCACATTTTGTTCCTAAATGACATTCTGATAAATGAATATTAATAGGTGTAGTTAATGTATGGAAGCTTGGGAGAAAATGTGAAGATTCTGCTGCGTTTGAGATCTGTGAATGGATTTATGGTTTTTACCAATATATGAACAGTGGTGTGTATTGTTACAAATTAAAATTGAAATATTGTTTATGAAGGGGAAGCCTCTGAGTTACATGAATTGGTGGCTTCAGGTGGGCAGGATGCATGGGTGGAGGCAGGGTAGAGGAGCACATACAGTAATGGGAAGAATGATAGAGTTGCCAGTTTCAGAACTGGGAGAAATAGCAATACTGATAAAACTGTTTTGTATGTCTGTTATGAGGGAGGGCTTTTTGAAAAGATCATTGCCTATGGATATTTTGTAATGTATGCAAATATACTGCATTTTGATTTTTTTTTATTTTTAAAATATTTAAAACTATCATTCCCACTCCTTGTTAGTTTTGCGGAATGCCTGAGATAGGAAATGAATAACATAAGGTACACTTCATTGAAAAAAAAACTTTTGATGATCTTGAAGAAAGAACTTGCATTTTTATTGCACTTTTATGGTGCTTTGCATTTCAGGAGTAAGGTACTTATATTACTGAGTCTCAGAAATATTTAGAATTAGCCAGAACAAAATTCTGGTTCCCTGTTAACTGTTACTTTTGTATTCCATATTAGCAGTTCCATATTAGCAGTTCCATATTAACACTTGCCCTACAGTTAGGAACTGTTGCTGCTGATATTTGCAGCAAATGTTGGTCTGAATTTTTTCTACCTTTCCGGAGCAATGCTCGTGCCTCTGAGTCCTAACCTTGCAAGAGCAGCAAAATTGAAGCTACATTTTCCAACAGTACAGTAGGAAGGACAGATTCTGCTTCCCCAAATTTCCACTGATTTCAACTTGACTCCTGTGCATGAGAAACATGGGTATGATGTCAGACTTTTATTCTGTTTGATTGGGACTTTTGTTCTTTGAGTCAAAAACTAAGAACAACACAGCACCGGAAACAGGCCCTTCGGCCCAACGAGCCCGCGCCGCCGTCCTAACGTCTTAATGACGTATTGGGTAACAAATTAGTCCCTATCAGCTTAAGAGCACATTTTTGGGATGTGGGAGGAAACCGGAGCACCCGGAGAAAACCCACGCAACCACGGGGAGAACGCGCAAACTCCCGCAGACACAGGCCCAAATCCATGTGTCTGCACAGCAACAGCGATAGTCCCTGAGCTGTCATCCTCCATATGCCTTAGTTTTAAATGTGTTGTCATCAATAAGTTCTGTATTTCTGGCATTACGTTGGCTGAGTCTAATAGTTGGGAGGATTGTTGTTTTATTGAAGAATGAGTCCTTCAAAGTCTTAATGTGAAAAGCAGAGCAAAGAAAGTGGCCATCTTTGTTAGTGAAAGCCTTCCACCTATTAAAGTCCGTACTACACCATCTCTTATAAAGAGGGAATCAAATCAAAACACCTTATTTACGAAAGGCGGTGAGAGGAAAATCAGTTCTCCTCCTATCTGTAACACAGCGGGATCAGAAACAAAAGCAAGATTGATTACCACTGAAAAGTGATGAATCATGAAACCAAGATTAGAAAGAAAAAAAATCGGCATTTATGGAACACCACAATTTGACTAAGTAGTTTGTATGTGCATTTGTTTCATGAATTAAATGCTTTAGATTCTCTTGTATGAAATAATGATACAATAATTGGCTTCTGTTTCCCAATTCCCTGACAATTCAAAAGCTAAACACAATAGGTGGAATTAGCCAAGTAGCCTGATTAAGTCTTCCAGGACCATTGTGCTTTAGAGAAATTATATAAATAACTTCAATGATTATTGAAGACTTACATTCACTGTTATGTATGTTTAACTCTTCAACGGTAGAAGGCACAGGCCTGATCTCAATATTTATCTTTCCATCTCTTTAACCTATGCTAATGCTGTCTCCACTCACGTTGTCTGCATCTTTAAGACTTGAATAGCAGGTTAGCTGCAAAGACTTGCATTCTAATCAGTATTTTGTAAACTGTGTCTTTATATCCCTTTCTCTGATCAGAAACTTCCACACACCTGACAAAAGAACACCATTTCTGAAAGCTTGTGGGACTACTATCAAATAAACTGGTTGGACTTAAAACCTGGTGTTGTGAGACTTCTTATTGTGTTTACCTTCTGAATTGTCAGGGAATTGGGAAACAGGGGCCAATTGTTATGTCATTATTTCATACAAGGGAATCTAAAGCATTTAGTTCATGAAGAACTGATTTTCCTCTCACCACCTGTTCGTAAATAAGTAGGTGTTTTGATTTGATTCCCTCTTTATAAGAGATGGTATATCTTCCCAACCCTTTGATTTTGGTGTGATCCAGTTTTCTATGAATAATCCCACAGCAGAATCAAGATAGATGAACTCAAAGGGTTAGCTTATTTGAACACACTCAAAACCTGTAAAGAGGATCACAATGTTGCTTGCACATTCAGACAAAGCGAGGGATAGAGAGAAGAAGGTTTTACAGTCCAAAGATCACAGAGAAAATCATGTGAATTCACGAGTTCAGAATCAATGTCCAGTATTCCTTCATGGTTTTCAGTTACTGATCTCCAATGTTGAAGAATTCACTTTTCACTCATGTGGACTTCAGAAGATGAGAGGCACATAGAGATGAATCAGTCTTGTGAGCGATGATATAGAACTTGCAGTCGAAGCGGATAGATGAAGCCAGTTGTCTAACCTGGGTCAGAGTTCATTCAGTGCTGATGGCTATTCAAATACTAAACCTCAGACTGAATTTTTCAGTTCAGCATTCCAATATCCAAAAATGCTGGAAAATCACAGCTGATCTGACAATATCTGTGGAGAGAGAATAGAGCTAATATTTTGAGGCCAGATGACTTTCACCATCCCAAAACTTCCAAGTAGCTTTTTTTGTTCAGAAGACAAAGACAGGCTTTGTTTTCAAAGGTCTTTATTCAGTTTTAACATTTTAGAAATATCCGAACATATCCGTATATATTTTACAAAATTCAGTGTCAGGTCCTAGTCGCTCATAGTGTGCTGACCAAACCTGAATGTTCTGTCAACTGATGCATGCTAAAACTTTGGAGTAAGTGAAGACTGGTTAGGTTAGATAGCTAGAGTGTGATGCAGAATGATGTCAACAGTGTGGCTTCAATCCCCGTACCAGCTGCGGTAGTCTAGGAAAGCCTGCCTCATTACCTTGCCCCATGCTTGATACAGGGTGATGCCATCAAGATGTTTAACCAGTTGTCACTCCCTAATGGAGTAAGTAGTCTAATACTCCTTGTGAATATGGCTAATTTCCTTTTGACTTCTATAAGAATAGAAGTAGATATGTCGTTTCTCATTAAAGTTGAGATCATCTGTTCAGCTGCTGCTGCTTCTCTTTTTCTTTGCCCACCGAGCTAAACCTCTTCTCCGCCCGTGCTACAGCAACCTTGGACTAAATCTATATTTCCAACTTTCCCAAAGTCTTCACTAAGCTTGAGTAACAACTTCCTAAATATATAAACTTTTATTTTAAACTGATGACATATTTTGCTGGTGTTTTATTTCTGATTATAGATTTCAGTGCAATCATCAAATACGTTACTTTTTATCTGAGTTATTCTAGTTAATTTTAGTTATCATTTCTGATTATACTTACCTTTGATTGCAGCATTAGATGAAGGGGATATTGCCCTCCTGAAGACCTATGTAAGTATCCTGATCTATTCAATTACCATTTATACATTAGTGTGTAATTTTTTAAAATCATTTTGTTGTGGATATGTGGTTTGTTGTTGTGTGCATAGTGTTTATGATTTAGTTCTTTTGATTTAAAATGAGTCCTGCTTGCTGCTAGCTTTCATAGAATCCTTACAGTGCAGAAGAAAGCCATTTGGCCCATCAAGTCTGCACTGACAACAATCCCACCCAGGCCCTATCCCTGTTACCCTACATTATTTACTTCAATAATCCCTCTAACCTACACATCTAGGGACATTAAGGGGCAATTTAGCATGACCAATACACGTAACCTGCACATCTTTGAACTGTGCGAGGAAACCCACGCAGACAAGGGGAGAACGTGCAAACTCCACACAGTGACCCAAGCCAGCAATCAAACCTATGTCTCTGGAGCTGTGAGACAGCAGTGCTAACCACTGTGCCGCCCATCCTGATGAATCAGCAGATTTACAGTTAGCAGGTGAACCATATATAAAAAAAAAGTCTCACATTTTGTCCTGTGATCCAAACCAAATTGCAATTGAATTCATGCAATTGATATATTGCCTGTGTTAAATCAGGGAATGATTACCAACTGGGATCACCTATGTGATTGCTATCCAAAAGCCCCTTCAGATACTCTATATATTGAACATTGAGTGGGGATATGATTTGGTTTGACTGTGATATGTGCACTGAAACTTGGCAATTTGGGTGATGTTCAGGCAGATCACATTGGATTTGGGACATAGATAGCAAGGGGTGAATGACTTAGGAGTAGTGGGCACAGGAATAAATTCTCAAACAAAACTAAAGTCACATTTAAATGATTGGCCAAAGTAGAGTGAAGTGGTTGCAGTGAATAAGTTTTCTTTTCCCTTTTTTAAGAATCCTGTTTTTCTGCTCATCCCTTTGAAAATCAACCTCCATTAGGAAAGAAATGAGCTTACCAACTAGGGTGGGTGTTTACTTGCTTGGGCTGGTATCCTGGTGATCAGGTATGGTCGCCTTTTGGCAGTGGGTTTTCATGTTGAAAAGCATACTTTAATTGGAAGGTCACGTAAAGGTTGCTGTCTATCTCCAGACAAGATCTCCAGAACACTCGAGCCAAGATCAAAACATGAGTGAACCTCATACTGAAGCTAGTAGCTGCACCTTGGGTTAACACACGGTATTGTTTTACTTGGCCAGCAAATTGCTGTTCCTCAATCTAGCTCAGGAGGTGCAGCACAAACATGGTAGATATCCACTTATAAGATGTCATAATGACTAATTCTGGGACACTGCTCAGGTAACTTGCTGTGTTCTCTTATTGTCCATAGGGAAAGCATCCTTCACAAAATCCACCATCAGCTGACAGCTAACTGAACTCACCCATTGTCACAGCATCTCAAAAACAAAACCAATCTATTCTCTTGCCTAAAATACTGTAGTCTTTACTAGTACGCCACTGCTCCATCTCTGGCACACCTAGTTGACTGCAAACATCAGCAATGCAACCTGGATGAAATACCAGGTGCCAATCTTCCACAAAAAATCTGGTTAGCCCTCAACCACTTGAAGAAATATGGGGCCAATTGCTGCACAACTGTTGCATGATGGACAGCTCAAATTGTTATTGTACCCAGCCAAGTCAGACTGTTGCCCATATGCTGAATTTCTGCCCTGAGAAATGCATTTCTGGTGGCATCACAGACGTTCACACTGAGTCAGCAAAAGCCATTGAATGGATTATAAACTGAACATCAAATTATAACTATTTCTCCAGCCATGTGAAAAAGAAAAAAAAAACAGTTAGCGTTGGGTTCTCATTTCTTAGAACTGTTTCTATTGAGATTGTATGGAATAAGTGAGGTAAACAAGATGATCTAAATTGTTTTTTGACTTTAAATATTTAATAGTAATGTGATCTTGATGATTTGTACAGATGCTTAATGTATATTCGAGCTAGACTGCATATTTTCAATTCTAGCACATAACATTAACATTGAGTTATTCAGATTTGTGTATTTCTGAGAAGGCAGTTACACAGTAAAACTGGAGAAATTGGTTTATGTATGATAATGATTGAATGAACAAAAAAAACCTAACAAAGCATAAGGACCTTTTATTGAGAATGATTTGTCTTTGTTTCATAATGTAGACTCCAAAAATCATGAGAAAAGTTAATTTATTGTTTAATTTTCTAAAAAAAAAATCTAAAACATTGCATAGCAAAGCATCAGATTTAATTGACCAAAATCAGTGGTCTTATTAATATCTGAGTTAATGATAGTTTAGTGCCTGATTCTGTTAAAGAGCCATGACCATCTTGTGTCCATTTTTCATGTTTTGTAGGGTCAGAGTACATACTCCAGACAAATCAAACAAGTAGAGGATGATATCCAGCAGCTTCTCAAGAAAATTAATGAGTTGACCGGTACGTTTTAAATAAAATCTCACAAAGCAACTTGCATGATTAGACCTGGGAATGCTGCATCCAGTTCTGGGTGCTGCACATTAGAAAAGATATCAAGGCATTGCAAAGAGGAAAAGAATGTTTCCTGGAATGAGAAATTTCAGTTTTGGAAATAGATTGGGGAAGTTAGGATTGCTTTCCTGGGAGAAAAGTGGCTGAGAGGAGACTTGATAAGAGGTACTCAAAATTATGAGGGGCCTAGCTAGAGTAGATAGGGAGCAACTATTCCCACTTGTGAAAAAATCAAGGATGAAGGCACAGATTTAAGGCCATTGGCAAAAGCAATATGAGAAAAAGCTTTTTCATTTAGCAAATAATTACTGTCTGGAATGCACTACCTGAGAATGTGGTGAAGCTAAGTTCATTCAGAAGAGCATAGAGCTGTAATCTGATAAGGAAGAATGTGCACAGATAGAGGGAGAAGGCAGGAGAATTGGCACTAAGGGAACTGTTCATTCGAGAGATGGTACAGACATGATGGGTCAACTAGCCTTCTGTGCTGAAACAATTGAGATTCTATAAGTAGCTGATGAGGTAATTATATCCACTATTGGATTCAAACTTTTCTGATAGAGAGAAAATATGTTCAACATAAAGTTTGTGGTTGACAATATTTTAATTCATGTTATTTGATGTATGTTGTGTTTGATCCAAATAACTTTTAAAATAAACTATCTTTAGATGCAGAATTGCATTAGTTTTCAAGTGCACGGCTTTGGACTGATCTGACAGAGAAATCACAACATTTCAGTAGAAGTAAATGAGCTATTTGTTGATGTACAATTCCACCTTGGATCAGCTGGTATGTCCAAAGGACTTAACTTTAGTATTATAATTTACGGGCTCTAAACGTGTCAAGTGATAACATAAACTGCTCTTAACCCCATTGCCAAAATACATTTAATTAGTCTGCTTTCTCTTCCCTCTCACCAGAGCCATTGAACTTTTTTTCATCTGCTTATTTCAAATGTGTTATAATATTTATGTTGACATTTGAAAACATTTGTTTTTGTCTGAATCACAAATGAAAGTCATGTACAAAGAGTTTCTTTATTAAGCTCCCTTTGTACTTATGCTTTTGTTTACTTAGAATGGTGGCATTGATGGGTTACAATAGCTGAAGTATCGAGGCTACGGGGCACAATCACATTTAAATTATGCCTCAATGTGCCCTCCAGTCGGCTACCTTCAGCAGGAGAACAGCTAATTTGCATAGAGTTTGCAGCAGTGATGTCTGCCTATCTCATGCAGCTGCCAGCTACCTGAGAAAACCCAAGCTGTATTCTCCTGATATCTCATTAAATGAATCCAGTGGGCTTACATATTGCATTAGTGATGGTTGGGGCTTTCAGGAGAAAACCAATAGATCATCTATCTACACTTCCATCTGAAGATGGTTCAAATGCTTCAGCCTTATCTTCTGCATTCAGGTGCTGGATTCTGTGTTAATTGAGGATGGGAATGTTCAAGAAACCTCCTCATAATTGTATAACAGTCCACCACCATCATTACAATCCCTGTATGGAAGCATAATCCAAAATTAGCAAATTTACTGAATTTCTGTCAAATGAAGAAATTAAAACACGATTCCACTTTAACACAAACCAGAGCCATCATAAATTATAAGTGAATTAACAAATAGATGGTACTTTAATCAAGTCAAATCTCATTTTAAATAATTGATTCAACAAAGATGCGTGTTACCCAACTGCAACTCTTATCACTCCCTATGCAACTGTGCCACTGCGTTGCTACACCGATCCAGAACATGCTGCTCTTTACTCTTAGAGGATAGATTAGGAGTTTATCAACAGTTTTTGTCTCTGAGCTCCATGGATAGAATTATCGTTAGCAAGACACATTTGTATGTACCATCACTCCCTTGCAACACAACATTCAAGATGGTGTAACTTTCCAGAATTCCTTATCAGCTAATCAATCAATAACCATTGCTTCATGATTTGACCACATGGGAAAATACACCATTTTTTAGCCTCTCACAGCCTTCCAGATTTTAAATCTTTTAACCATCTCACTAACTACTCCCTCCATGTGGTTCTGTCACCTCTTCTGTCAAACAGAAAAACTAACCTTTTCCAGAGTGATTTTTTTTTCTTCTCCTCAAGAGCTTTCAATTTTCCTCTTTCTATTTGTATGTATGTTTATATACTGATCACCTTCATCCCCTTCTGCTTTGCTTGTCGCTCTCCTTTGTGACTAACAGCTTTTTTTCTTGACTTACTGTTGGTGTTGCTTCCCGGTCAAGGGTCACCAGATTATCAGATCTCTTTATAATTGATGCAAACTCTTAAAAATTCTTTCAAGCATAAAGAACAATCACAAATTCCACAAACATTTTAAAGAAATTACAAATTTCCTTGCAATACATTTTAGATTGGAAGTCCTCGCACCATTTATTACAGGATATGGCAGCTTTGATCCATTAATAGTGGAATTGCTGTTAGCTTTGCTTTAGGCAGATTTGTTTGACTTCTTGCACACTTGATTATTTTGCTATCTTCTACATAAAGAACTTTCCATTTTGTAATGTTTTACAGTATTCTGTCTTGATTGATTGGAGAATAAAATTAAAAGTTGTCTGGTTGTTTGAAATGCCAGCCCTGTTGAGATATTTTTCTTGAAACTAATACCAGATTTCAGTAAGTTAGTTGTTCATCTTGTGATTTTGGTTATACTAAAACTCCTAGCTGCTCAGAAAGAATATTGTTTTAAATATTGTGAATGCCAACATTTGCATTATGCGTAACATAGTAGTAACTGTTTGAAAATTTATCTTGAGGCACCATCTGAAACATGTCTAACTAGACATCATTGTAGGTTCTGTTACTTCCTATCTAAGGTATACATATAGTACTAGAATCATGGAGATTTACAACATGGAAATAGGCCCTTCGGCCCATCTTTTCCATGCCACCCCCTTTTAAAATCCCTTAAACTAGTCCCAATTGCTCGCATTTGGCCCATATTCCTCTATACCCATCTTACTCATGTAACTGTCTAAACGCTTTTTAAAAAACAAAATTGTATCCACTTCTACTTCTGGCAGCTTGCTCCACACACTGACCACCCTTTGTGTGAAAAAATTGCCCCCCTGAACCCTTTTGTATCTCTCCTCTCTCTCTTTAAACCTATCTCCTCTAGTTTTAAACTCAGCTACTTTTGGGAAAAGATATTGACTGTCTAGCTGATCTATGTCCCTCATTATGTTATAGACCTCTATAAGATCACCCCTAAGTCTCCTGTGCTCCAGAGGAAAAAGTCCCTGTCTATCCAGCCTCTCCTTAAAACTCAAACCATCAAGTCCCAGTAGCATCCTGGTAAATCTTTTTTGCATTCTTTCTAGTTTAGTAATATATTTTCTATAGTAGGGTGACAAGAACTATACACAGTATTCCAAGTATGACCAAATCAATGTCTTGTACAACTTCAACAAGACACACCAATTCCTGTATTCAGTGTTCTGACCAACGAAACCAAGCTTGCCAAATGCCTTCTTCACCACTCTGTGCACCTGTGACTCCACTTTTAAGGAGCTGTGAACCTATACTGCTAGATCTCTTTGTTCTATAACTCTTCCCAACGCCCTACCATTAACTGAATAAGTCCTGCCCTGTTTTGATCAACCAAAATGCATCACCTTGCATTTATCTAAATTAAACCCCATCTGCCTTTCATTAGCTCACTGGCCCTATTGATTAAGATCTTATTGCAATCCTAGATACCATTCTTCACTGTCCACTTTGCCACCAAACTTGGATTTTTTTGCAAATAATTGATATTCAAAACAACATCAGTAGATTGCAGTAGTTCAAGAAGGCTGCTCACAAACACCTTCACAAGGGCAATTACGGATGCACAACAAATGCTTGCCCTGCCTGTAGACACTCACATCCCATGAAAGAATTATTTTTTAAAAAAGGATTGAAATTGCTTTGAAGAGAATAGTTAAATTTTTTAAAATCACAACCTGAGATACTTTTTATCTTATTTTTGTCTTTTAAAAAGGATTTACTTTGTTCAAAGTAATATATTAATACATTTTAAAATACTCAACTCTTCTGTGTAGGTATCAAAGAGTCTGACACGGGTCTGGCTCCTCCAGCGCTATGGGATCTGGCAGCAGACAAACAGACTCTGCAAAGCGAGCAACCTTTACAGGTTGCAAGGTATGAATTTTAAAATACTCAACCTCAAACTGAAGATTAAAGTTCTGAACTTCCCAAATATTGTTGAGACTTTTTCTTTCTCGCTGTCTGGAATCCTTAACTATTTCTCATTCCTTGTGAACAGATGTACAGTATAAAATTAGGAAGGATATTGTTTGGGCAAACTTGGAAAAAAGTATTGTCTCTGCTTGGGAAGTCATTGAGGCATCGTTATATTAAAATTGTGATTGAAGGTGAAAAGAGAGGTTGGGAGTTTTTATTTTGTTTACAGCATTGACAGAGGATGGAATGCTTTGTGATGGGGAGTAGGTGAGGCAAAAACAGTTGCAATTTTAAGAAAAGTTGATAAACAATTTAAAAAAAGAAGGATGCAGGTTAGAACAGTGCATTTGTTTGGAATGTTTTGATCAAAAGACAAATTGCCTTGTTCTTGTGGTAGCAGATGCAGCTCAAGATAAACTAAAGACTAATAGTTGCTGGAAGCAACAGAGAATCAAGGAATCCTTGATACTAATTCAAAATCATATGGCCTATCACTAAAGCATATAACTGTTAAAGAGCAGAGATGTGTAAGCAACAAAAATATTTGTCCTCGCTGTACTGACACTAATGCACACGAACTTTTATAGACTGACATCCTCTTTTCCTCAATGTCTGTGCCATAACGGAACTAAAATGTTGTGTAAATGTCTGTTTGTGATTTTGTTCACATAATAATGACTACATTGTAAGTCTCAATAAATTCCAGTTAAACCATTTAAATCTTACAAAGTGTACATGAGGGAACAATCAACTAGATTAACAAGCTCCTCTTGAATTTAAAGATAAGAAAGTTCATTCTTTCTTGATTGCCAATGATCAAATACTCCGAGAGGAATAATATGAGTGAGAAATGTTGTACTCCCTTAGTAATTCACATTTTTACTGTTGCTGATATGGACAGTCTCCCTATCACCAGCCTTCAGGGCATCCCTTGATATTAATTATTTCACAGGAAACTAAAATCTCAGCATTTGAGCAAATTCAAAAATACCAATTAATGGATTGTAGAAGTCCTGATTTTTTTTACATCTGTAGATTGGAGTACTTCACATTGTCATGAGTTTGTCACATCACAAATAACATAAAATAACTGATCATTCACTCAAATGATGTATATGTGAAACTGAAGAAATTTAATAGAGTATTATATTTTTTCTTTGGCAGTGTATTAGTCTAGTGCACAGTGGGACATTGACATCAATTTTGGTGCCATTAATTTTGGGTGATCCTAACTTCAAGGCAGAATGTGAATGGAGAAGTTGTCACTTGTTTTGACTGTCATGCTTTGGAAAATGTGTTATGACACTGTTTAAGGGGAATCTAACATTGCTACAGATAGAAATCCAAGTCTATGATTTTTGTCACTGCTGAAGCTTAATTAAAAGATGAATGAAAATGCATTTTTTTTCTTTTTCAAGATGTACAAAGATCATTAATGCAGATTCAGAAGATCCCAAGTACATCATTAATGTGAAACAGTTTGCAAAATTTGTAGTTGATTTGAGTGATCAGGTGGCCCCCACTGACATTGAAGAAGGAATGAGAGTTGGGTATGAACAAAATCTTTTGTTTTCTGTGTATGCTCACCGCTGTGCACTTGTATTTTGTATATTTTAGTTTATTTAGTTTTAGACTCACAATTGCACTAATGTTTATTTTATTCAAACTGTGATACATTTTAACATATTCCTTAAAATTTTACAGTGTGGATCGAAACAAATACCAAATTCATATTCCACTGCCTCCCAAGATTGACCCCACAGTTACCATGATGCAAGTAAGTCCAACAGCAACCAACTCGTTGTTATCTTGTGTCTTTAATATGATCAAGCATTCCAAGTTTTATTGCAAGAATGTAATTCTGATTCAAAGAAGAATATGGGAGATAGGTTTTATGGACCAGAGGATAGAGGTGCACTGGTTTAGGAGGTGAATTTGAGAACTTGGGCTAAAACAGCTGATGGCAAAGCTGTCACTGATATGAAGAAAATGGAGGGGGTCAGTAGAGGCCAGAAATGATGGGACATAGAATTCATTATGCAGTGGAGGACGTTAGAGAGGGACGATGTCATGGGGAATTATGAATTTTAACACAAAGATTAAAAAATTAAAAGGTATATGAGAAACCACAAAACACTGGAAGTCAGTAGTGCACGAGTGATAAGTGAACAGAATTTGGTGCAAGTCGGTACTTTCCAAACTGTAGTCGCTCCCACCTTGAAGAATAAAAGCAGCAGGTGCGTGAGAAGGCCATACCATCATTACTTGGAAACATATCACCATTCTTTCATCATTGATTCAAAATCTTCAAATTGCCTACCTGAAAGCACCCATGGATGCCCCTACACTGTCTAGACTACAGTGGTTCAAGAATGTGGCTCCTTGATGAGGATACAGATGATCTGGTTCAATCAGGGACAATGGACCAGGAAGGGGGTAGAATCTACTGAACAGATTTTTGTATTATCAGGCCAAAGGCAGTTGCTTTGGTCTTTTTAGTGTTTAATTGGGAATTTTGGCTCATTGAGAAGAAGTGACCAGAGAATTTGATTGCATTCAGTATAGTTTTAATGATTACCTTGGATAAATTTATAATATTCCAGAACTCCTCTAATAAAACTTTATGTGAGAATGTTAACCAGATATTATCAGTTTCAAAACACCATAAAAGGTATTATTGTCAGGACTAGTGTTTCTTTTCACATATAAATAATTCAGAAATGGAGCTTTCAGGTAAGTTACATTTTTAAAAAACTTACCTAATGTCCTGTGTAATCTTTCTAGCTCAGAATTGAATGAGTTATTAATCCCTTTAAATCTACAGTCAATATATGATGATGCACTCTTGACTTTGTCATTGTATTTGGAATCAAACTTCAAATGTTTAAGGAACAGTTATGGCTAGGGGTTTGATATTATTAGTGCTGGACAGACATCTTATTTCAGTTTGCTGGTTCCATTAAACAAATAGAGCTGTGTCTTCTGGAAGAATGATCACTTTGCACGGTAGCACGGTGGTTAGCACTGCTGCTTCATTTCTCCAGGATCCTAGGTTCGATTCCCAGCTGGGGTCACTGTCTGTGTGGAGTTTGCACATTCTCCTCGTGTTTGAGTGGGTTTCCTCTGGGTATTCCGGTTTTCTTCCACAGTCCAAAGATGTGCGGGTTAGGTTGATTGGCCATGTTAAGAAGTTGTCCCTTAGTATCCAGGGATGCGTAGATTAGGAGGATTAGTGAGTATAATATGTAGGGATGGGGGTAGGACCTGTGTGGGATTGTGTTCACTGCAAACTCGATGGGCCGAAGGGCCTCTTTCTGCACTGTAGGATTCTGTGTTAATTTTGTAAAGAAGCCTTCACCATTCTTGGAATTTTTATTGTTCACTAGTTGCCATTTTTTTTCAAGCTCCTTAATTAACCAAGTGTTTAAATCTGCAGGATTGTAATAATTTGACCACCCTTTACTCCTCTCCACAATGCTAATGACATGTTGTAAAAATTGTATTTATTGGGTAAAGGTGAATCAGTTCAAGTAATTAATTCTCCAGTGCATTTTCAGGTGGAAGAAAAGCCAGATGTGACCTACAGTGATGTTGGTGGCTGCAAAGAGCAGATTGAGAAATTGAGGGAGGTAGTGGAAACTCCTTTGCTGCACGTAAGTACACATCTGATGTGAAACAGCACAATAATTCCTAAGCAATTTATAGGTAAACAACAGCATTGGGGAAAAAGGATGTAAATAAACAATTAACTGGGACAATGTGCACTTTTTCTTTTGGATTGCTTTTGTTATTGTAATATCAGGGCTACTACAGCTTTGTCTAATAATTCTGCAAAGTGAAAAGCTACACCAGCCAAGAAAAAATTATAATAATGTTCATTTGACTTTCAGCCAGAGCGTTTTGTGAACCTTGGTATTGAACCACCAAAGGGAGTGCTGCTATTTGGGCCACCGGGAACAGGCAAAACTCTCTGTGCACGAGCTGTAGCAAACAGAACGGATGCCTGCTTCATAAGAGTAATTGGATCTGAACTGGTGCAAAAGTATGTTGGAGAGGTAAAAGACTAACTTTTATTACACTTTTCTTGAGAACCAAGTCCTCCTTGGAGTAGGTGTAAATGTAATCTATGCTGACACTGCAGTGCAGTGCTGGGATAGAGCTTTTGTCTGTCAAGGATCTGTCCTATACACAAAACATCAAAGCAAATATTTAAATTTTGATCACCCATTTCAGCTTCATTCTAACATTTGCTCTGAAAATTTAAATTGGTAATTTCCAATTGCAAGAGGTTCATTCTAATTAATAATTTGCTGAATTATGAGCTCTGCCATGTGATTACAGAACTAGAATTGTTCTACATAAACTTAACAATAACTTTTTATTGCATTTAGGGTGCTCGGATGGTTCGTGAACTTTTCGAAATGGCCAGAACAAAGAAGGCTTGTTTAATATTCTTTGATGAGATTGATGCAATTGGAGGTACTTGTCCATCTTCCTTTTAAAGAAAGAAGCGTTTTAAGACTTAAATGATAATTTGAAAATGTATAAATATATTTGATTTGTGTGAGGAGATTAAATAATCTGAGCAAACAGTTGTATTATGTCATTAGACAGTGACAGTAATCTGGAAACTGTTCATTTACTTGAGCAAACTTTGGCAACATCAGCATAACTGTAATTAGGCCAATTAAGTTTCCTTCCTGAAGTCACAAGCAGCCAATTTATCAAATGATTTTAACTAGTTTTTTTTCAATTTAGTGTTGTGATTTGAACAAACCCATCTTGAAAAAATATTTGTAAATTAGGTTAAGATCAGTAGTTCAGTTTTATGGAATGATCTAATTTTTAGAGGTTTTCAATAATTTGTCAGCGTTCAGAATGTTTTGATAAGTTTCTATAATAGTATACCTGATTATAAATTGCACATTGTGTGAGGAGATTAGGTTTTAAAAGCTAAGTGAATATACTGAACCACAGGGATCATTTAAACCCCAAAAATAGGTGGGTCAGAGTCAAGTGAGATGGAAATAATTTTAAAATTTCAGATCTGACCGCAACCTACCTTCACCTCACCCAGTTTGTGTTTAATGGCAGTGAAACAGAAGGAACAAAATCCTCCTCTCAGAATGGGTTGGCTGTGCAGATGCAAGCTGTCTAATAGGCTTAACGCTGACCTGCTGAATCTCCCAGATCTCCAAGAAACCTGGCGGTTCAAGGGAGGCAGGAACAGAGAAAAGATCTGTTCTTTCTCTACCGCATGTGGGTTAAGATAAGCAGGAGTGCTTCCTCCCAGCTCATCAAGTAACCTACTTTCCTGCTATCAAACCCCCACTCACAGCTGTGGACTGCCTACTTGCTCCAGTGACATCCCCCAGAGTGTTCCCTTTCAATCAGACTGACTTCCAGTGGTAATTAATTAAAAGAAAACAGATATACCTTGTGGCGTCAAAACTCCATATAAGAGAACCCAAATTTCAGAACTTCCAACTCCATTATGAAATCCACTCATCGATATCTAAAAGGTCTCATCTGATTGAACATAGTAAGGTACAGAGCATCACTACAATTATAACCATACCGTGATTATAATTATAATTACATAATTATACTATGAGTGTCATGGTAGCACAGTGATCAGCAGTGCTGTTTCAGAACCCCAGGGACCTGTGTTCAATTCTGGGTTTGGGCCACTGTGTGGAGTTTGCACGTTCTCCTCATATCTCTGTGGATTTCCCCTGGGTGCTCTGATTTTCTTCCTCAGTCCAAAGATGTGCGGGTTAGGTTGATTGGCCTCGCTAAAATTGCCCCTTAGTGTTCTGAGATGTGTAGGTTATAGGGATTAGTGAGTAAATATATAACAATATGGGATAGGGCCTGGTGGGATGCTGGTCGGTGCCGACTCAATGCACCAGATGGCCTGTTTCTGCATTATAGGGTATCTATGATCTATGATAAAGTGACACACCAACATTTTAAGAAAAAGCTAAAAAGTTTTAAAAAGCTAAGTAATCTATTTTCCGTATTTCAAACTGATTGCCACATGTGCATTAGCAGTTGATGATTCATTCTCTTTCCTCCAAGGTGCCCGTTTCGATGATGGTGCTGGAGGTGACAATGAAGTTCAGCGAACAATGCTAGAGCTCATTAACCAGCTCGATGGTTTTGACCCACGGGGCAACATTAAAGTACTGATGGCCACAAACAGGCCTGATACCTTAGATCCAGCTCTGATGAGACCGGGACGTTTAGACCGCAAAATTGAATTCAGTTTACCAGATCTTGAGGTAAGGAAACATGGTGCAAATACAGTGGGGAAAATTTAAGCAATTTTTCCATTTTTATCAAAGATTGTATTATTCCCATTTACAAGATTGCTTGTTATTGAATGAAGTTTCATGAAATTTGTTTCATTCTTTATATCCTTGTACAAAAAGCTGTCTTTGTATGAGTTGTAAATTAGTGAAAACATATTTTGTATACATGTATAAAATTAGTTCTAATATTGCTACATTATATTAGCTCCCAACTGAATTCCAGACAGCTTTGCCTATAAATGTTTCTGCTGTAATTAAAACCATTAAATTTGAAAGGCTGAGCATTTGGAGTTCTGCAACTGTCATTTCTGTGACAGAGCTCACGACTTCCTAGTTTTTAATATTTTTGTTTTTCATTTCAGGGCCGAACTCACATTTTCAAAATTCATGCACGTTCCATGAGTGTGGAGAGGGACATAAGGTTTGAATTGCTTGCTCGACTGTGTCCTAATAGTACAGGTGAGTTAAGCAAAATATCTTACAATGCAATTCGTAAAACACTAATTTTCAGTGGCACGTTACTTAAATCTGAATGTTACAAGTGATTTAATTTCGTATACCAAGACATGGCAGTAATAAATCAATAAAAAGCATTGTTTCTTGCACATTATTACAGGCAAAGCATACCATTCATAAAGAAACAGAGAATGTACTGTTACAGTCATAACTAGGGTGTAGGGAAAGATCAACTTAATGTGAGGTGGGTCCATTTAAAACCATAGAACCCCTAGAGTGCAGAAGGAGGCCATTTGGCCCATCAAATCTGCACTGACCACAATCCAATCGAGACCCTATTTCCGTAACCCCATATATTTATCCTGCTGAAAGGGAAGTCTGATGACAGCAGGGAAGAAGCTGTTCTTGAATCGGTTGGTATTAGATGGTGGAATTTGACTTTGGATGCTACTTTCTATAGATGTTTTCAATACAATCGATTGTAACAAAGTCTTGAGGTTAGTGGATAGTGTCCTTTTACCTCTAGGATTCAGAAACCCCTGATTCAGAACCAACTGACCAGAATGATGCTGGGAGTTTGGACATGGTGAAAATCTCTCTCTGTTGGTTGTACGGGTCCTGTGTAAAATTACTTCGGCCAGCCTTGGTTAACCATTGTATAATGACTATGATTGAATAACCTGCGGTGAAGTAATGTTGTTAAGCTTCCTGATATCTTCTACTTCTTTGCAGGAGCTGAGATCCGCAGTGTTTGCACTGAAGCTGGAATGTTTGCTATTAGAGCACGTCGAAAAATTGCTACTGAGAAAGATTTCTTGGAAGCTGTGAATAAAGTTATCAAGTCATACGCCAAGTTCAGTGCGACTCCAAGATACATGACTTACAACTAGTGTGTGACTGTAATATTATGTTCTGTAACCCTATTGTGCTTTCGACAAGTTGTAACAAGTTTGATGAAGATGTTTTCACAAATTAGTTGCTTAATTCCAATAAAAATTTTGAATTTAATGCACTAGTCTGCTAACTGCTATACACGTTGATTGTAAAAGATGCAGGATTTTATGCTCCAGTGTCAGTAGATGAGGGAGATTGCTAGGGTGAAATGGAGAGTGGCTTGTAAAATCCAGTAAGCAGCCATTGCCTGCCCCAACTTGTCTGAAATTTTACAGGGAAAAAAGGAATTCTCAGATGGCAATCTATCCTTGTGCCCGTTAATTGTGATGGCGGGGGGATGGGTGCACCATGTGGGAAGCCAGTAGCTTCAGCAGAACAGGTTGCTGTCAGGTGGGTGGGGGTGGTTATAGAATCTCCCTTCATCTCCAATCCTGGTGCCTCAAATCAGGCCAGGCCAGGCCTTTCAACAGTCTCGTCAAGGTTGATAAGTCTCCAAATGTTTTCCAAAAAGCCATGGCTGTTACTTTTTAAATGATATCTGGATATCAAAGCACCATAGTCAGGATCTTGCTCATGACTTTTGAGAGTCATTTCAGTGCTATGAAAAGGACAGAAATTAGATTGAAAGGAATTTTAACATTGTATTATGGGGGGGAAAAATACAGTAAAATGGTTCGGAATGGGGAAGTAATTGGTAAGAACGACAAATAGGTTAATGGAGGGAATAGAAGTCAACATCAATTGCTGTGGGAAAGTAGAAGAGATCAATGGAGCAGAAAGATCTTAAATGAGCACAAAAATGGACAAAATCAATTTGCACAGCAAATACCTTTTATAAGATAAATATATGAAGTCCTTGTTTATCAGTGCACACAACTCCAGCAGGAGAAAAAAGCAGCCAGTCGTAGGAAAGAGAGAGTTAACGGGAATAAGCTGGCTGGATTTGTTCTTCCAAAAATTTCTCATCCGACTCCACTCTGCCTCCAAATAAAATGTTGCTATGACTACCTGCTTGGGTCCAAGTTATGCCTGCCTTTTTGTGAAGTGCATGGAGCGTATTTTGTTCCTTTCCCTCTGACTTTCTGCTCACTTTTTTTCTGGTAATTGATGATTTTATTGGTGCTGTTTCTTGCTCTCGTCCTGAACTGAAAAAGTTTGTTTCCAATTGCCACTTTTTTCTTTCTTTCCCGTGATCAAACTCTGACTTTTCCCTCATCTTCATCAAATTTTTATTTTTTTTCAGAATCCTTACACAGCAGAAGGAAGCCACTTGGCTAATTGCATCTGCACTGACCACAAGCCCACTGAACCCCATGTATTTATCCTAGCTAGTCCCCCTGATATTAACTGGCAATTTAGCCTGGCCAATCCACCTAACCACAGGAAATCGGAGAACCCGGAAGAAACCCATGCAAATACGGGGAGAATGTATGGAGAAACTCCACACAGACAGTGACTCAAACTGGGAATCAAACCCAAGTCCCTGGTATTCTGAGGCAGCAGTGCTAACTGCACCACCATGCTGCCCATTCTCTGTCTCCATTTCTGAAAATACCAATCAACATTTACAATAAAAAAAACTAACTCCAATAGCTACCCTTTAATTACATTTTCTCACATCCCACCTCTGTCTAGACTCCATTCCATTCTCCCAGTCTTTCCACTTCTCATGCTGGCACTTCCATTATATTTGCAATTCTCCTCAACTGAGGATTTCCCTCTCACAACCACAATAGTTCTTCTTATCCCCACCACAAAACCTTTTATCATTTAATAGCTCCTATTTTCCATCAGGTTGCAGCCTTTTTGTTCTTTATTATCCCTCACCCCCACTTTCACATGCTCAAAACCCGTGATATTTCTAACTTTTCCTAGACCTCATGAGAGCGTGCAACTTAGTGCGTACTTCCAGCATTTTCTCTTTTTAATTAGATAAGAGGTGATGTTGGATGCTCAGTCAGAACAAGGCCTCGTGAGACAGAGTTCAGAAAGGGCATACAAGTTTAAGACTGGAGCCTTGAAGTTTCACCTGGTGGACTGGAGGGAAGTGAAATTTTATTGCTTTAATTCAATTTAAATGCAATCTGAACTTTGCTATTTTTCTAAAGTGAGCAATGAAACTAATTACAGTGCATAAGCTAGATTATGCCCAAAGGATTTGATGAGTCAAGTATTGAAACAAAGGGAATCAAAGCAATTTAATATATCCAGGCATCAAAGTTATAAAAGTTGAAAATTTACAGGCTGATAAAATTCAAGGATGGAGGTTTTCTTCCCTGGTTTGCTTTGGTTACAAAATTAAAATTAACCAAAATTAACCCTTGGTCTGCATTGAATTGTGAGCCTACAGAGGAATTCCATCTTATATTGCAACCTCATAAAAGAATGGAGCCTTGCTTATAAGTTTTGTTAAAGCCACTTTTTTGACAATGTTGAACAATGTATTTTATGTATTTGAGTTATACTGTTTGTAGGAGGCTATCACTGGTCTTGTCATTGGGCAGAACTTGCAAAGCAGCCATAATAAAGTTTTATTAAATGTTTTGAGGAAATATGCACAAACATTCACATACAGTGTTTTAAAACATGTACTTTAAAATAAAATATAACTAGAAGCCTACATCTTAAAAATAGCAACTTGTACCAGTAAATATAGTACATTTAAAAATGTTATTCTGTATATTCTACTTCCATAAACAAGAATATGCACAAAAACATTTAAAAACATCAGTACACAAAGGATTCCATTGCGTTACAAAATCTTTGCATCATCTAACAAATTTGATATGTTCTAACTAGGTACACTTGTGCAAAAGAGTCACAGGTTGACAGTCTTGCAACTTCTCCATCCGAATTTATACAACATGTAAAAAAAAATTAGCTACATAAGATGGTGTTAATTTTATGTTTAGACTTATGCCTGAATGATGCTATCGAAAAGATTTGATTAGGAATAAAAGATTGCAGGGTATTGTATAATAAGCCATATTAATGTTCACAAGTATTTTGAAAGCAATGGTTTTTGAATAATTCATTTCATCTTCAAACATCATTTGAATGATATGTATTGATTACAGATTTGAAGGTTTAGCTGTGCTTTATTTATAACCTACTGTTGTCAGCTGAGATCTTAAAAGCTGGCAGATCTTTGTTCACAAGACTGCAACATCCAACAGATTTGGGAGGAAAAAAACTACCCCCACCAGCCCCCAATTTCAGGAACACAATAATTGCATCCATATCTTCAGGAAGGAGAGATAAATCATACTGCAAAAATTACTGAGGTATTTCCCTCTTTATCAATTACAGGGAGTAAGAGATTTACAGCACAGCAAGGCCCTTTGGCCCACCATGTCTATGCTGACCATTAAACACCTACATATTCTAAACCCATTTTCCAGCACTTGATCCATAGCCTTGTATGCTTTGGCATTAAGTGCTCATCTAAACAGTTACATGTAATGAGGGTTCTTCTGACTCTCCCACCTTTTCAAGCAATGAGTTCCAGATTCACACCGCTCTTCAGGTGAAAAAGCTTTTCCTCAAATTCCCTTTAACTCTATGTGCCGTGGTTATTGATCCCTCTACCAAGGAGAAAAGTTTCTTTCTGTCTCTCATAATTTTGTACACCTTTTGTACATAAGGGAAAACCTTACATTCATGCTCCTGAATAGCTTGCTTCCTGCGGCTAAGGAAATGCTCCCAGAGACACAATGTGGTTTTAGACTTTGCAGATAAACCTTCCACATGGTCTTTGTTTCCAAACAAACCAGAGTAAAATATTGCAAAGGGACCCAGGTTCAATTTCGGACTCAGGTAGTTGTCTGAGTGGAGTTTACATGTTTTCCTTGAGTCTGCATGGGTTTCCTCCAGGTGCTGCAATTTCCCCCACACACCAAAGATGTGTGTTAGGTGGACTGCCTATGCTAAATTGCCCCTTTGTGTCAGGGAGACAAGCAGGATAAATAATGGGGGGGGGAAACAGATATTACAGGGATAGGACCTGGGTGGGATTGTTATTGTGCAATGGCCAAATGGCCTCCTTCTGTAATGTAGGGATTCTATAGCAACTCTTAATTTGCATTCACTCATTGACTCACTAAGTTGCAAGGCTCTTTGGTTTGTGCTCCAACATTTTGAATTTACAAGAAGGATCCATCAGATCCTGCAACTGCTTCCTAACGATATGACTGAAACTGGCTTGAGAGAGAGATCGGAATCAGATCTATCATCGAACCAGATGCTATCAAAACTGCAACTGGAGTCTGGTTGAGATTTAACATGTTTGCATTTTAAATTCTTTAAGTTCAATGGCAACTTGTGTTTATATAGCACAAATAACCTAATAAAATATCCAAAGACAATTAAAGTCAATCGTTATAGCATTGTTATTTAATAGATATGCAGTAAAGGAAAAGATTTTTAAGTTTATTGCAATCTCATCAGTTAAGCAGCCCCAGTGTTGTAAGTTAATTTACTTTATGCTGCTATTCCTCAAGTCTAAGGGCAGGCAGTCATACCCTGCAAACAGATTGTCATCTTTATACAATGAATAGAAAGCAGCCAGTACACAGGCAAACCATTTTTATGAAACATTGAGCGAACAGTTCATAAACTCCAAATTTCAGATGATATTATCTATGGGTTTCAATAACTGCAATTGAAATTCAGATTTAAGTTACCAGATGGGGGCTCCCTTGTGAAACTTATGCAATTGAGCCAATTCCTAAGCTTCTCTCCCAAGCACTGGCAATGTTTCCTTTCTGGGGCTGGACAGCCATAGGCTGGAAGGAGAAAAGTCCAGATCGCCAGAGGTCACGGTGTATTGTTGAAGTCCATATATGCTATGCAGAAATGTCTATGCCTCGACAGCAGAGGAGGGATTTAGAAACAGAAGGTTGGGTGCACTGACAGTGAATAATAGTGCACAGTGAGGGAGCCAGCCATGATTACTGTAGGAAGGGTGAATTTGAGTTTTTATTGTCACACGGGTGTTGCCAAACAAGCAGCACGGATAACGTAATCATTTTTACCTAGACATTGCTATGAAGTGAAATTAAGAATTGAAAAGCTCACTTAGAAAACCATTTTAGGATTTCTGAAATCACTTTGGCTGTTTTATACAGAAGCCAGGCAATCTTATTTGTTTTGTATGGAACTTCTGTGCAAATTGATTTTTGCATTTATTGGGACATGGACAAGGTGAAATTAATTTACTTTGCTTTTTCTGTTTTTATTCCAATTCAATAAAATCAAGTTCAATTCGGAGTCGCAACAAGTTGAGACATTCCCAATCCAAGTTGACAAGACAGGGCTCTCATCTCCTGCCTTGGGCTTGATCTACATTGTCCAAGCTGATTGAAATAGGCATAGCTCCTCCTTCTCATTTGCATCTTAGCCAAAAGGCCAAGATGCCACTTTTAAAAATTGCTTCAAATAAAGCTAAAATGTAACCTAATAACTACTAAGACAATAAATAGCCCTTCCCATAACTGGCTCTACTGCAGTTGCTTTGATTGTAGTATCCATTCTTCCAAAAGCTGACATGCAGGGAATTGTACATGCAACTTTAACCATTTCTTTCTTCAAGAGCAATGGCTCTGTACCAGAGATCAGGATCTCTACTGTTGTTGAGTGGAGGGAAGTCTTGGTTCACTGCCAACTGTCTAGCTTTGCATCACACATCATTCAGTAACACTTTTCTTTGTTTAACAATTCCCATGCTATTCTATAGATTGTGGGATTGCAGATTAGAATTCAGATAAGCACAGTCAATGCTCAAGCTGATACAGCTTTGCTTAAAACAGCACAGCAAACGTTCACTTACTGGGGGATTGGAAGCTGCAGGAAGGGATGTCCCAAGGCATGGTATATTGGCAAGAACATGCAGCTATTACAACAACAGATAAATGGACACCACTTAACAATCACTGGGCAAGAGTGTTCCCTTCCTGTTGGGGAACACCTCAGAGGCATTCAGTCTCTGATCTTTGGGTAAGCGTTCTCCAAGGCGGCCTTCAAGACACACAACGCAGAATTGCTCAGCAGAAATAGCTACCCAAGTTCTGCATGCATGAGGACAGCCTCAACTGGGATCTTAGGTTCATGTCACACTACCTGTAACCTTTGGGCTTGCAAATTCTCATTAACTGTCCTGGGCTGGCTACAATTCATACTTCTTTATCACTTCTAGCCTTTTGGCTAAGATCAAGTATAGTATCAACATGCTGTGCTTGGTTGAAGTCATTAGGTTACATTTCAGCCGCATTTGAAGCAATTTTTAAAAATAGCATCTCGGCCTTTTGGCTAAGATACCAATGAGATCAAGCCTTGGAAGAGGAGCTATGCCTACTCCAATCAGCTTGGATCATTAGATCAAGCCCAAGACAGGAGATGAGAGCCCTGTCTTGTCAGCTTGGATCAGGAATGTCTTAACTTGTTGAGACTCTGAATTGGACTTGATTTGATTGAATTGGAATAAAAACAAAACAAAAAAAAACTGAACTTAACCCTCTTTCCATTCACATTATCTGTACCTGTTAAGACTTGCATTCTAAATATTATCTTGTAATTGAATTTGTGTCTATATACACCCCGTTTGTGAAGCAAATCCTGCACTCACCTGATGAAGGGGCAGTGCTCCAAAAGCTTATGCTACCAAATAAACTTTATTTGGACTTCAACCTGGTGCTGTGAGACTACTGTAGATAGCATAGTGGTTAGCACTGCTGCTTAACAGCTCCTGGGACCTAGGTTTGATTCCAGGCTTGGGTCACTGTCTGTGTGGAGTTTACACATTCTCCTCATGTCTGCGTGGGTTTCCTCTGGGTACTCCAGTTTCCTCCCACAGTCCAAAGATGTGCAGGTTAGGTTGATTGTCTATGCTAAATTGATCGTAGGTGCATAGGTTAGAGAGGATTAGTGGATAAAATATGTATGGATTGGGGATAGGGCCTAGATGGGATTGCGGTCAGTGCAGACTCGATGGGCCAAAGGACTCTTTCTGTATCACAGGCTTTCTACTTACTGAGCTTGTGATTGGTTTGATTGATGGCTTAACTGTTCACTATCTGGCTAGTGAGCTGAAGAAACAAATCAAGCTCCTTTTGCCTCCACCCCAGCTAAGGCATAGAAGCTGGAGAATCTGGTAAAGAAGCCAGACACTAAAAATTAATGCTTTTTCAGTGGTGATCACATTCAGAATTCTACATCAAAAGATTTAATATAATTGGACAACTGGACATGTTTTGTTCATTATGTTACCATCTTTAATGTTCGTTGCTTTGTTCACCAACTGTAGCAAAATATAGCTTGATTTATATTTAATCTTATTATCTCTCCCACCTTCAGTGGCAGGAATAATGTTTTCATGCCTGTTTGTTATTCCATATCTTAAAAGAAAACTTGATTTCAATGGGGTAGAGCCTAAGGAAGTGCTAATTAGTTTTTAATGACGATACAGATCTGGATCTTGGAATATTTTAATAAATCTTAATACTTGGAGATACAATGAGGGTTGTTTCAATTAGGATGTCATCATTTTTGAAATTGTGGATTATCTCAGCTATTGCAATAATTTGTCATAGCTGCAATTTATCAGAACAAGTTTTTCCACCTCAGTGAGGTGGAAACTTGAGATTTTTTTCAAACATTATAATTACAGAGTATCACCCAGGCAAGGAAAAATGTCAAGGAACCGCTGGGCAATTACAGTTAAAACATTGTATCACTGTCTGTGTGGAGTTTACACATTCTCCTCATGTCTGTATGGGTTTCCTCTGGGTACTCTGGTTTCCCCCCCACAGTCCAAAGATGTGCAAGTTAGGTTGATTGACTGTGCTAAATTGACCGTAGATGCATAGGTTAGAGAGGATTAGTGGGTAAAACATGTATGGATTAGGGGTAGGGCCTAGGTCGGATTGTCATCAGTGCTGACTCGATGGGCCAAAGGGCCTCTTTCTGTACCAAAGGATTTCTACTTACTGAGCTTGTGGTTGGTTTGATTGATGGCTTAACTGTTCACTATCTAGTGAACTCTTTACATTTTAAAAAAATATTCATTTGTGGGATGTTTTTGGGAATCACTGGCTGAGCATTTGTTGCACATCCCTAAGTGTCCTTTAACAGGTAGTAGTAAGCTGCTTTTTTGAAGGACAGTCGGTGGCATAGTAGTTAGCACTCTGCCTCACAGCACCAGAGATCCAGGTTCAATTCCCACTTAGGTCACTGTTTGTGTGAAGTTTGCACCCACAATTTGAAAGATATGCTGATTAGGTTCATTCTCCCTCGCTGTACCCAAACAGATGACAGACTTTGGCAACTATGGATTTTCATAGTATCTTCATTCCAGTCTACTTGTGACACTAAAAAAAAATCACTGCAGAAGATTTCTTTCCATAATTGTAATACAACTGAGTGGCTTGCTGGGTCATTACAGAGAGCATTTTAAGAGTCAACCACATCGGTATAGGTCTGGAGTGACATACACACCATTCAGACCATCAAGTATACTCCACTCTTTGATAAATCAGGCATGATCTTATGTTTCAAGTTCTACATTCCCATATACCCCAGATAACTTTGATTCCCTTGCTGAACAAGAATCTATCTCTGCCTTAAAAATAGAGTAACCTTGAAGCAGAGAATTCCAAAGTTGTACAACCCTTAAAAAATCTCTCCTAAAAAGGTGATCCTCAAATTTTAACAATGTTCCCTAGTTCTGAACTTACCGACAAGAGGAAACATCCTTCCCACACCTATCTTGTTAAGACTATTCAAGGCCTCACATACTTCAATCAAGTCACTTAACTTTTCTAAGCTCTAGTAGAAACAAGTGCAGTGAGTCTTACTGTTCCTCATGACAAATCTGCTCACTCAATCTGTCTCATTCCAGTGTAGTCTCCATCTCCTTGCTTGCCCCTTTGTTTTGTCAGAAAAATATGATAATATATCTCATCTTAACCTAATTAAATGTTTTTGATAATTCATCTAAGTTGACTATCTCTCTCCCCTCCTTCCCCCCACCCCACCAGCAGCCAGGAAAATATTTTATTTCTGATTTACTGAAGAATTAAGTAATGTAGAGGGCAATGGGGAGAAGGCACAGGAGTGATAGCAGGTAAGTTATTACTGTTGAGAGCTGGCGCATACACAATGGGGCAAATATGCTAGTTCTGTAACAATTGAGATTCTGCTTGGTGCTTGTTTTGCAAGTGATAGTGCAAAAAGAATGTTGTTTGGGATTGCATACATAAGCCAGTGTCCCACCCACCTGCACCCCATAGGGTAACTGTATTAAACCAGCACTTAATTTATTTCAAAATAAATGTTTGGCTGCATTGGCAGAGGGCTTGGAGAAATGAAAAGAAATAAAAATGTTTAAAAACCCAAAAGTATTGATAAAAATTTTTCAAATGTGAATGTACATTATGGGCATTCTTTCTTTACTAGTTTCAAGAATATTTTATTTTAAATTTTAGGCTCAAGAGAACTTGATCTTTCATCAGAACAATGGACTTTAGTAAGGCGTTCGATAAGGTGACCCATGGAAGGCTTCTGCAGAAAATGCAGATGTATGGGATTGAGGGTGATTTAGCTAATTGGATTAGGAATTGGCTAGCAGATAGAAGACAGAGGGTAGTGGTTGATGGAAGATATTCATCGTGGAGTTCGGTTACAAGTGGTGTACCTCAGGATCTGTTTTGGGGCCCCTGCTGTTTGTAATTTTTATAAATGAGCTGGATGAGGGTATTGAAGGATGGATTAGTAAATTTGCAGATGACACTAAAGTCGGTGGAGTGGTAGATAGTGAAGAGGGGTGTTCTAGTTTGCAGAGAGACTTGGACAAGTTGCAGAGCTGGGACGAGAGGTGGCAAATGGAGTTTAATGTGGAAAAGTGTGAGGTAATTCACTTTGGCAGGAATAACAAATGTGTAGAGTATAGGGCTAATGGTAGGACTCTTAATAGTGTTGAAGAACAGAGGGATCTTGGTGTATACATGCATAGATCCCTGAAAGTTGGCAATCAAGTCGATAAGGTTAAGAAGGCATAAGGAGTCTTAGCTTTTATTGGTAGGGGGATTGAACTTCGGAGCCGCAACGTCATGTTGCAACTGTACAAAACTCTAGTGCGGTGCACTTGGAGTATTGTGTACAGTTCTGGTCCCCACATTATAAGAAAGATGTGGAGGCATTGGAGAGGGTACAGAGGAGGTTTACCAGGATGTTGCCTAGTATGGAGGGCAGGTCTTATGAAGAGAGGCTGAGGGATTTGAGGTTGTTTTCATTAGAAAGAAGGCGGCTAAGAGGAGACCTTATTGAAACATATAAGATGATTAGAGGTTTAATAGGGTGGACAGTGATAGCCTTTTTCCTAGGATGGAGAAAGCTAGCACGAGGGGACATAGCTTTAAATTAAGGGGTGGTAGTTATAGGACGGATGTCAGAGGTAGGTTCTTTACCCAGAGGGTGGTAAGGGTACGGAATGCCTTGCCTGCGTCAGTTGTAGATGCGCCAAGTTTGGTGGCGTTTAAGAGGTTAGTAGATAAGTTTATGGATGAAAAGGGAATGGTTTAGGTTAGAGGGTCATTGTTTTTTCTTAATTGGTCGGCGCAACATCGAAGGCCGAAGGGCCTGTTCTGCGCTGTAGTGTTCAATGTTCTATTACATCTGATTAATTAGTCTCAACATCTAGGATTAAAGCTATTCTTACACAACTTGTCAGGCAGTAACAAAGTGACATTGACATCCATTGTACAGAACTTAGTTTCCATCAGATACAGGGTTTATAAGTTGAATATAATCAAGATTTAAACATATAAAGTATTTTGTAAAATAAACCTCTTGTATTGTTTCTGCACAATGAAATGCTCTGTTCTAGTTTTGGTAATTGTTTTACTACTTGCTTTGTTGCCTAGAACTTTGTGTCATTAGTTTCTAAAAATTGCTGAACCAAAGTACAGGACAAAATGTTCTGGAGCTGGTGTTAGATGCCTATTTACCCAGTAAATCTGAAAGGACTATTCAGCCAAGATTTTAGAAAAGTCTCCAAAGATCAGATACGACCCTGGAAAAAAAAATCAACTGTCTGTACAAATCAAGAATCTGAAGGCAAGTTAAAAATCTCTGCTTGGTAAGGTTTCAAAAAACTCAGTCTCCATTACAAATGGCATTCCCTGCTTTAGAAAGCACACCATAGAATTCCATAGAAATAGAGGGCAAAAGCAGGCCACTCAGCTTATGCTTCACTTCAGTTTCATCCCATCCTTTTCTTTTTAAAAACAGGAAAATGAGATTCCCTTCTCCTGAAATGCATTTATTATTTGTTTTAGGCTGGATTAAGTAATGCTGTCATTATCCACTCAGTTTGGTAATTTCCTAGACACTTGTTCAAAAGGAGGATTTAGAGGTACTGCAACACTATACATTAAAACCCTCTTTGCAGCCTGGAGGAATAGGGAAATAGATCTCAATTAAACAAGCAAATTAGAGGTTAACCAATATGTGTGTATGAAGAATCTGAGGAGTTGCTACCTTTGGCAATCCTTAACTAGTCAGAATTAGAAAGTATAAGAAATAAACTTAACTTTTATAAAATAAAAACAGAAATGAAGTTACACAGAAACACAACTTGCAATACTAACCTTTTATACTTAGTACAAAAATAACAGTCAAAAAACATTAAATTGCATATCAAAACATGTAATTTGCAATTGTATTATACATTCATGAGGAATTTGTATGGTACAATAACCAATATACATACAGTTAAAGTTTGTTATAATCTTGTATGGTCAAAATGTTTTGGATATTGTACTGTGTCCAGATGTCAGAGCAAATTAAGACACATATGCAAGTCCAGGATTGTTAAAATGGAGAATCAATATAATTGATAAAGGAAATCATCAACTCTCAAACTGAAGGGATTTCGACTTGTGTGGATTTTAATTTTTGCTTGTAGGACAGATTAAGGTTAGACTTTGTAAATGAGAATTTAGTTAAAAGCAAGAATTGTGAATAAAGGATAACTTAATCTGGTCAAATTTGAGACAAAATTGCACAGCTTAATGAGTGTGTTAGAAAGCTGACTGAGGAATGCATTGATTGCATCAGATCACCAGTGCAAAGATTAATATTAAACCTGCTCAAAATCAGATGCATGATTGTTTTTGCTTACCCTCTAGGATATTTGAATAGAAAAGTACCAAGGAGTTTATTACTGTTCCAGAGAAAGATTACTTTTGAAGGAAACTGACTAACAATGATGAATAAACAAAGTTAAAGAACAAAATTGTGGTCTGCTGGAACTTAGGAAAAACACCAGTTATCTGTTCATTACTGCCAAGTAATCAATTTGAAAAAGATATAAAAACACATTTAATTTTTTTTTAAAACAATAAGCATTATTGGATCAAGACAATACAGAGGATTCTGTCTCCAAAGGAATCAAGTCGCACTTGTTAGAAAGGTTGCCTGAGAAGTTACTACTGCTTGTGGGTGAAAACTATTTCAATATCAAATCATTATTTTTTTAACTTATTGCTGTCTCACTGGATCCTTGCTCAACTGAACTAGAATCACAAATCTTACAATAGTTATAATTAAATACTGTTTTTTAATAGTTCTCAATTTGAGATATCTATACATATTTACTTAAATACATACAACTCCTGAAGAATCAACTTATTTTCAAAAATAGTTTCAATTATCAAGGTAGTTCATTCAATTAAATTTTTCATCCTCAAATAAAAGCCTCACCAATTCTCAGACTATTCTGGTAATGATTGATATACATTGCATGCAAGAAGAATATCTTTTATGCAGTAAGTGCAATAAGTGGAAATCAAGTAAAAGTAACAGAAAAATAGTAGTGAAACAGTTTGCTAAAGATGTTTTAGCTCCAGCAACTAAGAGACTTTTTTTGGATCATCTACTATCACTGCTGAAAATGTGCAAACTAAATATCCCAGTTGTATTTGCATTTGAAATAACTATTATACCAATAATGTGCTAAAAATTAATGTGATTTACAAAAATAAAAAAAAACGTTGACCATTTCTGAAATCCTGAGATGAAAAATAATTTCACAATTAAAAGATTCTGAGGTTTCACAGTTTAAAAAAGACCAATAAATTTCAGAGCAACATCAAATCTGTTTACACTGTTTCAGTGAAAGCAAATACATTACTGCACCCAAGCAGGCTTTGTATCGCAATTTCCTGATATCTGAGTTACAGTGACATTGATCAGAAAGATCCTGCAGTTTCTGCATGGTATGCACGTCGTGACCTTTGCTGGGATAGCACTACAACTGGTTTCAGGTGTCCCTTAACTAGGCAAGAGGGGAAAAGTTAGTCAATCTTCTAATCCTCAGAAGTGGATTTAATTTCATTCCTTCAAGCTAAGAGAAGTTTTAGCAAGTGCTTTTCTTCATCATCTAAATGAGAAGAAAGATAGGTAGGAGAATAAGAACAAGATGTCTGCTTGTCATCTCAGAAAATGATAGGGCAGCTTAAAATACAACTTGAAAAAGAAAAAAGTATATAATTTGGATAAATAGTCCAAATTTTTATCATTATCACAACTCCATGGGATATTATTACATTTTACAAAAACAATAATTATATTGGGAATTGCTGTGCAGATTACAATTTTCCTAGTTAACATTAATTCTTTCTCAGAATGATAATGGCTGCATGTGAATACAGGAGAGAAAGTGGGAATACAAATCTATTCTGTGCATGGCATGGCAAAGTATAGGTGGATTCTGGTGATATGTGACATCGGGTGGGGGGGGGGGAAGAATTAAACTGAAGAGACAAAGATGTGTCCATTTGTTTTAACAGCAAGGTAGTGATATTTATGGGTTCTAACTCTGGAAATGCCACTTCCAACTGAATTCTCATCCAAGATATCAATAAGGCACAGTCATTGCACCAAAATTCATTAATCAAGTATCTAAAATGTACAGAAGAATAGAAAGTTTAAAAGTTCAACCTATGTCTCAAGAAGTAAAATCTGTCTGTTGGTAACATATGTGCAAGTGTTAGAATGGTGGTTCTACTTGACTTTCAGCACCCTGCAGCAAAATGGATAGGGATGAGACAACAGTGTTAATTCATCTGTTCAGCTTAGATTCAATGGAGTCATTTCTCAAACAAAGGTAGAGACCTTGCAACACTGATGAGAAAAACAAAGCAACAATAGAGAGAAGCAATAATTCCAGTAAGACAAACTTCACATACATAGATGCAGAATTCATATACACAGAAATGTGTGAAAGTAACTTAAGAAAACAGTTCAGAAAAAAAAATTGATTACTGAAAGTTACCAGGCACAATAGAAGTTTGTCACATTGCAAACACTGACGTTAAAATCCATTAACCTGGCCCAAAGTCTCTGCTGGGTTAATTCCCTCTGACTTAATGTACTTGAAACAGCTATCATTCTTGAAAACGCTGTGATATTTTCCTGGTAATTCTTCTTGTTTCCAGAAGATCTACTTCAAGATTCAATGTAATGATTTTATTTCAACAAGACAATCAGTTCAAGAGGAGGGCCTTTCTGTGGAAGAGCCTTCACCAAAAGATGTTAGATTCTGACAGTGAAGAACAGCGTCGTGTACAGAATGAAACAGAAGATCTCTTGTAAATGATTTCTCAAAAAAATCCAATCTATTCAGATTTGCTACAACGGACTCTGCCAGTAAAACAAAATACAATTGACATTTTTAATAAAGTCTTACATTGTAGAGATTCTAGACAGTTCTAAACATAAAAAAAGAATTCTTGGATAGAATGTGAAGTTGTTTAACATGGGTAACAATCTTGAATAATAGGTGCTGTAATTCTCCAGGAAAGAGTTTTCAATTACATTAGTCATTGTTCTTATAAATACAGATAAATGTTGAACAGAACTATTAACCAATTTACAATCTAATCCTATAAATCTATTTTGCTGGTAGATTAACTTGGAAATGAAAAGTACATTTTTCTGAGGGGAATGGAGAAAAAAAAATGAACGTTTACTGATAATATATTGCTTATAAAATGTAGGTATTTGGATGTTAAATTGACAAACCAGAATCTCAACAGATAAACAATACTGCATTAAGTAATAAAAATGTTTACTGCATTGATAAAATGTTTTTGAAATTAGCTTGAATTTTTCAACTTAAAGGGGAAAATAGTAATATTTGTTAAGTCTTCATACTTTCCAAAAGTGGTTGCAACAAAACCATCATCTATTATTGGCCCCAGTGGTGTTGATAACTATTTTCTGAAACATTACATCTCCTCAGGATCAGCCATTTTTGTAAGTTAACCCGGGTTGATGGAATCCTCCCTCTTCTAGATATTTAAACCTGAAGTGAAATGATCAGTTTCAAACCAACTCTCAATGGGAATGATTCCGAAGTAAAAATATCTGTAAGGTATAGGAAATGTATGTATACATATGTAGTAGGATGGGATCATGCACATTGCTGTGGCTAAAGTAACAATCTGGTGTGACTGATGGCTACGTAAACCAAATATCCAGAGTAAAATGTATTACACAAAAAGATGACATTCCAACAACATCTTACAAAGAGGATTTCACTTACCATTGGCCCCAGCTATAAAAATATTAATTCCTATTTCTTCATATTTCTTCATTACCTGAGAAAGTAACAAAAAATGAAACAGGCATGAGTTTCAGGATCTGGAATCTTCAAATAGGATTTGAAAAAGCTTCAAGTTGAAACTCTTCCAGTGGCTTATTAAGGTTTGTGGGAGTATTTCTGACAGATCAAGGAATCTGAAATCTTAAGTCTTGGTCTGTGCAGTTAACTCAATTAAATCAAGTGAACAATAGGAGGAACACTCTCGTTAAAAACGAGCAAGATTCTGCTAACTGCCCAATAAGCTCCTGTTGTGTAGAATCAATTCAGCTGTGATGCTTTCTTTGATAAGGCAGCCACCTCTATTAAGTTTTCCTCATGATAAATGGGTCACCAATGAGACACTGCATAAGAAAGATTTCTGGACTTACAACAACAGATGGGTAGCATTTTTCAGGTTCTTGAAAAGTAAAGGAATTAGGAAGCACAAGAGTAAATTAAAACATAATGAACCATAAAATTGGTTATAACTTTCTCCGCAGGCTTCTCAAATACCTCCACTTTACAGTATGTTAATCTTTGCTCAGTGGTAGCAATCTTAGTTTTTAGCCTCACTGCTTGACCTGAACAAAGAACTCAATGCCTCTACAAAACCAGGCCCTTCTGCTCAATTTGTGTTGGTATTTGTCCTCCAAACCTGCATAACAATTCCAACATTCCTATATCCCCTTTCTGTCAAAAGAATATATGGTAAAGTGCTCATTAACTCCAACAGTGCAATCACAACCTTCAAACTAAATATAAAAATTCATCCTTTTTTTTTAAAAAATTTGTTTATGGGACGTGGGCATTTATTGCTCATCCACAATGGCATTTTAAAAGGCAACCACATTGCTGTGTAATTGGAGTCACATGTTGGCCAGACCAGGTAAGGACAGCAGATTTCCTTCCCTGAAGGACATTAGTGAGCCAGATAGATTCTTATGACAATTGACAATGTTCCACAGTCATCACCTGGTTTTTATTGAATTCAAATTTCACCATCTGTCATGGTGGGATTCAAACCTGGTCCCCAGAGTATCACCCTAGGTCTCTTGATTACTGCCTAGCAATAATACCATGCTACATCTTCCCAGTTTCTCATTTCACATTTTCGTACTAGGCAGCATTTTAGCGCATCTGCACTGTTCCTCTCACTTTGACATCCTATTTTCGGTGGGAACCAAAACTGCAGTTGCACGTAGATTCTTCATTACAATTCCATTTTATATTTTAGTCCACAAAGCCCAGTATTCTATCTTAACACTGCATACAAATTCACATGGACAGAGATATCCACTTCAATTTGGTTAATTGACTGCTCTCTATTCTCTTCAAGTTTCCAACATGGCATCATGTAAGGCTCATTACCTCTGCAAAAATTTAAGTCTTCTGCATATTTATTCAAATTCCACATTAGCTGAAGATTGATTTTTCTTCACCTAGACATTCAACAATTTCATTACTATATATTTAGCAATTCAATAAGATTCCAAAACTTCCCTTAATCCATTGAACCCTGTCTCTCTTTTTGAGAATGGGCATTCCATTGGCCACTCTTTCCAACGTCCATGCTCAACAGGTCTTGGAAATATAATTTCTTCCTTTTCTGCCCTTGCATCCCATTGCATGTATCTAACAACGCATCCACCTTTAGCTCAACAAATTGTTTTGTTCTTGGGATGTGCACCACACTGGCAAGTCTGCACTGGTTTCCTACATCTCGTTGCCAACAAAGTGATGTTGGCTTTCATTTTGAATCACTGCAGCAATTTTGGTGATCGAGCTTTCAATTGCTTTAGGTAGGGAGTTTCGACATATTCACCTGGGTTATCATTAGGAAATTATTAAATTAGTCTAAGTCAGGATAATATGCAATTTAGTAAAGCACTTGGGAGATGATGGTATTTCCACAGCATTACCACTCGTATTGAGAAGAGTGAGAAGTCACAAGTGAAGGAGATATCAGTAAAATAATCAGCAAGTTGCAGTGTATCCTGAGGGTCATATACATTGCAGCCAGCGGTTGCATACTGAAATTTGTGATATGGGCAGATCAAACCGACTATCTTCTGGACAGAAGTTTCTTGAAAATTGTTGTAACTGCATTCATCTAGACAAATTGCAACTTGAAATGTAAACAGAAAGTGCCAGAAAAACTCAACAAGTTTTACAGAATCTATGACGAAAAAAACAGAGTCAACGCCTTCAGATGAATCATATCAAGCATGAAATATTAATTCTGTTGTTCTTTTCACAGATGTTGGCATACCATCAGAGTTTTTCCAGCACTTCTTGATTTTTGTTTTGCATTTCCAACATCCACAATATTTTGTTTTTATTTCAAGTTTTAATTTAATTAATTTTCTACTACTGCCCAGTTTCAGTCAAGTCTCTGTTAAAGCAATAGATTGCTATGACAAAATTACTTTCAATTCACCCAATTTATTTCCCAGATTGAGTATTAGAATATTTGCACTGGAATTCGTTTATTCATTTTAACATTACTTTTTCTTCTATTTTCTTCTGATCAATTTAATAACGTCAGTCTTCCCTCCTCATAACTCATTTTCAGGCTATTTTATTTCTTCTGCAAAATATTATTCTTGCTAAAACTTGTATTTGAATATTGACTTGGCTGATACTGCATTGCAGAATGCTGCCATGAGATGCTACCTTTCAGATTAAACCAAGTTCTGGTTCACCTATTGTGTTGGAAAAATAGATCCCACTATGCTATTGAAGAGCAGGAAATTATCAAGTCCCAAGTAATATTTATGCCTCAACAAACAAACAGCAAAATAATGGAAATCTGAAATAAAAATAGAAAACTGTGAAAGCAATGGCAAGAATTAATTTTTCAGGCTTTTTTGTCAGACCCAGAAGCCAAAGATGTTACAGATGAAGAACTTGCCAGGAGAAAAAGTTCTGAGATTAAGTGGAGGTGGTGGAGAGACAGAGATAATTAAAATTGTAGAAGTGTTGCTGGTGGAAAACAAGACAGTATAAGAAAATACAAAAAAGATGTTGGAAATCCAGAGGGCATGAGAAATGAAAAAGTGGAAAGAGAAACAGAATTAATATTACATGTTGCTGACTCTGCATCAGAGTGTGTGCTAAGTACAACAGAACTGCAGGGAAAGGCAAGCATGTAAGGCAAAACAGAGAAAGCTTCAATGGCCCAAGTGTTTGGTGAGTAAAGGTTAGGTAAACGCCAGTTATACAACACACCCCACCCGCTGTGGACCAATGAAGGTACCCCGAAGCAAAGCACCGCAATGTCACTCTATTCTTGGAGCATAATTACCTGCATTCACTGTCCCAAGTAAAATTAAGAGCTGTGATTAAGGTCTGAAATGTGCACCTTGCACGTTAACTGTCAGTATTAAGACAGAGGGCTGTTAAGTGTTTCAGCAAGTTGGTTTTTCTATTGCCTTTATCAGTATCAGCCATTACTCAGTGATAGCATTCTTATACCCGAGTCAGAACGTTGTGGATTCAAATCTTAAGCCAGTGATTCAAGCACATAACCTAGCAGCGTAGAGGAAGCACTACATTTTCAGAGATGTTGACTTTCAATAAGGCATTAAACAAAGCCCATGTTCTCAGGTGGATGCAAAAATTTCTGTTGAGTTATTAGAAGAGAAAGGGATTTTCTCCTTGTGTTCTGGCTAACGCTTATCCTGCAACCAATACCAAAAACAGATAATGATCTGGTTACTTATTTGTGTGATATTTGATGGAAGTTGCAATGAACTGACAGCTACATTTAATACATTATAGCAAAGCGTAAATTTCAGAAGTATTTGCAAAGTAAGTTAGATAAGGCATTAAACAATTGCACCATTGTTAATTCTGTCATTTAATCTATGGCTTTCCATCTGATGTAAAGATGCCGGCGTTGGATTGGAGTGGTAAGAACTCAGTAAGAATTTAGCAACACCAGTTATTAATCCAACCGATTTATTTGATAGTAAAAAAGCGAGCTTTCAACACTCCCGTGTCTTCATCAGGCAAGTGCAGTGTTCTGGTCTGCAATAGCACACATCAGCACAGACAGTCAGAGGTTGCTGATTAGAATGCGAATCCTTACATCTAACCTGCTATTCAAGTGTTAAAGTGGCTAACAATGTGTGTGAAGGGAATCCTGAGCATTGGTTAGAGAATTGTGTATTTTCTCCAGACAGCACAGTAAGTGAGGTTTTTTGCTAACCCAGGCAAGTTACGGGGGTTACAGACAGTGTGTCATGAAGCCAAGATCCCTGTTAAGACCGTCCTCATGTGTGCGGAGCTTGGCTATCAGTCTCTGCTCAGCGACTCTGTGCTGTCGGGTATCACGAAAGCCCCCTTGAAGAACATTTACCCGCAGGTCGGAGGCCAAATGCCCATGACTGCTGAAGTGTTCACCCACAGGAGACCATGGGGAGACCATGCAAACACTACGACAGCGGATGAATGAGCATCGCTCAACAATCACCAGGCAAAACAGTTCCCTTCCTGTGGGTGAACACTTCAGCAGTCATGGGCATTTGGCCTCCGACCTGCGGGTAAATGTTCTTCAAGGGGGCTTTCGTGATACACGACAGCGCAGAGTCTCTGAACAGAGACTGATAGCCAAGCTCCGCACACATGAGGACGGTCTTAACAGGGATCTTGGCTTCATGACACACTATCTGTAACCCCCGTAACTTGCCTGGGTTAGCAAAAAACCTCACTTACTGTGCTGTCTGGAGAAAATACACAACTCTCTAACAATGCTCAGGATCCCCTTCACACACATTGTGAGCCACTTTAACACTTGAATAGCAGGTTAGATGTAAGGATTCGCATTCTAATCAGCAATCTCTGACTGTGCTGATGTGTGCTATTGCAGACCAGAACACTGCACTTGCCTGATGAAGACACGGGAGTGTTGAAAGCTCGCTATTTTACTATCAAATAAATCGGTTGGATTAATAATTGGTGTTGCTAAATTCTTACTGAGTTCTTTCCATCTGATCACAGGTCATCACTTTCTTTGCTTCCCACTTCTTTGTGTAAGACAGCTGTGCACACATTGGCACCAGGTCTGTCTACAAAAGAACAATATCAACATTTTAAGTTATTGGCTAGGTGCATTATTGCATTGGCCAGTTCTATCTTTTGATGTGAATTTTTTTTAAGTGTTATTTTTACATTAGTGATCATTAACGACTTTATACAAATTACAGTAAGAAAACCATTTAAGTGCGTCCAGTCCAGCATCAACTGCAATTAATCCAAATTTAAATAAACTGAAATTGACTTGAAAAGTACTATATAAAATCATCTAATCATTACATTGATGCAGAGTCAAGAGTTTTAATAAGTTTATAAAATCGTTTCAGTAGTTTTAAAAACAACCTGGTTAATGTACTTGCACCACAAAAAAAGCTCAATTTTAAAAATCTCTTTGAATGCCCACAGGCACATTTAGCAGAAATTAAGATAATTCATGCTATGAGGCCTGGCTAGTTTAGTGGATAGGGCTAGCTTCTAGTATATATTTAAACCAGTGTAAAAAAAACTGCAGAAACTCTATTTATCATTTGTACTTTAGATTTGGCTGAATTTGGGCAAACAGAAATCCCTACAAAGATATTTAAATATTGTTTATCTGTAACAACTTAAAATATGTCTAAGACCTGAAACATCAACTTTTGATATTTTCATTAATGTTGTAACCAGGTGAATATTTCCAGCTTTCATTTTCAGCACCTACAATATTGGAATAGGCTCCATCTTATTGATACTAGGGTAGTTTCAGTATTGACCTACAAAAATCAGTATGCAATGTCGAATGCTTGGCAAATTTGTGATTTTCACTGAAGTAGCAAAAGCCACATTCAGAAGGGATTTTATGTATTGCATCCTGCAGGATGATGTAAAATAGACAGATATAGATACCACAGAATTTGATGCAGACTTTTACAAGAGCTGGAAAATCTGTCACAATTTGCAACAGATTTTCTAGTATCCATAGAAGAATACAGAAACAACAGGGAAAAAATAAGTTTCCTCAGCCTTAAAAAGCAAAGCATAAAAAATTCAAGGAAAATATGCATTACAGAAGGTACGTATATTACGATTTCTTTTATGCTTTACATGTATAGGCCCCATATATTGTAAACAGAAATGGGACTTTTTAAATAATAAAAATAGAATGTGCTGAAAAATTTTAACAGATCTGGCAGAATCTGAGGAGATTGAAATTTTGAATCTAATAAGTCTCTTCTTTGAAACTAATTTTCACCTGTTATTAATTTGAAGTTATCAATGCAATATTTCAATACTTGGAAAAAAATGACAGTTTTGAATAGTGATAATTTTAAAGACAATGTGGACCAATTATTATTGTTGATGACTTAATCAATGCAACGTACATTGTGACATCCAGCACTAGGGAATATCAGATTCAGTATAAATTTAAAAATTCAAAAGTCAATGAGCATTAATACAAGTCTTAATTAAAAAAAAAAAAACTTACCAGTTTAAGCACTTTTGCTCCAACAGAGTCTACAAAATTGACTGGGCTGAAATCCAGAATTAAAGAATGTGTGTCAGCTGCTGACTTGATAAACACTGTTAGTTCTTCGTCATAGTTTTCTTCAGATTCCGTCGTCTCTGGAATGCTTGAAACACCATTCTGAATCTCTTCGCTTGGAACTTCTTCAGACACAACCTCATGTTTTGCAGTCCCTTTTGCACCTTTTATCTGTAGGGCAAGCAAAGGAAGATCTTGAAAGTAACCTAATATACAAAAGGTCCATTGACTGTATTAGCCTACGTTGGGAGGAAATGCTTACAATGCAGAAAAAGCTCAACAAAAGTATTTTTTTAAAGTTGGATGAATATCCATTAAGAAAAGAACTGCAAACAACAAGAATACTGGAAGGTGGACATCCAAAAACACAACAAGTATGAAGAAGAGCAATAGTTTAATCCCTTGGGTTAAAGAAAACAACTAAGAGACACAACTTGATGGCCCAGGGGTCTTCAGTCTAAAATATGTTTTGACAAGTGGATCCTTAGCGAGATAGGCACAGAGTTTATAAGGAAGTTGAATGTAAATGCAAAATTTTATATTTAAATTACTGTGTTTACACCAGGACACAAGTTCAAGAGCATTCACATTCCTAAAGCATTCCTTTCCTGAGCAAGGTAATAATTGGAAAAAACTGAATGCTAGTTAATCTCAACAAAAGAGAGAGAACAGAATTAACATTGTGTCTATTTGATTCTTTAGCAGATCTGACAGAAGGATAAAATTTGTTAGGTATTACACTATAGCTAGAAAAGATTACAACAAATCTTAAGAACAAGAGATAATTGTTCAGATGTGACGTGGGGAAAAGCATTGAGACAAAAACGTATGTTCTCTCTTCTTACACATGCCGCCAGACCTGCTGAGTTTTTCTAGCATTCAGTTTGTTTCAGATCTCAGCATCTGTAACATATTGCTGATTTTAATCAATTAAAAATTGATTTCCTGAAATGTTTATTGGAGCCATTATTAGATTAATTTCAGAAAGAGACACATCCTGTAATAGGATAATGAAAGAAGCTGGCATTGTAGACATCTGCTAATTTCATAGTTACTGGGGCTTTCATTCAAACACAAACTTACGTTTGACTTAACTAAATTTCTAGCTTGCTCATACAATTCTCTTCCAGTTAGATTGTCTTCATCATACATGTAACTACAATGATATTATAATCATGAGTATATATATTACCATGATCTCCATGATCATACATGTAATTGATGGGCATTATTGTCCAACTGATAGAGAAGCACACTAAATGGACTTGTTGGAGCACATAATTGAGACAAGACCCCAAGATATTGTGTAAATTTACCCTCAAAATTGCAGTTTGGCAATGCAAACAGTGTTCTACCAAAGCTGAATACTTGAAATAGAAGAAAAGACATTCTGTCATACTTGCATTTACCAATTTCAGGATAGTTTTCTTTTCCCTTCCTTCTGCCAATTGAGCTGCTTTCTTTTTTCTTTCAAGCTTTCTCTTTGCCGATAATACTGCAACTGGATTAATTTCAGTCTGAAAGTGTGCAGAAGAAATAGTTGAAGCATTTTTAAAAAAAATATTACTTACAAAATATTGAATGTTATTCAGATGATTTTCTGATAGACTTGATGGCAAACATCATGGCTCACCTTTGTATGCAAAGCACTCACATACATATCAACATTTGCAAAGTAAAGAGAGGCATTTGATTGGAATATCTTTATTCCAGTGATCTCCTGTACCTAGAATATAAACATTTTCCGACACATTAGTGGCCATGAAACAGCTGCTGGCTGAGCAAATTTGTAACTCAAATCTACTTTACAACTCATCCAAAAGCAAACTACCATTGAGACACTGGATTCTCACCTCCTCGTAAGCCTTTACATCCAAGTAGATATCTGTATTAGGTATCTGACCAAGAATTCTGTATTTAGGACTGCAAAAAGAATTTGGATTTACTGTTACATTATCTGGTTGGTCAGGATCATCATTTACAAATAAACAATATAGTTCAAAAATTAAATTTCTAAAGCCTGCAAACAAGAGATGTGCAAAGAACAAAATCTATTGTTACAACAATTTGAATTTATAAACTGTGTTTAACATAGTTTTAAAAAATGTCAAAGTGCTCCACAAGAATAACATAAGGAGATATTTGAACAAGTGACCAAAAAAATTAGCCAGAGGTAGATTTTAAGGAGCATCTTAAAGGAACAGGGATGGAGAGGTTTATAGAAGAAACAACAGAGAGACTATCCTCCTTTAAGGTTGTAAATTTCGATGATTCTATTTTAAAAGGTTGTAAAGTTGGCAGAGGTTACAAAATAGCATGGGGCAAGGCTATGGGAGGAACTTGAAGACAATGATGAAGATTTCAAAGCTGCAGCAGTGCCAAGTAAGGAGCCAATGTAGGTCACTGAGTACAGGGAGAGGAGGTCAAGTTGGACAGAACAAGTTGAATTACGGGTTTTGGAGGAGCTCAAATTTAAGTAGATTTCAAGGTGGGAAACTAGCCATCAGGGCATTGGAGTAGCTGCATCTAGGGCAACAAAGTCACGGTTGCAGTGTGTCAGCAGTAAATAGTTTGAGATGGGTGATGCTGGAGGTGGAAGCTTATAATTGTGGTGATGGAAAGGTCAGGAGTCCAACTCAATCAAAGAGAACACCGAGATTGCAAACTGTTCAGCTGAATCTCAGATAGGTGGCCGGGGAAAAGGAAATGGAACAGTTTAGGACAGGGGTCAAAGGCAATGAATTTTACTAATCTTATCAAATTTGAAGTAATGTCTGCTCATCCCATCAGCATCCCATCATAGGTGCAAATCAAATGAGAAGCACTGAATGCGCTGGGATAGAGCTTTGCTGTTGCCAACACATGTGCAGAATCTGATATGTTTGCGTCATTTATGGGAGGGGCAATATTAGATCAAAAAAGGAGGCGGATAAGGGTGGACCTTTGGAGAACTGAAGTGGTAACGCAGCAGGAAGTGGGAAAAGAGGACAATGTATGCAATTTACTGGTTACAGCTGGATAGCAAGAATAATCCCAATTGGACAAATGGAGGACAGGCAGTGAGGGTAATGTGATCAACGTATCTAAAGCAGAAATCAAGGAGGAAGTTTTCCCATTGTCACAGCAGACGTAATTGTAACATGGACAAAAGGATTTTTGGTGAAAATACGATTTGATGGTTGAACTATGGAAGCAAAAATACATCCAAAGACCTAGGGGAGGAAATGGAGGTTAGAGATGGAGAGGTTATTTACAGAGGCAGAGGGCTTAGGGGTGTTTTATTATTTGCTCAAGGAACGTGAGCATCACTAGCTCGATCAACACTTGTTGCCCATCCCTAATTTCTAGGCTATTTCAGAGTCAACCACATTGGGTCTGGAGTCATATGTATGCCAGACTAGGTAAGTGCAGTGGATATCCCTCTATAAAGGGAAATAGTTAACCAGGTGAGTTTTTACGACAATTGGCAATGGTTGCATGATTATTCGGTTTTAATTCCGTACTTTTTTTGTTTCAAACTTCACCATCTGTTGTGCTGAAATTTGGACCTGGGCCCCCCCGAACATTATCCTTGGTCTCTGGATTACCAGTCCAGTGATAGTGTTACTATGCCACGACATCCTTGAGTAAGGGGTAAGATGGCACTGTTATCGCATAGCACCAGGGACGTGGGTGCAATTCCAGCCTTGGGTGACTTGTATGGAATTTGCACACTGTCCCCATTTTGCATGCATTTCGTCCAGATGCTGCAGTTTCTTCTCACAATCTAAAGATGTGCAAGTTAGATTGATTGGCTATGTTAAATTGTTCTTAGAGTGCCAACATGTATAGGTTATGGGAATTGGCAAGGTAAATAGGAATATACAAGATAGCAGGAGACAATTTGGCCCTTCGAGCCTGCTCCACCATGATCACGGCTGATCGTCCAACTCAATAGCCTAATCCAGACTTTTTCCCATAACCTCTGATCCTGTTTGCCCCAAATGCTATATCTAGCCACCTCTTGAATACATGCAATGTTTTGGCATCAGCTACTTCCTGCGGTAATGAATTTCACAGGCTCACTATTCTTTGGGTGAAGAAATATCTCCTCATCTGAGTTCTTAGTGGTCTACTCTGTATCCTCAGACTGTGACCCTTGGTTCTGGACAACCCCCAACCATTGGGAACATTCTTCCTGCACCTATCCCGTCTAGTCCTGTTAGAATTTTATAAGTTTCTACGTGTGGATAGGGGCTGGGCAAGATACTCTGTTGGAAGATAGGTATATACTGGAGGCCAAATGGTCTCCTTTGGCACTGTATGGATTCTATAATTCTGCTATGATTTGAAGGGGAGCTGCACTATATCCAAGAAGAGAGAAGTGTTAACAGCCCAAGCCAATTATTGTTGTCTAAAGTTCAATTTTCTCATGATTAAAACAGTAGTTTGAAAACACATTTACTTTGTTGTATGTATTTTTTTAAAATAAGGTATCACAACAATACATGACAGGCTTTTAATGAACCACCTGACCTTTTCAATTCAGAGCTTTTGAACATTACAATAATTCTCAACTTTTGCTGTGAACAGGAACGAACATACAGAATCTTTCCTCGCTTAATGTTTATTCACTTTGTCCAGTGTCAACATTCCTCACTCTCACCCAGTGTCCCAGCTATCCCCTATTTATGTTCAAATATCCATCACTTATTTCCTTGACAATTTAATTGACATACCAAAGTTTAACAACATAATTGATGTTCAGGAACCTTAAAATAATTGCTAAGGCATTGACAACTAGAGTACTCCCTAGTTTAAGGGATGGATGATCTTGCAAATGACCCATGGGAGAGGGGGGGTGGTGCGCAACAGCTGGTGTGAGGGCCTTTATTTTCTATAATAGTGATTTAGATGAAGATGTTGGAGAAATGATCTGAAATTTGTAGATAGAGATCTGTCAGGTTAATGGAGGAGACTAAACTGCAAGCAGATCCTGATGTGTAGTAGCAGAGATTTATTTAAACAGTAAGTGAAGTATTATGCATACAGACAGGACCAGTGCCAAGCATGTTTAAACTATTAAAAGAACAGATCTATGGTGAAAGTTTTTCCTATTGTAGCACACAAAAAGTTCATAATTACTGCAGAGAATGTTCAGCCAAAACAGCTGGATTCATAAGATTATCCTTTTACAAAATAAAACGCACTACTTTGTCTTTACACCAGACCTGATTAGGCCTTATCCACAAACATGATTCAAAGGTGAAACACTATGGCTGCCCACATCAGAGATTATGGGAAAAAAATCTGGATTAAAGGAGCTGGGTGCATATGCTTCACAGAACACTAGATCCAATTACAATTTGATTGAGTTACATAAAATAATGAACAAATTGAAATAAAAGCAAAATATAGCAAATGCTAGAAAAGATCTGAAATAAAAACAATTTCCTGAAAAAACACTCAGCAGGTCTAGCAGCATACATGAAGAGTGAAAGAAAAGCTGTTTTGAGTCCAATTTAACTCTTCAGAATTATGTACACACTGGAATTTGGGATCGTTTGGGGGATGATCAGGGGTCAAGTTAAATAGACAAGTTAGGTATTAGGCAATTAAGTTTCCCATAAAATAGTGCACCTGTAGAACAGGTTGGTTTGTGAGGCGAGTGCCAATTCACTGCACATCTTCAAGAAAACTGAAACAGATCCTGGCTGGGAGTGGATATCACTTCAAACTAGAGGTAGATTTCTACATAGCATCCTGAACTCGGTGACAGCCCACTGATACAAGGAAGGAATACTCCTGGACCTGCTCCCTCTAACTAATTAGTAATAGGTTTTGTCAGGAGACTACATGGCACCAGACTGGGAATCATTTGATGTAATGAATAAGGAATCACAATACATGACAGGCTTTTAATGGACCACCTATCTTTTTCTATCCAACATACTTCTTGATGGATAATCCAGCCAACAATGGAGATAATATGATGGCATAATTATAGCATTACATCTTCTGCTTATATAGTTCAATGAATAATCAAGACTAGAATCTAAGTAACTGATCATGCATGCCACTAAAAATGAAACTTCAAAAGAATGCAATACTAAATTACAAATTTCAAAAATGAAAAACTAGTCAGGCCAAGATAAAAGTGTTGTATCTAACCTTTGTGTTCGGTAAACAACTGTAATAATGGCAAATGCCACCGAGACCAAGAGTCCATAGTCCAATCCCAAAAGAAAAGTAGCTATAAATGCTACAATCCACATTACCTGAATCAGAAAAAAAATTATTAAATAATGCAATAATTTGTATGTTAAAAAATGAAATAATCGAGAGCAAGATATGATGTTGTATCAATGTACTGCACCAGGGGTGAAAGATGAAAACACATGGGTTTAGGTACACAATGGGACCAGAAAGTCAAACACACTGAAGGAGTTGTACATATAATTGGGCATTTTCTTGCAAAAAGGGAAAAGTGGTTGTTTTTAGACATCTGTTTGCAGTCAACACTTGAGCACAATAGTCAGCATATGCTTACTTTATTAAATTGGAAACAATAAAACTGACATACCAGAATTACATTTTAAAAATCACCTACAAGAGTTATCTAATCTGGAATTTAAAAAAGATGTAAATTAAGTTTATATAAAACATACTTACCTGTAGACAAGATTTATAACCTTTATCCATATAGAAAATGTTTTGAAAAGGTTCTATCCTAGTACTCTAGCATTATAGAGTGAAAACACTTGTAAAGAAACACCAAAATGTCATACACAATTTTATTTACATGCACTTTGATTCAAAACATAATGCTCCACTGCACATCAACCAATTGATTACATTTTTTGAATGATATGGAGCCCAAAATCAGATCAGCCATGAATGGTGAACAGCAGAACAGGCTCAATGGGCTGAATGACCTACTCCTCTTCAAATTTCTTGAAATCCTATGTTCTCAATGCATTAATTTTGTATTGATTTGATAACAACCTGTCATAAATCCTCTTAGGTTTGCCGCTGAACTTGGTCTTGAAAGATCACAGAACTCAAAGGTCTTTGGCAACATATTACATAGTTTCACCGAGCGCAGATAGCAACTGCCAAAGTGAATTGATTTAGGATAGTAAACCATCCCCCTGAACTTTAGCTATTTATAGCATCTTGGATTTAATCCATCATTCTTCTCTTATGCCATTTCAATACACTATAGCACAGCAAATCCTTTATCAATGACATAAAAACTACTACTGTTCCCAGTATGATTGAAAGTGAGCGGTTCTAGAATTTTTCAACTCCTGCACCTGATAACTGATTCTTCAGTCACTGGTTGACATAAAAGTAATTAAAGCATAGGAATTTTAATTTAGGTAACTATGCATTTGTTAACTGACAAGCAACTTTCTTGTTTGTATCAGATCATTGTACAGATCTGATTTATTTCTTCCAGCCATTGTTGTCCTTACGTGCAATGCTTTCTCCCTAGCATTTTACAAACAATCTACAATTACTCTATCCAATTTCGCAACATCCATTATACCATTTGCTGTGTGCAATTTTTAAACATCTAAATTAATTCAATTAAAATCAACAATGAAACTACAGGCAAAGTGAAGATCATTGTGAAGGACTGAGGAAGGAAAACAGTTGAAACAGAGCAGCATTGCAGTAGCTTGGAATCAAGGCAGAATACATGGGGTCTCCTAAATCATTGTCCTTTTCACAAATAAGAAAAATCTTTTTTTAAGCTAAATTAAAGCATAATGTTTAATCTTGTTATTATGCTTGAATCAGCATCTTTCAAGCACAGAATGGATATTCAAATGGAAAAAGCCTCAGACTTTAGTGCATTATAGTTGACCACAATTGTTTCATGATCTTGCAGAATCCTACAAACACTTAATTGCGATGATGCTGCATCTTTTTTTTTGATTTAAAAAAAAACAAGCTACAGTATATTCCAAGGAAATACTAAAAATGTACTGCAATTTTTTTTCAAGATAATATCAAGATGACTTTGGTTGGATTGCAATATGGGTCCATAGATGATATCATTTATATATTTCAATAAGTAACCTGATCCCAAGAAAATTAATCAGACAATATATTCTCACCCTTTCTTTCCTACAAATTGAGCATCAATCAACTTCAAAGAAATAGGATTTACAGATGACTGTATATAATTTGCAATTGTCCTTCACCACAAGTACCTAGATAGAACAAAGTCAGTGAACTTGTCACAAATATGAACTTCAGGGCACAACACTAAACTGATGACAAAACAAGCAAGATTGGCAGATGTTGCTATATGATGCCATAAAAATCTGGCATTGGAGTACCGCCTCTACACCGTTTGAGTTTGGGAGTTTATGGACATTTAGTTTGCATCTATTCACAGGCTAAATACATTTAGAAAACTATCTGCAAAAGATGAAATGAACTGCTATGATCACCACTAAATCAGGCAATTTAGTCACTGCTTTTTAATTTAGAGTCATACAGGCTTACAGCATAGAAACAGGCCCTTCAGCCCAACTTGTCCATGCCGCCCTTTTTTTTTAATCCCTTAAGCTAATCCCAATTGCCCGCATTTGGCCCATATCCCTCTGTGCCCATCTTACTCATGTAACTGTTTAATTGCTTTTAAAAAGACAATTGTACCCGCCTCTACTACTACCTCTGGCAGCTTGTTCCAGACAGTCACTGCCTTTATATAAAAAAATTGCCCCTTTGGACACTTTTGTATCTCTCCCCTTAAACCTATGCTCTCTAGTTTTAAACTCTCCTACTTTTGGGAAAAGATATAACTATCTAGCTGATTTATAGAACATAGAACATTACAGCACAGTACAGGCCCTTCAGCCCTCGATGTTGCGCCGGCCAGTGGACCCTCTAACCTAAACTATTCCAATATCATCCATATGCCTATCCACCGAACATTTGAATGCCCCCAAAGTAGGCGAGTCCACAACTGCTGCAGGCAGGGCATTCCACGCCCTCACCACCCTCTGTGTAAAGAGCCTGCCTCTGACATCTATCCTATAACTACCACCTCTTAATTTAAAGTTATGTCCCCTCGTGTTGGTCATCACCATCCGAGGAAAAAGGCTCTCACTATCCACCCTATCCAGTCCTTTGATCATCTTATACGCCTCAATTAGGTCACCGCGTAACCTTCTTCTCTCTAATGAAAATAACCTCAGGTCCCTCAGCCTTTCCTCATAAGGCCTTCCCACCATACCAGGCAACATCCTGGTAAACCTCCTCTGCACCCTTTCCAATGCTTCCACATCTTTCTTATAATGCGGCGACCAGAACTGTACGCAATACTCCAAGTGCGGCCGCACCAGAGTTTTGTACAGTTGTAACATAACCTCACAGCTCCTAAATTCAATCCCTCTACCAATAAAAGCTAACACACCGTACGCCTTCTTAACAACTTTATCAACCTGGGTGCCAACTTTCAAAGAGCTATGTACTTGTACCCCAAGATCCCTCTGCTCGACAACACTATTAAGGGTCCTTCCATTAGCCCTATATTTCATATGCCTGTTATTCCTACCAAAGTGAATCACCTCACACTTATCCGTATTGAATTCCATTTGCCACCTCACGGCCCAGCTCTGCAACTTATGTCCCTCTGCAAACTGTAACATCCATCTTCGCTGTCTACAACTCCCCCCACTTTGGTATCGTCAGCAAATTTACTAATCCAACCCTCTACACCCTCATCTAGGTCATTTATAAAAATGACAAACAGCAGTGACCCTAAAACAGATTCTTGAGGTACACCACTTGTAACTAAACTCCAGGTTGAATATTTCCCATCAACCACCACCCTCTGTCTTCTATCAGCTAGCCAATTCCTAATCCCATGCATCTGCACTTTCTGCAGTAGCCTACCATATGTCCCTTATTATTTTATATTCTATAAGATCACCTCTCATTCTTCTACGCTCCAGAGAAGAAATTCCCAGTCTATCCAGCATCTCTTTATAGCTCAAACCATCAAGTCCCAGTAGCATCCTAGTAAATCTTTTACACAATTGTCTTTTCTCTTTACAATATTGATCATTTTCTGCAGAACAGAAGAAGGGCCAAAGCCTGTTTTTTGGCATCTTATAACAAAATCACCAAAATAACATCTGTTGTTTTAATAGCTGTTAATATAGTACAGTTTTGTCAGATTCTACACATTTGCAATACTTACAAGTTCAATTCTGCTGATTCGCCAGAGAAAAGGTATATCCTGGAACTGCTTAAATATTCCTTTCAGGTTCACCATCACAATTGCAGCTAACACGCTCTACAAGAAAATATTTTGAGCTTGAAATCAAGAGGTTTGAGAATGTAGCAACTTGTTTTTCATGAAGCAAGAAACTCTCCACTTCTCTATTACTCTAAAACAACTTTTTAAAAAGTTTTGTCTCAATATCTTCTTATATAACCCAATATTAAGCTCTAGTTTGATGATGGGGGATGTGAAGCTCATTTGATGTTTACTACATAAATGTAAAGCACTATAATTGCAAGTTATTGATCTGGTTATTTTATATTCTTGTTCCCTCCCACTTGCACCAAAACATTTTACAGCATTAAATTTCTAGGACTGTTACCCCTCCCACCAAATTCAATTTATTTATTGTTCAAGTTTATATTAATTGTACATTTGTGTTTAATAAGTTCAGCTTTTTTTATGATGGATTACTACTGAACTTCACAAGCTGGGGACTTTAGTTTAAAATTGCTATTTTTGTTTTCCAGGTCCATAATTTGCTTTCTGAAACACAATTGATACAATGAGGTCAATCTTAACAGGAGATGAGATTGGTGAGATATGAAATGGGCAATGCACCTACAAGTTGAGAATGAAAAAGAAGCACAGGTATTAAAATTGGAACACACCAGATTCACTATCTGAACAGCATGTAGGATTTTTGCCAGCAGATGGTCACTCGATGAGTGGCATGGGGGTCAGGACATAATTTTATCATGCAACATTCTTGCTCTCTTGATCCACAAAGGAAACAAAAATAGTAAAAGAAATGTATCTTGATGAGTCTGTTAAGATCCTACTGCCACCACTGCCTTCTACCATGGTCTTATGTTAATATTGCTGTTGCATCTGGATTCAACCCATTGAAGCTCAATCTAAATAAATAAAGATGGATTCCTGTCAGTTTTGGGTGAATGTCCTTGCATTTTAAAATAGGAAGCAGCAATCAGCCAGACATCAATGGCTAGTGGGTAATTTCTCATTTCATTTTAACTGCTCTCATTTGGAGACCATCCCTCACTATCTGAGCCATTACAAAATGCCCCCATATTTTCCCAATGCTAAAATATCAAATAGGCGTAGAATCTCAGAACTGCTATAGCACAGGAGGCTACTATTCAGCCTGTCACATCTACACCAATTCTCCAAGGGAGCAATTTACCTCATGTCACATCCCACCTTCACCCCATAACTCTGCACATTCTTCATTTTCAGATAACAGTCCAATTCCCTCTAATACCTTGTCTTAACCTGCCTCCTCCACAATCTCAGGTAGTGTATTCCAGATCCTAATCACTTGCTGGGTGGTGAAATACTAACATCCCCTCATTGCCTTTTTTACTATTACCTGAAAATTTGTAAGCCCTCAGATTCTCAATCCTCCCATCAGTCTGTATATTTTTTCTCTATCTACATTGTCCAGACTTCTTACGGTTTTTAACAGCTCTATCAAATCTTCTCTGAACCTTCTCTTCTCCTAGAAAAGAAGTCCCAACTTCCCCAATCTATCCAGGTAACTGAGGTGTAGTAGCAATCTAGAGATGTCAGAAGTAGATCAATCATTGACAGTTTTGCATTTTCAAGCAACATACATGTTATGAACTGACATAAAAAGACAAGAGATGTCAGAAACCTAGTGCTGCAAGAAATGCACTTATTGGTAAAGTGATAATGGTGAAAATTGGGGCCATTTAAGAATTGGATCTCCTGTTTCAAATAGAGCACATGGTGTTTTGGGAAGTCTAATCTAAGATGAGCCAAAATGATTTTCATTATTCTATTTTCTGATCTGCTCAGTGAAATGAACTGTACATCAGAATAAGAGGAAATGACAACAAGCACATGTACTTGAAAGTTACTATAAATTCCACAAATTGATACAAAGAGGAAAGAATTAGCCATGTGTATCCACCAATTGAAACATTCATGACGAAAGCAAAATTATTGCAGTTTGTAACCTGCCTTAAATCAAAAGGAAAATAAATCTCAGTTGGAGCATGGAAACCTTTCTGAATTACTTCAAGTCAGCAACACTGGAATACGGAAAAAAAAAAGTAAGGTTCTGCTATATACCGTTAACTCTTGCCAAAGGTGCCAGCACAAAAAGAATAAGATCAGGCTCAACAATTATGCTCAACTAGCCTGCCAACATCTGTTACAAGAACATACACATGAATAATAGCTATACAAATAAAATACTGGAGAACAAGTGCTTGTGCAGCCATACCTTTGAGTCAAGACATTTTGGAACAAGATTTTAAACGTTTTAGCAATGTTACAATTATAATGCTACAAAGGATAAAGAACATTCTAAACTTAGACATACCCGAGGTAAAGATTCGAAAAGATAACCAATTGCGACAATGATTATCAACACAAATAAGGCAGATATTCCTCCAGCAATCTACAAAAAAAAACAAAATAAAGCAAATTTAACCAACAGGAAATAAAGTATTTTGCTCTCTCTTTTCCTATCATCAATTTGGGTTCACAGTGCAATGATATTGCTTCTGAGGCTCGTCAAGCATCATATTCTAATGCTACTAGGAAGCATACTAGAATAATCTCAAGTAACTCCTTTTCACTGAGTGATCAAAGAGATCAAAAGAAAATAAAGGTTACTGAGAAGTTTAGACAGGTCAGGATTACAGTGTTTGTATGTGAATTAACAAAGCATTAAAATAGAATGAGATTGTCAGGCACTAATTAGAATAAAGGCTCATAACATTATAAGCTAAATGACCTATGATCGAACAATAGTACATTTTAAAGACTGCGGAGATATAGACCAATTAAATAAACAATCCCAATAAGTGAAGACCAAGTTCACACTGTGAACTCTGGGTTGAAACCCATCAGAATGTTCACATCTGGTAGATGTTGATAACCAACTAGCAACACAATGGCTGTGGGAATGCAAAACAACTTTCCTGTTATATGAGAATAAACACTAACAGCTAACATAAAATATCTTATGACCTTAAAAGGAGCATTCACATGAAAGACTGTCAGACTGTTAAACAGACTGCAAATCCTTCCAATACTTTGCATTATGCCCCAGTGTATAAAGACGTTTAAAAAAAATGTCATTCTAAAAAATAATTAATGCTCGCCATAGAATAGAACAGTCTACAAATTTATACCTGAGTTTTTCCTCCTGTGCTCTCTTGCACAAGGCTTCGAGACATCGAGGCAGTGACAGGAAATGTTTGGAAAAAAGATCCAATAGAATTGCAAATACCTAATGCAATAAGTTCCTAGAGAAAAGAAATTTAAAAAATTCTATTTTAAATGGTTAGAAAATAGTTATGTATGTTAATATATACAGATACTGACAAACACCCTTGTGATTTTAACTCAGCTAATTTTCTGGGAGTCTGGGTTCAAATCCTGCTAATAGCAGATGGGAGGATTTGAATTTAATAAAAAATATCTGGAATTAAGAATCTACTGATGACCATAAAACCATTGTTGATTGTTGGAAAAATCCATCTGATTCACTAATGTCCTATAGGGAAGGAAATCTGCCATCCTTACTGGTCTGATGTACACATGACTCCAGACCCAGAGTACATGTAGTTGACTCTTACATGCCCTCAGGCAACTGGGGATAGGCAATAAATACTGGTGGTCAGCCATGTCGCATGAATGAATAAAAAAAGATGCACAAGATGCAGTCTACTTTAAGCAAAATGAACATACTTTCTAGAAACATAAAAACAACAATTTTAAAGAAATGAAATTTTATATTCATCAGGCTAATTGTCAACAGTATTCCAACTGAATGCAATCTAATTTGTAGACCAGCACTTTTTTAAATAAACCTTTACCCTCCCCACATTTTACAACTTTTGTCCCTTTCATACCAAACTGACTTAATATCTGCACCAAACAAGCTAAAATGACCTGAGTACAAAAAAACAAATTTCTGTAATTTTGTAATTAGAATCATTTTTTCAAAAAATAAAATTTTACAAACTTCATAATAAATGAAGATTTTTCCAACAATGGCTTTATATTGCAGTTTCAGATGTCATTTCTGCAAAATTATTTTATAATGAGGCTTGCCAAAACATTGGTAATAAAATGATGTCTATAAAGTTGAAAACATAAAATTGTACTTATTACCTGATTACCATTTATACTGTAGCCATGTCTCAAAGCAAATATCTTTGCCATTGATATAGTCATTGAGAATCCAACTATTGCAATTGCCACAGAATCTGCAAATATTTTAGGGAGTAGACTGGTGTCAGGTAAAACTGGAGCTCTCAACCTGAAATTGTGACAAATGTATTAAAGTTAGCTGCACTTAAAACCCAGAAGCAAAATGATGCTTTTGTAATTTCACATGCTAAAAGCACATTTAATATTGAAACCTGTGACTAAGAAGATTGTCAACAACTGGATTCAGGAGGTAAAAATGCAATTCTTACATCTCCCACAAAGGCGGCAGGCATCATGTTGCAAAATAAAAATAAAATTTAATCCAAGCAGAACATTTAGTAAGGAAGCCAAGGACAGAATTTGCTCCATTAATTATGTGACAGGTGGAACAGATCTAGGAGCAGTAGTGTTGCTGCTTATAAAAGACAGTATTTACAGAATTATTGGCCAATGGTTCAGCAGATATTATGGATATTTAGTGGATTTATTACCTTCCTACTCAAGTGTAAGGGATAATAAATATCCGTAGTTGTAAGAATAAAACAATTCTTGCAATAGGACACTGACCTCCTTTGTTGTAAGAATAGGACAAAGGGAAACAGACAAAACTAATAACAGGATGGAAGTTTTCCTTCAAAAAGTAATACATGGATTGAACTCATGGTGCTATGGAAGCATAAACCATCATTTTTGATATCCTTGAATTTCAGGTCTAAGATAGATCCACCTTTAATTCATTCACAGAGTATGGGTGTCATTGGTAAGCCTCAGCAGTGGCTCAGTTGGTAGCACTTTCAATTCTCATGGAGAAGATTATGAATTTTTGAGTCACTCCAGACACCTGAGCAAAAAATCTGGACTGACAGTCCAATTCAGCACTATGGATGGGGTGATCAATGTATTACGGTACTATTTCAAACATCAGCAAGGAAATGATCTCCAGTGTCATCTCTCAATCAACAATACAAAAACAGATTATCGCATCATCATATTGGCACGTTATAAAAAGAAACACATTACAACAGCATCTTGCTGGTTGTAAACCACTCTGGGATATCCTGAGGTCATGAAAGGTACTATATAAACGCAAGTCTTGTTTTTTTAAATTAAAACACATGTATTGCTCATTCCTATATAAAAAAAAAAGTGGCTTCAGGCCATTTTAACCCATTGAGTGTCAACCAAATTGCTGTAAGGCTGGAGTCACAGGGAGGCCAGATCAAGGAAGGATGACAGATTTCCATCCCCAATATAGACATTAGCATAGCAGATTTTTACAGCAAACTGGTCATTTCCCAGTAATCATTGCTGAAACTAGTTTAAAATAACCAAATTCAAATTCCTCATTTATTGCATTGGGATTTGTACTCAGCTCCAACTCATCAGTCCGGAACTCTAGATTAGTAGAATAACAATCTACATACTACATACCTCCCTGAGATGTGGATACATCTTGGGATATATTTATATATCTTACAAGATGAGGTGGACCAAGTTAGGATCTTTCCAAGTACCAAATGACAAAGATGCTGAATATGAGAGAGGTGGACAAAATCTGAGAAAAGATATATAACCTTGCATTTAATATCAGGTCACTGATTTACATTAGAACATCAAATCCTTTTTTGAAGGATTGCTTATTCCAATTTATTGGAGTTATGGCCAAAAATGCTACACACACAGTGGAGTATACACTACGGCAGCACGGTGGCAGAGTGGTTAACACTCCTGCCTCACTGCACCAGGAATCCAGGTTTGGGTCGGAGAGTTGGTGCAGACTCGGTGAGCCTAATTAACCTCCTTTTGCACTGTACAGGCTCTATGGTTCCATACGGAGAACAGGTAGAAGAATTGGAAGATTAATCAACTATAATCAGAGTTGAACACCATTTAGTAATTTGATTTTCAGATTCAAAAACGTTCTATTCCTCAACAATGGAATTTACTAAACATGACTTGCAAATTTAAAATTCCTTTTAAAAACTATCACTGCTAGATTGTACTTCATAGAATCAAAGTCATCTGGCCAAAACTGCCTGTGCCATTCTTTGAAAGTTATCCTGTCTCGCCCTGCTATTTTTCAGGAATAGCTCTGCATTTTTTCCCCAATTATATATCCAATTTTCTTTGAAAAATTGCTATTGAATTTACTTCCATCTCCTTTCTGGCAGTGCATTCTAGATCAAAGCACACTCCATGAAATAAAATCTTCATTTGTCCTCTTTACACAAATGGCATGAGACAGCATTACTGTAATATACATGCATAATAGTCTATACATTGTAAATATACACAACATATAAAATGTGTATATTTTTACACATTTGGATATTGAAAACAGTGAGCAGTCTCAAAATTCTGACGGGAGCATAGACAAAAGCTTCATTCAATTTACAAAACGTGAAAACACCAGATATCCCCAACTTGAGTGAAATAAACAGCAATGGGTATATTTGAATATCCATAAACACATTTAGTGTAGAGAGATTGTTTATGACCAAGAAGTTTGAATGAATACATTATGAACATGAACAATTTTCCCTCCATAAATTACTTGTTTTCTCCTCATAGCTGGTTCTGTCCTGTTAATCCACATTCTACTCCCAAACTGATGGTCGTCAGAAATATTAACTCACAACCCTAGGCAGAAGGAAAGGTAGCTAGCTTTGTTTATGGTGCGTGAAGCATGCATATTCTAAATGCTCTCAAACGCTCAGAGACCTACAAGTTGAATTTGATACTAACACCGATGATACTATATTTGGAGTGACATCCCAAATTTGGAACTAATTCTGCCCCTTCCAATTAAAAACATAAACTACACCCTCCTCTCTTCCCTGCACCCCCATGAAGCAGCAGATACATACACTCTCCTTTAAGACTCAATTCTTGTGAGCAAAATATTTAAACCCAAAAAGAATCAACACTAACCTCTTGACACCCAAAACAAAAAGCAGTTGTGTATTCCGTTCTACAGTAAGAAATCTCAATGCCAGGTTAAAGTCCAACAGGTTTATCTGGCAGCAAATGCCACTAGATTTCGGAGCGCTGGCTGCCCCTTTGTCAGGTGATTGGGAGTTCTAATCACAAACAGGGCTTATAAAGACAAAAATTCAATTTACAGAATGACGATTGGAATGCGAGTCTTTACAGTTAATCAAGTCTTAAAAAGTTATAGACAACATGAGTGAAGGGAGCATTAAGCACAGGTTAAAGATATGTGTATTGTCTCCAGAGGACAGTTAGTGAGGTTTTGCAAGTCCAGGCAAGTCATAGGGATTGTGGATAGTTTGACATGAACCAAAGATCCTGGTTCAGGCCATTCTCAAGTGTGCAGAACTTGGCTATCAGTCTCTGCTCAGTGACTCTGCGCTATCACATGCCATGAAGGCTGCCTTGGAGAATGCTTACCCAAAGATCAGAGGCCGAACGCCCATGACTGCTGAAGCATTCCCCAACAGGGAAAGAAAATCTTGCCTGGTGATTGTTGAGCGGTGTTCATTCATTCATTCATTGTTGTAGTGTCTACATAGTCTTCTCAATGTATCATGCCTCATATCCTCTCCAGAAGCACATCAGGTAGACAATGATGGCCGAGTTACAAGAGTATGTACCGTGTACCTGGTGAATGATGTTCTCACATTAGATGATGGCATCCGTGTCGATAATCTGGCATATCTTGCAGAGGTTGCTGTACAGGGTTGTGTGGTGTCGTGGTCACTGTTCTTCTGAAGGTTGGGTAGTTTGAAGCGGACAATGGTCTTGTGTGACATTGTGCGGTTGTTTGAAGGCAAGGAGTGGGGGTGGCCTTGGCGAGATGTTCGTCATCGATGATATGTTGAAGGCTCCAGAGAAAATGTCGTAGCTTCTCTGCTCCAGGGAAGTACTGGACAACGAAGGGTACTCTGTCCACCATGTCTCGTGTTTGTCTTCTGAGGAGGTCAGTTTTGTCGTTCACTGTGGTGCCTCGGAACTGTCAATTGATGAGTCGAGCGCTGTATCCTGTTCTTATGAGGGCATCTTTCAGTGTCTGGAGGTATCTGTTGCGATCTCCTCATCTGAGGAGATCCTGTGTATATGGTGGTCTTGTCCATAGGTAGTGGCTTCTTTAACATGTTTAGGGTGGAAGTTGGAGAAGTGAAACATCACGAGGTTATCTATGAGCTGCGGTACAGTGAGGCGCTGAGGTGACTGTCCTTAATGGAGATGCACGTGTCCAAGAACTTAAGCGATTCTGGAAAGCAATCTATGATGAGTCTGATAGTGGAATGGAACTTATTGATGTCACCATCTCGTTGTTTTGGTGATTGTTCACCATGAGTCCAAAAGGAAGAAAATGTCATCAATATATCTAGCATCGGTTTAAGGTCCTGTGCGGTGAAGAAGTCTTGTTCGAACCTGTGAGTGAAAATGTTGGCATACTGAAGTGCAAATTTTGTCCCCATAGCTGTTCTATGTATCTGGAACTGGCTGTTGAAAGGAAGACATTGTAAAATCGCGTCTGGAAATGGGCAGTTGTCAGCACTGAATACCGAGGCAGTTGCAGCAATGCCATCGTTGTGGGGGATGCTGGTGTCGAGTACCAAGACATCCAGTGTGATCAGGGGTGCTCCTGGTTCAACTGCTCCACGCGTGCTGGGTTTCTGTAGGAAATCCGTAATATCGCAACAAAAGCTGGGGTTCTTTGTACAATGGATTTTAGAATGACCTCGACGTAGCCTCACGATACTCCACTTCTCCAGCTTTCACCCTAAACACGTCAAAGAAGCCATCCTCAATGGATATGTCCTCCATATATATAGAATTTGCTCAGATAAGGAGGATTGCAAAGACACCTCCAGATGCTGAAAGATGCCCTCATAAGAACAGGATATGACACTCAACTCATCAATCAACTGTTCTGACACGCCACAGCAAAAAATTGCACCAACCTTCTCAGAAGATAAACATGGGGTATGGTGGACAGAGTACCCTTTGTTGTCCAGAATTTCCACAAAGTGGAGAAGTTATGACATCTTCTCTGGAGGCTTCAACATATCATTGATGAAGATGAACATCTCGCCATATCCTCACTTCTAGCCTTCAAACAACTGCATGATCTCAAACAGACCATTGTCCGCAGCAAACTACCCAGCCTTCAGGACAACAGTGACCAGAATAACACGCAACCCTTCCACAGCAACCTTTGCAAGACATGCCGGATCATTGATACAGGTACCATCATCTAATGTGAAAACACCATTCACCCAGTACACGGTACATATTTTTGCAACTTGGCCAATGTTGTCTACCTGATATGCTGCAGGAAAGGATGTCTTGAGGTATGGTTCTTTAGGGAGACCATGCAGACGCTATGACAACAGATGAATGAACACTGCTCGACAATCACTAGGCAAGACTATTCTCTTCCTGTTGGGGATCACTTCAGTGGTCACAGGCATTCAGCCTCTGATCTTCGGGTAAGCATTCTGCAAGGAGGTCTTCATGACATATGACAGTGCAGAATCACTGAGCAGAGACTGATAGCCAAGTTCCACACACGAGGACGACCTCAACTGGGATCTCAGCGTGATATAAACCTATCTATAACCCTTACGAATTGCAAAACTTCACTGTTGTCTGAAGACAATACACATCTCTTTAACCTGCGCTTAACACTCTCTCCGCTTACATTGTCTGTAACTTTAAGACTTGATTAACTCTAAAGACTCGCATTCCAATCATTATTCTGTAAATTGAGTTTTTGTCTTTATATACCCCGTTAGTGATTAAAACTCCCACTCACCTGACAAAGGGGCAGCCAGCACTCTGAAAGCGAATGGCTTTTGCTACCAAATAAACCTGTTGGATTTTAACCTGGTGTTGTGAGACTTCTTGCAACACTGGCATCTTCACATCATATTCCTTTCTATCCAAGAAAGTATCCTATTATCTTGTATTGCAACATTCACCCAATCTTCCTGCCAGTCTCATGTAGCACCAATCCCCCACGCAGAGCCTAAGATTTATTCTACTGCCTTCCCATCCACCCCTTATCACCTCTCCCCGTTAAGTCAATGTATTGCTGTGCCTTCTAACACTGATATAAGAAACAAGGTAAAAAAAAACTTGACTTTATGCAGCAACCAAAAGGATATTGATCAGTGTTACAGAATTCTGAAAGTGATGAATCATTTGGACAATTAGCCTTGCATGTTTTGCCTACCCTGTAGGGATGTCTCCAACAACAGCCACTTTATAGTTGTCTGTAAGGTTCATCCCAGCAGAAACACCAGTGCTGACAATTATCTAAAAAGAAAAACCACAAGGTTACAATCTATATTTTAATTGGAAAAGATAGTTTTCCTTTCAATTAGTAAAAATAACCATGACAACAATAATAAGTGGGGAAAGAACTTCGCAAGCCAGAAAAATAACTAAATATGGATTGTTCCACTGATCTCTCACGTCAGATCACTTATGCTTTTGACTGGATTCTGGTCACTGCTCTTATAGAGCGAAGAGATTGGTGAGGATGGGGACAGCCAGAAGGTGCTGTTGCACTCCTTTAATGCTCATTTAACCAGGGAGTTAGTGCCACTATGTCTTAGCTGTAGCTCAAAGGTATTACTCCCATCTTGGAAAATTGCTTCAGAGGTTTCATAGAATTATACAATATAGGTGATCATATGGCCCATTATGCCTGCAGTGGCTCTTTTGAAACAGCTGCCCAATTAATCCCTGTGCACTGCATAGATCTCTTCTTCAAAAGCTTAGCAATATTTTCCTGGAAGGTTGATCACATCTGATTCACCACCTTTTAGGCATAGTCTTCCCAATCATCACAGCTCACTGCGTTAAAAAATTTCTTATTTGGAATCCAGTTCCTTTGGCATTTGCCTGATTTCTTGAGCCTCGCATTATTGAAGCACCTGCCACTGATAACAGTCACCTTACTTATTCTATCTAAATGATTTAATCCCATTTACTTTACTTCAAGAAGAACAATCCCCAGTTTCTCCATGCTCTCTACGTAATTTAAGTCCTGCATTCACAGAGTCATACAGTGCAGGAGGCGGCCATTTGGTCCAATGAGTCTACACTGAACACAGTCCCACCCAGGCGCTATCCCCATAACCCCATGCATTTACAGTAGTTGGTCCCCCTGATACTAATGGGTAATTTAGCATGGTCAATCCACCTAACCCGCACATCATTGGACCGGCACATAATCTAGTCTGATGCACTAGAGAAGTATTGAACAATTCCTTTGCTGTTTAAAGTGTCATTTTTCAGCTGAGTAGTTAAAACAAGGTCCTACCCGAACTCTCAGATTGACAGAAAAGATCACCTGCCACTGTCACCTGTGATCACCTCGCAGAATTCTCCCCAGCACGCTCGCTAATATTTAGGCCTCAATCAATATCAGTAAACAGATTATCTGCCTTTTATACATTGCTGTTTGTGGGATCATGCTGCATGCATATTACTGTGTTTTCTACATTATAACAGTGTACTGCACTTCAAGAAACCCTGTTAGCTAGAAAAAGCATCAAAACACCCTGAAGTGATGAAAGGTGCTATTATAAATGCAGGTCTTTGTTTTTTTTGTTCATAAATTGCATTTAAACAGTTGAGATCATTTGTTGGCGGGTGGGGAGAACCGACTGTTTTAGAGCAAAGAAACGCAGATAGGCAAGATAGAGTCCATTAAGAAGCAATACGTTATCCTTAATTTCAGCAAACTAGTTAGTAAGTAAACTATGTGCTCACACAGTCATACACAAATATCAAGTCAGGATGTGAAACCTGACACAATGTTAAACAAATTTCTATGTTCAGCAGTGCTGCTAATGCACAAGGCAAAAAATCTTCAGAAAGAAAAAGGAGCCTTGCACTTACCACAATAAGTTCCACAGGAATGGGAGCAGGAAATTTATTTTTAAAACGATTATTTAATTCTTTCACCCCGAACAGGCTGACTATACAAATTATCCCGAGAATTAACGATGCAATATTTGTTTGTTTAATATTGGAGCACACAGCAATAAAAGTCTGGAACACAAATTAGAATTAGCCGTCACCAGAGTACATGTGAAAAGCTAAAATGGAATTTTAACAATCAATCACAGTTCTATCAGAGCCTCTCAGCTTTCAGAGAAAGGTGTTTACCCAGGAGGATTAAAGTCCATCTTTGCTGGGGGAAGAGCCAATTATTAGGAACTTGAAAAGTTGTTCTATGCATAAGATTAAAAAGAGCAAAAGAAAAGAAGATGGATAAATAAACAAATGCAGAAGATGGTTTGAGTTTTCCTCTACATCATAACTGCATTAAAACAAAACATGATCAAAACATGAAATTCAAGATTTGTAAAATGGTTATTTTTTTAAAAAATAAGGTATTCAGCTACTTACATAAATTGCAGACAGATGTCCAGTAAATCTTTTAGTTTTGATTCCCAGGAGGTACTTCAACTGAGACACAAAGACATGCACAGCTGCAGCGGTAGTGAAACCTCGTACTAAGGGCTCAGCCAAGAAAACAACTACAGACCCAAAATGTAGAAGCCCAAGGCAAAACTGCTCAAGAAGAAAACAAAATTAATTTGAGAAATAAGATCAGACATGATCAAAGAGAACAGGTTTGCTTTATGTTCATCTCTGTTTGCTAGTGTCTGTCAATCTCCTTTAACCAGAAAAAACGGTCAAACAGGGCCTTAGATTTGTAAAATGTTAATCATTGTAGCCGCACAGGTTCTAATGAAAGTTTATGGATCAAAGATAAGAGAATCTCAACGCAGGCAAGTATCAGTTCATAATTAGGCATATAAGTTCACATTTAAGTTTCTCTTTTGATTTTCCTCATTTCCTGATTACCTGAATAATTCCTGTAATGAATGTCGTAGCTGCTGCTACTTTAACTCTCATTGCATCTCTTGCCTCATGCGAGCCAGAGGTATTAGTTACATTCATAGAAGAATCATCAAACATTTCATCGGGGACAAGTTTTATAGCAACTCCACCAACCATCAAACTAATTACCGCAAAGGTGCCTAGGATAAGGAACAAAAAACTTCACTTATTACCATAACATCAGTTCCTTCTACTTATGCTAGAGATTATAGCCTGGAGGAATTTTTTTGGCTTCTAATGGGAACACCATCACCTGAAAGTTCCCTTCAAGTCACTCATCTTTGGAATGCATCACCTTTCCTCCATTGTCACTGTCAAAGTCCTGGCACTTTGGATGCATCTATGCCACATGGGCTGTAGTAATTCAAGAAGGCAGCTCAACACCACCTTCAAGAACAATAGGGATAACAAACGCTGGAAGCCAGCGACCCCCACATCCCATGGGAAAAATAAAGTTCCATTTTTGACTGTTGAATTGAAAACAATCAATGCTAAATGTCAAATTGAACAGATTATCGAATTTAGGTTTAAATTGGGATGTCAAGCAAGAGACTGAATAACATGCACAGTGTCCATGTTTAAATCAAGGAACAATGTTCTCACTTTTTTTTTTAAACAAAAAAATTAATTCGGCAACATTAAAATAAGGTTATAATTCACCACTGTGATGGGGCTTAATATAAAAGCAACATTGCATTATTGCCAGCACATATCAAATTGAACATTGCTGAGGCTGGTATTTGTCCCCAGTAAACCGAGGCATTGAAGTTTTAAGCAGAAATAATGCCTCCTGAACTACAATTTATACGGTCTAATCTAAATGAAGCAAAAACTTGGCTTCTAAGCTTACTACTGCAATCTTTACCCTCAGTAAACCTCCAACAAGCCTTTGCATCTTCCACTGCGTGACTGAGTGAAAGATAGTATCAGGCAGGAACTTTCTAATTGGGGGAATCTGTGGGCAGGCTTTCAAAAGTATGTTAACCAGTGTTCAGAGTAAGCCCATTCCTCTTAGAGTGAAGGACAAGGCTAGCAGAAGTAGGGAACCCTGGCTCACTCGACATATTGAGGCCCTGGTCAAGAAGGAGAAAGAGGCACATGACATGCACAGGCAATTCAGATCAAGCAAGTCCCTTGAATAGCATGGGGGTGTAGGAGTATACTTAAGAGAGAAATCAGGAGGGCAAAAAGGGGGCATGAGATTGTTTTGGCAGATAAGGTAAAGGAGAATCCAAAGAGCTTTTACAAATATATAAAGGGTAAAAGAGTAACAAAGGAATGTAGGACCTCTTAAAGATCAAAAGGTCATCTACGTGCAGATCCACAAGGGATGAGTGAGATCCAAAATGAATATTTCTTATCAGTATTTACTATTGAGAAAAGCATGGCTGTTGGGAACTTAAAGAAATAAATAGTGATGTCTTGAGGAGTGTACATATTACGGAGAAAGTGGTACTGGCAGTCTTAAAGCGTATCAAAGTAGATAAATTCCAGGACTTGATGAAGTGCATCCCAGGACATTGTGGGAGGCTAGGGAGGAAATTGCAGAGATTTTTGAATCATCAATAGCCACGAGTGACGAGCCTGAAGATTGGAGAATGGCAAATGTTGTGCCTTTGTTTAAAAAGGGCTGCAGGGAAAAGTCTGGGAGCGACAGGTCAGTGAGCCTCACATCTTCACAAGGTAGAAGGTATTTTGAGAGACAGGATTTATAGGCATTGAGAGACGCAAGGACTGATTAGGGACAAGCAGCATGGCTTTGTGAGTGGAAAATCATATCTCATTAATTTGATTGAGTTTCTTGAAGGGGTAACCAAGAAGTTAGATGAGGGCAGTGCAGTTGATGTTATCTACCTGGATTTTAGCAAGGCCTTTGATAAAATACCACATGGTCGGTTGTTGCATGTGGTTAAATCTCATGGGATCCAGGGAGTGGTATCTAAATGGATACAAAATTGGTTTTTTAACAGAAGCCAGAGGGTGGTTATAGGGGATTGTTTTTCAAACTGGAGGCCTGTGACCAGAAGTGTGCTTCAGACTCAGTGCTGGGTTCACTGTTACTTGTCATTTATATTAATGATTTGAGTGAGAATATAGCAGGTATGGTTAGTAAGTTTGCAGGTGACAGTCAGATTGGTGTCATTGTGGACAGTGAAAAAAGTTATCGCAATTACAATGGGATCTTGATCAATTGAGCCAGTGGGCTGACGATTAGCAGATGGAGTTTAATTTAGACAAATGTGAAATGATGCATTTTGGTAGATTGAACCAGGGCAGGACTTACTCAGTTAATGGTAGGACGTTGGAGAGAGTTACAGAACAAAGAGATCTAGGGGTACATGTTCATAGCTCCTTGAAAGTGGAGTCATAGGTGGACAAAGTGGTGAAGAAGGCATTCAGCATGTTCTCGGTCATAACATCGAATACAGTAGTTGGAATGTCTTGTTGAAGTTGTACAAGACATTGGTAAGGCCACACTTGGAAAACTGTGTGCGGTTCTGGTCACCTTATTACAGAAACAATATTATTAAACTAGAAAAAATGCATAAATGATTTACTAGGATGCTACTGGACTTGATGAAGAGTCTGATAGACTGGAACTTTTTCCTCTGGAGCATAGCTGGCTGAGGAGTGATTTTAAAAAAGTCGATAAAATAACGAAGGGCACAGATCAACTAGACAGTCAATATCTTTTTGCAAAGGTAGGGGAGTCTAAAACTAGAGGGGAAAGGTTGAAGGTGAGAGGGGAGAGATACAAAAGCATTCAGAGGGGCAATTTTTTTTTAAGAGGGTGGTGAGTGTTTGGAACAAGCTGCCAGAGGTAGTAGTAGAGGCAGGTATAATTTTGTCTTTAAAAAGCATTTAAATAGTTATATGGGCACAATGGGTAGAGGGGGACATGGCCAAATGCAGGCAATTGGGATTAGCTTAGGGTTTATAAAAAGTGGGCAGCATGGACAAGTTGGGCCATAGGGCCCGTTTCCATGCTGTAAACCTCGACAACTCTATGACATTATCCCTTCCTAATTTCTCTGAACCTTTGATATGGCTGACTGCACCACTCTATAAAATCTCTTCCCCAAGATCCAGGTCAGTGGGGTTGTGCTCGAATGATTTCACTCATATCTAATCTATCACAGCCACATAACATCTAAAATGACTTTGCTTTTGAACCCCTTGGCTTTGTTTTTCCTCATCAACACGTTTCTCTACGGTGACGTAATCAAACCTATCAGGTCAAATTCAAAATATATGCCATCTTCTTTCTAAATTCTTTGGTGTTGTCATTCCAGCCACTAACTTCATACCTCATCATTAATTCAATTCTCCTTGATTGATGTCTCAGCTTGAACTAAACTGCTCTCAATCATTCTAATGTCAGCTTTCCAAATCTATATCTCCAACATTACAAAGACAACAAACTTCCATCACTAATATTTCCCCATCTCAGCCCAACTGTCACCAAAACCCATTTGCATATGCCTTTGGCACCTCCAGATTTCACTATTCAGTGCTCTTCTGGTCGGCCTTCTATCTGAACTTTAGCACACAGTCATAATCAAACCTAGACAAAGTTTCTATACTTGTTCATCTACACTGCCTATTGCCTCATGTTACCAATTTAGAATTCTATTCCTTGTGTTTAAACTGCATTTTGGCCTCCCCCATACCTAACTTCCTCTAGCTAAAAATTTTCTGAAAAAAATGGTGGTCAAATCCTCAAAACTCTAGATTTCTTTTCAGCTCCTTCAACCTTCTTTAAAACCTATTTATGACCAATCTTTTTGGCATGCATCACATACCACTGTAGTTCTAAAATTAAACATCCATTCTTAATGGAATATAACCCCAGGGAAGCACCTTGGCATGTTTTTCTACATGAAAAGCATTACATAAATGTAAACTGTTTATTAAACAAAAGCAGAAAAATGTTATAAGTTACTTTAGCCACTAAATTGATTAAGTAGAACAATGACATGTCTAAAATTCAAATACAACATACCTATTGATACATGTCTTGATGATCCAAAGATCATATACATCAGGGGAGGAAAAAATGAAGTATAAAGCCCAAACACAGGGGGCACAGCTGCCAATATGGCATAAGCTAAACCTAAAGAGAAAAGAAAAGAATCAAGCATAGCTGGCATTATTTAACAAAATAAATATACCACTAAACAATGGAGGAGCCAAGTAGAACGCAAAATTAACTATGGGTTGTAATTCATAGATCTATCAAGTTATTTATACACAAAACAAAACATTTTGCTCAGTTATATAAAATAATGTGCCCACATCAATAACTTAATTGTTCCTGTTGGAAATTTTCAACTTTATAATTGAATATTCTATGCAAGGCACTCCACAGATCTTGCCCAAAAGAATGTTGCATGGAGTACATTTTTGTGTGTGTTGTGTGCTGGGTTTTTCTAATGCAGTACCACATTCTTTGGCCAGTTATTTCAGTGTAGCATAAGACCAAGAGGCTCATTTTTGTTTTGCTGGAAACAAAATGTTGGAGTCGGGCAGAGATTGTCTCTGTTTTAATGAAGTTCAACCTAAGAAACAGTGTCTCACTTTTTAATGAGACACTATAGCTTTTCAATTTAGATTTCACTGCAGCCTTTGCAGGTGTTCTCTGTGCACTACTCTCCACATTTTGCTTCCTTTTCATTAGGATGTTTTAGTGCTGTTGAAAGGTCATCAACTTGAAAATCCTCTCTCCATAAATGCCGTCAGGCTTGCTGAACATTTCCTAATTTTCTGTTTTTATTAAAGCTGACATTGTGTTTGTTGCTTAGTATTACTGAATGATCCTAAACAACTTTGCCAATTAGTTCTGTTATATTGAGGGCATGTGGCTGACGAGGATAAAATCAGGACTTTAAAGAGGAAGAGGAAGAGGAAGTTTGCAATGAATGATTGCAATGTCATCTGCAAAGAAATTGGATCTAATCATAAGAATGCATGTTTGGGGTGCCACATTTTGCTGTTTAATGTCAATGAATGATCCTAAACAACAATCCTAAACAGCCAATTAGTTCTGCCATATTAAAGCATTCAACTAGTTTAGTGGAAATGTAGCTAACAATAATAAGTAAAACAGACTTTAAAGAGCAAAAGGAAGTTAGCAATGAGTCAAGAGGCAGAGAAATGTTGGTGATGTTTGATTGCTTCATCACACAAAGAAATAGAAACGTAAGAATGTACATTTGTATGCCACATTTTGCTGTTGCACTGCAGTCACGTGCTAAAAGAAATACACCCGATGAAGATTATTTAAATTTATGGGAACAAAAAGACACAGCAAGTGAGTTTTGAAAAGAATGCAATAACACCCATTTTTAAAGTGGTGCATCAAAGAAAACCTTCAACCAACTCCTAAACAGATGAACTGGTTATTTACTTAATTAACACCCCTACAATGATGAGGTTTAAAAAGATACTAAGTGTAGCTTTAAATTTAGGACAAATGTGGGAATCATGTGACTAATTCTACAGTCAATCTGATAGCAAGACTAGGTGATTTGATTGTTAGAGATCATAGGAAGACTCAGGTGGTTTTATTGAGAAGATGGTGCACAGTATTTACACTTGGAGACAATAATGGCAGTTTTACAATGAACAGATCCTCCAAAGTCCCAGAATGATATTGTAGGTACAGAGTTAAATATAGTTGTGCTATTAACCCTAAGATGAAAGGGATTTGGAATCAAGGATATATATTAGCACTTCTACTAGAATGCAAGGTTGCATTTCATGTTACCATGAGAAGGCAACTATGGGGAAGCCATTTTCGAGATCAGGCTATAGGCTTCCCTACAGATCAATAACATCAGACTGACAGCAAAAGGTCTGTGGGGTCAGCAGAGAGAACAGTTTGCTTCATATTGCAAACTAACACCACCAGATACAAAAGGGAGACACTCTCCAACCCAATCAAAAGCCTTATCGGAACAGGTTTTAGTGGTGGATTTAAAAATGTCTCTAAAGGAAAGAGCCTGAAGACTACTTAGTGAAACTGGGATATAGGAACCCATTGGAACCTGGGTGCAACTACAGACTATTGGCTATTAAGACTTCATTTCCATAGGGAATGCAAGATATAATGTGCGCAAAAAGGAATGTTCCTTTCAGTACTTTAAAGAACAAGTTGTCTGCAAAAAAAAAAAGTTTTTAGTCAATAGTGTTGTGTGCCTTAGTTTTATACAGTAAAAGTTTAAAGCATGAGATTTTACGTGATTCTTTCAGCTATCAGCTGGAAGTCTGAATCTTTTAAAACATCATCAGTGTCAACAGAGATCACCACGGGAGCTTGTTGTGCACAAACAATTCTTTTTCATGCACTACAAAATTTCAAAAAGTGCTTAATTGGATGGAAAATGATGTGAGAGGTCATGGTATTGTGATGTACTTAAATGCATGTCAATTTGTAACATAAATTTGTAATGAGTCTGTGGTCAAATTAGGGAGCAGTCAGGCAACAATGGAAAAAAAGTTGAGATTTGTTTGAGAGAATAGGTCAAAAGGTGTTTAGTTTGTGTCCTTGATCCAATTGTTGCTTTCATTCTGCTGACCATTGTGTCTTAGCAAAAAACTTCATTCTACTGCACCACTGATGAGAGTTGCAAAACGTTAGACTTCTTTATTTCTTTGGTTTTGACTTTTTCTCATGATCCTCATGTTTTACAAGCTCAAATTTACTAACTTCTGATGATTATTTCCTCATTTACTTTTTCTTTTAGTCTCAATGCTGCCGACTATGCTCTGTGCAATGGATTTCAGTCTTTTGGCTTAGTTTAAATTAATTCGTATTGTTTAAAAATCAGTAACACTCAGACAGTCACTAAAAAAAAAATGTGCCATTTGGATCTTTAAAGTATTTTTTCCTATTACACAACATGCATGTTGCATAATAAGCTTTGGAAGGTGGAGGTAGACTAGAAAAAAATTAATACAAATGCAGTGCAACAGGGCACAGGCAAAAACTAAAATACTGGCACAAATAAAATCTTATAAAAATAAACGATTTCCAAACACATTTTCACTTCAAAACATAAAAAAAAAAAATTTACTTTGAGGTAGCTGCATCACTCCAGCACTCAAACCCGAAATCATGTCTCCGAGTAAATACTCCTTTACTGGATATTTGGGTAGCCATTCCAGAATGGGAACAGAACTGAAGACGATTGACTTGGCCCTCTTGGGTGAGCAGCTTTGGAAAACAAAAATAAATAAGTTTTGTTGTTAAGTAAATGGAGCTGAGCTGAAATAGAAAAGCAGCAGGACAGGTAGTGAGTTCAATGATGCCCTAATAAATCTTCGATCAACTGTTTGAAATTTATTTCTAGTGGAAGGTAATATCATCTGTATTTTTGTTGTTGTCAGGTTATTACAGTTGGCAAGCAGATTTTCAATTCTAGTTCAAGATAAATTTGGTAGGTAAAGTGGATTTAAGAGTGGGGAGCCATGATGGCCAATGGTCCCTGGTACTGAAAGTGCAGTAGAGGGTAGAGTATAATACACAGCAGGAAAGAGTCAAACATCAAAACAGTGTGTTGGATTATAGAAGTAGGTAGGATGGAGATAATGGATGGACTGGAATCTATTTTGAAATTAATGCTATAGAAATGAGAACTAATGGAGGTCAAAAGGACACAGGATATGGTGAACAAATGGCATACAATTCAGTTCAATTGAACTTTCAACAAGACCAGCTAAGAGGTATCAAAGCTATAGATCATTATTTTACTAGCAATACTTTGACATTAGGGCATAGATAATCAAGCATTAAGGAATGAAAATAAGTGATATTGATAATAGAATATGTGGTTTAAAGCTTAGCTCAGGGTCAAACGGGAACAGATGTTTCACACTATAGGATTCAGCATAAACAACTAGCCATTTAGGACAATAGAATTAAATGCTAAGGTAAAGAAACTAAAGTTTCTAGGAACTAGATAGAAAAGATTTGGTGTACCCAATGTTCAAGGTGGAGAAAAGTTCTGGCTCATTTATAACTTGATGCGAGATAGTTGGATAGTAGGAGTCAAGAATGGTTGAATGCAAAATTCCCACCAAGCTGTGCGGCATGCGATTGCAAAATTGGGAATGTGTCACACAGGGATCAAACAGGTTGTGTAGAAGCAATGCTCCCTTTAAGAGGTGCACGACTGTATAGCCAGGTATACGACAAACAGAAATTAGAGGACATGTTGGTGAGAGGTACAGCTCCAGCTAAAATACAATACGTGCACTTTTCCAGACATCCTTCAAAGGTCAATATCCCAAGAGATACATAGAAAAAAGAAAAAGGAGCACAAGAATGGAATCACAGGGTTTCCTCAAGATACGACTGTACAGACGCAGGAAAAGAAGCCACTGGAATACGAAAACTCACTATACTGTGAGAGGCAAGAGTGCATTATTCAAACATTCTGTGAATTGAGGTTTCAAACTGATTAGGAAAGATACAGCCAACAGAATCAATTGTTTAGCAAGCAATAAACTATAATGCTTTATGCAGCACCAATATATACAAGTCAGAAGGCCCAAGTTTAAATTCCTCCTCAGCATTAAGTTGGTATTGTTTTTACCGATAACCTAGTGCTACAGCTCAATTCAAAAGCATTGAAGGTTAATAAATAGAAAGATAAAATGATTCCTCAGAGCTCAAGAAATACGCATAACCTTGGCAAATAATCATACTGTATGCCAGAATTGACCCATTGTGCAAATGAGGGCTTATACTTGCCAGTGCAAAATTCCAAATGGCTCCAAGAAATAGCTGTGATGAAGTACTGCTTTGAAGTGAGCCATACTTATTGATTTTAAATACATCAGTCATACTGCATTTCATCTGCTCATGTTTGCACATTACATTTCAGAACTTTATAGCTTCAAGTTCAATATAATTTTGTTGCCTGAGGTTTGCAGGAGTTTGCAGAGAAATTGAAGGTATCACTATATAATGATCTTGTATATAAACAGATTTAGAAAAGTCTGGTGAGAGGGGTCTCTCCCTCAATCAGAGATACATCTGACCTCTTCCTCTCTCCCCTGCCCCCTTCCCCCACCACAGAACGATAGGGCCCCCTTCCCCCCTCATCAGAGAATGATTCAGCTTCCCGCCCCCACTTCATCACAGAATGATGGGGTCCACCTCCCCTTGCCACCACCAATGAGTCAGAGTGGAAGTTCTGAACTTACCTCTTCAGAAGTTGGAGCGCCCGAAACAGACTTTCCCGAGCGTATCTGTTTCGCACTAAATCTGGACAGGCGAACGTGATGGTAAAGGGGTAAAACGCTGGTAAAGTTGGGCAGATAGCCCATTAATTCAATTTTGCTGTTGTGCCTGTTTTGGGTGCGAATCAGGTTGCGACCATTTTTTGGGCCTCGGTAAAGTGGGCATTTGTGTGGACATAGAACATAGAACACTACAGCACAAACAGGCCCTTCGGCCCACAAGTTGTGCCAAACACATCAAAACCTACCCAGCCATAGACCTATCTATAACCCCCAATCCCATTGGATCCCATATACTCATCCAGAAGTCCTTTAAAAGACCCCAGCGAGTTCGCCTCGACCACCACCGACGGCAGCCGATTCCATTCACTCACCACCCTCTGAGTGAAAAACTTTCCCCTAGCATCCCCTCTGTACTTGCTTCCCTGCACCTTAAATCTGTGCCCTCTCGTCGCGCCCATTTCAGCCCTGGGAAATAGTCTCTGAGAGTCCACCCTATCTATTCCTCTCAACATCTTGTAAACCTCTATCAGGTCGCCTCTCAACCTTCGTCTCTCCAGGGAGAACAGTCCCAGCTCCCTCGACCTGTCTTCATAAGGCATGCCTCCCAATCCAGGCAACATCCTTGTAAATCTCCTCTGCACCCTTTCAATAGCTTCCACGTCCTTCCTATAGTGAGGCGACCAGAACTGCGCACAGTACTCCAAGTGTGGTTTGACAAGGGTCCTATAAAGCTGCAGCATTACCTCCTGACTCCTGAACTCAATCCCTCGATGAATGAAGGCCAGTACACCGTAAGCTTTCTTAACCACATCCTCCACCTGGGAGGCCGATTTGAGAGTCTTATGGACCCGTACCCCAAGATCCCTCTGCTCTTCCACACAGCTAAGACTCCTACCTTTGATAGTGTACTCATTCATCCCGTTGGATCTGCCAGAATGGACCACAACACATTTATCCGCGTTGAAGTCCATCTGCCACTTCTCCGCCCAGTCTTGCGTCCTGTCGATGTCCTGCTGCAACTTTTGACATCCCTCCAGACCATCCACAACCCCACCCACCTTCGTGTCATCGGCGAACTTACTCACCTATCCCTCCACTTCCTCATCCAGGTCATTTATGAAAATGACAAACAGCAAGGGTCCTAGAACAGATCCCTGGGGCACTCCACTGGTGACCGACCTCCATGCAGAAGAAGAGCCATCCACAATCACCCTCTGCCTTCTGCAGGCAAGCCAGTTCTGGATCCACAAGGCCAAAGCCCCTTGGATCCCATGGCCTCTCACTTTCTCAAGAAGTCTTGCATGTGGGACCTTGTCAAATGCCTTGCTGAAGTCCATGTACACCACTTCCACTGCTCTTCCTTCGTCAATGTGTTCAGTCACATTTTCGAAGAACTCAATTAAGCTCGTAAGGCACAACCTGCCTTTTACAAAACCATGTTGACTATTTCTAATCAACCTAAACTTCTCCAAATGCTCGTAAATCTTGTCCCTCAGAAGCATCTCCATCAGCTTACCAACCACTGAGGTCAGACTCACCGGTCGGTAATTTCCAGGACTATCCCTGTTCCCTTTCTTGAAAGTAGGGGCCACATCCGCAATCCTCCAATCCTCCGGAACCTCTCCCGTCTCCATCGACGATGCAAAGATCATCGCCAGGGGCTCTGCAATGACATCCCTCACCTCCCACAATAACCTGGGGTATATCCCATCTGGTCCCGGAGACTCGTCTATCTTGATAGCATTTAAAAGTTCTAACACATCCGCTTCCTTAATATCTACATACTCAATCTTTTCAGTCTGCCGCAAACTTGTAGTGCATCCTCCCCGATCACTTTCCACCGTGAATACTGAGGCAAAGTACTCATTAAGCACCTCTGCCATTTCTTCCGGTTCCATACAGACTTTTCCCCTTCACCTTTTATAGGTCCTATCCCTTCTCTTCTCATCCTTTTACTTTTCACATATTTGTAGAAGGCCTTGGGATTCTCCTTAATCCTACCAGCCAAGGCCTTCTCGTGACCCCTTCTGGCTCTCCTAATTTTCTTTTTAAGCTCTCTTCTATAAGCCTTACACTTCTCTAGATCCCCAACATCTCCTAGCTCTTTGAACCTTTTATACACCTTTCTTTTCTTCCTGACTATGTTCACCACAGCCTTCGTGTGCACCACGGTTCCCGCGTCCTACCAAAACCTCCTTGTCTCACCGGAACGTTGTCGTGCAGAGCTCCAGACAAGCATGCCTTGAATATCTGCCACCTTCCTTCTGTGCTTTTCCCCAAGAACACCTCCTTCCAGTTTATTCACTCCAACATCTGCCTGATGTCTTCATATTTCCCCTTATTCCAGACAAACACCTTCCTAGCCTGCCTGATCCTATCCTTTTCCAATGCAAGGGTGAAGGAGATAGAATTATGATCTCCAACCGAGAGATCCATCACCTGTCCTGGTTCATTAGCTAGTACTAGGTCCAGTACAGCCTCTCGTCTCGTAGGCTTGTCCACGTGCTGTGTCAGGAAACCCTCCTGAACACACCTAACAAACTCCTCTCCATCCAAACCGCTTACCCTTGGGATATTCCAGTCGATGTTTGGGAAATTGAAGTCTCCCATCACAACAACTCTGTTATTTCTACATCTCTCCAGTATCTGTTTCCCTATCTGCACCTCAACTTCCTTGTCACTATTGGGCGGCCTATAGAATACACCCAGCAACGTCACCGACCCTTTGCTATTCCTAACTTCCACCCACAGAGACTCCGTCGACATTCCCTCCTCGGTATCCACCTTCTCTGCAGCCATGACACTGTCCCTGATCAACAGTGCCACTCCACCACCTCTTTTGCCTCCCTCCCTGTCCTTCCTGAAGGATCTGAATCCCGGGACCTGTAGTACCTAGTCCTGTCCCTGAGACATCCAAGTCTCTGTAATGGCCACCACATCACAATCCCAAGCAGCAATCCACGCCCTAAGTTCATCCACCTTATTTACTACACTCCTGGCATTAAAATAGACAAAGCTCAGTCCCTCAGACTGGACATTTCCCTTCTCCCCCACTCGTCTAACCTGCCTCTCATCCTGCCTAGAGTCCTTCCCTACCTGGGAGCTAACTTCCTTGCTCCCAGTCTCCACATCACTATTCCCTCCCCCTAACCTTTCTAGTTTAAAGTCCCCCCAGTAGCTCTAGCCAGTCTTCCCGCCAAGATATTAGTCCCCCTGGGATTCAGGTGCCACCCGTCATTGCTGTACAGGTCACACCTGCCCCTAAAGAGGTCCCAATGATCCAGGAACCGGAATCCCTGCCCCCTGCTCCAGTCCCTCAGCCACGTATTCAACTTCCACCTCATACTATTCCTGCTCTCACTCTCCCGAGGCGCAGGCAGCAATCCTGAGATTACTACCTTTGCTTTCCTCTTTCTCAGCTGCCTACCCAGTTCCCTATAATCCCTTTTCATGTCCACTTCCCTCTTCCTGCCTATGTCAGTAGTACCTATATGTACTACAACTTCCAGTTCCTCACCCTCCCCTTTCAGGATGTCCAGGATGCGTCCAGAGACATCCCGAGTCCCAGCTCCAGGGAGACATACCACCATCCGTGACTCCCGTCTGCGTCCACAAAAACGCCTGTCCGCCCCCCTCACTAGGGAGTCCCCTATAAGCACTGCCTTTTTGCTCTGTTTTTTAGGTTTTTGTTTTGGTTCAGCTCCAGGGAGCTGGCCACCGCTGCCTCCCTTGGATGAGCTGTCCCCCACAGTAGTACTCAGGCAAGAGTACTTATTTTGAAGGGGGACATCCACCGGTGTACTCTCCATTACCTGAGGTTTCCCCTTCCTAATAGTTACCCATGTGCCTTCTTCCCTTTGCCCTGGTGTGACTACTTGTCTGTAGCTCCTATCAATAATCTCCTCATTCTCCCTAATGAGTCGAAGGTCCTCAAGCTGCATTTTCAGTTCTTTTACCTGGTCCCGTAGGGATTGCAGCTCCACACAGCGATCACAGGTATGGACCTCTGGGAGACCAGGAGCCTCCAAGACCTCCCACATGTTACACTGGCAACAACATGCTGGCCTCACACCCATGCTTGCCCCTTTGTAGTAACCCAGAGGAAAAAAAAAAGATTAAAAAAAAACTTACCTTGCTTCCCCTTTTTGCTTAGGCCCTGTGAGCCAAGGACCTTACAGCTCACACAAAAACAAACTTACCTGTTCCTTCTCTGAGCTCCTCTCTCTCTCTTTTTTAGGTTAGAGGAGGAGGGGGTGTTGGGATACTCTACTTGTGTAGAGTATCGGGATTCCACACCACTCCAATTTATAGTGAGGTTGAAAAAAAAAAACCCACACTACCCAAGGTGCTTTGCAACACCTTCTGGGTTTACAAGTTTAAAAAGTTTAAAAAAAATAGTAAAATTTAGACTTAAAAATCACTCTACTCACTCAAGCTCTTCACTCGCAAATCGCTGCCTCTCCACAGTGCTCCCAAGGAACAATAGGCATGGATCACGCCAATGGCCTCACGCCCAACTTTACTACAACTTCGTGCCCAAAAACGAGTGCAATGCAATGGTAAAATCGGGCTCAAAGTGTCAATTTGGCATGGCCAATCAATTTTACTTGCGCATCACTGGAATGTGGGAGGAAACTGGAGCACCCAGAGGAAAACAACGCAGACACAGGGAGATTACCAATCTGTCCTGGACCTGCCACACAGATGCTAAAGTCAAGAAAGCCCATCAACATTTCTACTTTCTCAGGGAGCTAAGAAAATTCAGCATATTCGCTACAACTCACACCAATCTTTCAAGCTGCACCATTGAAAGCATCCTTTCTGGATGTATGACAGCTTGGTATGGCTCCTGATCTGACCAAGACCACAAAAAACTACAAGGATTGTGACTGAAGCCCAGTCCATCATGAAAACTAGCCTATCCATTGGCTTGGTCTACACTTTATACTGCCTCAGAAAAGCAGCCAATGTAATCAAGAACCCTATGCAATCCAGACATACTCTTTTCCACCTTCTCCTGTTGGGGAAAAGATACAAATGTCTAAGGTCACATGCCAACCAGCTCAAGAACATCTTCTTCTCTGCTGCCATTAGACTCTTAAATGGACCTACCTCATATTAAGTTGTTCTTTCTCGACACCCTAGCTATGATTATAATACTACATTCTGCACCCTCTCCTTTCCTTTTCTATGAACAGTATGCTTTGTCCGCACAGTGCACAAGAAACAATACTTATCATTGTATACAATATATGTGACAATAATAAATCAAAATGTGTAAACTCCACGAGACAGAGGCTAGAATTGAATTCTGGTCCCTGATGCTGTGACCAGTAGTGCTAACCACTGTGCCACTTTGCCACCCATTCAGTTCAACAGTTTCAGATCACACCTTTGCCCCCATTTTATTTAATGCCTTTTGGTTGGCAGCCATTGGCGATGACTTTCCATTTACAGCCTCTCAAGATACATCTTTTATCTCTTTGTTGTTCCATTACCTCCCCATTTTGCTTTGTACCTTTTATTTTGTCATTTCATCTCTCCTCTCTTCAATCTATCCCTGATTTTAATTATATCCTTCCCCATCCCTGCCTTGATATTTGCTTCAAAACTGCCATATTTCTAATTACTTCCAATTCCAATGAAATGTCATCAACCCAAAACATTAACTCAGTTTCTTTTTACAGAAACTGAGTTAATGTTTTGTCCCAGCTCCCCTGTCCACCCATAAACTTGCAAATTAGTTCTATTCAAATGCATGTTTAATTTTTCAACTAAAAATCTAGTACCCAATTCCCAGAGGGCTTGGCCTACCTTGTGCTGAGCATGGTTGGAAGTTTATAGACAGACCTTCAAAAAGTCACTGGAAGTCAGATTTTGCAAGTTGATATGCCAAGCAATATTTTGCATTCAAAAACCACACATACATACACACACACGTACAGGGTCACATGCACAAGAAAACTGATTAATACAATTAAAGAAGAACTTTTTTTCCCCCTAATCTTCCTCAGAAGCTAAAATTACCCTAGGTCTAAAACACTGCAAGATCATTTTATAGCACACAAAAGAAATAACGCTAATCAGATATACAGAATAATGGATAACAAAGATTTGAAAATCACAATTTGATTGTGGAATAAAATGGGACGGAATATCAATTATTTAAAGAAAATTGGGCAAAACCTAAGGTTATAATCTTGATATCTAGTTTCCATTACTCTATAAAATAGATACAAAATAGCTTTGTACTTCATCAGTATAACGAAAGGAAATAATTTGAGGTGGTATTCTAGGAGTGTTAACTTCACAAATCTTCGAAAATGACAGTGAAAATGATCAAGTGGATGGGATATATGGTTACATAAAGAGCATCACTAAATACAAAAACAAATCATACTAAACTTTTACAAAGCATTGCTTAGATTTAAGTTGGAATAATAGGTATATTTTTGGACAGCACATTGTATAAAATGTGTCAATGTTTTGGAGGGAAAGTACAGATGAGATTTACCAGGATGATAAAGATTTGAGAAACTGAGATAGATAAGACTGAAGGAAAATGAGGGATTTTGGCAGTTGCCTCTAACTTGTTTTTTCTGGCAAATAAGTTTTTGAAATTATTTGACACATATGGTTGTTAGAACCAGGAACACAACCTTAAAGGGTTGTAGAATCAAGTTTCATTTAAGTTTCAAAAGACGATTAAATATATATTTGAGTAGAACTAATTTGCAAGTTTATGGGTGGATAGGGGAGCTGGGACATATGCTAAGAGACTTCTCTTCGTGATGCAAGACTCTATAGTTCTACACCAAATTAGAGAGCTTAATATCTGATGTGCCAAATGCAAATAGTATTGGTTAATCTAATCCACATTGAACTCAGTTCAGATAACCTTACAATCTTCATGGCTCATTATCACAGAATTAACTAATTAGCCATTTGGGGTGTCAGCATGAAAACTCTCAAAAATGAAAAGTATTTCCATGAAAAGTCAAGTTTTCCTTTAAGGTGATATGGAAAATTAAGTCCTCCTTCCGAAGTGATACTTTGTGATTTAGGATGGCACATGGATGATGGAACTAGTTATCTGAAATAACAACTGAATACTGTAAAGAAAATTGCTTTTGCTGTTGAGGCACACAACAGGAAACACTGAACATGCACAGAACCAATTCCCCTTATTGTATCATAACAAAAATATTTGAACATGCTTTCCCATAAGATGATGCTGATCAGCAGAGTTTAATGAAAGTCACACAACATGGGAATTTATGCCAGATTACCCTGTACTTCAACTTCCACATTGCATTTCTCACTTGTGGAAGAGGTTGGGATGACAAAATTTGATCAGTTAAAGGCAAGTCAAATACTATACAGCTAGCAGCCAACTACAAAGCAGGTCACTTGTTTGGACAATAATGGAAATGGCTACAGAACGAGGGCAAGAGATTAAATTCTTCAGAATAAAACAAAATCAAGGGAAACCTTTCCTCAAGTAAAAATAAGTGCTGAAGAAACTCAGCAGGTCTAGAAGCATTTTGGAAAGAGAAACAGAATCAACATTGAGTCCAATATGGCTTCATCAAAATCCAGTTCTTAAGAGTTAAATTGGACTTGAAGCATTAACCGTTTCTCTCTCCCCAGAGATTCTGCCAAACTTGTTTTTACAACACTTTCATTTTTAATTCAGCTTTCACAGCATTTTGCTTTTATGTTATTACAAGTAGTCTTGCTTCAGTTCGTAACGTTGAAGCTTTCATAAAAAAGCTCACAAAACATACCGAAAATATTGCAGCAACTTGGCGCTTCTGGATGGCTCTGGTTTCTCCTTCCTATGTAGATGAGCTTGAAGAGATTCGAGATTATAAACTGGGCGGCTGACATTGTACTTTGGGAGACTTATTTCAGAAATCTCCATACTGGAAATGAAGTTTTTAATCAAATTGTGTAGAAGAAGTTGCAAGTGTTGTTTTCAGCAAATCAACTATAAGAAAGCAGACAATGGAATTAGATTGTGATTTGAAATTGAAACAGATTGTAGTGGCTACTTCTCCCACTTTCAAGATATAGATGCTATGTTGCGTGAGATACCATAATGAGGAAGCCCTGAACCACAATGATGATTTATTAAATGAAAATTAAACTTAAAAACTTGTATACAGTTTTATGTTCATTCATTGGTATCACAAGTAGGCTTACTTGTGCGACAAAGTCATTGTAAAAATTTCTTGGTCACCATATGCCGGTACACTAAGGGAGAATTTAGCCTGGCAAATGCACTTAAACAGTACATCTTTCAGACAGAGAGGTAACCCATGCAGATATAGGGAGAACGTGGAGACTCTGCACGGATAGTTTCCTCAAGTCAGGAATTGAACCTGGATCCCTGGTATTATGAAGTAGCAGTGCTAACTACTGCGCCCTCAGTACAGTATCAATCTACTCCCAAACTCGTATTGAAGGTTCTTTCTTACCAAGGCCCATGGCCTAACATACAATAGGCAGCAATTCGCACGCTTCTTCCTGATAAGCCCTGGGAGTCACGTGACTCAAACACCCACCCCCTTAAAGGGGCCAGTCTACCACAGGTGTTGATTAGCTTGGCTGCGTAACTTACATGCAAAGTAATTTAAATTGCTAGCTGCAGATGACTCTGCCAGTTTACACTCAAGGGTTTGAAGGGAGAAAAATCACAAACTTCAGACTAACTGTTTTTATAGATAGACCGATCCCCACTCCTCAGGATATCCCTAATGATATTCTGCCATTCATCTGACCCAATGCTTCCAACACCCAAAGTGCCACACTACCTCACCGTCCAAAATTCGCTGAAGTGTTAGGCCCACCACCCATCCTATCCCTGCACTTTTACCATGCTAATCCACCTAACCTACACATCTTCAGATATTAAAAGGAGTAATTTAACATGATCAACCCACCCAACTTTGGTTGAGTTAAACTTTGGATCATGTATCTACACCTTCACTAGTGACTTGTGGGGTACCGCAAGTATTGGTGCTGCGATCCCAGCTATTCACAATGTATATTGGTGATTTAGTTGAGGGAACAAAATGTGACATCCCCAAATTTGCAGATGGCATAAAGCTGGAGGTGCAGGAATGAGCTATGTGGAAAGGACACAGAGGTACTTTAATGTGCTTTGGACAAGCTGAATGAGTTGGCAAATGCATGGCAGATGTACAATGTAAATAATTGTGAGGTTATCGACGTGGATAGCAAAATCAGGAAGGCAAATCATCTGAATGATTATAAATTGAGAGAGGGCAATGTACAATGAGACCTGGGTGTCCTTGTATACTAGCTGCTGAAGCATACAGGTGCAAAGACAGTAAAAGCAGCAAATGGTATGTTGGCCTTTATAACGAGAGGATTCCAATACAGGAGCAAGGATGTCTTGCTGCAATTATGCAGGGCTTTGGCGAGACCACATCTGGAAGTGCAGCAAAAGTTTACCAGACTGATTCCTGGGAGGGCAGGACTGACATACGAGGACAGATCGAGTCAGTTAAGATTATATTCACGAGTTCAGAAGAGGGGTTATTTCATAGAAAACTATTTAATACCAATAGGATTAGATGGGGTAGATATAGGAAGAATACAAAGAACAAAACAGCATGGGAAACAGGCCCTTCGGCCCAACGAGCCTGCACCGCCACCCCGATGTTCCCACTTCTATCTGTGATCCCTGTCTATGTTTATAGATCTAGGGATTAAAAACCAAATGTGAGATAATTTAGAGAGAATTTATTCTGCCAATCAGCCTACGCGCTCATCTTTAGGATACGAGAGGAAACCGGAGCACCCGGAGAAAACCCACGCAAGCACAGGGAGAATGCGCAAACTCCCACAGACCCAGGCCCAAATCCATGTTTCTGCACAGCACAGCAATAGTCACTGAGCTGTCATGTTGCCCATCAAATAGTCCAGGTCAAGCGTACACTAACAACGTGAAGCACTAAGAAAATCTCGAAAAATCCAAGAGCAGCCCTCTTACGACCCATCACGTGTATGCCCCTTGTTAGACAACAAGGCGGACCAAAGTACCTGTAGGATAAAACAAATACATGAATATCATTGACAATTTACACACTTCCCAGGGAACTCCCAAGGCTCATCGATCCCTATTTTAAATCAGTTTTCTATATCCCTCCCATTCCCATTCTGTTCATGCGTCCATTTAAGTATCTCCAGAGTGCCTGCCTCCACTACTTTGCGTGCCAGCGTGTTCCATACCCCCACCACCCTCTGTGTGAAAAAACTCCCTCTCGCATCCAAATTATGCCTTACCCCCTCACGCTATTTGAGTGTTTTCTAGGAAACAGTCTGTTTATCTATACCCCTCAATTAGATCTCCTCAAAGTCTACGTCTTTCTAAGGAAAACAGCCCCAATTTGTCTAACCTCTCCTTGTAACTCAGACCTTCCATACCAGGCAGCATCCTGGTAAACCTCCTCTGCACTCTCTCCAGAGTCTCCACGTCCTTCCTATACTAAGGCGACCAGAACTGGACACAGTATTCCAAATGAGGTCTAACCAGCGTTATATACAACTGCAACATTAAAGGCCAGCTCTTGTACTCTATACCCCTTTCTATAAAGGCTAGCATATCATATGCTTTCTTCACAACCTTCTCCACCTGCTCTGCCACCTTCAGAGACTTGTGCACCTGCACCCCCAGGTCCCTCTGCGTTTCTATACTCTTAATAGATCTACCCTTTATCATATACCACACCACCTACATTCTTTCTCCCAAAATGCATCACCTCGCATTTAACAGGATTGAATTCCATCTGCCATCTATCTGCCCAAGCTCCAGTCTATGTCCTGCTGTATCACCTGACAATGCTCCTCACTACCCACAAGTCCAGCCATCTTTGTATCATCTGCAAACTTGTTGATCACTCCACTTACTCCCTCTTCCAAGTCATTTATATATATTACAAATAGAAGAGGTCCCAGTACTGAGCCCTGCGGCACACCACTAGTGATCGACCTCCAGCTAGAAAAACACCCTTCTACTATTACTCTCTGTCTCCTTTTACCAAGCCAGTTACTTATCCATCTAGCTACCTGTCCTTGTATCCCATTAGCCTTGACTTTTTCAACTAACCTCCCATGAGGAACTTTGTCAAACGCCTTACTGAAATCCATATAGACGACATCAACGGCTCGCCTTTCGTCGACCGTTTTCGTTATCTCCTCAAAAAATTCTACCAGATTCGTAAGGCACGACCTCCCTTTAACAAAGCCATGCTGCATATCCCTAATCAGATCGCAACGCTCTAAGTGCCTATACATCCTATCTCCAAGAATCCCCTCCAACAGCTTCCCTACCACTGACGTCAAACTCACCAGCCTATAATTTCCAGGGTTATCCCTACCACCCTTTTCAAACAATGGTACAACATTAGTTGTACATTACTCCATGTTCTGATGGTGGGAATACCCAGAACCAGAAGTCACAGTCTGAGGATCCAGGGTTGAACATTTAAGACTGATGAGGATAAATTTCCTCACCCAGAGAGTGGCAAGTCTGTGGAATTCACTACCACATAGTTGAGGCCAAAACATTGTACGTTTTCAAGTTAAATACAATTCTTAGGGCAAAAGAGATCAAAAGATATGGGGTATGAGCAGGGTGGGGGAAGAGAGGCAGAACAGCCTTGAGGGAAATTCATTATGTGGCATTTAAACAGATTGAAGAGGATAAGCAAAAGGCCAAAGTCAGAGGAACGCTGCTCCATTTGGGAGGCCAGGTTTGTTCAGTGCTAGTGAAGGAGAAATTGAAGCACAAAATCAGCGGGATATTTAAAAACAAGGTTAAGAACTTTAAATTTGAAACTGTTGGTAGGACCAAGTAACCAGACAGGAAAGGAAACTGGGCAAAGGAGGGATTAAAAGCTAGGCAAGAGATTGGTTTTGAGGAGGACTCTTTTTAGAGTCAGAGGAAGTAAATGTTGAATTTTAGGGAGAGCTTCAGGGTGTCTCAAAATTATACACAGCAAAGTTCCATAAATAACTGAGAGAATAATATATTTTATTAGCTTTGATTAAGGAATAAATGATTGCTTGGACAATTTTGAGTCAAAGGGAAGAGGAATGTAAAGCAGATCAGAGTTAGAGGAAATTTAACGCCTTCATGTAGGAAGTGGCGCACGAAGAAAATTGTTCAAGTGATAGATGTAGGAAAAGAATTAAGCGCAATGACAAGAATATTGAATGAAAGTTATTGAGACACCAGGTGAAAGTACTAGATGAATGGGACAAATTGGAGTTTATGCAGTTTTGCATAAAGTGAAATTTATAGAGGATGAAAGGTTGATCAGGAAAACATTGACAGTGGAATCTGGAAGTGATAAAGTTGAAGCTTTCAGGATAAATAGGCAACATTACTGATGCAAGAATGGATGGCTTTATGTTTGAACACAAAACTGGGGTTTGGGCAAGTTTGATTCAGGGTTAAATAGAATACTGCTATGCAGTGGTTTGCATATCAAACACTGTGGTTTGGCAGGAGGCTGAATATTCAGCAATACTGTTCAAAACAAAATACTAAGCCTGTATGAACATGCACGTGTGCTTATTGATCTTGACAGGATTGTTGCTCAGCCAAAGCAACAAGTTTCACATTATGTCAAAAAAAAAAGGACCTCAAAAGCAAAGTGTTAAGAACTTCTAGGACAGAGGACTGAAAGCAAATTTGATTAGACTGCTGACTGATTAATGATAAACATTAACACTGGTTATCATTCAACAACTGTTTAACAACTGTTAATAACAAATTCCATTAGCATCAACTTAAATGAAGGCTTATTAAACATTTTCTCCATTAGAAAAAAAGTGATAAATTTTGTCAACATAAAATAACAAGAAGTTATTTCAGCAAAACTTTTCAATAGAAACCCTTCTCTAATTTGTTTGTCTGTTTGGGCTCAAATTGAACTCAGATACCAAAATATTAAAATACCTGCATAGTACAAATATATATCTAGTTTATGTTTAAAGGGGAATGTTTAATAATTCAGCTTTATTCCACAGGTCGACCGTATGTCTGGTGGGAATGCAGCTCAGATGTTGAGAGCAGGATAAATATTTTCATTTTAATCTTGCAGGTAGTTAATTAGAGTTAATGGACTTTTCTTCACTTACATTCCCTTAGTATTTTTAATTAGAGTGATTAGCAGGGTAACACGTTAATGTGGTTCATGTGCAGTCTTGGGCCTGTAGCAGTTCTAACTGGGAATTGTTTGAAGGCAGAAATTTCTACAAGCTTCTCTGAAACTCATTTTGTATCTGAAAGCTGCAAGACTCATTATAGTAAATATATTTAGGGTTGCTAATTATATTTAAAGTGACATTTAAGTCTGTAAGACTTAAAGGTTGCACAGTGGCTAGTACTGCTACCTCACAGCATCAAGGACCCAGGTTCAATTCCGGTCTTGGGTCACTTTCTGTCTGAAGTTTGCTCATTCTCCCAGTATCTGTGTGGGTTTCCTCTGCGTGTTTTGACTTCCTCCCACACTCTAGAAAAGAGAAAATTCTACGTAGAAAGTTATGTGCACTGCATAAAGTTTAAAACTTGTATATATTCACATTTAGGAATGGATTTGGGCTAAATCAGTTCAGGAAATTCTCCCTGGCCTTTGCTGGGGTACAGTTTTACACTCTGCGGCATAGTCTGATACTTTTATAAATGATTCTGACAAGCCACAACAAGGTGAATATGAATATAGATCATGTATAGGTCACTGGTGAGCACATTTTTATCATCACTCCTTCCAGGAAAAGTAATCTGGAGCAGATTAAGGTGATTTTCTTTTCCTTTCCTGGTTGTCTTTGGACACAGATGTGGCTGTCGTTCCCCCTACTACTATACGACTAAAATCAATAGATGCAAGAATCATCTTGAACTCTTTTGGTCATTTATTTTAAATGAAGTGGCTTATAAAGAAGAAAACAACCTAACAATGGAAAAAGATTTTAACATGCACTTGGGTCTTACAACAGTCAGCAAAAATTTTAATTCCGTCTTAGGCACAAAAAATTAATCCTTACAAAGTAACACATTGTGAATTCAGTAAAGGCAAAGTTAGTGGGGCAGAAATAAAATGCTACAACAAACCAGATAAAAGGGAAAAAAATTATACCAGAAACACTGCAGTCCATAACACTAGCATATAACCCCATAAATCCTTCGCTCCTTCCAACATCAGTTGTCCTTCTTGGCTCCTTTCAGGCACCAAACCCTTACCCTGCTCTCAGCCCTAAGATTTCTTCTGTCACCTCCCTCCGTTTACTAGTTATTTTAGATTCCTGTAATCTTTTATTTTCCCCCTGTCGAAACAACTCCCAAGAATCCAATTGTTTGGATATTTGGTTTCTCAAATAACCTTGAGGTATTGGTATCCAACTTCTGATCTGTTAAAAGACATTGCAAAGTAATGAAAGTCTGTTCTCTTGCTCAAACAGAACCAGACAATTGGAAAAGACTCAATGGTTCACAAATTTAACTATCGATATAACATTGTTTTTCCATTTCCATATATTTATTTGATAAAGACTAACTTCTTACATAACTCCATAGATAGACGTATATGGTAATTGATCAATATCACTCTGATTAAATATTAGTAATTGCTTTTTTTTCTATTTTTGCAGAATCACAGAATGATCATTTGGCTAGTCATGCCTGCGCTAGTATTTCTGAAGGAATAACTTAGCTCCCTGTAACTATGCACATTCTTCTTTTTCAGGATATCAAATTTGTTAACCATTAACAAGTACAAATGTTGAAACATTGATATATAATCTGTTTCAGAACTTGTGCAAATAATAAATATGAATCATCAATGTCTCATGAACAGTGACTCCTAGAAGAATCACTGCTTGCTCAATACGTTTCCACTAGTGAAATGGTAGCCTAACCACTGAACAGTTCCTTGGGATCGAGATGACTCACTTTCACTCAGTTTTGATGAGCTTCAACATGGCTGAAAAATGCAACTCATGATCTGCAGACTGCCAAATGCAGGGCAGCTGGTGCTTCAAGGGCTAGGCAGTATGATTGTTTGTGTGCTCACTCTTATGCATGTTCCTCACTCAAGTCTTTCCACACACATTACACACCTTCCTTAGTCAACCGCTTCCATTTTAGTCAGTCACAACTCAATGAGACTCATGAGTTGGCAAGAATGTTTGCTTACAAGAGCTGCTTTGAGGATATCCTTGATACATTTCCATTATCTTCCTGGGAGTCTACTGCTGCAAACAAGTCCCAAGTAGAACAGCTGTTAAAAGAGGAATCTAGTGTCAGGCATGACAGGTTCTGGCCAACAGACCACATTTTGAATTACTAGCCCTTGATGCTGTGCACATTGACTTGAGAGGGGGCACTGCAGTTGGACTGTCTTTCTTGCCATTGAATTTGGAGGAACTTGCACAGGAAAGTGCGATAGAAAGTGTTGTTGAGTACTACTTAGTCAGCAAGAAACTGTTCGCTGACACAAGTTTGGCTTCTGTCAGGGCCACTCATCTCTTGACATCATTGATCCAAGCATGAAGAGTTGAGGTTACAGTGAGTGCTCCTGACATCAAGGCAGTATTTGACCAAGTGTCACATGTAGACGCCCAAGCAAAACTGAAGGATGATGGTTGTGGCTGTTGGAGGTTAGGACACTAATTCCTGCAGTGATTAAGCCCAATCACCTTCAGCTGTTTCAGCAATGACCTTCCCTCCATCACAAGGGATGTGCAATCATGCATGAACAACATTCAGGACCACTCACAACTCCTCAGTGTACTTGATCACATTCCTGATTTGTGCCGTGTAGATGGTGGGTAGGCTTTGGGGAGGCAAGTGTGATCTTAGTATCCTTTTAAGAAAGTTTCTTTAATCATGATGACATTGGTGAGAGGAGCAAAAAAACTGTGCCAGTCAGATGACAACGGTTTTTGGTTTCATTTTGGCTGTAGTTTTTAGAAGCATAGATGAAAGAAGTCTCTTGCTGTTTTTATTTCAAAAGTTTTACAAGTTAGCTGAAAACATCTTGTTGGGCAACCTGCAGTAAAGAATGTATGTTTTGGTATTTTGAAGGCTACAAGTGGGCCTAAATTCAAGATCATTTGAAATCAGCATTCAACCCAGGGAACTGGATTTCACTGTTAAGTGAGCTTTAGCCTGTGTAGTGATAAACATATTTAAAAGGATTGTTTATTGAATTTTGGTTTTAATTGGAAGATTAGGGATGTTCAGAGTTGTTGTTATATGGTTGTTGTATGTTTCTTGTTTGTAATTGATAAAACTTCTTGCTAATTTTCTTACTTCACATGTTAGCTGAATTCTTAAACTTTGATAAAAGCTCCCTAGTGGGTAACGTGAATTATACCATCCACATGCAGCAGGATCTGAACATTATTCAGACTTACGTTGATAAACAGCAAATAACATTTGCACCACATAAGTGTTGGGCAATGGCCATCCCGAACAAGAGATAATTTAACAATCACCTCATGACATTCAGTCCCCCACTATTAACATCATGGGAGGTTACCATTTACCAGAAACTGAACTGGCCCCACCATTTAAATATTGTAGCTACAAAAGCAGATCAGAAGCTAGGGATTATGTAGAGGGGAACTCATTTGTAGATCACAGATCATAGAATCCTACAATGCAGAAAGAGGCCCTTCGGCACATCGCATCTGCACCGAACACAATCCAGCCAGGCCTTATTCCCACATCCCTACACATTATACCCAATCAACCTAACCCGCACATCTTTGAACTTTGGGAGGAAACTGGAGTACCTGGAGGAAACCCATACAGACACGAGGAGAACGTGCAAACTCCACACAGACAGTGATCCGAGCCAAGAATTGAACCCAGGTCCCTGGAGCTGTGAAGCAGCAATGCTAGCCACTGTGCTACCGTGCCATAGTATGGTTCAGGTTAGAGACCCCAAAGTGTTTGATGAAACCCATCAGAGTCATAAATTTTGCATCTTGAGTTTGGCTAAGATGAACACGAGATGTTTCACTTCAGGTATAATTCAAGTTACCCATTAGGGAGCTTTTGTCAATGTTTAAGAATTCAGTTAACATGTGAAGTAAGAAAATTAGCAAGCAATTTTATCAATTACAAACAAGAAACATACAACAACCATAGCGTACAACTCTGAACGAACATCTCTAATCTTCCAATTAAAACCAAAATCCAATAAACAAACCCCTTTAAACACGTTTATCACTACACAGGCTAAAGCTCACTTAACAGTGAAATCCAGTTCCCTGGGTTGAATGATGATTTCAAATGATCTTGAACTAAGGGCCACTTGTAGTCTTCAAAACACCAAAACATAGATTCTTTACTGCAGGTTGCCAAACAAGATGTGTTTTCAGCTAACTGGTAAAACATTTGAAATAAAAACAGCAAGAGATTTCTTTCACCTATGCTTCTAACACTATAGCCAAAACAAAATCAAAAACCTTTGTTACCTGACTGGCACAGTCTTTTTTTAATCATATCATCATGATTAAAAAAACTTTCTTAAAATGACACTAAAATCACACTTGCCTCCCCAAAGTCTGCCCACCATCTACAAGGCACAAATCAGGAATGTGATCATTCCTGGATGAATGCAGGTCCAAGACTCAAGAAGCTCAACAACATTCAGGACAAAGCAACCCACTTGATTGGCACTCCATCCACCACCTTCAATATTCACTCCCTCCACCACTGATGTGTAATAGCAGCAGTTGATGCCAACTCATTAAGATTCCTTTGCCAGCGACTTCCAAACCTCTGACCTCTAATCACTGGATGGTTGCATGCTCTCTCTGATGCCTTGACTTCATCCCTGACTTCCCAATTTACGTCTGTGTTGGATACCTTCCCAATGAACCTGCAATCATTTTTCACTGCTCACATGCCAAGGACTCCCATGGAATTGACAAGGATGTTTGATCTCTCCAGGGATATTCTGAGGACATCAGAATAGAACAGTTACTAGATGAGTTTGGCGTCAGGCATGTGAATGACACATTTTGCCCAGTGTGGCTCATTTTGAGTGATCACACTTTGATGCTGGACATGTTGGTTTAGGAGAGGAAACTGCCGTGAAACTTTATTCAGCTACCAAATTTGTAGGATCTTGTAAAGATACAACAGGTGACACTTTTCCAGTGTTTTGAGGTGTCCACTGCTATTAAGCAAGCAGAGAATGAAGAGCTTTGCAGGGAATGGTTGAGGAGTCCATCAACACCAATTGCCATCTATATAAATGCATCTTGCAGCAGGTAATCAGAAGCAGGAACCTGTTTCCTGCAAGCAGATCCCTTCCACCTGACCCCCGTAGCTGAGGGGTGCCAGGCTCCCACAATTTACTCTAATCACCACCCATCCTAAAGGTCATGTATTTTTCTGGAGTTACTACTCATATTAGGAAAGTTTACACTTGCCATAGAATGACTTGTAATCTATTTTTGTGAGGGATCAATGCAAGGGTGGAAAAAGAGATATTGAGAAAGAAAGAAAAAGGAAAAAAAAATTGGCGATCTGCTGATGAAATTAAATCATACTAAATATAGTATTAAACAGAGTATGGAAAAGGCCAAGGTGCAGCTTTGATTTGCAGGAGAGGGAAATAACGAGCAGGAAAGTCAGAGTGGAAGATTTCATAAAAAATAGGTTTAGCTATTTACGGAATATCTCGAGTTGGAGATTCAGCAGCAAAAGGAAGAGTCAGGGAGCAGGAAAGGCCATCCCAAAATGGTGTTGAGACAGAGGATTAGCCATAATTTTGTTGAATGGCAGAGCAGGCTCGAAGGGCCAAATGGTCTACTCTTGCTCCAAGTGTCTAGACAAGTTTTTAGTTAGACAGGTAAATGTCAAATAAAGTCTAACATGGTAAGATGAGAAAGAATGTATATTCAGAAACAAGGGATTGTTTGGTGAGAGGTATGATGGGACTCAAAAAAAACAAGATGGAAAGCAGATTTGACATAGATCATAAAAATTATGAATTGCTTTAATAAGTTTACTTCACAATCTGTGTTGAGCCAAATAACATGACGTTAATGGACAAGGGCCACTGTAGCAAGTATAACCTGGAAGTGCATTGTAAATGCAAAACTTTCAATATTAGATATAAAATCAATGACTGGCAGTTAGAGCTTGAGTGATAATAATAAACCTCATGCTGTCTTGATCAACAAATTTGCTTTTCAACCATTCTGTAGGTGCAGTAAAATAAATGATATTACAACAAGGGTTTTTCCAATATAATACAAGGAAGCAAGTTAACAGTTGATGAAAAATGCAAATACAAGAACAAATTAAATTGAGAAAGCAAACAAGTACATTTGCAACAAGGTGACTTTACATGCTATTAAAATGAATACCTTTTGAAATATCAGCCAAGGATCCATAAATCATTAACCCAAACTAGAAAGAAAGCTCTATAAGCAATTCTTGGTATGGAGAAAACAGTAGTGTAGTGCTAATGTCACTGGACAAGTAATAGAGATGATGTGGAGATGCCAATGTAGGACTACAGTAAGCACAGTAAGAAATCTCACAACAAGTAATAGAGACCTGTGAAAGAAGTGGTGCAGATCATCCTCCCTTAGCTCAGAAGTGTGGGTGGTGGAACCTGCATAGCAGGGCTCTTTCCTTATCAAGCATCACCCCTTTCCCTTGGTCTGTCCCGAGTGTGCTCCTTCTTCCGTCTCCAGTCGCTCCCATCCCACCCCCTCTCCACAGCTCTCTTGCTGCGATATCCTGTGGCACTTACATGGCCCTGGATTCTTTGAGTCCCCATACAAGCAGTCCCCATATTCTAAATCCTAGCCATTGCTACCATAAGTGCACCAGAGACTGCAATGTCAGTGTAAGATGCTCTGAGTCAGTGTAGACTCAGGGCCCCCTTCTGCACTTTAGGGATACTTTGGTCAAAACCATGGTGAAGGAATATCTTTAGAAATAGTTTAAATGTCTTGAAGTGGAGTGAATCTCTATGAATTTTACCTAAAACACCAAAAAAACAAGAATACAAAATAGTTAAGTTTAGAAAAGAGCATTCAGTTGTAATCCAATTTCAAATCCAATGCCAATCAGATAAAAATTACGTCTTATTAAACGCTTTCGTCTCAAAAGTTCATTTGTTGGCAAGCGTAAACATTATAATCAGTGCTTAGTTACCTATTTGGATCCAGATTATGTTATTTGGTCTGTAATCCATCTGCTAGTGGCATTGAGGGACCTCTTGGATAACACACAAACCAGCTCTGCTGAAAGATTTCATCAATTCTCTACTTTCCCACTCCACAGATGCAGTCTGACCATCTAAACAGTTTCAGCATTTTATGATACGATTTCAAATTTCCAGAATCTGGTTTATTTTTGTTCTCTGGGTTTAGGGGATTTTCACAGTAACTTCATTGCAGTGTTAATGTAAACTTACTTGTGACACTAATAAACAAACTTAGAAAATTTAAACTTAGAATATAAATCTCCTTAAGCATTCCAGTTCCTACTGACATCAAGTTACTAGTGCCAGTTCAATCACTCTTTAGTTTCACACATTTTCTATGTCCCATTCATTGATAACACTATCTTCGCATCCATTATCTACTCTTTGCCACTTTCAGCTATTTAAAAAGATAAGTCTTCCTGTCTCGTTATTTGCTTTGTTTATATTTATGTATTCTAGTGGTCGTTTTCTCCAGGTTGTCTCTTGTTAGACATCTTTTCTGATAGTACTCATTTAAGAAACCAGCAGGGAAGGGTACTCTTATACAAATGATAAAGCACAGTGCTAAAGTATTTGCTCTAGCAATTTGTAACTAAATAATTAGTAAACAAAAATAGCTGATCAATCTATAATGTTAACTCGTATTCCTTTTTCCACAGACCTTTCTATGATATTAGATATTTCTAAAGTCTTCAGTATGCATTTTGGTTTTTCAGCATCTGTAGTATTTGGCTTTAATTATACATCACCAATTTGGGATCCAATACAATAGACCCTATTTTGCATTCCACACCCTACCAGTTAATGGTTTATCCTACACCACATTCTCTCTTCTAGACAGCTCACATCACATGTTTTGATAACCAAATGCTCTTGAGCTACATGATTGCCTTCCAATGTTTGGTATCATGTTTTAAGTGGTTTGTATGGCACAGTAAATGCCCAATTCCACTTGATTTCCCTTGCTTTAACTACGTATATCAAAAATCAGTAAATGATTCCATTTTGTAATTCACAAACTGTTAGGTTGTTCAAATACAGCTACATCACACTGCAAGCTGGTACGAGTATAGCAACGAACTTCCAAGATCTAACAACAAAATTAAGTTATTTTCAATTCTATTCCCAATCTGTTATTACAATGCTTTACTTCCTGTTGCTGTTAAAGTGGTAATTGCGATCATCCAGTCATTAAAATTTTGTTTCACCTTCAGTAGGGATTTAGCCTTCCCTCCAGTGATTTTGTCACACATTATTGGGTTTCCTCAAACAAGATCTTACTTTCCCTTTTCTGCTTCCCAATACCAGCCCTGCAAAAGTAGAGACGCCTATTCTGTTGCTACCCATCTGCCCTTGAAAGGCTTTCTACTCTGAGGATTCAAAAGTTATCAGACTTTCCATCCCTTGTCTAAGCTAGGAGGCAAGAAAACTCACAAAAATATATATCCTGACAAAAATTAGTAGTATTTAAATATACAAAATGTTATTTCCAAACAACAAAATAGAACCGAAACTGCCAGTGTTAAATTCTTAACTGAATATTGATAATCGCACTTAGGAGAGATGGAAGCATTTACAAGGCTTTTAAAATGCTAAGTGTGCTGGGTCTCTTTTATCTAACCGGTTTCCTTTATTCAATGAGAGTTTATTATCTCCTTCACAGCTGACTAAACTGTTAGTTTTGCTGCATCACGACCTTCATGCCTAAGCCTTTACAGTAGATTAGAGCGGCAGCAATTAGGAAGTGAACCTGCAGACGACAATCTGAGGGAGCTGCCGAAGCAGCAGCTGTGACTACGGAGGGGATATGATGCAGCAGCGCTTCCATTACTGCCCCCATCCTCATGACCCCCTGGACGGACTCACCTTCCAGTCTCTCTCTCTCCAATATCTGAGTGAATGTTCACCAAATACCGGCAAAGATCTGGAATCAGTCAATCAGACAAACCCTGCACCTCCTCCATCATCGCAGCCATCGATCCTCCCCCGCCGCAGCTATTCTTTTACTGTCCCCTGCCGTGCGCGCACCCGCCCCTTTCTCGTCACGGGCCCCGCCCCCTCCCCTCCGGCCCCCGCCCCCGCCCCCTCCCCCCCCCCCGGCCCCCCCCCCCCCCCCCCCCCCCCCCGGCCCAGCCACAGCCCCCGCCCCCCTCCGGCCCCCCTCCGGGCCCGCCCCCGGCCCCGCCCCCGGCCCGCCCCCCCCCCGCCCGCCTCCCGCTCCGTGCCGCCATCTTGGTGAAAGAGATGCCGCTTCACGCCGAACTCTGCGCCTGCGCAACTCCTTCCGAGCCCCCCCCCCCCGCCTCCTCCCTCTTCTTCCCTTCATTCTGAGATGGCCCACCTGTGAAACTCCGTAAAGTTTTACAACACCAATTTTAAATTCAACCAATTTATTTGATAGTAAATTCGCGAGCTTTCGACTCTATAGCCTTCGTCAGGCAAATGCAGTGTTCTGGTCTGCAATAGCACTCATATCCACACAGACAGTTACAGATTGCTGATTAGAATGCGAATCCTTACATCTAACCTGCTATTCAAATGTTAAAGTGGCTAACAATGTGTGTGAAGGGAATCCTGAGCATTGGTTAGAGAATTGTGTATTTTCTCCAGACAGCACAGCGAGTGAGGTTTTTTGCTAACCCAGGCAAGTTATGGGGGTTACAGAAAGTGTGACATGAAGCCAAGATCCCTATTAAGACCGTCCTCATGTGTGCGGAACTTGGCTATCAGTCTCTGCTCAGCGACTCTGCGCTGTCGTGTGTCACGAAGGCCCCCTTGAAGAACATTTACCCGCAGGTCGGAGGCCGAATGCCCATGACTGCTGAAGTGTTCGCCCACAGGAAGGGAACTGTTTTGCCTGGTGATTGTTGAGCGATGCTCATTCATCCGCTGTCGTAGTGTCTGCATAGTCTCCCCAATGTACCATGCTTCGGGACATCCTTTCTTGCAACGTATTAGGTAGACAACGTTGGCTGAGTTGCAAGAGTATGTACCGTGTACCTGGTGAATGGTATCCTCACGTTTGATGATGTCGTCCATGTCTATGATCTGGCATCAATCGACAGTTCCGACGTGCCACAGCGATGAACCGCACTGACCTCCTCAGAAGACGAACATGGGACACGGTGGACAGAGTACCCTTTGTTGTCCAGTACTTCCCCGTAGCGGAGAAGCATGGTACATTGGGGAGACCATGCAGACACTACGACAGTGGATGAATGAGCATCGCTCAACAATCACCAGGCAAAACAGTTCCCTTCCTGTGGGCGAACACATCAGCAGTCATGGGCATTCGGCCTCCGACCTGCGGGTAAATGTTCTTCAAGGGGGCCTTCGTGACACATGACAGTGCAGAGTTGCTGAGCAGAGACTGATAGCCAAGTTCCGCACACATGAGGACGGTCTTAATAGGGATCTTGGCTTCATGACACACTATCTGTAACCCCCGTAACTTGCCTGGGTTAGCAAAAAACCTCACTTACTGTGCTGTCTGGAGAAAATACACAATTCTCTAACCAATGCTCAGGATTCCCTTCACACACATTGTTAGCCACTTTAACACTTGAATAGCAGGTTAGATGTAAGGATTCGCATTCTAATCAGCAATCTGTAACTGTCTGTGTGGATATGAGTGCTATTGCAGACCAGAACACTGCATTTGCCTGACGAAGGCTATAGAGTCGAAAGCTTGTGAATTTACTATCAAATGTATTGGTTGGATTTAAAATTGGTGTTGTAAAACTTTACTGAGTTTACTCCAGTCCAACGCCGGCATCTCTACATCATGACTACCTGTGAAAGTCAGTGATCCCCTGGTGCTTACCGCAGGTGCTGGGATGTATGATAGACCCTGATAATCACATTATCATTTGATGTTTTAAGTTTGCTTTTGTACTTCTGTTCGGCCTGCTTCCCTCTCCTTTTGGGGAGCTGCCCCTTTTACTTTGTTGATGAATTAATTTGAGTTAGTTTATTTGGTTTGTCCTAAAAGAGGCACATTTGAGGGGGGAAGAAGGCGACAAAATTCTTACAGGAGGGTAAATTCAGAGTGTTCCTAATGGTGGTGGAATCCAGAATTAGGAGGGGAGTCATAGTTTGAGGATAAGGAGTAAACTTTTCAGAAATGAGGTGAGGAATAAAATTTCTTCACCAGAGAGTGGTGAATGTTTGGAACTTACTACTGCAGAGAGTAGTTTCCGTCTGTGGAGGGACCTTCCCCAATTCCCTTGGGGACCTGGGATGAAGGATGATCTCTGCAGTAGTTCTGTACAACCATAAGTTTCACAGGCTCCGAAGCTTACTACGTCCCTTCTGTGGCCTTGTGGAGTCTGTGGACCATGTCTATGTTTTGTATCTTAGGTTGCATTCCCCTTTTGCTTTTCTGAAAAACCTTTTATTGATGTTTTGTTTGTACTTAAGTTCCATGCTCCTGATCTACGGAAACCTGGTATGGAGAGGGGTGGGTTGGGATGGTGACCTTCTCATGAACCTGCTCCTGGGCCTAGTTGATGTGTCATTAACAGGTCTAGGCAGTGGGTGATGGAGGAAGGTCATCCATCCTGATTATCTGCCCTTCTACTGCAGCTACATTTGAGGCCATGTGTTTCTGGAGAGGAAACATGCGGTGTCCATGGATGCAGTTGATGCCTTCTGCGCCCATTGGGCCTTTAAAGGGCTGGGGTGCATTATGGACCCCAATACTCATATTATGATTTGATGTTTCAAGTTTCCTTTGTACTTCTGTTCAGGATGTTTTCACTCCTTTTGGGGAGCTCCCCCTTTTTTTTTGTTCCTGAGTTAATTTGAGTTGGTTTAGTTGTTGGATATAAAAGAGGGAATTGAGGCCAAAACATTGTGTGATTTCAAGAAGAATTTAGATATAGCTCTTGAGGCTTAAGGGATATGGGGGGAGGGGGTATCAGGATATTGCTTTTGGTGATCAGCTATGATTGTAATGAATGGCGGAGCACACTCGAATGGCCTATTCATGCATCTATTTTCTATACAATATATAGCCATAATAACACTCCACCCATTTAAATGGAAGGAACTACTAATTTAAACCCTGTATGTTCAGAATAAGTTGAATCGGAACAAAGATCTTTGTTTAGGAAAGTGATAAAAGACTGGCATTGATGCAGCACTTTTTACAGCTGCGTGAAGGCCCAAACTGTCTCAAAGCCAATTCTGAACTGTTTGAAACAACCAGAGTACATAATTAAGGATAAGGTGACCAAGCAGTTTGGGAATTTTCAACTGATCAGAGACCCAGTGTGGATTTGTAAAGGACAGGTGTCTGAAGAATATTACTGAAATTTATTTTCATGGAATCGCTACTGTGTCAAAGGAGGCTATTCAGCTTATCAAGCTGACACTATCTCTACAACAGAGCATCCCATCCTGGCCCTATCCCATAACCCATTTTAAAAAATGAAATGATTGTCTACAATGTTGGAAATCATTCTTCCAAAAAAAATTCAAAAAATCAAATTTGCCTAAAAACTGGAGTAAATCCCACTGGTTTTTTCAGCAGGTGTTTCAAAATAGATCTCCCACACTCGTGAGCTGCACAGCACATTAGCATGAATCACACTGAAAAGTGGTGGGTGGGATCTATTCCCCGGTTGGGAAGAGGCTTGTGGGCCCAGAGACTTCAGTCCTGGATCCACTAATCAAATATTAAATATATTAAAATCAGTATTTGAATAAATTATACAGCTCTGTGCTGATTTCTGGCGCAGAGTTGATGGTTCCGGAAATCCAGCAGCTGCGGATTCATAGAGACAATGGCATTCGGGGGGAGCCCACTAAATGGCCTCTGCTTGAGTTTTCCGACTAGGAGGATTATCCCGTTATATCTGTAATTTCTGATAAAGTCCTTTGCAAGAGACTGTTAGCTAAAGTTCAAGCTGATCAAATTGAGGCTAAATTATTGACTTGGTTAAGAAATTTGCTGAGCAACAGAGAGTAGGATTAACGGACAGGTAGCCTCATTGAAAGGATGTGACTAGTGACCAAGTCGGGGCCTCCGCTATTTACAGTATTAATAACTTCAGTGGACCTGAAAGTCACATATCTGCATTTGCTGACATCGGAAAGATAGGTAGCGTTGTAAGCAGTGTAGTTGCTAAAAAGGAGGAAGAGGAAGGCGAGGAGGACACTGAGAGGAAGACCATATCAACCTTGGGTCTTCAGGCAGCAATTCCTCAACCACAACCTTAATAAAGAACAGTGCCTCAGATATTTTTCTTCACCAAGGAGATGTTCTGGAATCTGCCCCTTGTTCCAGCCAAAACTGCAGTCTCAAAGAAGAGAGAAAATGGGATTGCCAGTAGATGCTAAGGTGAGTATGGCATTAAACTTTTATGTGTTTGTTTCTTTCCAAACTGGAGAAAGTGCATCATCTTCTTATTGTTGTGAAGTGTGGTGAGGATATCATTGAGGTTCTTTATGCAAAGAGAACTCAATAAATCTAATGTCCTCTTCCCAGGGATAGGTAGAGGGAGCGAACACGCAGCTTTGTCGAGATGGCAGATTTCCCGTGATGCAGGGAACATGCGCATCTTTGGAATGTGTGAGGAAACTAGAGCACCTGAAGTTTTCTCCCTCAGTCCAAAGTTGTGCAGATTAGGTGGATTGACTGTGCTAAATTGTCTCTTAGTATCAAGTATAGTTATGGGATAGGGCTTCAGTAGGATTGTTAGCAATGCAAGCTCCATGGGCCAAAATGCCTCCTCCTGCACTGTTGTGATTCTATATTAGCTACACCATTTTGGAAAGTGGCATCATTGGATCAGATGTGGCGGAGGCAAAGGAACTGAAAGAATGGGATGGTGTTCTTACAAGATGTAGTTTGTGAAGAATTGTAGTCAAGTTCGCTGTCGGAGTTGGTGGACAGTCTATTACCAGAAATGGAAACAAGGAGGTCAAGGAAGGAAAGTGTCAGAGATGGACCACGTGAAAGTTTAGAGGAGTGAAAATTGGAAGCGAACTTGATAAATTTTTCCAGATGCAGACGTGAGCATGAAGAGGCATTGAAATAGTCGTTGATGTAGCAATGAAAGTGTTGTAGAAGGGGGCCAAGTAGGACTGGAACAAAAAATAGTCCGCATATCCCATACAGAGATAGGTTTAACTCAGATCCACGCTGGTACCCATAATCACACTTTTTATTTGGAGGAAGTGAGACAAGTTAAAGAAGAAATTGCTAAGTGAGCGAACAAGTTCAGCCAGGTGATGGAGAGTGGTGGCAGATGGGGATTGTTCAGGCCTCTGTTTTAGAAAAAAGTGAAGAATTCTCAGGCCATCCTAGTGGTATTGAGGGATTGGACATCTGTGGTGAGGAGGCAGTTTGGGCCAGAGAACTGGAAGTTTTTAAGGGGAATCACAGATATAGGTGGGAAAGGAGTGGAAAAGATGAGAGAGAATGGAGTCAAGATAGGAAGGAATGAGTTCAGGAGACAGGGACAGACAGGCATGACGGGTCTACCAGGACAGTCCTGTTTGTGGATTTTGGGAAGGAGGTGGAAGCAGACTGTTCAGGTTTGGAACCTACAAGGTTGGAAACTATATAGGAAAAATCTTTGGACAAGATGCAGTCAGTGATAGTCCTGGAAACTGGTGGGGTCATGGTTCGGAGGGGAACTAGAAAGCAACATCTGAGAGTTGGCACTCAGCCTCTGCAGTATGCTAGACCATAACAGTATCATCCATGACATCTTTGTCAATTACACCCCCCACTCCTCACCTTTACTGTATCAATCTTGACCTATTTTCTTTGTCTTCAGCCCTGACGAAGGGTCATCCAGACTCGGAAGGACCAGGTGCAGGTTAATTGTTAATTACAATGTTGCAGCTCTTTTTTAGAAGTTATTCAGTTTTGCCAGAGACTATCTTCCTGATTTGGCCTTTTCCTGCAACACAGAGTTTCTCACTGATTTCACCTGTCTTCCCCATTCTAACTGACGTCCCAAAATAGTGAAGTAGCAATTCAACCTCTGATTCTGTCTGGCTGAAAGTTTTGGTGCTTTCTTTGAATACATTAAGGTGCAAACCCCCTTGCCACTATTTTCTTCTCAAAGTTTTACTGATTTTCCTTCTTTCACAGTAACTTTATTGTAGTATTAATGTATGCCTTCTCAGAAAAGCAAACTTTAATAGTCTGATGCCTTCAAAAGATCTATGACTAACTGTGCAAATTAAAAGATTACAGAGTGACATTTTAATTCTGAGATTAATTGTTTGACAGCCCTACTAAAATGTTATTTAATTTTTTTGAAAAAGCAGGGCAACTTCAGCTAAAGGCTTTGAACTTTATCAAATCCTGCAAAGTCAGCTCCCATCTTTCGATTTGACCTATTATCAAAATGCTCCAGTATTGTTCTAGTAAACACAGGATCTACACTTTTGTTGACCCAATATCAGGACATCAGTTTACTTAGCAAAGAACATGCAAATTCAACAAACTCTTTTGGTATTTAGCTAAACGGATGTTCAAAAATCCCACAAGAAAGGCAGTTTAGGGATCTATTCAGAGACAAACGTTCTAAACTGTAAATTTCTTCCCATTTATTTTGTTACCCGTTCCACAAGAACAGAATCCATCCTTGGGAATGGAGTGTGGAGTTTTTAGATATTTCTTGTTTTGTTTTTACCTTTTGCTTTCTACCATGGTCTCTGTTAATTCTGCAGAAGTGTATACTCGGGTTCCAGTATCTGACCGGGAGGCAAACCTGGCTGTAGCTTATGCAGTGAACACTTACAACAGAAAGTCTGACAATCCTTACCTTTTCAAACAGAGGCACCTTAAAAGTGCCAAGTATAAGGTAAGTAATTATTATCCATGTAGGAAATGATTGTTCATGTAATTGGCAATTACCCAAGAAACTAACAATTATGCATGTAACTACATTATTGTTTAACATATTTTTGAACCACATTAATGGGTAATTTGACAGAATAACTGGTAGCCAAAAAAGGTAATAAAGCACAATGTTGAGTTATGGAGAACAAGGCATGTCTTTTTTCTGTTGTTTACTTGTTATGTATTTGGATATATTAAGTTGGCAACAATTTAAACTTGAATGGAATGCCTAATGAGTGGAAATTATTGATTCAATTTACTGGATTAGGTTGAATGCACAGTAATGTTCTTAGGACAGCAACCTGTCTTTACTACTGTGACATCTACCCTTTCCATTATAACAAACTGTCCTGGCTGAGAAAATCATTCTCACGATGTTACTTCTTATGACCTGTCTGTAATGGAGTGGCATATCCCAGCACCTCAAAGTGCTGAATATACACAATTATAACACCATTGGTGTCAATGGCTGAGCTGCTTGAGGAGTTGGAAGTTTCTCTGACTAAATGAAGGTAAGGTATAACATTGCCTTGTATAGATACAGAAGCAGTAGTCGCAGTGCCACTTCTTTTGCAAATTGGGAAGGACATACAAAAAAAGAGGCAGAGAGGGGAACCTCTACAAGAGGGAAGAGATGACAGATTGTCCTCACAAGGCATTGCCCAGAATGGGTTTTCCTAGAACACCAGTCCTATGTTGGGATGAGACAGGAACATTGCCTCAGGAGGCTTTGCTTCACTAAGGAGTTAGAGGCAGAGTTGCAGCACCATCTTCACAATAACCTGGGGCTTTGAACCAGGTGAGGCCAGCCTCCTCAGTGACTTGGAAAATCACTGTTGCCCTTTCTTTGTACTCAATGGGTTCCTTCCAGGAGGAAACGGGTGACATCAGTTGCATAACGCAGAAGCATTAGCAAGATAACAGAGGCACTGTATGCAAGCAGTGGCAACTTCATCTTTTCTCCCTGAGGAGGCAAGATCAAACTGGGTTCACCAGGATAGCAAGCTTCCTGATGATGCAAGGCACTATTGACTACATGCACATGACTCTTGGCTCCAATGTGAGTGTTGCTGGAATCTCAAAGGACCATTTGGTCAGTGTGCGGTTGATGTGCAGCCACACCAAGAAAATAATCTCGGAATGCCAGTTATCCTGACAACAACCACAATGTTTCTATCCAGCATCAGTCAGAAATACACAATGCGTTTGAACCTCCAACATAGACAGTTGCTTGGTAACAAGGTCCACATATATTTCACGACCCACCTTCCATCCTGTCTGCTATAACGTCACATGAAGTCAGAGGCCTTCAACTAAATTCATGGAATCACCCACAACTCAAAGGAGCAAACTTTCTATTTCCTAAAGTTTTTTCTGTTTGGATTCTTGAGGCTCTCTGTAGCATATGCATAAGAGGGCCTCCAGGTTTGTAGTGGTGTGTTTCATCATCCATAACAAAGTCATTCTGACCCATTATCTCCTGGGATCCAAAAGCCAGCAAAATGGGAGCAGCTGGAAGAAGAAAGGACACTGCATCCACCATGTGCATCTGGATAGGGTGAGAGGGAACAAAAAGTAAGACCTCATTTCAGATGAAATGAACTTCTTTAACCACAACAGGATTTTCCATTCTCTTAGGATACGTTAATTTCCTCAGCTGATTCATCAAGGACCTTTCTTCCATCATAAGGTCAAAAGTGGGGTTGTTTGCTGATGATTACACAATGTCCAATACAGTTCGCAACTCTTCAGATAATGAAGCAGTGCATGTCCAAATGCAGCATGACTTGAACAATATCCAGGCTTAGGCTGAAAGCGGCAAGTAACATTCATTGCACACAGTGCCAACAAGTGACAATCTAACCATCATTCCTTGACATTCAGCGGCATTACCTTTGTTGAATCTCTCACTATTGACATCCTGGAGGTTACCATTGCCCAGAAACTGAACTGGCCCAGTTGTGGTTACAAATGCATGTGGCTGAGAATCATGTGGCAAGTAACTCAGCTTTTGACTCCCAAAGTCTGTCTACCCTCTACAAGGCACAAATCAGGAGTACCATAGAATGTCTCCACATTTCCGAATCTGTGCAGTACAAACAGTACTGACGAAGCTCAACACCATCCAGGACAATACAGCCTATTTGATTGGCACTCCTTCCACAAACATTCGCTCCCTCCACCATTGATGAACAGTGGCAATACTGTGTACTATTTACAAGATGCACTATAGAAACTGAATGAGACTCCTTAAGCAGTAACTTCCATGCTCTGACTACTGACATCAGGGAAAAGGGCAGCAGATATATGGGAACATCACCACATGGAAGTTCCCAATGAAGTCACTAACTACCTTGACTTGGAACTATATCTCCATTTCTTCACTGTTGCTGGATCAAAATCCTGGAACTCATTCTCTAGCATCACTCTGAGTGTACTTATATCACATGGACTGCAGCAGTTCAAGAAGGCATCACCATCTTCTGAAGGGCAATTGAGGGTGGGTAATAAATACTAGCACAGCCAGAGAGTCTCACCATCCCATAAATGATTTAAAAAATTCTCTTGGCCAACATCATTCAGCAAAATTTATCAGGAAAATTTTCATTCAACAAATTTACCCGACAATATGCCAATAATACAAGAAAAACTTCTTGTATGTATTCTTATGTGTCTGTCTACAGGTACTCTTTTCCAGTCTGTTACTTCTTTCCAGTTTTACCCAGTGGCTATAACATAGCTGGTGAAATTGCTGACTTTCACTGGGAGAGACTGCAAGTGGCCTGAATGATGCTGTCAAGCAGCTGTGGGCTTTGAAGGTCAAGCTTTGGAATGAAGCACCTCAGCAGTCTGTATCAGCGAGCTGAGAGGAAACAGAAAGAACATTGGTAGAGTGGTAAGGGTGAGAGCATGGATGTGGCAATCCCAAGAAAGGACAGCAGGTTCGTGGCCTGCAGCACCACCGTCATTCTAATGGGGCAACATCTCAGCAATAATCAACATGCCTTGCTGGATTGCAGTGAGAGCCTGCATGCATTGTCAAACATTATAATCTGTCCCGACAATGTCAACATTCTGAACCTGAGTGCCTGCAGCCATGGATCATGTGACTTCCTTCTGAGCTACAACTGCAGTACTGATATATGAATAGGATTCTTCCTGTGTTACCATGAAGTTGAGTGAGCAAACTCGGCTTCAAACGTTCCATTGTGGTTTGGACTGGCAGTGCCGTTATGGAGTTGCACACCAACTCCATATTGGAAAGGGTGAGCTCCAAGTTCCGTGCAGTTCCTGTCCCATAGAATCATAGAAACCTTACAGTGCAGAAAGAGGCCATCTGGTCTATCAAGTCTGTACCGATCACAATCCCACCCAGACCCTACCCCCATACTCCTACCTATAGAACATAGAACATTACAGCGCAGTACAGGCCCTTCGGCCTTTGATGTTGCGCCGACCAATTAGGAAAAAGCAATGACCCTCTAACCTAAACCATTCCCTTTTCGTCCATAAACTTATCTACTAACCTCTTAAACGCCACCAAACTTGGCGCATCTACAACTGCAGCAGGCAGGGCATTCCATACCCTTACCACCCTCTGGGTAAAGAACCTACCTCTGACATCCGTCCTATAACTACCACCCCTTAATTTAAAGCTATGTCCCCTCGTGCTAGCTTTCTCCATCCTAGGAAAAAGGCTATCACTGTCCACCCTATCTAAACCTCTAATCATCTTATATGTTTCAATAAGGTCTCCTCTTAGCGGCCTTCTTTCTAACGAAAACAACCTCAAATCCCTCAGCCTCTCTTCATAAGACCTGCCCTCCATACCAGGCAACATCGTGGTAAAATTTATCCCTAATCCCTCTAACCCATGCATCTCAGGACACTAAGAGGCAATTTTAGCATGGCCACTCAACCTAACCTGCACATCTTTGGACTGTGGGAGGAAACTGGAGCACCCGGAGGAAACGCACGCAGACACAAGGAGAATGTGCAAATTCCACACAGACAGTGACCCAAGCCAGGAATCGAACCCAGATCCCTGCAGCTGTGAAGCAACAGTGTTAATCACTATGCTACTGTGCCACCCTACCTGTATGTTTATAAATCCTTTAATTGCATCTGTCACGCACCATTATTTTACAGCAGCCAACAATTATGTTAACTTGAACTTGCAGGTTTTTTTTGGGAGAGATGAAAAACAACAAGAGGGAAATTAACTGGATGGCAAAACTTGCCGTTTCCCATTACAATATCATTCTATCAGCTACTCTTAAAGCAAAATCTAATTCAGTCACTAAAAAGCTTCAGATACACATACAGCTTTCCACTGTCCTGCTTGAAGAAACTGTGTTGGAACTGACATGCTTATGAGAAAACGTTACAGTACTCTTCAGTATAATGATGTTGCTACTACTTAAATCAATTTTACTAATTAAGCTTTTAATGTTGCATAGAATGTTACATAACTTTCTCAAAGAGCAAAACAGAATATTGCATAAATTAGCTCAAGAGAAAGTCTAAATACATATAGAGATTTAGGAAGCCAAGCACATAATGAGAACTCCCATTTATTACTTTAGAAGTGTTACACAAGCAGAAACATTAAATACAGTAGTCAGTTAGGAAGCAGGCAGGTGCATGGGGTCACCACCTCAAAGCCACACTTCATCCTGCATTGGAAATGTATCCCTTTTCCTTCAATGTTGCTCAGTCGAAATCCTGGAACTTCCCATCAAACAGCAGGAAAGTAATTTCAACACACAACTATGATTCAAGAATGTGACTGACTGCCACCGTCTGAATATCAATCAGGGATGGAAAAAATACTAGCTTTGCCAGCAACATCCCATGAATGAATAAATTAAACGTTATATTCAAATAAAGATTAAAATATGAAAATGTTTAATTCAATCAACATTTTTCTATTAGGATATTCAGTCTGTTTTATTGAAGAAGGGACAACTTTCAGAGCATACTGCATCCCTCTCTTAATTCTACCAAAATATTCTCCTTATTAAATAGAATTGAGAGAAATACCTTCTGAAGTGCACAAATTGCAGATTTTCGATGAATTCCAGTCACACATATTTAACCCTCTTTTTGGTAGGAAGACTTTAGAAGCCATACACTATTGGGAAACTAAATGTTTAAGAGTGATAGAGGATCAAAGGAATTTTGAGAGTACAATTATTAGAAGTAGCAACAGGTTAAAACGTTAAGGAAAAAAAATCAAAATGACTGGAATTCATTTGTAGAGGACAAGAATTGAAAAACTATGGTGGCATAGTAGAACAGGGACCTGAATTCGATTCCCGGCTTGGATCACTGTCTGTGTGGAGTTTGCACATTCTCCTTGTGTCTGCATGGTTTCCTCCGGGTGCTCTGGTTTCTTCCAACAATCCAAAGATATGCTTTAGGTTGATTGCCCATGTTAGAATTGCCCTTAGTGTCCTGAAATGCATAGGTTAGCGGGATTAGTGAGTAAATGTGTATGGATATGGGGGTAGAGCCTGGGTGTAATTGTGGTCGGTGCAGATTTGATGAGTCAAATGGCCTCTTCCCGTACTGTAGGGATTCTGTGATTCTATTCTATGATTTAATTTGGACTTGGACTTTGTTGTTTGTAACCACTGATTGGAAGCTACCTGACTGATCTGCCATTGCACCAAGGACCTTAGTGTGTATGTTAATTAGTGCTTTCCTAAAGTCTACCTCAATGGAGTCCTCATCTGAATCCCCTGCAGCAGAACCCACCTGGGAGCTTGGCTTCCAGGGAGTTTGTATATGAACTCACCTATCTGTGACCTGTCTGCAGCCCTCTCATGCCCAGTAATCCAACACTGCTGTTAATTCCAAACTTGCCTCTGAGGAATGCGTAGTGTCTGGTGGCTATAAGTTTAAAGTTTTTAAAAAGTTTATTTATTCATGTCACAAATAGGCTTACAGTAACACTGCAATGAAGCTATTGAAGTTAGATGTTGGTTAAAGAAAAAATGTTGGACGGGACACCCCCTGCTGTCCCTCAAATTGCACTTCACTCTGTGAGGGAAGACAGAGTGTAAGATCAAGTGATGGTGCTTCTTCCTCAGAAGTGTACTGTTCCTCCGCTTGACGCTGCAGTTCTTGACGAAAGTACAAAAGCAGAAGGTAAGGGGAAGGGAGGGGCGAGGAAAATGGGATGGGGAGGAGGAGAAGAGGATTACAATTGTGCCATTGGCAGTTTCCATTTCATGATTACCTTTCAGGATGAAGGTAAACACTGAATGGAGACAATGCATAATTCTGCAACTTAGCATCACACTGGATGACTTTAGCAGCATCAGATACCAATTACCTTACAGACCACTTCCTCAGTGACACTGGGGATGGGCTTGTGGTTGTCTTTTGGGTCTCCTTCATTTAGTGGGAAACCACTTGCGAGAGAGATGGCAAAATAACAGTGATCATACATCAGTGCGTTTGGGTGATTTGCCTGCTGTAGCTGAATAAGTAACTATTTGCAGAATTGTGTAGAGGTTTGTGTAGTGTCTTCATTGGAAGGTGAGTGTGTGTGAAGTGTGGTACAAAATTGTTCAGAGTGTGCCCAAAGTGTCAGGGAGTGTTGCTGGGTGAATGATGGGTGGTATGGTGCATTGAGTACTGTGATGGGAGTGTGGTGGATATAAGATGTGGTGTGCAGATGCATTCACTTAAAACCATCCAAGTAAGGTAATTCAATTATTTTTATCACTACTGACAGCTTCTGCCACACCCTAAACATTGAGCACCTTGTAATATGCTGCATTCCCTTCAGAAGCTTAATCTTGAGTACATCTGACCCTTCCATGAAACATGGCCTCCTTTCTGGCCTCCTCCATTCTCTGTAATGCATTCATAGTGGCATCTATGAAGAAGGGAATTATTTGTTTCTCCTGGTGTGCCATTTGCTTTCTGTCTCAGTGACAAAACACAATTATCCAGCAGCATGTGCAGGGACTGTTCCTTGCAAAAGGAAAGACTGCCTGGAACGCATGCTTTCTTCACAATGTTACTCAGCCTTTATCGTACACAGAGGACGCCAAGGAGTTTATGGCAGTGTGGGAGTCAATCATTACTGAGAAATGAGATAAGTGAATGATTTTTATGTGTTCCTTATCTAATTTCCAGCAGGTATGCACATGTTGCAAATTTAATGAGACTGACGCTCAAAAATCAAAGTGGATAAACGTCATGCATATTAAGTCTATGAATCAGTCAAACCTAAACCAAAACATGTAACTTCTTGCACTTTCCAACATAAACATTGGGACTATTACAAGGTATAGCTGATATTTCATTTGAAATTAATTTAATTCCAATAAATGAAATATGAAGAAAATGTAAAAAAACAGGGAAATATTTTACCCTTTTGGGCACATTTGTATACTACCTTTCTAGATCTGGCTTCGAAAGCTGAAGGGAAGGAATGACATTGCTCACTCTGGATAGTGTTGTCATAAATGTCTTCAAGGGCAAGTTATTTACGATGTTGCAACGTCAATGAATGATATTCTCAGTTGACCTCAGGCAGAATCATACAAACCTCGTGCAGACATGCTGATAAAATTCCCCTCATAGAGATTAAAACAATTATATGTTAAAAATTACCATTAAACAGATATGTTTTGAAATATATTATGAAGATAACTGATAAAACATTATTTCCTCAGACTGCCTGGATAATGTTTTCTGCCATTTCATAGAATTCCTGCAGTGCAGAAGGAGGCCATTTGGCCCATTGAGTGTGCACCGACTCTTTGATGGAGCATCCTACCCAGGCCCTCTACCCCGTGCTATCCCTGAAGCCATACACATGGCCAATCCATCTAACCTATACCAGTTGGGACACTAAGGAGCAATTTAGCATGACCAATCCACCTAACTTGCATATCTTTGGACTGTGGAAGGAAACCAGAGCACCCAGAGGAAACCTACACAGACACAGGGATAATTTGCAAACTCCACACAAACACCCAAAACTGGAGTTGAACCTGGGTCCCTGGAGTTGTGAGGCACCAGTACTAACCACTGTGTCATGTCACATGTGAGAGCTATAATGGTTATGCTACTGAACTATTAATCCAGAAACCTGGATTAATGGACTAAATTTTACAGGACACTGTAGACTCTACTGCCCCTGGTTAAAAAGTCAGGAGTGGGGAATCTTGCTGGGATGGTGGTTGGGGGGTGGTTCAAGGGGCCAAGTGGGAAGGATGACCGATGGAGAGTGGGAGGCGGGTTCTTGTTTCCAATCTGCCCCCCCTTGCCCAATATCAGCTCATATAGCTGAATCTGTCAGGTTTCCCATAGGGTATGAACCTTCCCTCACTGTTGGTAAAATATGAGCAGCAGAAAACTGAGATAGTTTTCAATTGGCCCGACAGTGGGCTCTGGATTACACTGGTATCAGGAGCTCCCACATGGTGGAGCTATGACACATCACTTCCCTGCCATCCTTAATATGTTTTAATTAGCTGCTTAATTCAATCATTTATTTGACTTTTTTATATATCAAACAAATCACCAGCTCTTGTACTCCTTCAAACCTTAAGAGCCGGATAGATCATAACCACTTACTAGATACCAACAGCTAGCATCTTTCGCTGTGTAGGGTAAAAGCCAATTCCTATGGGATGAAAAAGTTAGAAAAAGCAAATGGAAAAGAATACCTCTTTCCCCTCTTCTCCAAACTTCCCCACTCATCAAGCTCCCCAGTCATCGGGAACATTCTTTCTGAATCTACCCTGTCTAACCCTGTTAGAATTTTATAAGTTTACCCCTTATCCTCAAACTATGACCCCGAGTTCTGGACTCCCCCCCCACCCCCGCCAACCATCAGAACATTTCCTTCCCTAAAGGGGCATCCATGAACCAGACAGATATTTTTACCGCAATGGTTTCATGGTCCTCAGTAGATTTTTAATTCCAGGTAATATACAGAATTCAAATTTTACCATCTGCCATTTGAACCCAAGTACCCCCAAGCATTGCCATAAGACGTTGGAGCAGAATTAGGCCATTCAGCCCATTGATTCTGCTCCATCATTCAATCATGGCTGATATTTTCTCATCCCCATTCTCCTGCCTTTTCCCCTGATCCCTTTATTAATCAAGAACCTATCTATCTCTGTTTTAAAGACACTCAATGACCCCATCTCCTCTGCGGCAAAGAGTTCCACAGATTCACCACTCTCTGGCTGAAGAAATTCCTCCTCATCTCTGTTTTAAAGGATTGTCCCTTTAGCCTGAGGTTGTGCCCTCTGGTTCTAGTTTTTCCTAATAGTGGAAACATCCTCTCCACATCCACTCTATCCAGGCCTCGCAATATCCGGTATGTTTCAATAAGATCCCCCCCCTCATGCTTCTAAACTCCAAAGCGTACAGATCCAGAGTCCTCAACTGTTCCTCATACGACAACCTCTTCATTCCAGGGATCATTGCCTTGGGTCTAACTTTGCAAATGAAAAAGATTATTTAGTAAATTCCTAACCGTGCAAACCAGGGAAGGGAAGATTAGCCACTGCCTTGATCCTGTCCAATTATTCCCCACAATCGGTGCCAAAGGAATTCTGAATTCTCCACCTACCTGATCTTTCTTCAGAGTAATTTGGCCCATTTCCTTATTGCCAACAAACGACCGGATCACTTTATGGACACGCTCTCCCGCACGCACTCTGATGATATAGTTTGCTGGGAAGTATCCTGACTTCTCGCCAATCCTCCCCTAAAATGGAGAATTGGTTGGGTCAGATACATTTTTCCATTGCAATCAGTAACTACTGTTCCCCAGCACAGATTGTCAATACCTTTTCCCAAAGATAAGGGTCTAAAACTTGAGGGTATAGGTTTAAGGGAAGAGAGTCCAGAGGGGCAACTTTTTCACACAGTGTGTCTAGAACAAGCTGCCAGAGGTAGTAGTAGAGGCAGGTACAATTTTGAGTTTTAAAAAGCATTTAGACAGTTACACGGGTACGATGGGTATAGAGGGATATGGGCCAAATGCAGGCAATTGGGACTAGCTTAGGGGTGTTTAAAAAAAAGGGCGGCATGGACAAGTTGGGCTGAAGGGCCTGTTTCCAAGCTTAAACCTCTATACACTCAGTTCCAACTGCACTCATTTTGCAAGACTAAAGATTATTAATCTCTTAGAATCTTGCTGTAAATTAAAATGGCACGGCTGGGAAATGTGACTGCCCACCCATCTCCATATCCCTCCCAACTGGGCAATGTTGCTGAGTGAGGAAGAAATCAATGGTAGAGGAAGTAAAATCAAACTTAATCCAAAATAAAGCATCAATAAATAGTTTATGAATATGCTTCAATCTAATGAAAAAGATGGGATTCCCTGGCCTCCCCATTGTATGATTCTAAAAGTATCAAGAGAATGCCTCAGGCTGAAGGATCGGCAGACAATGAGCCAAGGACCTGCCTTCAGCAAAGCACACGTGACAAGGTATTGACAGGAAAAGTAAGAAGTCTCACAATTTTCACAGTAACTTCATTGCGGTGTTAATATAAGCCTACTTGAGACATTAAGTAAATAAAACAAAAAATAAACACCAGGTTAATTTGGTTTCTAGAGCTTTCAGAGTGCTGCTCCTTCATCAAGTGAGTCACCTGGTGTTGTGAGACTTCTTACTGTTTCCACCCCTGTCCAATGCCAGCATCTCCACATCTTGACAGGGAAAGGAAGCAGCAGAACTGTTGTTGTAATATGACTGCAATGAAGGATTAGAAACAGACTGTCTGCCATCTCAAAAACAGGTGATACGTGGTGTATGTTAGGATAATCCTTTAGAGCTAAAGACAAAAAAAATTGGATAAAATTTGTACTGTGAGCTTTGGGGAGGGAGGTGGGATGGCTGCTGTCAGCCAGACTCAAGACATTGGTTATATTCCCTCTACGAAACCTGCTGAGCTTTTCCAGCATTGTCTGCCTTTGCCCAAGCTTTTGGTTTTCTGACCTAATGGCTCAGAACTTCTGGTCTCCAGAACATTGAACACTGGACATACCTCCTAAATTGTTCTGATTCTGACCAGAGTCAGACCCTTCAGATAGTTTCAAATACTCACTGTTATGTATGTTGAGGCATAGCCTCTTTAAAGGAATGGGTCAGGTGACCCACAGTGTGCTGTGATCTGCCTGGGGACTGCCTTGAGAGAGCAATTGTTGTTTGGAGTGTGGAGTGGGTAAGACTGCAATAAATAGCCATGTTCCCTGACATCTGCCTGTGGAATGAGTTCTTGGATATAATTTTCGGTACCGAAGAATTTAATATTTACCTGGATAGTTGCACAGAAAATGTTAGTCAAAATATCCCTAACTCCTGGGTAACTACACTGACCTCCCCTCTCCTGCCTGCTCTCCCAACTATCCCCTTGGACACTGGACACTTCTGTAACACCCCCAATCCCTGACTCCCCCCAATCCTTCTGTCCCGATCTGACATGCCTCTATTACCCAATTCTCCAATCTGATCCAACCCCCAACCTGATCCCACAAGACACCAGGCCACCCAACTCCCTCCCTGACTCCCTCATGATCTGATTCAGGCACCCCAACCCATCTATCACTTCAACCACCTGCCGCCTTACCAATCTGCACTTAACCAACCTGCCACCCTGCCCATCTATACCATGCCTAGTTGCTACCTATCCACCTATTCATTTACTTCATCCACCCTACCCACTTACACACCTACACATTCACCCATTCACTGGACACTCATTCTCTGAAGCAATGTTTAAATTTCTTTAAGCTTTTCAGTATGGTATTGGACACTTAACAGAATATGGCAGCTCATGCTGTACAAAGACATGGCATGTCTTCCTTCGATGATCCAGGTCAATGAAGAAATAATCACAGGGAAGTCAGTTCTACATTTCTGAACAAGCTGGGATCAGAAAACTCAGCCAGAAATATGGAGTTCCATTGTTGCACAGAAAAGTGCGAACGTGCCAACAATTCAATGGTGATTGTCACATCTCGGGAGATTCAGGCCAACATCACCTAATATATCTCAGTGTTATACTTCGTTTTATATTGCTTTCAAAAAACACCCTGGGACATACAATTTGTTAAAGATGATACATAAATATAAGTTGTTGAAGCTGTAATTCATGCTGTTAAATATATTTAATATATATCAGTATTCAATAAAAAATGTCTGGAAAGAGGAAAGTGAGAAGTAGAGATGGCGGGAGAGAATTACAGAACTTGGGGCCTTGACAATGGAAACCAAGGCACCGATGACAAAGCAATTAACATTAGGAATTGCAAGGGGTCAGAGTTACAGTTAGGTGGATTTTTGGGCAAGATGTGGGTTTGCAGCAGAGAAATGGATCGGTGAGGCTGTGAAGTAATTAGAAAATAAGGATGAGAATTTGGGAGTCAAGATGTTGCTTGACCAAGAGATAGTATCGGTCAGTGAACACAGAGAAACAGTATTTACTGTTAAGGTACAGATAGCAGAGTTTTGGATGGCCTCAAATTTACAGGGGGTAGAATGTGGGAGACCAGCCAGAAATGCACTGAAATAGCCAAGACTGAAGATAATATAGGTATATTGAGTGTATCAGCAGAAAATTGAACATGCTAGTAGTGATTATTGTAATGAAAGATATTTCATGTCACTGCCATTTAATCATCCTGCAAATACTTTCACAGTTATTCTCCAAGAAAAAAGTAAAACAAATGAAAAAAACGAAAAATATGCATTTAATGCTTCATTCTCCCTTTCAAAGTTGTAACAGATTCTTCATGAGGAAAACAAAACATGCTGGTAAGTCATTTCCTTGTTTTTTTATGTTTTTTTATTGCTTAAGTGATTGTCTCCCATAAAAAAGGATATTGCAACAGCAGGCAGTTGAATGTGGTGATGTCAGGGATAGGGCAAAGCTCTTGGAACAAGCCTTATCTCAGTGATAATTAAAAATATGAAAACATTTGTGGTAAGTGATATTCATTATATTTCCATTGCATTGAACCAAGTGAATGGGAAGAAAACATTGTTTTATGTTGTTTGTGTGTTAACAGATAACTTCTCCAGGGGTGAAGGCATATACTGTGATATTTGACATCAAGGAAACCTTTTGTAAAGAACAAGTGAAGCTGCGAGCTTGTGCATTCAAATCTGATGGTGATGCTGTAAGTGTTTTTACACTAATCAGTCCTTTGGGAAAAGCCCAAAATTTATTTTTCAATGATCTATAACTTTTTGAACTTGCAACATATCATCTGATTTAAACAGTGAAAAAGGAAATTACATGATGGGCAGAATCTTACAATTCATGGCACATGTTTTTCAGCAGAAAAAGGTTGTAAAATCGGGGAGTGATCCAACTAGTCAGAATGATGCCTTTTTCATGCCCATTACTATCTTAACATAAAAAAATCAGTGTGATTGGGACCCTGCCTAAAATGGACAAAATGTCAATTTGGCATTGTGCCATGACAGCTCAGAAGAATTCTTGGAGGAAGCCATTGATGGGACTTCTGAGGCCAGCACCAGTTTTGCATCAGCTGCCTCTTTGTAGTTCACCGTCCCAGAGACTGTCACAGCAGTGGGTCAGATTACTGGTGAGGATTTTGGGTCACTCTCTGGCGTGCACGACACATCTGCTAATGTACATCAGGTGTTGGAGCATCCAAGGCTTCTGGCATGCAGATGTCTGCCAGAAGCGAGGACTGAGGTGGTCCCAGGCGACATGCTGGGCCTCTGTGATCACTTCTCCCTCAGCTGCTGGAGATACAGCAAGGAGGGGCTGATAGCAATACTGGACCGACTGCGAGACTGTTGGGAAGGTCTCAAAGCTTTCAGGTAGACAAGATAGGCCACTCTCTTTCCCCCACTCTCCACTTCTTGATAGCCAGTCAATCTTCTATCCATGCCAATATGTTACCCCTATGCCATTTTTTGCAATAACCTTTGATGTGTGCTTTATCAAATACCTTCTGAAATTTAAGCACAATGTATTCCCCAGTTCCCCTTTATTCACAGTACGTTACTTCCTCAAAGACGTTGAATAAGTTGATTAAACATGATTTTCATTTCACAGAACCATGCATATTCATGCATCCATTTCCACAACAGGGAAGTTCCATCAGTAATTAGACCAGAACAATTACTATAATGCATTTCTGATTTAATATTTTTCTAACAGTAATACAACAGAAATTGTGAGACTGGGGCAGCATTTAAATTGAATGATTCATGTTCTCCAGACAGTGGGTACGTGTGAAGCAGAAGTCTTCTTTGAATTTGGGTTCAAAATTAAAGTACCTGAGTCACCATCATGTGATCTCATAAGGCCTGTGAAAAGAGTGGGTGAGTAACATTTTGTATAATGCTTCAGAAATGGTGTTAATTTGATAATGTTATTGCAGTGACAGAGTTTAATATCTGGGCTGTTTAAAGTACAAGTTTTTGATTAATTTGTTAGTCCCCTTTCTCACCCCAGTTTTTTCATAATTATTGAAGGTATTTTTCATTCCCTCACTTCCTTATTATAGCTTGTGTTTTCTTTTGCTGTAATTATCATTGCCCTGAGAGATCCTTTCTTACATTGCTGAATTTTCAAGGAGCAGAATTTGGCCATTTTGCATGATTTAAACTGACTGATTCCTGCCACAATGTCTGATTTTGGTATCATTGTACATTGAATATCATGGTTCAGATATAAACATCAGCTCCAATAGCTGATTGAATCATGTCCCAGTTAACTCAGAATTGTTCTTTAATGACTGATTTTCCTTACCCTGTGAGAGAAATCTAAAATAATGATTGATCTTTTTGTTCTCATGGCCTTAAGACAAGTCCTAAGGTAACTTGTTAATAAGCTTTGCAAGCAGCATGTCCCTTCATCTGTGCACAATAGGCAAAGTACAGTATGGGAAATCAGAAGGAGTATGCAGTAGTAGGGTATGGGAGTGAGGAGGTAATGGACGGGGTTAAGAGGAGTCTTTCAACAATTGGGAGCTGGCTGCTATTTCGAAGAACTAAGATAGCCACCTCCACATTCACACTCCTCAATGTCCCCATTATGACTCAGCAAACTGAACCTTACCCCTGTGAAAAGACAAAAGTCATTCATTTAGGTCAGGTTTGTATTTTGGAAGGTGCAAAAGTGTCAATTGAGTTCTTCCAAGCCCACAGGAAAGTCCGGCCCCAGCTATCAGTATAAATATGTTGTGAATTATAACTTGGTAAGATTGCCAATGATACGAAGGTTGGTGGTGTTATGGATAGTTTGGAGGGATATCAGAAGTTGCAGTGTGACATAGATAGGATGCAAAACTGGGCGGAGAAGTGGCAGATGGAATTCAACCTGGATAAATGTGTAGTGGTCCATTTTGGCAGGTCAAATGGGAGGAAGGAGTATAATATCAAGGGTAAGACTCTTAGCAGCGTAGAGGATCAGAAAGACATTGGGGTCCGGGCCCATAGAACTCTTAAATTGGCCTCGCACGTGGAGGATGTGGTTAAGAAGGCGTATGGTGTACTGGCCTGAGGGATTGAGTTTATGAATTGGGAGATAATGCTGCAGCTTTATAAGACCCTAGTCAGACCCCAATTGGAGTCCTGTGCTCAGTTCTTGTCGCCTCATTACAGGAAGGATGTGGAAGCTATTGAAAGGGTGCAGAGAAGATTTATAAGGATGTTGCCTGGATTGGGTGGCATGCCTTACGAGGATAGGTTGAGGGAGTTCGGTCTTTTCTCCTTGGAGAGACAAAGGATGAGAGGTGACCTGATAGAGGTGTATAAGATGTTGAGAGGTATAGATCAGGTGGATTCTCAGAGGCTTTTTCCCAGGGCTGAAATGGTTGCTATGAGACGGCACAGTTTTAAGGTGCTGGAAGTAGATATAAAGGAGATGTCACTCAGAGGGTTGTGGGTGAATGGAATTGGCTGCCATCAGTGGTAGTGGAGGCAAATTTGATAGGTCTTTTAAGAGACTTCTGGATGAGTACGTGGGACTTAATAGGATTGAGAGCTATAGGTAAGCCTAGTAGGCAGGGATATGATTGGTGCAACATGTGGGCCGAAGGGACTGTCTATGCTGTAGTTTCTCTATGTTCTATGTTCTATGTTCTTAACATTTAGTCAGGCTTTGTTTGGGGAGGACTTGAATTTTGAACTATCCATGCACATTGCTTTTCTTGTTAATAATCAGTTGTATCATTTATTTCTCCAGTGGAGACTGTTGCTGTTACATGTGAACATTGCCCAGTATCTGTAAACCTTGACAACCCCTTGGTGAATGCATCTGTGGAATTAGCAGTGAAAGCCTTCAATGATGCAAATAAAAAGAAGAGGACATTCACTCTTAGCAAGATTATATATGCGATAAAAGAGGTACTGAATGAACTGAAATGAAATAGCCAACATGTCAACATCTTTAGAATATAGATTCAAAAAGACAAAAATGTGCAAGGTTACTGGGAACATGAGGGGAATTGAACTAATTAAATTGCTTTTTCAGTGTAGCACAGGTAGCAGGGACCAACAGGCTTCCCTTTTGTGCTAAAACATTGTACGTGCTGGATTTTACAGCTCCCAGCAATGGGTTTGTAGCTACAATGCCATGTACTCTGCGCCCATCTGCCCCAGATCGTGCCACAGTCTTACCAGCAATGGAGCCTGCTGACCCATGGGCTAATTGAGACTCTTAAATGGTCAATTATGAGGTCAGTGCATCACTGGCATTTAACCAGTGGCAGGTGAGACATACACCAAGTGTCGTACCCCACAACTTGCACTGCTCGGGCTGGTGTTGGGCAGGGGGAGGTACCTCACCAAAGAGCACTCCTCTGCCCCACCAGGCACCCACCCCCCCCCCCACCCCCCCCCCCCCCCCCCCCCCCCGGACCTTGCCTTCTAGTTTATTAACTTGGCTTTCATGATATTTCCCCCCTCCACTAAGGCTCCAGCTCCGGCTCAAGTTCCTCAATGTTCGGGAATGTTGTAGTCTCAGCAGCAGCCAGTACTCCCTATGACATTGCTGGGATCAGATGGCTCTTGGCCATTCAGCTGATTGACAGCTATTGGAAGTGAGACTTCACATTTCTCTTGGAAAACCTGTGCTGTTCTATGCTTATCTAGGCAACAGACACTAGAGTCACTGGCAGATTCCTGGTTGACCTTTCAACTTCATAACAATGTGTTACAGGATTTTCTTTTTAAAAACTTAAATATTATGCATTTATTATTGTGATTTGTTTGTTTTGTAGAATGCATTATTTCATTAATTAGTACACTATATTTCAGATGTTTCAATCTTTTTGCTATACTGGCCCTGTCCACTGGAATGCAATATTACATGGGTGTAAAATCAGATAAATTGTGGAGCCAGTCCAGTGATTTAATTTATTATTGTCACATGTATTAGTATGTAGTGAAAAGTATTGTTTCTTGAGTGCTATACAAAGCATATCGTACATAGAGAAGGAAAGGAGAGAGCTGCACAGTAGCATAGGAGTTAGCACTACTGCTTCACAGCTCCAGGGTCCTGGGTTCAATTCCCTCTCGGGTCACTGTCTGTGGGTTTCCTCCGGGTACTCCGGTTTCCTCCCACAGTCCAAAGATGTGCAGGTTAGGTTGATTGGCCATGCTAAAAATTGCTCCTTAGTGTTCAGGTAAGAGGGATTAGTGGGTATAATATGTAGGAATATGGGGGTAGGGCCAGACTCGATGGGCCGAAGGGCCACTTTCTGCACTGTAGGATTCTATGATCTATAAGAGAGTGCAGAATGTAATGTTACAGTTGTAGCTAGAGTGTAGTGAAAGATCGACTTAATGCAAGGTAAGTGCATTCAGAAGTCTGACAGCAGCAGGGAAGAAGCTGTTCGTGAGTCAATTGCTACGTCTCCTCAGACTTTTGTATCTTTTTCCAGGTGGAAGAAGGTGGAACGGAGTATATCAGAGATGCTTGGGGTCTTTACTTACGTTGACTGCTTTGCCGAGGTGTGATGCAACCAGAAAGGATACTTTCTATGGTGCATCTGTAAAAATTGGTGACAGTGGTAGTGGACGTGCCAAATTTCCTTAGTTTTCTGAAAAAGTAGAGGTGTTGGTAGGCATTCTTAACAATAGTGTAGGTATGGGGGACCAGGACAGGTTGTTGGCAAGCTGGTCATCTAGCTAAAAACTTGAAGCGCTCGATCATTTCTTCTTTATCTCCATTGATGTAGACGGGGGCGTGTCCTCCACCATGCTTTCTGAAATCAGTAGCTACCTCCTTCGTTTTGTTGACATTGAGGGAGAGATTATTGTTGTTGCCCCAGTTCACAAGATTCTCTGCCTCATTCTTGTACTCTGTCTCATCATTGTTTGAGATCCAATCCACTACTGTGGTGTCATCAGCAAACTTAAAAATCAAGTTGGAAAGGAATTTGGGCATGAAGTCATAGATGTATAAGGAGTACAGTAAGGGGCTGACAACTCAGCCTTGTGGTGCACCAGTGTTGAGGATGATTGTGGAGGTGGTGTTGTTGCCTATCCTTCATGATTGTGGTATGTGGGTTAGGAAGTTCAGGATACAGTCACAGAGGGAGGAATTGAGCTGTGAGCCAGGGAGTTTGGAGATGAGTTTTGTAGGTAGAATGGTGTTGAAGGCTGAGCTGTAGTCGATAAATTGGAGTCTGACATAGATGTCTTTGACATTTAGGTGTTCTAAGATTGAGTGCAGCTGTGGATCTGTTGCAGCGGTATGCAAACTGTCATGAATCCTGGCAATCTGAGAGGCTGGAATTGATGCACTATTATCATCCTTTCGAAGCATTTCATAATGATGGATGCCAGAACCATTGGGTGATGGTCATTAAGGCATGCTGCCTGGCTTTTCTTTGATACCAGGATGATGGTCATCTTCTTGAAGCAGATAGGGACCTCAGACTGTTATAAAGAGAGGCTGAAGGTGGCTGTGAATACCTCTGCCAGCTGGTCCATACATGATCTGAGTGCTCATCTGGGTGCTCCATCTGGGCCAGTCATTTTCTGTGGGTTGACCTTCGACAAGGCTGCTCTGATGTCTGCAGGTGACCTTGGATACGGGTTCATCGGAGGCTTCTGGGGTGGATGGCATGCTTTCGCTGACTTCTTGCTCAAAACAAGCATAGAATGCGTTGAGCCCTTCAGGGAGGAAAGCATTGGTGATGGTGATTTATATGCCTTCATCTTGTAGCTTCTTATGCCTTGCAGACCTTGCCATATTCAGCAGGAGTTCTAGTGGCTAACCTGGGACTCTAACTTGGTTTGGTGCTGTCTTTTGGCATCTTTGATGGATCTCCTTAGATCATATCTGGCTTTCCTGTGTTGACGTTAAGAAGTCTTACAGCACCAAGTTAATATCCAGCAGGTTGCTTTGGTCACACAAGTTCTTCAGGTGAAGAAGGAGTGACACTCCAAAAGCTTGTGCTACCAGATAAACCTGTTAGACTTTAACCTGATTTTGTGAAACTTCTCACTGTGCTTACTCCAATCCAACGCCAGCATCTCCACATCATTTCTTGTATCGGTCAGTGTGGCCTGACTTGAAACCTCAGACCTGGACTTCAGAAAGCAGTGGGTATCTCTGTTCATCTATGGTTTCCGGTTGGAAACACATGGATTTATTTCTTTGGCACAGATTCTTCTACGCACTTGTTAATGAAGTCAGTTACTGTAGTGGCATACTCATTTAGGCTGTTTGCAGTGATTTAAATACTGACCAGTCTGTTGACTCTAAGCAGTCCTAGAGGAGATCATCTAATTCCTCAGACCAACATTGCACGACTTACTTTGACAGATTCTCCCATTTCAATTTTTGTGTGTAAGCAGTGAAAAACAGTCTTGTGGTCTGATTTGCCAAAGAGTGGATGAGCTGTAGAGCAGTATGTTTGACATTTGTTTACTAGTAATCTAGGACGTTTGGACTCTGGTGGAACAGGAGACATGTTGATGGTATCTTGGTAGGATGCTCTTGAACTTCACCTGATTAAAATCCCCAGTCACGAAGAACAAGGCCTCGGGATATTTCGTCTCAAGGCTATTTGTAGTGGTGCATAATTCATCCAATGCAGTCTTCACATCTATGTGGGATGGGATGTAAATTGCTATCAGGATAACAGAGGTGGACTCCCACAGAAGGAAGTAGGAGCAGCATTTTAGTGTCAGGTATTCTAAGTCCAGGGAGCAGAAACGCATCAATGTTGCTACGTCTAGGCACCACAAGATATTGATTAGGAGGTAAACCCCACCTTCCCAAGCCTTGCCTGAGGCCGCTGTATAGTCCAGTCAGAAGATTGAAAAAGCCCTGTGCTTGTAGGGCACATTCTAGTGAAGCAGGAGTGACCCATATCTCTGCGAAACAGAATACACAGCAGAATCTGAAAATTATGTCAAATGTGAGATCACTTTTGTCCATAATATGGAGGGTAAATAATATTCTAAAGATATGCGGAAATTTTCATGTTGGTGATTTGCTTAAAGACCAGTTTTTAAATAACCCAACTAATCTGGCCCAATTTATATTCTATGCCAGTTTGAAGGATGAATAATAGTTTGAGCTGGAGACTCACCAGTTGTTCCAGAAATGAGACCTAGGATGTTTGAAATCCTTGGTTTACTTCTCACTCACTTGACCCAGGAAGTTAGTGGGAAGCAATGGAAAATTATGGGACATGGATGCCACCCACTGAGATTGGGTAAGTGATGGGATCTGCTTTTGTTGTCTAATGACTGAGGAAGGGTGGGTGCTTTGATAGAGACTGCAAAAGGCGAGGCCTAAGCTTTCTTGATATGTCCCTGCTTTTATGAGCCTATTATGAACCTGATACATTTCCTCACGAGATTTGGAAATTCACTTTAATCTCCTGCTCAAGCTGTGAGTTAAAATCGCAGTTGGATCTCAACGACATCATCAGGATGCTACATCCTTTGTGAAAAAATTGACCTCATTGATTTCAGATAGGTGTCTTAGTCACCTTCTCATTTGACCAAGTTAAAATCGGGAACTATTCACATCCAGAGACTCCAAGATAGGCAAGGAACCTTGCTGGTATTAACTGAGTTTTTATTGACGTCAATCAGCAATCCTGGCTGAATCAGTAATTATAGGATCTGAAACCTATTGCTCACAGTTTTCTGTCCCTTGAGGGGAATAATTTAGCCATTTCATTGGAGATGGAGTTTTGTAATTTTTCAGAAACACAGTGAAGTCATGATGAATCAAAAACAGAAGATACACAATTCCTGTTAGTTGAAATTGTAACCACTTCCTGCTGACAGAATGACAATTTGCATGAAGTATGGCAAGCCAAAATTCCATTCTAATGACTCTGAATTAGCTGAACTTGTCTAAACCTGTCATATGACCTCACTGAGCAAATCAAAATAGGACTAGATCACACAAAATCATTTGACATTAAGATCTCCCAGGGAAAGGACATGTAAAAGCTGCAAGTGTGGCTAAACCTGTGAGAAAGTTAAAAGGGTTGTCAGTGAAAGACAAGGGGAAGTTGTTACAGTAAGTGATAAACTGTGGCACAAAGTGGACCCACAAAGGGATAAAAAATTTCACCATTATGAAACACAAGGTTAACATGTAGAATAGTTCAAATAACTTGGTCTCCACCAAAGAAGAGAATGGGAACCAACCTTATTGACTTTGAGTAGATGTCCTGGTTGCCTCTCATCTGACCAAATTAAAATCAGGAACTATTTATGCCTGGAGTCTCCAGAACAGGTGAGGATCCTTAGTGATATCAACTGAGGTTTTTTTCATATTAATTAATTAATTCACCCTATCCCAACATTGAGGAAGCTCTAAAATGTGGTTCATGGCTGTCCAAGTAGAGAACATTTCCATTTCCAGTCCAATCCCACTAGAAAATGGAGTCATCGTGGGAAAGAAGCTGAGCTGCATGGAGTTCACCTGTAATGGTGGATAACTGGACTGATTCAAGGCAAGGCACAGCATTGTCTTCACTGCAGTAAATGGTGAGGGTGCAGCAATTACAGCAGCAATGACAGATTGCTTCCAGAGTGGTCTTGCTCACATAAACAAGAATTCACTGCAATCCATTTTTAACACAGATGAAACTGGACTTTTTTACTGTCTTTTGCTGATTGCTCTTTGATGTTTAATGGTGAAACATGTGATGGTGGAAAGTGCAGCTAGGAACAAGTCACTGGTGTAGTCTGCATTGAAAAACTGCTGCTTCTTCTGATGGGAGAAAGTTCAAGAAACTACATTGCTTTGTGAATGTCAAGACATTACCCACATAGTAAGAAGCTATCAAACTGCATGGTTTGAGATGTGGATCAGGAAAATGGACAAAAAGTATCAGCAAAAGAAAAGGGAAACTCAACTGCCCCACACACCTGCTTACCCCAAGAGCTGATGGTGTTGATTTCTGACACCTTGGCAAAGCTGCAGCCAATTAGTCAAAAAGTGATTAAGAACCTAAAATCCACAACCGATGGCAGCTTGATCTCTTAAATCTCTTAGAGGCTGTTCTTAAGAAGCAGGAGTAGAGGCTGCATTCATGATGAAGGTGTGGAAGAAGCCACAACTGCCAACTGCCTCCACTTTTCTGGGTTCAAACTAGTTACTACTGTACAAGACTTCAAGAATGAGGAGGAGCAGGGTGAGGACAGCCTAATCAATGACAAAGCACTTGTTGCTTGGGTGCAGAAGGCCAGCACAGAAATTATAATGGAAATGACCACAGAAACTTGTACAGAGGTAGATGATGTCATATGCTGTACGTTGGAGTTGATGATATTATAAATGCAATATATTCTTCATCTGAGGAAGACAATGTTCCTGAAGAGTCTGCCTGCCTCAATGATGCTGTGAAAGCTGTGGAGATGCTCCAGGATTTTGCAATGTAGCACGAAAGCTCTGACAACATGTTGGACTACATTGATGACATAGTGGATTGGCAGAATGTTAAGCAGGAAAAAATATTGGAGTTTTTACAGAGCAAGCTCCGGACATTTCTCAATGCAAAGATCTAGCCCAGCAAGTTCAAGGCTTTGTAAGGTGTGAACAAATTGACTCAAGACTTTTCAAATGTTTCTACTACTTTACTGTATTTTCATTCAGTATTCAAATTGACTGTTTTGGACATAGACCAGGTTTGTAGGCCTATTGGATGACATAGCGATGCATTCCTGTGGGAATGGGACCACCTCTTATATCACAAAGCTCTGCTTAACATAGGTTTGTGGGAAGGTGTCCTGGGATTTACCTCATTGGGGTTTTACTGCAAACTGAATTTCTGAACCAACTCCCGTCTCTGATGAGATATGTCATATTTACATTTTCAAGTGTTTAATCCTCAACTTACTGACAGCAATTTTAAATATGTAAATCCAGATCTTTCCTGACTAGAAAGTAGCAGATGTTTAATACAGCAGCTGAATTGATTTCAGACTTTAGTGAGTGAGGTTGAGGGATGGAGACAAAGAGGGAAGGCCAGAGAAACAGATAATTAACCTATCTTTGATCGTTCAGATGGGAAAAGCAACGTGTACATCAGCTTTACTGATCCAGATTTAATTAAAAATTTATGTGAATTTGTTGATCATGTTTGGGGTGCCTACAGAGAGGAAAATCATTCGAGGCTTTGCTATTGTGCAGTGATTCCTTTTGGAAAATGCTTGATGTATGAATAAGATAATCTTGCATTTACATAAATACTTTAATAGAATACTTCACAGGCAAAGATTGACATTTAAGAACAAGATGAGTATAGCAAAGGAACAAAGTGGTTTAAGCAGGGAATTCTAGAAGTTGGCACCTAGGAGACTGAGAGCACAGCTGCCAATAGTGCAACAAAAGGAGTGGGGGATGCATAGGAGACTGACGTTGGTGGTATACAGAGTTGTTGAAGGATATTGGAGTTGGAGGTGGTTAGATTGCGAAAGGTGATGCCACAAGTGCATGAAAATAAGGATGAGAATTATAAATTGGATGTGGCGATGCCAGCTTTGGATTGGGGTAGGCACAGTAAGAATCTCACAACACCGGTTAAAGTTCAACAGATAGGGGTAGCACTCTGGTAGCTCTTGCTACCAAATAAACTTTATTTGGTGTTAACCTGGTGTTATAAATTGGAGGCATTATAGAAACTGGGAGCCACCTACATCAGGGAACCCAGGATAGTAGGTGATCAGTGTTGGTGCAGGTAAAGATAAAGACATCAGAATTTTATATTATTTAAATGTCTTCACGTTCAGACAATAAGCTGACACTAAAAGCTAAATTTTTGTGGGATGCCTATAGCTGGGCTTTGGACACACAGACTGGAACTCTGTCACCTTGCCTCCATGGAATTAGAGCAGGCAAGGGTGCAACAAAGGAGATCTCCATTGATCTTGGGCGCGAATTTCCAGTCTCGCCCGAGTAAGCCCGTAAGATCCTGCCCACTGATTCCAGTGAGTGGAAAATCAGTCACCACACCATGCTTTGGCAATCCTGCTGGCAGTGTGAGAGATTCCATTCCTGACGCACAAATCCAATTGCTCAGACTTGACTTCATAGGAGATAAACGCAGCTGATGTCTCTGATTTGCTTTTTCAGGTGATAATAGGAGAGAGATACTGGGTGCATTTTCAAATTCAGGAGACAATGTGTCGAGAGGACAAAAATGAGCTTTCGTCTGATTGTCCACTTAAAGCCAAGAATGAAGCAGTAAGTTAATGTTCATTAACACATGCAAAGTTGCTGAAGATGAAGGGGAATTTATATTTAAATAGCTGTGAATAAGTAATAAGAAGCACATTATATCAGTTGAAAGAAAATATGGTGGGATAGTCAGCATTGTAGATATCAGCAATAAACATGTCAATGCTGAATGATTCTTTTAAATGTTGCTGCACGCATCAGAAAATAAGAAAAATTCTGTTCTAAATGTGATTCACTCTGAAGGTTACTTTTGACAACACAATACAAACATTCATGCAATCCAATCAGTCCAAGATTTCTCAAACAAATATCACTTCTAATTTCAATTCACACACTGCAAGATGATTCATGTTTCTGTAATATTCAGATATCAAGAGTAGCTTTGTTACTAAACTAAACCGATACAATCATCTAAAAACAAACGTTGACACTGCATATTTGCCTGAGAATGTATATAGAGTCATATAACGCCATGCTCACCAAGAACCTCCAATGTCGACTGCAACAAATTCTCTGTGGTCAAAAGAGACTGTCCCTAATGAGCCTTACAATGACAGATGCCACATCCCATGGCATAGAGGCCAGATGTCTGGCTGAAGCCTTCCAAACTTCCAATTCCACAACCTCTACCACTTAGAAGGACAAGGTAGCATATACATGAGAACATCAGCACCTGTGTTCCCCTACAAGCCACTCAGCATCTTCTGTTGGAACTATGTTGCCATTCTTTCTCTGTTGCTGGGCCAAATCCTGGACCTCCCCTTCCTAACAGCATTGTGGGTGTACCTACGACACTTTGTAACAATCCAAGAAAGTAGCCCACTGCCACCTACTCAAGGAAATCAGGGATGGGCAACAAATGCTGGCCTAGCCAGTGATATACACATCCCATGAAAGAATATAACAAAAAACTGTCCAATAGCAGTAACACCATCCATAGAAAGGAGATTTCTGTATGTCAAAATAAAACTTTTAAAAATTACCTTTGAATATTTATGTATCTGGAACATAATGATCATCTTGTTCTTGATTTGGTCTTCGCGTGTCTTTTGGCACATAGGTACATCTGGTATGCAAGCAAATATCCACTGACTGCCAGCAGGAATTCTTCGTGTGTAGGAACCAAGGTCTCATTCACTATCCCTGCCTTCAGTCTTTATCCTATCCTGCCAAGAGGGCAGTTAGAGGCTGTGCCCTTAATAAGCCATCCCAGAAATCCAACACACCCAGCTCCGGGCCTAGTTTCAGTTCCTTCCAGAGATTTGCCAATTTCCAATGGGAGTACACATTCTCTCTTCTTACCTATTCTTTCTGTCCCATATTTATTTTCACCCTAATTTCAGTTTATTCCAAACTAATGTACTTTCTATTCTATACATTTAAATTAACTTTAAAACAATCATACTTATCTGTTCCTTCTGCCTTCCCACCATCCACTTTGCAGGTGAATTCCACATTAAAATTAAATCATACCCTCTGACAGTAAACTATCTCCTAAGGTTTTCTTCAGCTGAAGATAATGTTTCAAAACTGATGCTGCTATGCCTGTGTGGAAATGAGGTGTAATTAGAAATGCTACTGATGGATGAGTTAACTTATCTGCTGTGCTGACAAATCATCTCTGCTCAGAGCAGCAAATCTGTCTCCATACTCTTAATTCAGACTCTCTGGGCAGAATTTAATGCAACATTACCTCAGTGAGTTTCATGGTGAAGAGCCATGGCAGAGGGTGTGGAAAAGTCAGAATGCCCAAAGGTGGAAACTGATGGCAGAACGAAACAACCACAGGAAAGTGGCAAGATGACACACCCATTCGAATGGACCAGAAAGCCAACTAAGATGATTAAGAAGGCAATTAAGAATGAATTACAAGCTGCTGAACACAATTAAACACATCCTTTTCGGATTAAGTAGTGAACTTGGGATTGTCACATCCCCTACAGTGAAAGATAGTGGTCTTGAAATGAGGTGGCTTTCTGAAGTGGGTGTTTAGCTATTTTGAAGATGCTTTACAGAGGAGCACGGAAGGAGTTCAAAACAGACTAAGGATCACGGATTGGATAGGAGGGATTGGTGATTGATACAGGAAGGGGGGGCATACATTGGCACCTTAAATACAAGGCAGCAGTCAGTGAAAGAGCTTATATCAGACCCATGTAATCACAAATAATTTTGGCTGGGTAATGAGGGGTAGAGGAGCAGTGCTGAGGGAAGTGTTTCTAAACCCTAGAGTTACCATTCTCAGAGAGGCAAGAGCAGGAAAAAGGCCATTCCTAATATGTAAGTGGATGGGCCCTCATTGGGCAACTGCTGTGTGATTGTGGTCAGCTGGGCCCTTCTTATCTGCTTGGGACTCCAGCCAAACCACACACACATGCCCACACCATCATTCAATTGAATGACAGTATATCTGCATGAATACCTTGTGTGCACTAGGGTTTCAGCATTGCACATGGCACAGTTCATTAAAATGTTTGGTTTCCATCTTTTTGCAAGAGAACAGATTTGAAATTTTCAAATAACACCAACCACCTTTATTGCTAACCTTTGTTAAGTGCACGCTGCTTCCAAAACACATTTGGATAGTTTTGTGTCCAGAGTTGCTAGCTGCTCTTTTGTAACTAGATGGGTTAAAAGAATAAGTAAGAAGCTTCGCTAAACAGTAGTGGACTCATCAACATTAAGGGCATTTAAATGGTCACTGGATAAACATATGGATGATATTGGAATAGTATAGGTTAGATGGGTTTTAGATTGGTTTCACCAGTTGGCACAACATTGAAGGCCAAAGGACCTGTACTGCGCCGTAATGTTCTATGTTCTAAATATATTTTGGGTTGCAGCAGTTATGCTTCATTTTTCATCACTATTTTTCAGGTGACACAGAGGTTCTCATGTTGTGTCAGTTATTGTCCCCTGAAGCACTCCTGGAACCAGTTAGTTTGCCAGTGGTAATTCCCCTTTCTGAGGAGGCAATTGATGGCATGCCTGAGAAGTTAGGCTGCCTGAGAGCTGTTCTGTGCCCACCTACTGATGCCCATCAACCATAATCTGCAAAGAGTTCACCATATTGCATCTGCACAGATGATCGGCCTTTCAAGATAGGTTTTTACACCAATGGCAAGGTCAATGTGAAGGACTAGATCAACCGTTATCTATTTCTCAGAAGCAACCTTGTCACTGTGTAGAGACAATAGACTTTTTATGGAGCTTTATCAAGATTTTTCCAAAAGATGGTTTTTAAAAATGATGTTACTTTTCAATAAAAAAATGAATATGTTCTAATTTCCAAAAAGGAAACTATTTATGCACAGAATGATTAGCGCAGTTGGGTTGAGCTGAATTGCCAGTTTCCATGTTGTCATTTGACCTGATTTATTTTTGTCACATGTATTGGGATACAGTGAAAAGTATTGTTTCTTGTGCGCTATAGGCAAAATATACTGTTCATAGCGTACATTGGGATGAAGGAAAGGAGAGGGGACAGAATATAGTGTTACAGTCGTAGCTAGGGTGTAGAGAAAGATCAGCTTAATATCTATGTAACACTGTTCTGTGTACATTGCCAAGGTGCTGGGAGACTGCTATGCAGAAACTCTGTTTCCAGTTGGTGAAACTAAAGGTCAACTGAGAGGATTACCTGAATGTCAGCTATTCCAGTTGATAGTGGATGAAGGTAATGTGCAATAATAAAGAAATCTTTTTCCTTTCATACAGGTATTTTCCCTTTAGTGCAAACTTTGAACATCAATAATAACTTTATATATAATTAAAAATTCAGCCATCATTTCCCCCCTCCTCCACATAGGTACACAAACCCCTTTCCCAGGTTCAATTGTTAAAGGAAATTGCTGAGCTGCAAAGTGGCAGATGTTTAGGACTGACACACACTAATGTATGAGAAATCTATACATATAATAAATATGATGTGTGTCCTGGCACTCCCACATATTAATGTGTCATAGTTGAAAGTATCATGTATGCAAAATGCCTATAATACTTGCATCTGATTAGCTCACATCATATTAGTAACAGGAGCAAGTTATCCTGTCGTATGAAAAAAGCAGTGGCCCATCTAGCCTGTTTTGTAATGATGTGCCTTTAAGGATAAAGTGTTATTTTTTTTTCAAATTATCAATACACTTTTAATGCAAGTTTTGTTTTCTAGATGGTGATGGGCTGTCATGTGCCGGTTGCCTTCTGCCCTTGAAGACTAATGACCCCAGAGTTCACAGGACTGTGGAGCATGCCATTTCTAAATTCAATGACAACAGCGGGCAGCTTTACAAATTTGCTTTGGCTCGAGTTCTCTCAGCAGAACATGAGGTAAAATATGTAGCTGTGCGTTTGACCTTGACTTTATCATTGACTTACTTACAGATCACTGAACACAAATCTGACTGTGTAAGTAAACTTCAAAATTCCCCAACAAGATCATTGGCTTGATGTTTTTTATAATATGGCCTTCAGATGTAAAGACACTTAAGGTGCTGGCTACATGACTTGTTTTATGTAGAAATACTCAGAAAGGTTTAAGGACTAGAGTATCTGTGTTCAATAGTTAATCAACTTTGAAGGAAGTTGTCTCTATAACGGAGGATTTGCTTTCTTTATTGATTATTGAATGTTAATAGTTAACTGTGAACATAAAAAGATGTAGGCTGGAATCTTATCACCCTTCATGCCAGTGGGATTTTCCCATCCGCTATAGCGAATGGAAATTTTGCTGTTTGCCAAATTCTCCCGACCTCATTGCAGCAGGAGTGGGACATGAACGGATGGTAAGATTGCGCCTGTAGTATTTTTACAACTATTAAGAAATGGACAAAAAAGATAAGCACACTTCCCATTATATAAATCCTGTCTAGTATTTGATGTATAGACCTTGTTTTAGTAAATAACATGGCTGGAATTTTCTGGCCATTCACGCCCCATCACCACTACAAGTGAGGAAGAGAATTTGGCACTCAGTCAAATCTCTGTTCACTGCAGTGGGTTCAGAGAATCCTGCCGTTGTGAACAGGCAGAAAATTCAAGCCATGCATATCTTTGACTTCCATAAACATTGTCAAAGAAAACTTTGTAATACGACTTATTCCAATCCATCCCAATGCACATCACAGGGACTTTAGGAATGCCAGTAAACATCTAGACAACCAAAAATTGAGCAGAAGCAGAAAATTATTACAAGCAAATGGAAATAAATTCCTTAATCTTTAAGTAAAGTTATTGCAGATACTCTGATCGGAATCTCATTACTATGCATGTATGAATCTTCTCACTGTGAGTTGATTGGGTGTCATGTACAGTATCATACCTAAGTCTGCTCTTGTCATGATCGTGATGTAAAGATGCCGGCGTTGGATTGGAGTGGTAAGAACTCAGTAAGAATTTAGCAACACCAATTATTAATCCAACCGATTTATTTGATAGTAAAATGGCGAGCTTTCAACACTCCCGTGTCTTCATCAGGCAAGTGCAGTGTTCTGGTCTGCAATAGCACACATCAGCACAGACAGTCAGAGATTGCTGATTAGAATGCGAATCCTTACATCTAACCTGCTATTCAAGTGTTAAAGTGGCTAACAATGTGTGTCAGACAGCCACCCACATACATTATCCTCAACAGCTCTGCAATCAGAAACAAAAATTGTAGCAATTTGCCCCTTGCCTATGCTATGGCCGCATCCCAAATGAATTCTGTTAACCTAATGCAGAGCAAGGATTTAGTCTGAACCTTCGGTGTTTGCTTGGCTCATTGTCAATCAGGATTTTCTGATTTCTGACAGAGTGGCACATCATTTGGAAAAATAGGAGGGGAATCTGCTGGCCCCAGAGGCAGCTTCCTCTGCCATATTTTTAGCCAACCAGTGCAAAAAAAGTTAAAGGGCAGCTTCCAGATTTAAAACTGGCAGCACTGAGATATCTGACTGAGTGGTTCCCCCCATAGGAACCTCCCCCCCCCACCCCCACCCCCACCCATCCCACTCATCAGTATTTACACCCGCAATAAGAGGCATAAATCCCAGCCACTGCTTTCACTCATTGAACCAGAGGTTAAAGAACAACAATTTTATTCATACAGTAGAATTTAAAAGTGTGTAGACCAGCTGATTTCAAGTAACAATATAATAAAATCTATAACCTCTTCTAACTAAGTGGAAGCTTATCTGACAACATAATGCAGCAACAAACAGTTCAAACTCAAGCTAGGAATAAGGTATTTATCTTTCAAGCTATGCATGCAATAATGAGAAAACAGTCACATGAGTAGATATTAAACTACAGCTAATGATATTTCAATAATAATCTTTGAAACATTTTTCACTTCTGCATTCTTGTATTTGTAGATTTCTGCAGGGGAGATCATCACTCTGAATTTTACACTTATTGAGACCACCTGCCTAAACAATAATGACACAGCACAAGACACGTGTGGACCAAAGATTCCTGCTACAGCAGTTAAGTAGCTTGCCCTATAGGTTGTACTGCTGGTTATTAAATTTTGTATTCGTTATCAAGGATTGTTATTTCAAAGAGAATTTCACGATTCACTTTAAAGTCTCTAGTCAATGTCAACCTCTGTTCTGAAATATTTATTTTGTGTAGGGATCTGCTGTCTGTTTAACCAAGCAAAACTATGACATCCTTGGAGAACTGTTATACCACAGATTATTGTGCAATATGACTCAAGATTGGGTAATGTATGCAATTGAAGTCACGGTAAGCACCAATCTATTCAATGCAATACATCATATTTATGTGTTTCCACACAGTTACATCCATTGGCTCAGCTGGTTAAAATAATAATCAGCACATGTACCAGAAGAATCCTGAGTTTGATCCCCAGTTTGTATTCAGTTAGCTGTTCTCAGTAGGATGTTGGTTGGGACTCTACAGTTGGACTTTGCAACCTTTGGTTTGAGTTGGCAATTGGCTTGCAGTCCATTCCTGAACATTGTCTGGTAAGCCCTCTGGAAGTGTACCTCTATGAACAATGATTAAAGTAGGGTCAGTCCTATCTGTGATGTACATCATAACCCCCAGTAAAGTCAAGATCAAACAATGGAGAAAAATTGAATTCAGAATCTTATCAGCTATAGATAGAATAGTGATATCCCAGTAGCTTCACCACTCAGATTTTGCTCCATTCTTATATACCTTGATGATGATTGGATCTTTTAGGTCAGGCTTGTCCAGCATATAGCTGGGGATGCCCCTAGTGTGACCTTGGGAGTCATTTTTCAAAACCCCATTCAAATGGTGGAGTTAGAATAGAAGATTCAGGAATTAGTGCTCCTCCAATCATAAGCTGCTTCTCCCCTATGTTCCCTGCTGTTAGGCTCACTAGTGAGCATCAGCACCAATGAATTCAGGACTTGGGTAAAGATTGTGTGGCGAATATTGTGCAATGGAATAGTCCTGGTGAAATAATGTGACAAGGAGCACACTGAGAGAACAGTGTGACAAGGAGTGAGGACAGGGAACAGCATGCTGGGGAATGGGTCCAAGGAACATTGTGCCAGGGAGTGGGGATGGGAACAGTGTGCCAGGGAGTGGGGCCAGGGAACAGTGTGCGGGTGGTTGGGTGTGGGGGTGGGGGGGTGTGGCGAGTGGGGCCAGGGAACAGTGTGCTGGGGAATGAGCCTAAGGAACAGTGTGTCAGGGAATGGGCCCAGGGAACAGTGTGGCAGGGAGAGGGCTCAGGGAACAGTGTGGCAGGGAGTGGGCCTAGGGAACAGTGTGGCAGGGAGAGGGCTCAGGGAACAGTGTTCCAATGAGTGGGCTTAGGGCATTGGGGGTGGGGGGAGGTAGTGTGTAAGAACGTATGTACCTGTACGTGAGTGAGAAAGCGTGTGCCGGTGCACAGAAGTGAGTGCACAAGATAAGATAAGCTCGTGCCTGTGCGTATGAGTGAGTGAACATGTGTCTGTGCGCAGGAGTAAGTGAGTTTGCGTCTCTGTGCTGGAGTATGAGAGAGTGTGTGCTTGTGTGTCAGGAGTGTGTGTGATTGTGTGACAGTTGTGCTCTCAGCCTCAGATTTCTCACTCACCACCAAACATCAACACATGCACATATACACTCACATACATGTATACACACACACACAGACAGACACAGACACACACACATACACATTCTGACCCTCTCACCCTCTCACACCCTGGTCACTTTTATTAATTACTTTGGTTTAAACAACTTATTGCTATGACATTGCTTTAATTTTGTTCAGTAATAGTTTTTTTTGGTACCTTAAGTTTTTTTTAAAAATTCAGTTTAATTACTTACAGAACCTTACCATTCTAAAATTTCCTTATTGGTCCCTTGAGTGAGGAACAAATAGAGATGTGATAGTTTTGCACTAGCATACAATGTGTATTTAGGTAGCACCTTTAATACAATAAATTGTCCCAAAGTGCTACAAAGGAGCATTATGAGGTTTGCACAGAGACGCAAACTCACTTACTCCTGCGCACAGACACATGTTCACTCACTCATACGCACAGGCACAAGCTTGTCTTATTTTTTTTTTAGAGCAACACAGCATGGGAAACAGGCCCTTCGGCCCAACGAGCCCGCGCCGCCATCATAACTATATAGTAACAATTCCATTATCCTATTCTAATTATAGGTTATTCCTAATATGGAAGACTCTCACTATAGGGACAATTTGTTTCCCAATCAGCCTAAGAGCGAAATTTTGGGATGTGGGAGGAAACCGGAGCGCCCGGAGAAAACCCACGCAACCACAGGGAGAACGCACAAACTCCCACAGACACCGGCCCAATTCCAAGTGTCTGCACAGCTACAGCGATAGTCTCTGAGCTGTCATGGTGTCCTTCAGATGGTCCAGATAAAGCACTCATTTACGACATGAAGCACCAGGCAACCCATGAATCAACATCCAAGAGCTGTCCTCGCACCACCTGCCGAATGCATGCTCCTTGTTGGTCAAGTTGGACCGAATTACCTGTGGAAAAAAAAGCCATAGTTAAACAGTCCTACTATATCCCTCTATCTGCATACCACTCATGTGGCTGTCCAAGAGACCCTTAAACAGCCCTAGCGTGCCTGCTCCCACCACCTTACTCGGCAGTGCATTCCACACCCCCACTACCCTTTGTGTGAAAAACTGCCCTCTAATAGTCGTCTTATACATAGCCCCCCTCACCCTAAGGCCATGACCCCTCGTCCTATCCATTTCTGAAGGTGGAAAAAGTTTACCACCATTTACTCTATCTATACCCCTTATAATCTTATACACCTCTATTAGATTCCCTCTAAGCCGACGTCTTTCAAGGGAAAACAACCCCAGTCTATTTAATCGTTCCTCATAAGACAGTCCTTCCATACCAGGCAGCATCCTGGTAAACCTCCTCTGCACTCTCTCCAAGGACTCCACATCCTTCCGATAGTACAGCGACCAGAACTGGACGCAGTATTCCAAATGAGGCCTAACCAACGTTCTATATGTCTTATCTTGTGCACTCACTTCTATGCACCGGCACAAGCTTTCTCATTCACATATACAGGTACATACGTTCTCACACACCCCTCCCCTACCCCAGTGCCCTAAGCCCACTCATCGGAACACTGGTCCCTAGGCCCACTCCCTGCCACACTGTTCCCTGGGCCCACTCCCTGCCACACTGTTCCTTAGGCTCATACCTGGAATGAGTGGGTTTTCTTATGGAAAAAAGTTGCACAGACTGGACTTGTTTCCCCTGGAATTTAGAAGAGTGAGGGGGTATCTCGATTGAAGTGTATAAGATCCTGAACAAGTCTCAACAAGGTGAATATGGAAAAAATATTTCCTCGTCTTAGTGAATCCAGAACTAGGAATCACTGTTTTAAAATTAGGAGTCACCCTTTCAAAGCAGAAATGAATTTTTTTTCTCTGACAGTTGTGTGGCTCTGGAGTTCTCTGCTCATAAAATGATAGGGTGGGAGGGGAGGGGGTGGTCATTGAATATATTTAAGCTGAGGTTAGTTATAAAGAGCATCTTAAAGAAGGAAAGAGAGATGGAGAGATTTAGGGAGGGAATTCCAGAGACTAGGCAACTGAAAGTACACTAAAGGTTGTGGAGACTGTACTAATATTGTAAAAATGTCATTTAAGATAACGTTTCCTGTATCTCAATAATTCAAATATGCTGTTGTTACCTCTAGACTTGACTATCCCAGTGCACTACAGCAAGCCTCCCATCTTCTAACTTCCATAAATCTAAAATGCTACAGCCCATTTTCTAATTCACATCAACTCCCATTCAGTTCTGTTCTTGCTGACCCTTTTGGCTACCAGTCCAGCAGTACATTGATTTTAAAATTCTGATTTTTGTGTTTGAACCCCTCAGTGGTTGTCCCTCTCCCTATCATTTGTAACCTCAGCTCTACAACATTCTAGAGTCTGTGCTCCTCTAATTCTAGTCTCTGGCAACATTCCTGATTTTAATCACTCCATCATTGATGGCTGTGACATCATCTGTTAAAGTCTTAAGCTCCTGGATTCCCTCCCTAAATCTGAATCTCTCCATTTCCCTTACTGCCTTTAGATACTCCTTAAAAACTACATTTTTGACCAAGTTTTTGGTTATTGGCCCTCATACAACCTTATACGGCTCCATGTCACATTTTTTGTTTGATAACACTTGTGGTGTTTTACTATATGGAAGGTGCTATATAAATGCAAGCGATTGTTTTGATCAAAGTAAGAGTAATCAAACCAGGGTGGTGAATTACGCTGTACAAGTACAAGTATTTTTTATTTCCTTAGTTGCTCTCCCAACTTTCAAAATATACATTTATCATCATAAAACCCCTACAGTACAGAAGGAAGCCATTCGGCCCATCCTGACTGTACCGACCACAATTCCATTCAGGCCTTATTCCCGTAACCCCCACACATTTACCTTGCTAATCCCATAACACTAGAGATAATTTATCATGGCCAATCAACCTAATCTGCACATCTCTGGATTGTGGGAGGAAACTGGAGCACCCAGAGAAAATCCACATAGACACAGGGAGAATGTGCAAATTCCATACAGACTTTGATCAGAGGCTGGGATTGAACATGGTTCTCTGGTGCTGTAAGTCAGCAGTGCTAGTCACTGTGCAACCCTATCATATATTAGGAAGTGGTTTTGAAATGGTAAACATATTTAGAAAGAATTACAGAACTTCTCCCTCTTAATTTCTCCTAATAGCATTTTTGCACAACGAATTGTATTGACTTTGAACTTACTGCACAAGAGGGTGATGGAAATAAAAACAACCAGTGACTTCAAAAAGAAATTAGATGGGCACTTGAAGGAAATAAACTTTCAGGGCTATAAGGATCAATTGGAGGAGTGGGACTGACTGGAAAAGTCTGTGGGGAGCCAGGATATACTTGAAGGGCCAAATAGCTCTTTCTGTGCCATAAATGATTTTTAAGATTCAGATTATGTGCTATCTGATTTGTACTTCGGAACCTAAAGAGCTATAATTTACTTTGTTATTGCAGTCAGTGATGAGTAGTGTAAACACCAGTTGAGATGATTAAGTATACAGGATAACTGTAATGGTTAAAGCTATTCACTAAGCCTGCCAATTATCCAGCAGTAGCAGCTGACCCAGATCACTATGAGATTATGAGGCGATATCTGTAATCAAAGATACTGTGAAGGATTCCCTGCAAGTAGTAGATTGATTTAAAAAAACAGTCCATTTCTTAGTGACTAACCTGGATCTGGAAATAGTCAAGCATTTCATCATTTTCAAACTTTCCTCATAATTAACCTCCAGTTAATGTCCAGATGTCGTACTTCAGCAAGTAAACTTTCTGGTGTTAGAAGTCCAAAATATAGTGGCAAGTAGCATAATACATTATATGTTAGGTGGTATCATGAAATTCTTATGAGACAGTGTATTATATGCCTTACTTTGAGCAATGCCACAGCTGATTCAATAATTGTTCTATTGATATCCCAGCGTTGTTATTAAAGAAGTCTTTTTATGTTCAGTTTTATTGTTCGCCTGAGGTCTTAAACCAATATACAAAATTGGGATGAGTTACATGCAGTCCAATGCACATTTCTATAAACATAGACAAGAATCATGGGTGGAAGTGGGTTCGTCGAGGTGGTGGCATAGGCTTGTTGGGCCGAAGGGCCTGTTTCCTATGTTGTGTTGTTTTTTGTTTAAATCAGGAATTGCACATCACACTTTGTGGCTACTCCACTGAAGCATATGTTTTCCTGATATGAAGGCAAATTATTAAACTTCAGGAATGCAATTCTGAAAAATCTCATGTACTCATTGATTTTGTGTCTTCAGGAAGTGTCCCGAAATGAAACAGATTCTTTAGGATTGCAGCCTGAGATGCCAGGAACAATTGAACCCACTGTGAACTCCCCTGTTGATCCTACAGTTGAGCACCCAACTGAATCAGTTGCTGAGCCTCAAAACCTAGAAGAAATGATGAGCTCGGTGAATGAAGCTAAGCCCAGTGTATCAACTGAAATCAACAAATCTGATCCGTTAGTTGAGTAAGGAGAAGGTGTACATCTTCCAAAAGAGCTTTCAATTCACGTCTATTTACAACCAAATCTTTTGGTCTGATTTTCATTTTTGTTCTGATGGTGATATATACCAATAAAATACAATCAGAATGATACAGTGTTTGCTTACAATCTTCTAACCTTCTGATAATGTATAAACACAAATAAAATCTGCTAGAAATAGGCAGCAAGTCTAGAGTAGCTGAAAAGAGAAAAATAGGTTAGTATTTTCTATGTAGACCCTTTAAATATCTAGAATACCTCAATGAAACCAACAAGTAGAATTAGACAACAGTCTACCTGGATAATTTGTGTCCTCATGATATGAAAATAATCATTGTTTGTGCAGTTAGAATTGTGGTTTGTAATGTTGGAGAATAAATGTGTGTTGCATTCGATAACCATTAAACCTTACAGCAGGAAATTGAAAAGCTTAAAATCCAGTGCAGTACCTTAACTCAAATAAAACATTGATTGTAACTGAAAAGTACTCTTTTTTAAACACGCTGGGATAGAATTTGGTAACCTCCCAATCTTTCACTGTAATTTTGGAACAAAGATTTGGTAATGTAGAGTGATATTGGCCAATTGGGAGTAGCTTAGCGGTTTTTTTTAAAAAAAGGGGTAGCATGGACAAGTTGGGCCACAGGACCTGTTTCCATGTTGTAAACTTCTATGATTCTATTGGCAGAGTAAATGGTTATTAATGCCATTGCTTTAATTTTTTTTGCTGAACTACTGCCAAATCGATGGTTGGAGGTCAGGGTAACCGATGCAAAAGTTCACCTTTAATATATTGCATTATAGATTGAATAGAACATGCACCCAAACATCTCTTCATTTTAGGACTAGTGTGAAACAATGAACTGCCACATTTCAAAAATCAGAAAGATTCATTGGTATAAGGAACAGTTGGTCAACCTGTTGCCAACAGATGAGGGTTGGCCTGGAGTCTCCAGGAATTGAAAATTAATCTCCAGGTGTGCGCCCCTAGAGAAAAAAAATCATCAAGACATTAAAAAAGATAGTTTATTTTGTCATTTTTCTTTCACAATTTCTATTCACCAGATATTGAAAATAGGCAAAAGTTCTGTGTGGCTGACAGTCAAACATCATCCAATGAAGTGAATGGGGCTTTCTTGCCAATTGGTGTAGGATGGCAGTACATCACAAGAGTGGGTCTGCTGGCCAACTAATGTCAAGAACCTGGAGCAAGTCATATGATAAAACTTCCATGAATACATTTAATCACATCTGGCAACACTTGTATGGACTGTAATTCTAACCTAACCAATCAGGCGGAAAACATATTCTGATTTGGAATGACAGTAATAGGTTTAGGAGTTTTAATAATCCAGTGCTCTGTTCTGAGATGATATACTATTTTGGACAGTTTGCATTTATATATTTCATAACTTCAGTCCCAAAACACTTTACAGCCAATGAAGTATTTTTGAAGTTATAGTAACTGTTATAAAAAAAGGAAAATGGCAAGAAAACAATCACAAAATAATAACGTAATATTGTGATCATATCTTTATTGAAAGTATGTTTGGATCTATCTCAGTAAATAACACTGTGATATATTAACTCACTTCATCTAGTTTTAAGTAACATTACACTGCAGTTATAACTATACTGGGTAAGTACAATACTCTTACTCAAAAGTTACAAACATGACCCAGTTTTTAATCAGTAGAAACAAATTCAAAATAAAACACAAGTAACACCAAGCTTTCATATCGAATAAGCATCATCACAAAGAATTGTTGCAAGAGGATACAAGTGGCAGCTAGAAATTACATCAAAAACGTTAGTGCTTAATCAGAAAAATGCACATCTAAAATGCAACACAGTGTTAGCTGTAATGCTATTAAAGGCTTTAAATGGCAAACCATTAAGATTCATAAAAATCACCATCTTACTGTGTCTCCAAGTTCTGAAGTTGTCATTCTTTAAGTTAAATACAGATTTTTTTTGTGTTTTTGTTAACTTTTTTGATTATAGAAAGCAAAGACAACTATTGTTTGGCATTTCAAATATACAGACAGAAATAGGCTATTTGCCTCAATTCTTGCTTTGAAATGTTGTCAGTCATGGCAAATCTACCTCTTCAATACCATTCTTTTCACAGTCCCTACTACTCTCAAGTAAATACACAATTTGTTTTTAACCATTTCAATTGATTTTGTATTTATGGTCATCTGGAACCATACATTCCACATTGTTACATCTTTTGTGTGAAACAACTTTCCTGTCGATTCACTTTTAACCAGCTCAGTTTGAATTTTAACCTTTGTTCTAGATTCTCTATTACAGGGATGCATGATTTCCTATCTAACTTGCCAATTCCCTTATTTTAAACATATTGAACATACATTACACACACTTGTATGTGATGAGCACCATTTGATATTGTTTGTGTTATTGTGTCACTATCCTATAAAGATTGATACATTGCAAAGTAAATTGTGCTTTTACATTTGCTTACAATACTATAACAGTAACTGACATTGCAACACATCACGTAGTACACAGCCACATAAACAACAATACATCTGGGAATGTAAGCCACTTCATTTATTAATTCACAGTGTGTAATAGATGTTGTATTCTTGTAGTCTTCATACTAATTTATTATATCCCTATATCTGATATTGGCCCCTTATGAGAAACAGTGCTTTTGTTTATTAGGATCATGAGTCATGACATTTGTATGCCTGTAATTCTTTACAGGTTTCGTCTGAGGGATCTCCGTCTTCTGCTGTAGTAATGCCTGAGTGTATGTTGCCTTGAGAAGTTCATCATATAGTTTTGCTTACGAGTCCTACAATGAAAGAATAAAAGTATGAAGCTGAATAAAATCATAAAATGATACCCAAGATTTCCGTTAACCAACTTTCCACCTTGCGCAGACTTCACTTTCAGTAAAATCTAGCTGATGAGTTTTCTTGAAGCTTCTCAGAATTTGCAAAATTAATCATAGTTTGTGACTATACTGGGAGAAAATGAATATTGATAAATCATCCCTTTTACAACAGGACACACAGATACTTACAGAACCACTTCTACATGATCCAGAGCCCATTGGTCACGGCCTGCTCCATTATGACGTGGCTGCCACCACCGTAGCTGAACACCTTTAACTCGTGCCTCACTATAGTAATAAAGATCAAGAAGTTAGCTGTTGAATAGATTTGTGATCATTTTGTATGTTAAGCTTTTAGAAATTGTAATTACCTTTGTAATGTATATACTATCTGTAAAAGGTACAATTAGCTGTAATAGCTACTAGCTCTGCCAGGGAAAATGCCCTAATAAGGATAACTGACTATAAATCCCTTTGTCTCAGGTGAGGTGGCATTTCTGTACAAGATTGGGGATCTCTAAGACTTCATAAAGAAGCAAATATTTCCTAATACTATCAACTGGGCTGTCCATGATTGCATCCTAAGATTTATACAAATTGATGTTTTTTTAGATCACAAGACACATTACAAAAAACTTCCTGATTTTGTTTGATTTAACAGAGATTTTTCCACAAATACAAGTTCGTGCAGTACTATTTCCCTATCACTGGGTGGTGCAACTACACTTTACGTAATTCCTGAGTCTTTGATGAACAAAATCAAAATAGAATCAAATGCAGTTGTGGATTGGAGGAACAGGATCCACCCTCTCATGAACCCAAACAGCGGTATATCAGCATTAATCACAACAAATTGGCATTGTACACTGTTCCTGCAGATTTGATATCCATGAAAAGTCTGGTTTCATCTCATTTTTCTTTCCATACATAAATATATCTGTGCAAACCACAGAGATGGAGCAATGCTTGCCACATGATCAAACACAAACCACAAAACATTCAGACGCTATACACTACAGAAAGAGAATGAAGAAACATATGAAGTCTCATTTCAAAGAACAAAGAACTTTCTTTTAGCATATCCGCACAACCACACTATTTTATTCCCTTCCTTAGCTGATTATTAGCCCATTGAACTGTGTCATGAATACTCCTTTTGTGGCTAACATATTCTGACGTTGGACTTGAATCTAGAGCTTTTGATTCAGAGATAGGGGTGCAAGACTGTGCTGCAAGACTTCCAGACCCATCCATACTTCTGTGATTAGCAAAATGGTCATTCTTTGTCTTATCATTAGTTTAATGTGTCAATCAAACAGCAAAGTCAGGGTGAAAATCAGGATTCAATTAGAGGGCAAAGAAGTTTTGTTCATTCTGATCTGATTTAAGGTAAGGGACAGGAGGTTTAGAGGGACGTGAGGGAAAAACCTTTTTACCCAAAGGGTGGTAGGAGTCTGGAATTCATTGCCTAAAAGTTTGGTGGAGACAGAAACCTTCATTACAAAGTATTTAGATGTGCACTTGCAACACCAAAGGATACAAGGCTTTGGGCCAGTTGCTGGAAAATGGGATTAAAATAGTTAGGACGTTTGATTGGCGAAAACATAGTGGACCACGAGCCCTTTTCTGTGCTTTATATATCATTCTCAAGAGTGCTTCCTTTGAGCCCTAACACAGTCCAGCTGGCTGCCATATCATTTAAGGTTCCCCCATAATGGCCTCCCCACAACTGACTTCGTCAAGCTTTCTCTAGTGTTATTTGCTGATCGGGAGTAGTTGATTGGTTGCCCCCCATAACTGGTGAGCTGCCCACTTGGAGCCCATAACATGCCCCTAAACTCTTTTTTGTCAGCCTCAAAATAAAGACCAGTAACTGGCTACTTAAGGGCTTCTATTGGTGAAAAAGTGGCTGCCTTAAACCTTGCCCAGCCCATGTAAACTTGTGACTGGCCTGGGGCAGGTGGGAGGGTAGCGAGAAAATCAGTAGGGAGTTTTATAGATCCCCCCACCTCCCAACCTGATGGCAAGGGGTTTCTGCTTAAAGATACCACTCTCTGCTCCAGCATTTTCACAACATGTAATGAAATAATTATCCCTTCCCTTCTCCAGCACGAGTAAATCAATCTGTGTACAACTTCCCATTCTAACGTAGCTTTGGCCTTTTCAACAAGTACGTCTGTTGATGAGAGAGTATCTCATCTATCTCAAATGTCTTTAATATGCAGGTCAGGAGCCTCTGCCAGTTATCACAGTCTGATGACAGCAATTTTCAGGTAAAACTGGGTGGAAAGTGTATTGTGCATTCTGTCTATTTCCACCAGGTCTAACCAGGAGCCATTTAAAAGATGCTGGCAAGTACTCAAAGAATAATTCATGAAATTGCAAGTTTTTTTAGTGGGTTCAGGAGAAGAAGTGCATCTTTTGAGCCCCAAAACAGTCCAGCTGGCTGCCATATCATTTAAGGTTCCCCCATAAAGGCCTCCCCACAATTGCCTTCCCCAAGCTTCCTCCGGTGTTATTTACTGGTTGGCACAGTGTGGGAGTGGTTGATTGGTTGCCCCCCTGTAACTGGTGAGCTATTGTGAGGTGCCCATTTGGAGCCCATAATTTGCCACAGACACGTTAATGAGGTCTCAAAATGGCTGAGCTCTTGGCCAACACTAGCAGGTTGCCAGCCTATATTGGGTGCAACTGAAATTGTGTCCCCTAATTCTTCTGTCTAAATCGATGAACAAAGGAACATATCATAGTATTTCCCCTCTCCCATTGTGATCACCCATCCCAATGTGACCATTATAATAAGTCTGATGCTGTTTATCCGGGAAGATGTACCTGGAAGATGCAAATAGCTTAAACACGGGATAGGTGATTCTCGTGGGGGTGATTCTCCCAAAAAAATTCTAAGTGTCGAATTCACATAAAAACTGGAGTAGATCACATTGGCTTTTTCAGCAAGAGTTTCAAAATGAATCTCCCACATTCTGTGCACTACAGAGTGCACTAGTCTGAATGACATGAAAAATCCAGTGGCAGAGCCTATTCCCAGTGAAGAGACTGAAATCAGCATGCTGAGGGGGTCATCACGCCTGTGCTGATCTCTGGGAGATTGCTAAAAAGTCCTCCCAGAATAAACGTCGCTGGCCTCAACCCCCTATGAATTAGCCATGTTCATACGATCAACTCTGCTCCTGTTTCTTGCGAGAGGACAAGTTAATAGATTGAAAAGGTCAGAATTGGATCTTATCAGTTAGAAAAGATAAATCCATTTTCTAGACGTGTGGCATTTTACATAATGTGTATACTGAAGTTTAGAAAAATCATACAGCAACATTTGTTAATGAAATGATTTCCTTCTACACAATGAAGGATTTGTTTCCAACATCACCAATTTCCATTTCATTGATAGTTACAGTGGGGTGAGAACTGCTTTGGCAGTACTGGAAGTACATTCTGGATGATTTTCTGTGTTGCTTATTTGTGGAAGGATACATTTATAATATTGCTGGGATTGCCCAACAATTTGGCATGTCTGCAACGATTCTCACCATAGAAAGCATCCTTTCTGGATGTATCACAGCTTGGTCTGGCTGTTGTTCTGATCAAGACCACAAACAACTACCCAGGGTTGTGAACGTAACCCAGTCTCCCATCCATTGACTCCTTCTACACCTCGGAAAAGCAGCCAGAATAATCAAGGACCCTACATATCCCAGACATACTCTCTTCCATCAGGAAAAAGATACAAAAGTCTGAGAACAAATACCAACTGACTCAAGAACAACTTTTTCCCCTGCTGCCATCTGACTTTTGAATGGATCCACCATACATTAAACTTATCTTTCTCTACACTCTATCTGGGATTGAAACACTATATTCTGCACCCGCTCCTTTCCTTCTGTCCTATGTACTCTATGAATCGAATGGTTTTGTCTGTTTGGTGTGCAAGAAACAATACATGTGACACTAAATCAAATCAAATCAAATCCCCAATGACATTGATAATTGTACCAATAGAGGAATTCTGAGTCCAGTATACCTGATACTACAGAATGACATCTTCTTATTTATGTTAGGCTTTTGAAAGAATTTTTAGCTCTGAAGATTAGATACTTACAGAGGGACATTGTAAGATATTCTCTGGGCATGTACGAAATCCTTAGGTTGGTGCTGAGCTATAACATGCCATGTAATGCCTCCGTTCAGACTGTACTGTAGCAGAATAGCCTTGTCTGCAATGTTAGGATCTGTCAGGTCGGCATTGCAGCTCACTGTCTGTGATGTGCTGCCAATCTGCAGTACAAACATGATTTTGCTAAAGAGAAAAGAGATTTTGTGTTTAGAAAATCTAGCATTAAAAACTAATAAATTAGAATAGCTAAGCTCAGTACAGCTAAGATTCAGTCCCAGAAATGCTCAAGCGATTTTATAGAAAGTAAGTTTTATAAAGAGAAAGAGAAGTCTGGCAGGATTACACATATTATCCAAAGAGTTTTCATTTTTGTTAGAATAGAGAAAGTGATCCAGTTTTTCCTCAGCATTTTCAGTAACGTTTTTGAATCTTTTATACATCAGGCTGTTCTGATGATGTTGCTGTTTCTGGAAGATGCAAATTGCTTCCGAAACAGTTCTCTGCACTTTACTGGGATTTGCAAACTTGGACCAGCATACTGGGTGATCTGGTGCCAGGTGGCCTTTGGAAATATTTTACTGGACTGCAAGAGGGCAATTTACCAATGGCAAGGATCCAGTGCCCAAGCTGGTGTGATGATTCACCCTCAGTCAAAGTGGCAGGAGCCAGCTCAAGTAGTACCCTGAAGGAAGTGAGACTTTTCATGACAGTTCTCTGCTCTGGCAGGAAATATGCTTTGCAAATTTATCTTCATGTAGGTAGACCTAATTCCTTCATCATCAATATTTCCATCATACAATTTACGATTCAATGATATATTCTTTCTTAATTGTTCACAGTGTAATTGGCTTCAAATGACACTATTGCTCCTTCGATGTCATATGCAAGAATGATTTTTAAAAACTATAAGCTATTAATGGATAGCATGGAGGTGCAGTGGTTAGCACAGCACCCGGGACTCAGGTTCGATTCCCAAATTAGGTTACTGTCTGTGTGGAGTTTGCACATTCTCCACATGTCTGCGTGGATTTCCTCTGGATACTGCAGTTTCCTCCCATTAACATGCAGGTTAGGTGATTGGCCATGCTAAATTGCCCCTTATTGTCAGCAGAACTTGCTATGGTAAATGCATGGGGTTATGGGGTTAGGGCCTGAATGAGATTGTGGTCGGCTTCCTTCTGCACTATAGGGGTTCTGTGATTAATCATAGGAAATGTGGCATTGAAAGGTTTTCAATGGTAAAGAACAGAGAGGCTCTTTGCCTTTTCAGCAACGCTAAGCTGAGTTCTCTGAGTTTTTCCTGAAAAACATGTACCTTGCCCTGGTCAGATCCAGAAGTTTGGTTACAGCCTGTCTCATCTGACAGCCATTGAAGTATAGCGACTCCCCGTGGGCATAGGGTGCCAGCTGACCACATCCACTGCCAATAGCCCCTCCTTGAATCACCTGCCAGTTTATTTCTGTAACACGTGGAGATTCAAAGTTGTCCTTAATGTAACTGGGCAGGTCATTGATTGGAACCGAACAGTCGTCTCCTGCATAACAAAGATAAGCAGCTGTTAGGTAAGATTGAAAGAAAATGAAGGAGTTATATTTTTTCAAACAGAATTTTTTTAAAGATTATTTTTTAAGTTAAAGTGGTAATGAATACACAGTTTCAACTATAATCTGCCCATCTGCAGCAACGGTAAATGTTGAATTTTTATTAGGTCTTTGGTACTGTTTGTAACTTTTTTGGAATTTGTAGATGAAAATAAAGCAAGGGCAATTTAGTTTGCCCTCTACCATTCTGGCAGTTGCATGGAACAATAAAGGAGTTGTTGACAAGTCACAGCAATTATTATCAACCATTTTACAACATACTAAGGCATGGGAAACCTCCTCTGAGGAAAGGCTTTGCAAACTGTGGGTAGGATTTTCCGGCCTCGCTTGCCCCAAGGCTGGAAAATCACATCAGAGGTCAACAGACCTTGGCATGGTCCACGTCCCACCTGCGACAATTCCCACAGCAGGTGAGATGGGAAAATTCTGACTCGTATGTTTGAAGACATCTGTTCCTTTAAATCTTGCTACACTCTCCACGTGTCACATCTCTAATTACTCATACATTTCATCCCAAAGTATTACTTTCTGAAAGATAGCAATTAGTTTGCATTTAAATGAATTAGTACTTCCACTGGGGATCTGGTGCCAGAGATTTAACACTTCCTTACTGAAATAATAGGGATGGTTTTAATCCCTTAAAATGGGTGGTTTCGGGTCAGGTGGGAGATTAAAAAGTTCAAGATCTGAAATTGAAAATAAACCTGCTTCAGAAACTTGCTCAATTCCAGTATTAATGGACAGAAAGAAGAACAGGTAACCGATCCTTTATCAGGAGGCACGTCAGTCATTGAGACTTTTGAAGGAGGTTGCATGCTTTTTATTCCAAACAAGTTTCCCTGTTTTCTCATTAAATTTATGCCGACAGGTTAGTATACAATCACTACAGTGTAGAAGTAGGCTGTTCAGCCCATCTGCAGAATTTTGGAAATTCAGCAGATATAGAAGGACTATATTGGCTAGATTTGATGATTAACTTCTTATTGGTCAGGAAAAGCAGGACTGTTTCCTTGAGGCTTAGCATGCTAATGTGTATAAACCTTCAAACTTTCATGACTTCCCGAGACCATCCCCAGCAATCTGTCCGATTGCCCACTCCACAATCTCCTCTAACAGCTCTTTAGACTCCCTCCAATCACTCCTAGGTCCCACTCTGATCTCTGTTGCCAGTATCTTCTAGACCTCTGATTCTCTGGAGTCGGAGCACCCTGTCTAACTCTGATTTCTTCATGAACCTCTGTCCTTTCAACTTCATTGTTCACTCCCAAATTGCCACCATTGATCTTTGATCCCCAACTCCTGGTCCCTGTCTCCCCCACTGATCTCCATTCCAATAACCAAAAAACTTATCTGGTCCTCAGCTACTGCTTTTCCCTGGAAAATCAGACTGTTTACCCGTGCAGGATTTGTTTTTCGAAAACACATGCACAATGCAGAGTTTGAGAACTCTTCCTCTCACTTGGCAATATCAGGACCAATGTTTTCCTTGATCTATAGCACTCTGCTGCTTCCTCACTTCCTATTATGTAGCTCCTAAATCACAGAATCCCTACACTGCAGAAAGAAACCAATCAATACACTGGCAGCAGTCAGTCAGGCCCTCATCCCGTACCCTCACGCATTTAACATGATAATTCCCCTGATGCTAAGGGGCAATTTATTATGGCCAACCCACTTAACATTTTAGTGCGTGGGAGGAAATCAAGGCACCTGGAGGAAACCCACGCAGACAGAGGGAGAACATGCAAACTCCATACAGTCACCCAAGGCCAGAATTGAATCTGAGTCCCTATGAGGCAGCAGTGCTTACCACTGTGCCACCCTAATCTCCTCTGGACTCTTTTACTTCTTCAGTGCTTCCTTCTACAACTTTTTTCAGAATAAGAGTCTTATGCAGAACAGTTACTAGGGTTAAAATGAATCCAGTGGTGACATTGTCACCCAAATGTTAGATACTTCCTCCTTTGATGGCATTAAACTGGTTCATTTTAAAGAGCAAAGTTAGAGGCGTACCTTGATAACCTTCGTCACAAATACAGACTGTTCCAGTTCTACAGTATCCATGTCCACTGCAGAGCCTGGTACAGGACTCTCCAATGTATACATTGTCAATTCCCCAGCTTTGTTTCTCTGTGATACCCTCCTTCTGAATCCACCGGAACTGAGTTGCACTGAAAACAGAATTATCAACGTTTATTTAATTGGTTCATTGGTTGAACAAGTAACTAGCATTTGACTTGGTTCTGGGGAATGAAACAGAGCAAGCTGACAAGTTAAACTCACAGAAGTATTTGGGGACCCATTTAAAATACAATAGAAGAATAGGAAAATAAAAAGTGTGTAGTGATTGGGAAAAAAGACAGTCTATAGTGAGATAAAGAAGAGACTTTGTCACTGGACAGTGGATGGAAAACCAAAAACAAAGACAAGATAAGCCAGGAAATCCTAGGCTAATTAATCTTATTTCACTGCCGGGAAATGTATTAGAATCAATAATGAATGATGATCAAACTTTTAAAGCATTTGGAAAAAAGTCGAGTTAACCAGGACCACTCAACACAGAATTCAAAAAGGCAGATTATACCAGACCTTATCTTACTGAAGCTTTTGCACAGTAACAGAGTAAACAAGAGAAATGCAATGGGTGAAGTTTCAATGGATTTTGAAACCTGTGCGATAGACTAGCACATAAGAGACCTATGATAACAATCAGAATCAAGGGGAATACAGTCACATGGATTGGATGACAAAAAGCGAAATGAAACATTAAGTAGGATCTGTACTGGAGCTTCTGGCCTTTACAATATTCATAAATGATCCATAAACAGGAATTCAGGATAAAGGCCTGTGGTGGCACAGTGGTTAGCACTGCTGCTTTACAGCGCCAGGGACCTGGGTTCAATTCCTGGCTTGAGTCACCGTCTGTGTGGAGTTAGCTCATTCTCCCCATGTCTGCGTGGGTTTCCTCCAGGTGCTTCAGTTTCCTCCCAGATTCTGAAAGATGTGCTGGTTTTGTGCATTGACCTGAACAGGCACTGGACTGTGGCAACTAGGGGAATTTCACAGTAACTTTGCAGTGTTAATGTAAGCTTTACTTGTGACTAATAAATAAACTTTAAGGCAAAATGTTGCGATGCTGGAATCTGAAACCAAAACAGAATCAATGCTCTGATGAAGGGTTATCCAGACTTGAAATATTGGCTCTATTCTTTCTCCATAGATGCTGCCAGAGCTACTGAATTTCTCCAGCATTTTCTGTTTTTGTTACAGAAATTTACTAGTGATACTTTATTGGAGAATGTAACAACTTGCACTCGACAACATAAAACTATGGAAGAACATAGGCAAGCTAGTGTGATGAGCAGAATGTAGCAGTGTTTAACTGGAGCAAATTGCAATTTGGATATTAGACTCGCAATCTGATATCTCTCATCCTTTTAGGATCTAAAAAATTAGATGAAAAGCTAAGGGAAACTGTGAGAATAAAATGCGGAGGAGCAACCATTCCCCTTGCTGAACTGTACCTGGATGCAACATATTCCGGTAGTTGAATAGTAACCCTGTTCCAACTGGAGCAATTGACAGAACTGTAAATACTGGCTTCATGGAACTGGAATGGAGAACAGCCAATGTTGCTGCTCGTTGAAGGAAGACACTCTGTTTGCACAAGTGACCAGGAGTCCTTTCTGCAAAAATAAACAGAAAGCCTCAACTGATTAAAATTAGAGACATGAATTGATTAGAAATGCTCAGCAGGTCATGTTCCGGAGTCTTCATGGTGAGTAGGTGAGGCCCAGGATGAGGAAAGAGAGGGTTGGTATGTCGGTGGAGATTCCAGCAGTGGGAGGAGGCAACCTGCACAGGCACCAGATCTTCTGGGGGTGGGCATTAGATGTTAAAAGGAAGCTCCTGATAGAGGGGCCCCCACCCGCTTCCCACCTAAGGCTTGAACATGGTTAATTTTCAGGCTCCCACCCTGCTCCTGAACTCCCCTCACTATGAGAATTGAGACTGGGTGGGAAATGGCCTTTAAGAGGTTAATAATCAGCCACGTCCCTTATACCCCCCCTTCACCCCAGTCTCTGCATCAAGAACCCCCTAAAGCCTCATCTCTCCTCCTTGCTGTGAGACCCATTGTGCTGTCATCTAATCCTGGACTTTGGGACTGAGAACCTGGCACTTCTTGTATTCTCAGCCCTGGCCTCTGCTGGGAAAAGTCTCACAATACCCAGGTTAAAGTCCAACAGGTTTATTTGATAGTAAACGCCACTCACTTTTAGAATGCTGTTTCTTCGTCAGGTGAATGGGGAGTTCCTGATGAAGGAACAACGTTCCGAAAGCGAGTGGTGTTTACTACCAAATAAACCTGTTGGACTTTAACCTGGTGTTGTGAGACTTCTTACTGTGTTTATCTCAGTCCAACACCAGCATCTCCACACCCTGCTGGGAGTACAGAGCTGCCACCCAATCAGATTGACCAGCTGCTCTGTGATGTGCAACTTCTATCATCAACTCCACCCCAAATCTCACCTCCAGCCAATGAATGCTTCTCAGAGTGTTTACTGGCTGCTGGGCTGCTGTGATTGGGAAGGGGGCATTCCTTTCCCGAGTCTTCAAAAAGAAACTCTGTCATCCAGTAAACTCTGCCTCATAGAAATTCCTGACAAATACAATTATGATGGCTCTCTCATTCAGTTGTTAGAATGATGCACTATTTTATATGGATGACACAGTGGTTAGACTGCTGCCTCACAGTGCCAGGGGCCCAGGTTCAATTCTGGCCTTGGGTGACTGAGTGGAATTTGCATGTTCTTCCCATGTCTATGTGGGTTTTCTCCGGATGCTCCAGTTTTCTCCCACAGTCCAAAGATGTGCATGATAAGTTGATTGGTCATACTAAATTGACCCTTTGTGTCACGGGAATTAGCACGATCAGGGCCTGGGTGGGATTGTTGTTGGTGCAGGCCCTATGGGCTGAATCGGCTTTTTCTGCACTGCAAGAATTTTATGATTCTATCAATTTTGCTCACCCAGTTTTCTGAAGTTCCTTTACAAACTGTTACAATGGGGCAACAGAAAGGGAAGGTAAGTTTTTTTACTCTTAAGGTGAGAACTGGTTCTATCTTTCAACAATCAATGGATGGACATATAGCCATAAAAAATCATTCTGTAGTGCCAACATTTCATGCACATTATATCTTAAATACAGGATATATCTTATCTTAAATACTATGACTGCTCTCATAGTGCAGATGCTATAGAATAAAATGGTGCTTACTCGTGAAAAGTAAGGGCAGGAATACCAGCTTACAGGAATCACATTCCTGCATTCTGAGTATTAGAAATCACTGCATGTGTTTTTTGCAACATAATGGTGAGGCTTTATATCATAAGTTGCTGCTCCCATTTGCAAAGTTTACCCATTTTGCTGAATTCACTCAAAGTTGATGGTAATGACCTTTGTAACAAGCCTCTCTTGGGATTGCCACTTACCTTGGATCCTTACTGTATTCCAGCAGTACAGGCTGCAGATCCCCACAAGAATCAGCTTCACAACCAACTACAATCTGAAAACATATTAGAGAAGATAAACACAAGAAAAGATCCATTTAATGAATGTACAAGTATATACTTTGTACTTAACACCAACTTTGAAAAATATGGCAATGTTGTTTCTTTGTCCCTACAACTAAACTTATAGTTGGTGATCTAATTGATTGTCAGAATGAGTAGGATTCAGTAAAAGAAGATGGGATAGATCGATTGTACTGTTTGAAGAAAACACCGAGTTAAAACTGAATGTTTCTCCATTTGACAGATTTAAGAATCAGTCAAATGAGCTGAATGTTCTTTGGTGATTTGTATATTCTTATATCTCTTTCATTCAGCCTTTTACTGTTGCTTGTGTGTTGTACACTTTCGGAGCTTCTTCACTTCACTGAATCTATCCAATGGGATAGATCTGAAGTTTAAAGTTTATTTATTAGTGTCACAAGTAGGCTGAAGTTAAGACTGCAATGAAGCTATCAAATGGAGAAACATTCCATTTCTGCTTAGAGCATTTTCTTCCAACAGTGCAATGTTAATCAGCAGAAACCCTAGAGAAACAACATTATTGGCCATAGGCTATAAACAGTTGTTTCCATTGTTTCTCTGAGGTTCCATGCTTGCCTACCTAAGTTATGGCAGGAAACTGGAAGAACACTGTGCCAATATATTACTTCAAGATATTTGCTCTGGGGACAACAGGAGACTGTAAGGCATAATCTAAGCAGTCTTAATATAAGGGAGTGTTATGATCCTTCAGTTTCAAATATCTCTCACCAACTCAATTTTTCATTTATCTTACCTCTTATCCTTTCAATGTTTATCTTGTCCATAATACCCATTTCCTGTTCCCTTGATTCCAATCTCACTCTTCTCCTAACTAGCTTCTTCCTATAACTTAACCTTCCATCCCACCCAACTCCATCCCCAGGCACTGTACTTTCTAGGCAGTTTATCCAATATAGGTTCTATCCTTCCTAAAGCATCACATCCGAAAGATGTGCTCGATAGATGCTTTGGCCATGGTGAATTCGCCATCAACGTATTTGAACAGGAACTGCAGTATAGCGATTAAGGGATTTTCACAGTAATTTCATTGCAGTGTTAATGTAAGCTTACTTGCAATACTAATAAATAAACTTTAACTTTAAAAACTTTGAACTTTAAAAAAACTTTTAAAATAAACCAACTTCAGTTGAAGTCATAAATAACACCCTCTGTTGTGGCAGCCTTGTATCGTCATTCTTCTTTAGTCTTCCTAATGGAATTTGAAATTGCTGACCATGCAACACTTCTCTGCTGTCTAGTTTCACAGGGGTGCTCTTTTCTTGGCTCCATTCTTAACCATCTGAAGGCAGCTACTGCATCTTCATCAATGGCTTCTCTTTCCCTCCATCCTCTGCACTATCAGTTCCTGTGTGTCTGAAGATGCCACCTCCATGGTGCCACTCCTGGTTTGAGTTGTCATTGAACGAAACTGGCAGCCAACCAAACCAAATCTATGTAAATACACCAATGTGCTCTACTTCCCTTCATCCGCGACTTTCTTTCCCATCACTTGGAACATAGCTCTCCTGTCCAACTGTCTAGATCCTAAATCAATATTGAAAAATAAATTCTGTCTGTGTGTACACTCAACTAATGTTCATTCATTAAAAAAACTGAAGGAACCATTAGAGAATCTCATTTGTGGTCCTTTAGAGAAACTGCTATCACAACACAAGAGCAAACAGACAGGCAAAAAAAATTACCAACGTCGATTACAAGGTAGCTCCTCTTAAAACAAACTATTCTGCCCAGACATTATGCACTCATCAATCATGAAGGAAGCGGTAGTGACATTGCTAAGGTTTTCACTCACCCCTTGTGTAGATATGTCAGAAATTGGAACAGACACAGAGGGAAGGGACTAACCTAGCTATATTCCTTAAAATTTGTCAGAAAACAGAACTGGAAACCAGACGCAACGCATAGGAAAAAACTTATCAGCATTTTAAGAGATTTGAAAGGCACTCATTTGGAAAAGTATGTCTTATAAAGGACAATCACCATGGATTCAGGTAACTGGTTACATTTAACTAAACTGCTTGAATTTGCTAATTAAAAATTAGAATCAAGTAAGAAGTCAAAGCAGAACTTTTCTTTACATATGGGTAACACATCACTGAAGAAATGAATCTCTAATGGTAATTTCTGTGAAATAAGTTTGGAAGGATGACAGGTGAATATTGAAATACATAACATTTATAAGATTCTTTAATTTAGTAGATGCTGAGAGGCTCTTTCTCTGGCTGGATTCTCTAAACTATAGGTCAGAGCCTCAGGGTAATTTAAATTAAGATGAGGTGAGGAGAGCATTGTGAATGTTTGAAATTCTTTACAGAAGGCTGTGGCAACTCAGCATTGAATACATCCAGGACTGAGATCAATAGATTTTTAGATAAAAATAAAACCAAGGAACATGAAGTAGAAAAATAGCACAGCAGTAGAAATTCAGCCACGATCTTGTTGAATCACAGAGCAGGTTTAAGTGGCCTTCTGTGTTCAGGAAACATAAACACAAGTGAATTCCAGAGAAAAATTATGTTTTCAAGAGCGAGACAATGTTGAAAGGGAGAAAGAGAGAGATTGAAAAGTAGGGGAGAAGATCGGCAGATAGTATAGAGATCAGTAGTATTGAGATGACTGGATGGAGCAGGAGTGCCTGATGATCTTTTCATTTACAAATATTGTTTTATATTCCGGATACACAATATGTAGTTCTTTTGGAGCACTTAGGTTATGAAGGCTGATTTACAGTGAATGTTATGGATCTTGATTTTCATTTGTGCCTTAGTATAACTAAGGTAAAGAAATATGAAATGACCAAAACAGAATCTTACTCTGAACTGTAGTATGTATCCTGGAGCTACAATCAGTTCTCGTGAGGCCAGGAAATTGTGTGTCTTATCTTTCTTCTTGTTTGGCCAATAGAGATGGAATGAAGGATTGCCACAGAAACCTGCTGTACGAACAGCATTCGGATAGAAAATCCAGTTTTCATCATGGTTAACACCTTCTGTAGGGGAAAAGAAGGTCTTTAGGAGCAGAATAATAAAGCAGCCATTGATGTTTTATAGTTTAACAGCCATTTCCCTATTGCCCTAGCCATTCAAGGATAGGGAATATGTACCAATTATGTGATCAAAGCTCAGTTTAAGTTTCCCTGCCAGCACAAAAGAAGCCCACAGTGCAGTGAATTGACTGCCTGCTAATTTGCAGATTAGTTTACTTGAATAATTATTCATAGCTGTCTGTTCAACCTTGACATTTCGCAGGAAGCCAGGTATGATAGGAATGTGAAAAAATCTCAAATTTAAAGAGAAACTGGATGATTAAAGAGTAAGTACCTAAAGGAAGATGAGGATAGATATTGTTTTTATCTTTTATAAAGCATCAAAATACATTTTATCTTTACCAATCATTATCGAGGTTAGTCAGGTAGAAAAGTGGCAGGCAGAATGTGAAGGTGCAAAACAGTATCTTTGAGCAAGTGTCAGAGTGACGCAACAATTTGAACCATACTTAAGTGGATAATACTCTGTCAACATAAGCCCAGGATTTGGGATATGATGCAGAAACGTTCACTTTCAGAAAGCTGGCAAGAATGGTCCAAGAATATATACACTACAATTTGTTCCATATTTACCCATGTCAAGCCTTCACACAACATTGCAGTTCTCTCATTGTATTTCATGTATATCCATACTTCAAGTAAGGCATGCATATGTGTGTGATATATCATACTGGGCGAAATCTATTAACTTACGAAGTGATTCAAATTTAGGGAAATCCTGCCCTCAGCTGTATAATGATTGAGCCTGGATGGTTGGAAAATCAGAGAATTAGCCTTTTTACGTGCTCAGCATTGCAGAGTGCAAGTCTATCAAATGGGTGACAGAGTTGCACTCCCACTTGATAGACTTGCACTCTGCAATGCCAGTGCTGAGCACATAAAAAGGCTAATTCTCTGATTTTCCAACCATCCTGTGGTTAACATAAGTGATTGGCACTGGTCTCTACAAAACTTTCCTTACACAGTTCATATCATCTATTAAATCGTGACCAAACCCTCCCATTTACAATTCTTAACTGACATCAGCACTATTCACCAAACCAATATTTCCATCTTACCATCATCAAATGAATCCATTAGTTGGCTTGGGTTAATCTCAGATCCTCCAATCAAGATGTTGTCGAGTGCCCACTGAGCACGCTCTTTGCTTGCCACCATCAAGCCTTTGAGAACAGCAAAGGGCTGCCACCATCGCAGGCGAGTTGTGTTGGTGTGAGCTTCCTCTGGGAGAAGGACATAATCTTGGCGCACGGAAATATATTTCTGATAATCCATTTCATGAAGCAAGTTCCAGGTGATTCCTACAGTCATGAGAAATTAGATAGTACCAGAATTCATTATTTTACCAGAAACGTGGCACAGTGGTTAGCACTGCTGTCTCACAGTGTCAGGGACCTGGGTTTGATTCTGGCAGAGGGTGACTCTCCGTGTGGAGTTTGCATGTTCTCCTTGTGTCTGGGTGCATTTCCTCAGGTACTTTGGTTTTCTCCCACAGTCCAAAGGTGCGCAGCTGAGGTGTATTGTCCATGGTAAATGTGAGGGGTTACAGTGATTGGGCAGAGGAGTGGGCCTGGATGGGATATTCTTTCAGAAAGTCAATGCAGGCTCAATGGGCTGAATGGCCTCCTTCTGCACTGTAGGGATTTCATAACTCTATGAAAGGTTAATCTTAAAGTTCATGATGGAGGTAGTTTTAATCAATGGCTGTTCATGCCGCTGGGATTTTCTGGACCCACCAATGGTGTATCCCCACTATGGACGGGGGTGGAGTCAATGGGAAATCCCATTGACAGTGACGGAAACTGAATATCCCACTGTTGACCAATGGTGCAGCACCTCCTCCCGTGAGAAACAAGCTGCGGGGAGACCAGAGAATTCCCCAATCTCTTTGCCTAATGGTGACTATGATTGGAATCTTTCCAAGAATTTTACAGTAATCAGTCCAATGAGACTTGCTAATGTTTATGCTTCAGATGAACCTGCTCTCATCTTACTCCATCTCACTCCATCAGCAACTCTGATTGTCTTTTCCCTAATGGACTTATCTATTGCAAGGATATGAGTGGAATAGTTGAGAATGTGTGCACATGCTTCAATAAAATACTGACATTTTGATAGTATTCAGTGGATCTAACAGTGAGAAACACAACAGAAGAAGAAAATAACTATTTTATTAAGAAAGTGGGATTAGGGTTACACTGGGGACAATTCAGGGAAGATATTGCCAAGTGTTGAGATTGAAATGAATGGTGACACTTAAATCTGAGATTAATTCATATTCTCATTGTTAAAACATTTACATTTGACTGTTTAGTAGTTACCTCTAACTGTTATAAGCTCCTCAATTGGCAGTTACAATTTTACAGCATTTAGAGAGTTAGAATGTGCTCAGAATAAAGTCCCAGCAACCAGTTTGCTGACTGAATTTTTTCAGCATTCTTTTGGCTCGTTGGAATAATTATTTCCTATTTATCTTAAATAAAGTGAGACTCTGGTACAGCAAAGTTGAATATTATGGAATATGATGAAAATAAAGTACAAAGTACGGGTCAGTGGTGACAGTGCAAAGCGAAGAAAACGTAGAAAGGATGGAATGCTTTCCGAATGCTCCCTAACCAGAATTGTAGCTATTACCTCAGGAAATTACTGAATTACCACACTTTGTGGTCAACATCTCTCTCCCTCCCCTTCTGATCTGCTTGTCTTGTTAATTAGTATGATTCAAAACATCATTTTGACATGATTAAGAGGCAGCTAATTAGTGTTACAAAAATAGAGAATAAGCTTCACCTCCGTCAGTGGAATAGTCCAACAAAACTCCTTCCTTCCTACAAGTTGGCTGATGACATGTGGTCATGTTGTTCTCACTGCCTATTCTGGCCCAATATTGCACAAATCTGTGAATACAAGACCAGCATTAATGTATACCTGAAATTGTAAAGGTGTCACTAACATACTTTTAAAAAGCAGAAAATATTTATTGACATCAAACAGAAATTTATTATTTAAAGGGAGCACAAAGCTTTCTTCTCGGGATAATCCAACCCAGCACTTTGAGATTAATTTCACACAATCAAGGCACTACACCCAGAACAGTTTATTCGAATATTATGTTGACATTTCAGAAACAGGACTGGAAGTCACAGGTGAATTTTCTGGTCTTGTTGTGATGAGTCCCACCGCAGAAGATTCCAGACCCCTGTCTAAAGTCCACTGATTTTCAGGACTAGATGGTCCCAGCAATGGGCAGGGCTGGATAATCCCACCCATGATGTGAGTGTAAAAGAGCAAGATGGCTGTGCTACAACTGACTTAGATTCACAGTTTGCTTATTAACCCCACTCCATACTTTTCTAGAGTCCATGGGGTCACATTTTAGGCAGCTATCAGTGTCAATGAGGGTATCCATAGAAGCAATGCAAAATCCACCATCAGATAGCTATCTGGAGCTGCTTGTTGCCTTACAGAAAGATGTAGCTGTACCTGAGATTTGACCCATTTTAACAGGAAATAATAAAGAGAAACTGCCAGTCAATAATTGGACCTTCTGGTCTACAATCATAAGAAACCTGTCATGGAAGTATCTGTAAGCTCAACATCTGTGTGAAAAATGACCCAATCTTTTTGCCTGATTTTCAAGTCATTTTCTTCTGCCCAAGTGATTATTTCTTCCCGACTGTAGGGCAGAAAGGAGGTCGGAGCTTTAGGAATTCTACTGGGAGAAGCATTATCACCAAGCCTGTCTTCCTATCATGGCACAAATCACTTATAGAGTAGATCAAGATTTCCCAATCAAGCCACAGAATCTATGGTGACTTCCCAAGAGCATAGAGGAACCTCAAGCATTCTCATAATGTCTATGCCTCTTTTTTGCTGCAAAATAGATGCAAACACAGATGTCAAATGTAAATTAGTCTTTTCTAGCTATATCTATGCATATATAGGAATTAGGAAGAGGAGCATAGTCACAATTACATTCACCAGCGATGTGGCCCCATCACATTAATCACTGGCCAAGCCATCCTATCATGGCCAGTTAACATTATCTCCTGGAATGGTACCCAGTTCAGGAGTGGGTAATTTAAACTGTACTCTTATTTAAAAAATATTTAAGTGTTATCTTTTGTCATTTTTAATAGGAGAAATAATGCTGGAAAGCTGATACTCATATTGGATCAAGGCACCCTTCTCTTCCACACACACCCAGGCACACACATAGGACACCAGTTTGGGAACCCCAAACTGGAGTAAATGAAAATTCAGATCGATTGGAAACTCTTGCTGATTCATCTTCTAGGCAGAGTAAGTTTCCCTTATCTGTGTTTGGGAGTATGTAATCATTGGAATGGGGAGCACAAGAGGCTCAATTGTCAAACTTACTCATTCTGTTCTCAGCTCAGGTCATTATTTGTATCAACCACAGGAGGGAAAGATCATTCACTGTCAGCATTAAGAATTCTCAGATCAAGAACAGTAAATATTGATAGAAAACAAACCTCCCTTTAGTCTCTAATGTATGATAAGAACTATCTATTACAGCAGTGAGACATTTTTCTATTCCTCAATAGGAATTGGCCCCTCGAACGGTGTTGCCAGTTAAGTGCCATTTAATACTAAATTAGGGCCAGTTTTGTGATCCCAAAGGTGAAAGTCAATGACTGACTGACTGACTGAAATAAAGAATTATCTTTTTGACTTGACCAAATTAAATAGAGTATGACTTACTTTGTACCCCGGAGATCGAGGTCTGCAGTTATTGCCTGCCTCATACCTGCTCCACTGAAGTAGAGAGGCAAATCTTCCACCAGCACACCACAATCTGTGCAAGCCTTTCCACCTTCCAGAGAAATCCAGAAGTCTGATTTCAAGGCAACAGTCTCAAAACGTTCCTTCAATGAGGTCTGTAATGTATCAGACAAACAATCATTAAATGGTTTGATTTATTATTGTCACAAATATTACCATACAGTGAAAAATATTGCACACTATACAGACAGACCACACCATTCATAGAGAAGGAAAAGAAAGAGTGCAGAATGTAGTGTTACAGTCATAGCTAGGGTCTAGAGAAAGATCAACTTAATGCAAAGTAGGTCCATTCAAGGAAAGAAGCTGTTCTTGACTTGGTTGGTACGTGACCTCAGATTTTTGTATCTTTTTCCTGACAGAAGGTGGAAGAGAGAATATCTGGGATGTTTGGCATCCTTGATTATGCTGGTTGCTTTGCCGAGGCAGCAAAATGTGTAGACAGAATCGATAGATGGGAGGCTGGTGTGTGTGTGGTGAATTGGGCTATATTCACAACCTTTTGTAGTTTCATTGGTTTAAATAGGTCAAAGGCAGTGAAAGTTTTCCACTTCCAACTCAGGTAAGTACCCAACTAAGTGGAAAAAAAAGTTTAAGCTGGTTTTGTTTTCCTTCCATTTTCCCTTTCTCTAATTTGCATGGGCTGTGTGGCACTGGGAACTAAGAGAATTTCTCTGTCTTCAGCCGATGCTGCTCTATGACTGGCTGCTGGGAATAAAGTGACAGCGTTTCGTATCAACTTCCCTCCTCTTTGGAACTGCCCTGCCTCTGCTTGCCATCTCCCTATAATCAGATGTGTGAGATTGGTAGCTTAATGTGGAGCACTTAAAGACACAAGTGCCGGTAAAGCTACTCAGATTGGAACATATTGGAACTCCATGTTCTGCCATCATACTGTCCCCCTTCTAATTACCTTCTATTCCTCAAATGTGACAATCTAATAATTTATTGAGTTCAGCATTTCATGATGAATTTGATACTGGTTCACTAAAATCTTAGAACAAAACTACTACTAAAGATATTTTAGGTAAAAGTAAATGTCAAATTTTAAGCAACCGTCTGATTGTTTAGCAGTAACTGATGCATAATAATCACAAACTCCCAGCACATTAAGCTGTCACAACAGATATCATGGTTTGTACTCCTTGCCCCTCTCGAGATTTGCTGAGTAGAGCTCCATGCAGATTGGCAGCACTCCAGTGTCTTAACGTTTTTCCTACATGAGCTTTGACAGTCAGTCTCAGCAGCATTTTGTGTCTACAAGATCTATCTCGTTTTCAGCCAGTGTCCTACATCTTTCCGCAGAAGTGACCAGGAGTGGGGAGGTTAGCCCAGAAGTCCCTGGTGCTCATTCCAAACACTGCTGTGATTGAGATTAGTTACTCAGCAGAGACAAGAAATATAATCTTCTGACCTGATAGTAGTTTATAAGATTATGTGAGGCACAGTTAGGGTGGATAGTCAGAAGCTTTTATCCAGGGTTGAAAGGCCAATTATAAGAGGGCACGGATTTAAGGTGAGAGGAGATATGTTTCAAGGGAGACACACAAGAAACTTTTTCACACAGTGTGTGTGCAATGCACAGAGTACGTGCGATGCACTGCCAATGGAGGTGGTTGAAGCAGGCACGTTAGCAAAGTTTAAGGAGTATCTTAACAGACACATGAATGGGAGGCAAACAGAGGGATAGAAACCATATATCGCCACAGGCTTAATGGGCCAAAGTGTCCTTTCTGTGGTTCTTTTTTAAAACAATATCTTTTTTAAAACAATTTAAAACAATATCAGCCAATGGTTTTATCAATGAATTAATTTGGCAAGATACATCAAAATATTTTTTAGCAGATAATGGCTCAATATTTCATCACATTGTGATCAAGGATTAACATGGAGGAAGAAATATAATTATTTGGACAAGTGCAAATCAAAAATAAGCATTGTTCACTGAAGAAACAGTTGTCCCATACATTCTTACGCTAATAGCCAAGGAGTTTTGTTTGTTAAATTTATTGTGAATCTGAATAATAAGAGCCACACATAGTGAATGGCATTCATTCATAAAAATGGAAAATCATGTTTAGTTGGGCTTTGAATGATCATGTTGACTCGCTCCACTCCATTACTCATGATCCCTAAAAAAATGCAATGCCTGCGAGTTTTCCAGTAAATATTCCCCCCATTTTGAGATTTTAGGAAATCTCATGTAATCCAATAATACCTTCAGCGGCTGAGTCAAATAGCAATTTGACCCAGTAAAACCGGGGTCACAGAAGCACTGTTTGTTCAAGCAGTCTCCATGTCCTCCGCAATTGTCTGGGCAAGCAGGTCCCACGTAGAAATTATCAATCGCCCACTGGATATCTGAATACTTCTGATAGAACCGGAATCTCACAGGACTGTAATAAAATAGCATGAATTAGCTTTAATTCACTCGAAATCTGCACAAAAGTCTCCACACTCCAGAATGATAATTGTATGAAAATGCCAATGAGAATACAACTGATCAAGGACAGGATACAAATATATTAATAAAAGCATTTTGCTTTTCCACTCAAATTGATTGTGATGAAGGACTCAAAATGTTAGCTCTGTTCTCCCTCCATAGATGCTGTCATATCTGCTGAGATTTTCCAGCATTTTCTGTTTTTGTTTCAGAATCCAGCATCCACTGCAATCTGTTTTTATATTAACTCAATTGTGTGTTTTTCCGTCTGCATTTTTCTCAGCTGCAGAAATTATCCAGCAGTTTGGGAAATTAAAAAAATACAGCAGACGCTCCTCTGTTCTTTTAGGGTCTATCTATTATTGGTTCAGACTGAAGTGACATAATTCCATTGCTTAGAGTAACATGGAGTCTGTTTTACTGCCACAGATGAATGATTCACTCATTGCTTGGCTGAAAAATGATTTAAAGCATTGTACATACAGTGGACAATTTCAGACACCTCCTTAGGCCAGTGCTGTTAACCTTAAAGGGATCAAATACTGAGTACTGACCTTTCAGACTTCAAAACTCTACATAAAGCTGCTTACAATCAGGTCCTCCATCTAATACTGGTTAGATTCAAGTGGGAACAGAAAGGATTCTGCAGATATTTAATGTCCTTCATGATGACTGGAGAATCAATTCAAAGTTTGTTCAGATTAAATTTCCACTTTTATATTTTTTCATTTACATTTGTGAAGTTTGGTTTCAAATAACACAGTTTAAACTCTCCAGCCACATATTGGTGTTCAACTAAAGGCACACTTTATGCATGTAAATTATTCTGCGTTGCGTTTTGCAAAGGCAGGATCACCAGGGGCACAGTGATTAGCACTGCTGCCTCACAGCGTTAGGGGACCTAGGTTCGATTCCGGCCTTGGATCACTGTCTATTTGGAGTCTGCATGTTCTCTCCATGTCTATCTGAATATCCTTCAGGTGCTCCATTTTTCTCCCACAGTCAAAGATGTGCGGGTTAGCTGGATTGGCCATGCTAAATTGCCCTTTAGTGTTCCAAGATATATAGATTAGGGGGATTAGCAGGTTAAATACATGGGGTTCCGGGGATAGGGCCTGGGTAAATTGCTCTGTCAAAGCATTGCTACAGACTCAATGGGCCAAATGGCCTCCTTTAGTACTTTGGGATTTTAGGAATTAGGACTATCAAGATCAAGATTAGTTTTTTTTTAAGATAATCCAGACCCAGATGGAGGAAAGAGGAAGCAAAGAAAGAGAGATTGAGTGAGAAGGAGGGAAGGGAGATATGAGGGTGGAATGGGGAGTAGTAGTAAGAGAAGGAAGAAGAGGGTTGGATAAACTAGATGACAAAAGTTAGAGGGCAAGAAGTGGCTTGGGTGGGGGGTGGGTGGGGGGGGGGGAGTTGTATTTCTGCCATGGTTCAGATTTTACCTGGGAAAAAGGGTTGGGAAGTTAGGCTCCTCTTCATGTAATCAGTTTGTCTTGTTATAATGGAGAAGTGTGGAGATCTCCAATACTCTCTACAGACAAGGATTTTAATTCCTAATTTCTCATGGGATGGGTAGAAGACATAGGCTCTTGTGATCACAGGATGCAGACAGACATCTGAGTTTAGCAGAAATTTTCCCTTCTCTCAGTGAACTTGGAACTTCAGCTTTGATGGGGGAGCGGTTATGGTGAGCAGGTCAAGATGGTACCTGCAATTGGGGGCAGTGGTTACGGATGTGGGCTGAGAAGATGGGTTGAGGCAATGTTCAACCATCAGAGTTTAATTGAGAGGGAGCAGGGAGTATGGTGCAGTCAGGTTAGAATTTGAATATTGAATAAATACATGTGGACCCATTTAGGAAGACTGTAGTTAACAATAAAGGTACCCAAAAGGGAAGAAATATATCTTTGATAAGTCCAGATTTCCACCAAATTGAGAAGCAACTGAGTGAGATCACTTCAGTACAAAAGCTCTTTACTCACTTGCCCAGTAGATTTTCTGGCAATGGATAAATGACTCTTTTCCACTCCTTGGCAGGGAAGAATACAGATGGCTGTGAGATATCACCAGAGCACTGCGGGTCAGCTGGTAGACATTGTGGCACCAAGTAATGCCAGTTAACCCCAAAGTCTGTGGAATACTGAACGTGAACCTGATTCTGAATGATCTTTTCGGTGGTTTTACAGCCAACTGATATCTGGAAAAATGGAATAAATTCCATTAGCAAGGAATTTCCACTTATTACAGTATTTATCATAATCAAAATGACATTTCAATTAGATTGCAAAGTGAAGGACTGGCTCTTGGAAAAGAGCCAGAGCATTGCTGGACATTGATTAACTTGAGTCTGCAGTAACAATGTGAGTTGATAATTTAAATTACCATTGCACCACCTCATGGCTTTTCAGGCAAACTGTCTCATTCCGCAGCATCTGCTCTGATATAAGCGTGGAATACACCTTTTAGGTCGGAGGCACTCATGCTGGCCATGCGTTTAGGAGGAGATCTGCTTTGCACACTTGTTCAGGTTTAATTACAGAACTGATATGGGTTGACATGGAGTGTATATAGCAGCACCGGAGGCCTTTTTGTGTCTGCTTGGTTCCTTCACCATTGCCTCCCATCCCACTCTCTCTCACAGCTACTGCCAGTATCACAGAATCCAGAATTCATGTTCAGTTCATCGAGGAGCTTCTTGATGATGAACATGTGCTTCACCGTCTAATTTCAGAGAAGCCTGAGGCCCAATTTTGCTAGGGTCTCAGCAATCTCTGTTCCAGTGAGGGGTGTACTTCCTCTGCCCAGGTTAGTGCTATGCAATGTCTACCCCAGCATTCTGAAACGTGTATATAAAAATTAAGCACATGGCCAACAACATCAAGGAAAAGCACATTAGTTTCTCATGCTTTTAGCCCCAGTGCTATCATTGATAAGAAACTCTGGTTCAGGACTGTCAACTTTGCTAAGTTATTGCATTTGACTCAGAAGATTGTGTTCAAGCCTCACACCAGGGATCGAGATACAATCTTTGCCAACACTCCAATGCAATACAAAGGGAATACAGCAGTGTCAGTGGGAACATCTTTCAGCTGAGATGTTAAACTGAGTGTCCAGCTCCAGCAACTCACTCAATATAAAATATGTCAAAGAAGAATTTCCCTAGAGTATTAGCCATTTGTCTCTTTCGACAAACACCATTGCAAATAGGATCATCAAATATTCATCTTAATTACTATGTACAAGTTTATTTATTTTTATTAGTGTTACAAGTATACTGAAATGTGAAGAAGTGATTGCTGCTGTGTTACCTAGACAACAAAGATGACTTCATTTGAAAAGCTGATTACAACAGTTTGGGATGTCCTAAGGATATGGTAAGGTTTTGCTCAAGGGCAAGCTTTTCCTTTCATCTCCTATCTTAAGAAACAAATGTTTTTAAAAACAGTACAATGATTTTTGGCTGGTAATGTTTGCATGGAGTTTGCCCTTTGAAATCCTCTAAAATTATTGAGAAATTTCTTTTGGGTTCAAGTTTCCTGTTTAGGTTGTTCTAAACTGTTTCTGTAATGAGACCTGCTCTCTTGTGCTACTGTATACTTTAAATTTTTCAAAAGACTTAAATAATAAAAAAATTATGTAAGATTTTACTTCTAGTCTTTTATTGTGACTGTTCTGATCTTATTCTGAATTTCTTCAAACCCAGAACTATTGCTATTTCACACTGAATGTGATTAGTTTTTTGTAATGACATCAGTCTTTTTTTAAATGTATGAGGATCAGCCATTTCCAAAGGAGAAATTTAGTTTGAAAATAATAAAGGCCACTATTTCCGCAAAGAAAGCATTAATCTTATGAAAATAAATTTGAAAAACAAAATGACAAAGTGTTTGTCTCGTTTAAACCCAGTATCAGTAGCACTGTTTTCAACTGTAAAAAACAAGATATGAAATACCAATGTGATAACTAAATATCAATATTAATTGGTGTGTATGTTACAAATCCCAGCCTGTTAACAATACTGAAACAGTTTCAGCTAGCCTTGAACAGAGAATCAGAAATAAAAAATTAAATGCTGAAAATTGTCAACTTCTGAATAAGAAATGTAAGTTAACAATGGTCAAGAGGCTATCAATTGACAAAGGGCTCAGCTAAAATGCTAACCAATTTGCTGTGAGGCACTGACTAATTCATTTTGTACATTTTTGTTCTATTCCAGAATACCATGCAAACTAGAGGAACACAAACATCCCAAAACGTGTACAATTTACCTGTTTGTTAGCACTGTGTTGATGCATCAGACCAGATTACATTAGTTTACAAATCAGCCAAACTTAAATAGGTATCTGAACACTAAATCTTTTGCTCTTCTTTTCCTGTTAAAGTTTTACCATTTAACATGCATGCATTGAATACAACACACTGAAATATTATATTCATTTTTACTTTTAAGGATGGAACGAAAGGCTTTACCTTGAACTGCACAATCCAGTCCTCACTGGGTGTTAGGTCATGTGTTGTTGCATCAACCTCTCGACCATCATGCGTACCACAGAGCATCACCCCATCAGGGGAGTCGCAGAATCTCTCCACAGAGCACTCATCATGAAACATCCAGTACTTGTTTAGTTTATAAGCTGCAAGTATATTCAGTTTCCAAAACAAATGCACATTTTAGTGAAATATCACTAGTAGCATATACCAAATATTTTACACAGGAATCGATCCTGATAGCCTCCTAGCAATCAATTGAATTGTCGTCGCAACTCAGATAACAATTGAATAGCTTTTGTGTACCATACATGGATTCTTAAAATAAAACCATAAGATGTAGTTGCAGAAGTAGGCCATTCGGCCTATTGAGGCTGCGCCATCATTCAATGCAATTGTGAGTGTTCTGATGTAATTATCCTCAACTCTACTTCCCATCCATTCCACCCTTAATCTTTGATTTCCTTACTGATTAAAAATCTCAAACACACTTCACGAGCTAGCCTCTAGAGCTCTTTGTGGCAAAGAATTCAACAGATTCTCAATCATCTGAGAGAAGAAATTCCTCCTCATCTCTGTCTTAAATGGGTGACCCACTTACTCTGAGATTATGTCTTCTGGTCCTGGACTAGCTCAACTTCTCAGCATCTACCTGTCAAGTCCCTCAAATGTCTTATTCTTCTAAATTTCAATGAATTTCCAATTTACTCAATCACTCCTCAAAAGAAAACCCCTTTATAACCAGGATCAATCTAGTGAACTTTCTCTAGACTGCCTCTAATGACAGTATATCTTATCTTAAATAAAGGACAAAACCGTTCATAGTATTCCAGCTGTGGTCTAACTTGGGCCTTATATAGTTGTAGCAAAACTTCTTTATTTTTATACTCCATTCCCTTTGAAATAAAAAGCCAAAATACCATTGGCTGTGCCTGTTAACTGCTAAACTTGCATGTTAGATGTTTGTGATTTATGCATAAGAACTCTCAAATCTCTCGGTGCTGCAGCTTTCTGCTGTCTTTCTCCATTTAAATAATACTTAGCTCCTTTAGTCTTCCTCTCAAAATGGATAATTTCACATTTTCCTATGTTATGTTCCATCTGCCAAATTTTCGCCCACTTTAAGAATGATAAGTCTCTTCTTACCTACTAATGAAAGAATGTTAATCATACTATTTAACATCTTAGTTTGGCTGGATCTGATGTACCTTTGTAATGTGATAGGAAAGACAAAACATTGTATAGCAGCTGAGGTCACTAAATATTTGACTGTAATCAAGATGCTATCAATATTGGTCTCATGACTGTGATTAAATGCTTGTGTCAGTAATAGAACTGTGAGAAGAATTTTGTAAATCTGAGGTAGGCCTGCAACTGGAGACTTGTGTCAGGATCTCAAGCTAGCCGTCACTTGAAGTTTGTGTCTGGGTCACAGGACTATGATTCAGAGTTTATGTCTTTACTAAAGACTATAGCTGGAAGCTTGTGTCTGGGTCGCAGGGTTGTAACTGGAAGCTTGTGAATGTTCTGACACCAACCAGACAGCAGGTTATATTATTGTAGTATTGAACAATGACATTAATTAATGACCTTTTAATGGAGGCAACCCTAAGTAACAGTGATCATAACATGACTGAATTTTATGTTCATTTCGAAGGAGAGAAGTGTCATTCTAAGACTATTATATTAAACTTAAATAAAGGCAATTATGAGGGTATGAAAGCAGAGTTAGCTGAAGTGAACTGGCAAATTAGGTTAAGGGACAGGTCAGTAGAGATGCAGTGGCAGACATTTAAGAGAATAGTTCGGAATACACAGAATAGATACTTTTCAACGAGAAAGAGAAATTCTAAGGTGAGGACCCATCATCTGCGGTTAGCTAAAAAAGTTAGAGAGTATCAAATCTAAAGAAAAAACATATAGTTGCGCAAAGATGGATGGCAGATCAGAAGATTGGACAGAACAGAAAAAAATACAAAGAATGGCCAAAAGAAAGTCAGCTAGAAATATAAAGTAAGAGGTTCTATAGTTATTTAAAAAAAAGTTAACAAAGTGAGTGAGTGTCCGATAGAAAGTGAGTCCAGGGAATTAATAATGGAAAATGTAGAGATGCAGATGAATTGAACAGATATTTTCACAATAGAGGATACAAATAACATATAGTATACTATATAAATTGTGAGAGATTGCAGAGCTATGGGATGCACAGAGGTCTAATGAATGAATTCTAAAAGATTAGTGTGCAGATACACAAGTAATTAGGAAAGCTAATAGAATGTTATAAATTATTATGAGGTGAACTACATTCAAAAGTAGAAAGGTTATGCTTCAGTTATACAGGTCACTGGTGAGACCACATCTCGACTAATGATATAGTATTTAATGAAGGATGTAAATGCATTGGAAGCAGTTCAGACAAGGTTTAAACTAATACTAGAATGGGTAGGTTGTCTCATGAGGAAAGGTTGGATAGGCTAGGCTTGTATCTGCTGGCATTTATATGAGTAAAAAGTAACTTGATTGAAATGTGTAAAGGTCCTAAGGGGTATTAATGGTTGATGTGGAGAGGATGTTTCCTCTTGTGGGAGAATCTAGAACTTTTATAAAATAAGCAGTTGTCCAGTTAGGATAGAGATGAGAGAATTTGTTTTTCTCTGAGTGTTGAAAGTCTTTGGAACTCTCTTCCTCAAAAGGCAATGGATGCGAAGTCATTGAATATCTTAAAGACAAAGGTAGAAAATATGCTTCATAAGCAAAGGGATGAAAGGTTATTGGGGGTAGTGGGGAATTGGAGTTGAGAAATCAGATGTGCCATGTTTTTATTGAATGTGGAGCAGGCTCAGAGTTGAGTGGCCTACTCCTGCCCCTAATTCATACATCTATATGTGTGCGGGTCACAGCTCTGCTATTATAATCCTGTGTCTGGGTCACCGGAGGTGAGGGGGTTAGCTTATGAAGAGAGATTGAATAGACTGGGTCTGTACACGTTAGAGTCTAGAAGACTGAGGGGGGAATCTTATAGAGACTTACAGATAATGAAGGAACTAGATAGGGTAGAGGTAGAGAGATTCTTCCCACTGAGAAAGGATAGCAGAACTAGAGGGCATAGCCTCAAAATAAGGGGGGGCAGTTTAGAACGGAGTTGAGGAGGTACTTCTTCACTCAAAGGGTGATGAATCTCTGGAATTCTCTGCCCATTGAAGTGGTGGAGGCTACCTCGTTGAATATATTTAAGTTATGGGTAGATAGATTTCCAATAGGCAAGGAAATTAAGGGTAATGGGGAGAAAGCTGGAAAGTGGAACAGATCCACTTCAGATCAGCCATGATCTTATTGAATGGCAGGGGAGGCTTGAAGGGCTAGATGGCCTACTCCTGCTCCTATTTTTTATGTTCTTATGTTCACAGGCTGCTTTTAGCATCTTTGTCTGAGTCACAGGAAGTCTTGTTTCTGAAAGCCTGTGTCTGGGTTACACCAGAGGTCTTGTGCTGCAGTGGAATAGTGTCCCTGCCCCTGAATCAGAAGCTCCAGGTGGGAAGATCCTGATGCCCAAAGGAGGTGCGTTGATAATGCAGCCAAATTGGTTGGGTATCAACTTGCAAATCCTTCCAACACACACCAGTGTCAGGCAGTAAGAGGAGAGAGACTTTGAGTCAGCCATGTGATGGAAAGAAAGTTAGAGCCTCTATCATCAGTGCCCACAGTTCCAGACTATAAAACATATGGGTAAAAGTGTATGTTTCCATGGCAACTTCAATTCTGAGCGAATGCTAACACCAAACCTGACACATCTGGATCACAGGACCGTAATTAGAAGCTGATATCTGGATCCCAGGATTGTAATTAGGAGATTGTATCTGGTTCACAGCGCCGTAATTAGCCTGAATCTTTATCTTGAGACTATAACAGGAAACATGTATAATTGGTTCTCAGCGGTGGAAGAAAGGCTGCTTTCTAGTTTTATGTTATATAAATCGCTGCTTGACCTAATTTTATGTTATGGAGTTTGAGGATGTAACATGTAATAATGATAGCCGTTAGTTTGCAGTTTCATCGTAGTTTTAACATTTAAAATTATGGTTGCTACAAGAAGTCACTAAGGACAGGCAACCTTAAATTTGAAAATAATTGGTCTTTAAAGTCAGTCTAATATTGGTCCTTTTGGTTCTAGTTAAATACGATCACACTGATTTAGGACCATTAACTGGTCTGCTATCCCAAAGCAAAATATTATGACTTCAGGCAGTCATACGTGAAACTTTCTAATTAAACATTATTCTCAAAGAGCGGACTGCCATTTTCAGCATCTTATTGACTATTGGTGACAGGAATATCATTTACCTGTGGGTCTTTCTTCAAATAGGTCGAAGATGATCCTGCCAACAGGTCCACTATCAGCAGGACTCCGGTCATGTGGTGGCACAGGAGTACTGCTGAACGTATCCAGCATGAAGGTTCTCTCGCCGGCTGTCCCAGATATCAATACATTGTCGATAGCCCAGTCGCTCTGCTCATGTCCACTATGGGTAGGTTGCCACCAACGGAAACGAGTACCAACGACTTTGGCCTCAGGTGGTAGAAGAATACTCACGAAGCTACAAACAAACCACAAGTAGATTAAACATAGTTGGACTTGACATTTTTCAAAGTGATAATGTAGGCACTCTTAAGTTAGAATCATTGAACAAGCGGTCATGGACAAATCTGATTAAATCTCAGTCATCATCAGCCAAATGATTCATTATTCAGTCCAATAATGCTGCTAAGGAGTTAATTCCCCCTTTCCACACAAAACAATTTCCTCAAAATCACTTTTATCTGAGATTCTCCTAACCAATAACTCTTGGTATCACAAGGCAGATTAGGAGCAGTGATGCAAAGACCCCTCTTTCAGGGAGTGAGGCAAGAAGCTCTGGAAGGTTAATTAAAACAGTTTGTTCCAATACACCCTAACAATTGACTTAATTGACACTGTGGAAAAGTTCGAGCATTCAGAGAAAAATATAATCTAAGAGTGGGCAAGTATCTCAATTTACCCAGATTATTTTAAAAAAATAGTTCAAATGTGCATACCAGTTGATGATGGCATCTTGCAAAAAAAGCATTGCAAACATTTGAGCTTAGTGCTTGTTACTTTCGATATTGAATTGGGTCTTTCAGAACAGGTTGTAGTGGACCCCAAGTGAAATTCTAAATTATTCAGCTTGAGGACTTTGAATGACTTAAAATGAAACAGACTCAACTGCTGGAATTTTACCACCTTGCCTGCCTGAGGCTCATAAGATTCTGCTCCAGGCCAACAGAGAATGCTGTTCTGTGAGCTTCGCCCACTGTGATTCTGGGATGGGCGAGGTGGTGAAATTTCGGCCAACAACATTGATACTTGTTTTGCATTTAGAAATTTCTAAGAAAGTTGGTGTTTATTTTATGAGTTCAGGAGAATAATAACAAAAAAAATTCCAGTTCATTCTTAGGACAAAGAAAATTAAGAGGAGATTTGATAGACGTGTTTAATGCCACAAGAGATTAAGCTGGAGTAAATCAGACAAACGGTTTGCAATGGCTGAAGGATTGATTAGAGGGCCCAGATTTAAGATAACTGACTAAACAGCCAAATCTTTTTTACCTCATCAGTGGTTAGGATTTGGAACGTACTGTCTGATCAGGCGGCGGGAACATATTCAATAGTAGACTCCAAAATGAAACTGAATAAATATTTGGAATACAAATTACGGAGAAAAGGGAAAAAGTGAGGAAATAGGAGCAACTGGATCAATCTTTGCAGGAACTATAAAATTTTGATGAGCCAGGTGGCCTCTTTCTGTGCTGCACTACTTTACGTTTGCCAGTTTAGACATTTTTTCCTTGAAAAATGACAAAACCTAACACTTGGGTGGCACGGTTGCATAGTGGTTAGCACTGCTACTTCAGAGCGCCAGGGTCTTGGGTTCGATTCCCGGCTTGGATCACTGTCTGTTTGGAGTTTGCACGTTCTCCCAGTGTCTGTGTGGGTTTTCTCTAGGTGCTCTGGTTTGCTCCGACATTCTGAACGATGTGCTGTTTAGGTGCATTGGCCTGAATGGGCACTGGGCTATGACAACTAGGAGAATTTCATGATAACTTCATTGCAGTGTTAATGTGAGCCTTACTTGTGACTAATAAATAAACTTTAATTTTTTATTTCAAATTTCTATTCTAGGTGCCTTAATATTATGAAGAGAGTAACAAGCAAAAGACCTTCAAATATGAACAGAGGCTAATTTCATCTTCACAGCTGTCTCCTCAATACTAAACTTAGAGCATAAATCAGCTTTAAAGGCTCAAACCAATATTTCCTCTAGGGAATTTCACTAACCTGGCAGATGAGGCCCTATTTCCAAATTCTGGTTGTATTCACACTGCTTGTGTAGCACAGTATTTAAAATTGTACATGCAGTCTCTGTCTTAGTCATTACTTAACAAATATCCAGCAAATCTTTAGCCATTAAGGAAGTTATATCTGGCATTCAAGCGCTTGAGTCACTTACGAAGGTTTATTGTACTGATCAAAGAAGATTTCCATCAAGATGTTCCATGTGATGCCTCCGTTAACAGAATAATCCAGGAAAACTCCCTGATTACGGTTGCTAGGAGGAACAAGGCAGCCATACATAAAGTAGAATTGGATAAAGTCAGCATCCACGAGGTCCAAATCCACCGTCACCAACTGACGACTGCAACCCTAAGGCAAAGGAATAATTTAGTCAGAAGCAGATTTTGCTTGCGTTAGAGGATTTTTGGATGCTGCTTTGTCTCCGCATTACACATGTTCAAAACTTAATGGAAAGCAAAGTGATTATGTTATTTGGTAGAACAGCTTGCAAACAAGGATCAACTTGAAAGCACTTTCGTCCGTTGAGAATTTAGAGTCATTTTTGATCTTTAAGTTCTCCATTCTGGAATATTTATTAACCAGTATTGGATGGGGTTTATGTTTGAAAAGTCAACAGGGTAACCAGGCTGTCATTGGTAGTGTATCATTGTTGTTTGAGAAAACTGCTCCTTCAATGGAGTTCATTTGAAGTGTTTGACATTGCAACTGGATTCTGATCTAAGTGTTGAACTTTATTTCAACTTATGTTTTTCTAAAACTTCCAATTCTGTAAACAAAATAATGGTCACTTCAGGAAAATGGCCTGAGTGAGAAGCTGGTACGCAGACCATTCTGCACCAGACTTTGAATCGCCAAGTATTGAATTCTGCCTTCCCATCTTTGTCAATAAAATGAGAGAGTTGTGTAATTGCCATTGCTGAGATGCTGTCAAATTAGTGTTGGTACAATTCCAAAAGGTATGGCACAAACACAACAAAAACTAAATTACAAAGAAAAGCCCACCAGCTGTGCTTTATTGTGAAGGGAACATTCATTAATTAGTGTGTTGCAACACGTGCAAAGTACATTGCAAGGTACTAACAGTAACTTGCACTGTGCAAGTCAGAGAGAATTAGAACAGGGCAATTCCCTCATTTACATGGGCTGAATTCCAAAGTTCCAAAGAATCAGTGAAATATAAATTTCCCATTGATCCCCAACATTTGGGTTCATTTTAAACTTGCTTATTTGTTTATTTAAGCCAAAGCATTGTGTGATTTTGAGAAGAACTTAGATATAGCTCTTGGATATAAAGAGATCAAGGGATATGGTGGGGGAATCAGGATATTGAATTTGATGATCTGTCCTGATCAAAATGAATGATGAAACAAGATCGAAGGGCTGGAAGGTCTACTCTTGATTCTGGTTTTTATGTTTCTTATTTTATTTCATTGCTACACAAGGTTCATTCAGCTATTAAAATGCAGTATGACAGAGCAAAGCGTCAGGAAATTCAATACAAGCCTCAGCCAATCCAAGAAAATACTTGGCTCATGCTCCTTCTTCTTTCTGCGTGGTGCAGGATTATTCTGACATTAATATTTTATTCAAGTGATGCTACCACAAAGGCAGACCTTTAGAAAGATCTACATTGTCACTTCTTTACATTTCATTCACCTCAGGCTGTTTCATATAATACCCTGAAGAGCACAACACTAGAGTTAGTAACTGTTGAATGCCACACTGGCAAAATATTGACTCTTAATTTACAAAGTTGTGAGTAAAGGCTTGAAGGCAAATCAATTCTGTTTAATGGTGGCGTTCAGTGGAGGGGGGTGGTAGGGTGGGGGAGAGGGTGATGAGAAAATCTAACAATCGATTTTTTTTACACTGAATTGGTGATGTGCTGTGAAGTTTGTGTGTAAGCAGCAGAAATAAACTGGAACATTAACTCATCCTCTGACTGGCAGGATTCTGACGCCCTCTGCACAGCCAAGAAGGATTTTACATTGAGGATGATTTTAACTTGACCCAATGTTTGAACGTGCCCTTTTTCAAGAAAGCATCTCTGGATAATGAAGAATTGGAACTTCACCTGCTTCTTTGCCATTTTCTATCCCAGAAGGACCAAAGTCATTACAATGCTGACATTTGGTAATTTAACACCAAGCAGAGTGGTGTAGTGTTGGTGAAAGAGCATCCAGAGAATATGAGGTTAAAGTTGAAGGTATATAATGTCACATGATTGGGGCTCCAGTAATGCCAGCTATTTTTCTGCCAGCAGAATTGAAGCAAATTTTTTACTTCACATTTCATAGAATCCCTGTGCAGAGGAAGGCCATTTGGTCCATTGAGTCCACACCAACTCTCTGATAGAGTATTTTAACCAAAACCACTCTCCTCCCTTGTCCCTCTAATCCCACACAGTTCCCATGGCTAATCCAATTAATTTACACATTCTAGAGCAATTTACAGTAACCAATCCATCTAACCTCCACACCTTTGGACTACCTACATAATATGTAAATGGGTAGGGAAGCTGTTGGAGGGGATTCTTAGAGATAGGATGTATAGGCACTTAGAGCGTTGCGATCTGATTAGGGATACGCAGCATGGATTTGTTAAGGGGAGGTCGTGCCTTACAAATCTGGTAGAATGTTTTGAGGAGGTGACGAAAACGGTGGGCGAAGGGCGAGCTGTTGATGTCGTCTATATGGATTTTAGTAAGGCGTTTGACAAAGTCCCTCATGGGAGGTTAGTCGAGAAGTCCAGGCTAATGGGATACAAGGACAGGTAGCTAGATAGATAAGTAACTGGCTTGGTAATAGGAGACAGAGAGTAATAGTGGAAGGGTGTTTCTCTAGCTGGAGGTTGGTCACTAGTGGTGTGCCACAGGGCTCAGTACTGGGACCTCTTCTATTTGTAATATGTATAAATGACTTGGAAGAGGGAGTAAGTGGAGTGATCAACAAGTTTGCAGACGATACAAAGATGGCTGGATTTGTGGATAGTGAGGTGCATTGTCAGGTGATGCAGCAGGACATAGATAGGCTGGTAGCTTGGGCAGACAGTTGGCAGATGGAATTCAATCCTGATAAATGTGAGGTGATGCATTTCGGGAGAAAGAATGTAGAGGGGAGGTATATGATAAAGGGTAGACCTATTAAGAATATAGAAACACAGAGGGACCTGGGGGTGCAGGTGAACAAGTGTGGCAGAGCAATTGGAGAAGGTTGTGAAGAAAGCATATAGTATGCTAGCCTTTATAGGAAGGGGTATAGAGTACAAGAGCTGGCCTTTAATGTTGCAGTTGTATAAAACGTTGGTTAGACCTCATTTGGAATACAGCGTCCAGTTCTGGTCACCTTACTAGCGGAAGGACGTGGAGACTCTGGAGAGAGTGCAGAGGATGTTTACCAGGATGCTGCCTGGTATGGAAGGTCTGAGTTACGAGGAGAGGTTTGGCAAATTGGGACTGTTTTCCTTAGAAAGACATAGACTTAGAGGAGATCTGATAGAGGTGTACAAGATTATGAAGGGGATAGATAGAGTAAACAGGGTTAAGCTTTTTCCTAGGATAGACTCAAATAGCATGAGGGGTCACGGGCTTAGGGTGAGGGGGGTAAGGTATAATTTGGATGCTAGAGGGAGGTTTTTCACAGAGGGTGGTGGAGGTATGGAATGCACTGCCAAGTAAAGTGGTGGAGGCAGGTACTCTGGAGTTATTTAAGAAATACTTAGATGGGCACTCAGAATGGGAATGGAGGGGTATAGATTTAAAATAGGGGTCATGAGCCTTGGGAGTCCCTGGGAAGTGTGTAAATAGACAATGATATTGATGTACTTGTTTTTATCCTTCAGGTGCTTTGGTCCACCTTGTTGTCTAACGAGGGGCATACACGCGATGGGTCGTGAGAGGGCTGCTCTTGGATCTTTTTTTGAGAGTATCCTAGTGCTTCACATCGTTAGTGTACGCTTGACCTGGACCATTTGATGGGCAACACGACAGCTCAGTGACTATCGCTGCGCTGTGCAGATACATGGATTTGGGCCTGTGTCTGTGGGAGTTTGCGCATTCTCCCCGTGCTTGCGTGGGTTTTCTCCGGAAGCTCCGGTTTCCTCCCACATCGCAAAGATGTGGCTGATTGGCAAAACAAATTCTCCCTAAATTGTCTCAAATTTGGTTTTTAATCCATAGGTCTATAAACATGGACAGGGATCGCGGGTGGAGGTGGGAACATCGGGGTGGTGGCGCGGGCTCATTGGGCTGAAGGGCCTGTTTCCCATGCTGTTTTGTTCTTTGTTCTTTGTATGTGGATACCTATATAAAATGCAAACATACTGAAAGTCAATAGCTTGATGGCAACAATATACTTACTCCACTGAAGTGAAGAGCCATTCCAGAGGCCACAACTCCACAGACAGTGCTGAGTTTGCCACCATTTACCATCAGCCAGTTGTTGCTGGAGGGGGAACGATTGAAGTTGTCTTTTAGCTGTCGAGGTAAACTTGTCTCTGGTTCATCGCAGTAAACCCCGTTCCAATGCTCATCACAGCTGAGATCAAGAGAAAGCCATTAAATATAGCAAAATTGTAAAGACAGAGGGGGCTGAAACACAGGAAGAATTACAGACATGAAGAAAAGTAACAATTCTTCAAAGAAAAGTTATCTTTTAAACTCTGAGCATGGGCATGAAAAGCCAGCTAGTATATTCTTGTATCCAGTAAAATGTCATTCAAAATTCAAGTCTCTCACTGTTAGTAAATTCTGAACAGCGAGAGTTGGTGAAAGCTATTAGGCATATGCTGTTGGGTTACACTTATCATTAAGTCACTTTTTCTAAGCTTTGGTAACAAACGATAATTAACTTTGGCACCAACAAAATGCCTTTGTTTTGGTTTACCTTGTCTTTACTCCTCTGCTTGTTAGATAATGTACAATTGTGCACAAACTAAGTTTCTCAAATTTTCTGGACCTGGATTTAGTGGTGCAGTGAAGTAAAGACAATGTGAGGGCACAACAATAGCACCCCACCTCAGTTTCCCCAAAATATCATTTCAACACAGAATTTCATTCAGTCTGACCAGGGACGAAACAGAAATGGTCAAGAGCTTCAAGTTTTTTTGATGTCCAGATCAACAACAATCTGTCCTGTTCTCCTCATGCCTACATTATAGTTAAGAAAACCGACCAATACCTCTACTTTCTCAGAACACTAAAGAAATTTGGCGGTTCAGCAATGACTCTCACCAACTTTTACATGCACCATAGAAAGCATTCTTTCCGATTGTACCACAGCTTGGTATGGCTTCTGCTCTCTCCAAGACTGCAAGAAACTACAGAGTCATGAAAGTAGCCCAATCCACCACGCAGACCAGCCTCCTGTCTATTGACTCTGTCTACACTTCCCCTCAGCAAAGCAGCCAGCACAATTAAGGACACCACACACCCTGGACATTCTCTCTTCCACCTTCTTTAGGAAAAAGATACAGAAGTCTGAGGTCATACACCAGCTGACTCAAGAACAGCTTCTTCTGCACTCATTCTGCATTCTCGTTTCCTTCTCTATGTACAGTATGCTTTGTCTGTAGTGTGCAAGAAATAATACTTTTCACTGCATACTAATACAAGTGACAATAATAAATTAAATCAATATCAAATCAAACTGAGATCAAGGGAACTCAAAAATGATTCAGAACCGACAAATCTTCAGGCTTAATTCTGCTAATATTGGTAAAATGTAATAAAAGCAGAAGGTACTGGAAATATTCAGCAGATCTTGCAACATATATGAAGAGAAAAGTAGAGTTAAAGTTTTGAGTCCAATATGACTTTACTTCAGAAGATTAAAACACTGCATGGCAGAAATCCCAGTACAACTGGATTGATGAAGTTTTTTTATTTATATCCAATTCAATCAAAGCCCGATTCAAAGTCTCAGCAAATGAAACATTCCTGATCCAAGCTGACAAGACAGGGCTCTCACCTTCTGAATTGGGCTTAATCTACATGATCCAAGCTGATTGGAGCAGGCATTGCACTTCCTCTTAGGTTTGATCTCATTTGCATCTTACCCAAAAGTCCAAGATGCTGCTTTTAAAAATTGCTTCAAATTAAAATGTAACCTAATAACTTCAAACAAGTACAGCATGTCAATACAACACTTGACCTTAGCCAAAAGGCCGAGAAGTGAAGTTACAACAGCTGAGTGGGGCTAGTACTGCCAATTGGAATACTAGAATTTTTCATCACAGCCTCCTCCAGCCCCTCCACCTTCACACTCCCGCTATTTGCTATTGGCCGCCAAACACTTGCATTCTTCCCATGTCAATTGGAAAACAGTTAAATTCTTCATTTCCCAATTAGCTAAAGTTTGATTAACTAAATAAAAACAATCAGCCTTTTTTCCCCATCTTTTTACAACTAATATGTGTTTAAAGAAAGCCAAAAACAAAACACAGTTTACTACAATGCCCTGTTGAATTTTTGCCTGATTTACAGCAGTGTCCTGGAGATTTGTCCTTAATTCCTGTTAACACAAGGACAAGCGCTGAGGTTGGCAACCCTAAACCAGAACAACTCCATAGAAATTGCTGGCCATTGTTCTAGCACTCTATCTGGTATTGATGACAAAGCTTTTCAGGCTGGCTAATGGCAGAAGCTTGGCACACTGACGTCCATGATGTGGAGATGCCGGCGTTGGACTGGGGTAAACACAGTAAGAGGTCTGACAACACCAGGTTTCTAAAACTTAAAAAAACATGAAAATCAAAGATACAAAACTTACTAATGAAACTCGGGTATCAGCTACTGAAAATATTTAACTAAAAATTGTTCTTGCCTCTTTTCTGCCAGTGACAGCTGGATACTTTACACAGAACTACAGAATATACAGCACATTTTTCTCATTACTAGTTTTTTGATGGCCCGATCCATAAAACCATTCTCCCTTTTCCAAACCTGGTGAAACCCAATGCTACTTGGGTCTCACAGCAAAATGAACATAGAAACAGCTTGACAGAGAAGTCCAAAACTGATCTAGTTCATCTACAATCCAGGTAGTCACATGATACATTATTGGAGTTGCTAACTAATCATAACAATCAATGTAAATCAATTGCTCTCAAACTTGTGATTTGAGGGAGACTTCAGTGATGGGCAGTTTTTTTGAACCACAAGTACCTCTACACCCTAGCTATGACTGTGACACTATATGCTGCTCCTTCTCTTTTCCTTCTCTATGTGCTTTGTATAGCGTGCAAGAAACAATACTTTTCACTGTATATTAATACATCTGACAATAATAAATCAAATCAAATCACCCATTCCTTGCAAGCATGCTACACTTACTATACTCTTTGGGCACAATCTTACTGGTTGTTCATGCCACACTCTTGTTGCAGTGAGGTCAGAGAATTTGGAGGCCAGCCAAATCCCCGGTCACTGCAATGGGATCGGGAAATCCCACCAGCGTGATAAGATTTTGGCCACTATGTCTCAGATTATTCATATACAATATGCCAAACTATTAATTTCTGAGAGAAATCAAGGTAATTTGCAAGGATCAGTACCAACTGCTAACACAGTGTCCTGAGGGATTGTTTTACTGGTTAATTAAAATCATTTTTCTGCACATTCGTTTTGAATTTTTCCACTTCAAGTGCAGACGGTGACACAGTGGTTAGCACTGCTGCTTCACAGTGCCAGGGATCCGGGTTCAATTCTCAGCTTGGGTCACTGTCTGTGCGGAAGCTGCACATTCTCCCCATGTCTTCATGGGTTTCCTCCGAGTGCTCTGGCTTCCTCCCACAGTCCGAAAGACGTGCAGGTTAGGTGCATTGGCCATGCCAAATTCTCCTCCCTCAGTGTACTTGAATAGGCAGTGGAATGTGGTAACTAAGATACTTTCATAGTAATTTTATTGCGCTGTTAATATAAGCCTATTTGTGACACTAATAAAAAAAATTATGCTTGTTCCCTGGTTCTCAAGTTTGGAACATGGTGAAACAGTTTGTCATGGCCAACATTATCAAATTCCTCCAGAATCTTAACAACAATATCATTTCACATCTTATCAATGAGAACATGCCTAATTTGCAAAATCACTCCTCATAATCCAAATGCTCGATTTCTACAAACCTAGTGGGTTGCTCTCTTCTTTATCCATAATAGCTATGACCTCCTTTCTTCATTGTGATGACCAGAACTGTACAGAAAAGATGGGCAGAGTTTTACATCCATACCCATCCGCCAGGACAGGCAGATGAGTGCAATGCAAAGTGAATGGAAAGTGCCTTTCCCAGTGCACTCCTGCCCACATCTGGGCTTATCACAATTTTAGGTGTGGCGTTGGCTGGCTCACCCACTCTTGGACCAAGTGAGGCCCTTGATTGAAGTTAGTTAATGCCCACATAAGGGCCTCTTATTCCCAACTTCAATTTTCCATGGTGGGCAAAGAGGGGAGCTGGTTTACAACCCATCAGGGCTCACTGCTCAGGTTATTAGCTGGAGAAGGGGGGGAATGGTGGGATCTTTACTTACATCCCCCAAAGAAAAACAAATGTTAGATTAAAAAGGCCTTCCTTTCATGAATCAATGTTGGCTATCTTATACAATTCTGTTTCTACTCAGAGGGTTATTAACTTAAAAGGTTTCTACAACAGGCCGAAGGGCCTGTTCTGTGCTGTAATGTTCTATTTTCTATGTTCTATGTTCTAACTGTATGGATGTAACTGGTCTGTAGCTTCCTTTTTCATAAAAAGGAGTAATATCAATTTTCCTCCAATCCCCATCTTTTGGGTGGTTTGTGCAGAATTCCTGTCAGATTCTCCCTGATTTCTATAGGGATCTTTGGGTGCATTTAATTTGGCCAGTGAGATAAAGTTATATAGCAATCAGACTCCCAGGCTATAATTCTTAGAAGATGATTCTGATGTGATCAGGACTCACTCCAGATCTTGTCACAGTTAGAGAATTGCTACATTTAACTTTATTGACTTCTTCCTACTGATGATTTTAGTGAATACAGGTTTACTTTGGTGATGCTGCAAATTTCATCAGACATGTGTATGAGGAGCCAGTGATATTAGCACTATAATAATACAAAACCCACTCCAGATTAATGTTTTAGATCAATTAGAAAAACAGTGAAGTCTTTCACTTACATGCAGGAACCACGTGAACATCTTCCGTGACCACTGCACATGTCTACACAGCTGTCCCCAATGTAAAGATTGTCTATGGCCCACGTCTGCTGCTTCTCAAAGGGTGCTGGCTGGTACCATCGGAAACGGGTAGCCTGTGACCTTTGGGATATACATTGATTACAACATCAAATACAAATATCATCATTGTTCAGTAACAACACAATAAAACTTCTCAGTTGATGCTATTTATAATACTGAATAATGGATATTATCTGTCACAAACATATAGTTACGATATTACAGATTTTGTAAAAGCTAATTTTTCTTTTAAATAGACAATGTCTTAAAAAAACAGTTGCCAAAATTCATCTGACCTTTTACAACTACGATGCATATCAAGTTTCTAGAAGGTTTCAGGTGGATTGCAAATAGACATACCCAGATGTGTGAAGACATTTGAAATTCAACATGCATTTTCACAAGGGTAAAAGAAACTCATTGACAACAGCTTCCTTGGAGATGTGAATAGCTCTTTTCTATCTCACCAAACCTGGAAGAATGGGAGCCATTCAATTTAATGACCAATACATTTTCAAGATGAATTACCTCAGCCAAAAGACAGTGGATGGGACCATGTCGCAGACATGAGCTAATCTAATATCTAACATGGAAGCAAGTTTCGATTGTTTGGGATAGCAGCCATTTTGAACCATATAAAATCTGGCTGCGAACAGCCATTTTATGTAGAACTTCAGGAAGAACTCAAGAGATATCACGTGAGAGAGTTCTTGCCAAGGCGGGAGGTAAAGAGGGAGATATTCATAGAAAATAGAACATAGAAATCCACTGCTGCTCTGATGAAAGAGTCCAAGTAATTTGCAAGTGCAGTAACTTCAAACTAACGAGGAACAAGAAATCTTTCCTTTCTCTCTCTTAAAAACCTGCGGAGTCCACCTACAAAGTCAACCTCTAACTTTTTTTTACAGAAGCCATTGCAGTGCTGAACAAACTTCTTCAACTTCACTCCTTCAACTTCACTCCTTCAATCTAGACAAGTAATCCTGCAACTGCAAGCTGTGCACCTGTAATGATATGTTAAAGGCCAAATTGAGTATGAGTATCTTTTATCCTTATTTGCATTTAATCTTTGTACGCATTTAATTAGTAACTTTGTTACTTTTATTTAAATGACTTACAGCAATGTTTTTGTAATAAATTAACCTTTATTTAGTTTAAGACAAAAGCTTTGCTGCTGCTTATTTTTAAACGGAACCACTCAAATTAGAAGGGGGCTTCATGCAAATTCTGAGTTTGGACTACATAGTCATGCAATTATCTTCCACTATACTAGTTTTTTTACACTTTAAAAGTTACTCATCTCAGAGAATCAACCTCATTGTTCTTGGGAGCACATCAGAGAGGCAACGATTGGTGAGAGGAGAGCTTGTGGGTAAGCTACTGTGTTTCTTTTTTAACTAACGTCTTTAGATTTTTTAAATTTTAAACCGCATACCAGAAGTAGTTACAAGGAAGCCAGGATAGTAGTTTTTTTCTCTCTGGACCCCCATAAATTGGAATGGTTCCTCTCCAAAATATCAGGAATTGGTAGCTGATAGAAGACAGAGGGTGATGGTTGATGGGAAATATTTAACCTGGAGTTCAGTTACTCGTGGTGTACCGCAAGGATCTGTTTTGGGGCCACTGCTGTTTGTCATTTTTATAAATGATCTAGATGAGGGTGTAGAAGGATGGGTTAGTAAATTTGCGGACAACACTAAAAGTCAGAAGAGTTGTAGACAGTGAGGATGGATGTTACAGTTTGCAGAGGAACATAGATAAGCTGCAGAACTGGGCTGACAGGTGGCAAATGGAGCTTAATGTGGAAAAGTGTAAGGTGATTCACTTTGGTAAGATGGAGGAGTAATCTATTACCACTATCATTCTATTATTATCATCTTTTTTGCTTTATGCTGCTACTCTGAGTGACTAACTTGCCTTTCTACACTTTGTAGCTGCCGAAATTCCTTTCATAGTAACAGAATTAGAGCCAGAAAGCTTACTATTGCACTGGGAAGGCTCAAAGTGGGGAAAGGAATGAAAGGGATTAATTATTAGAGAATGTAGTGATGGAATCCTCAAGTGAATGTAAACACTTATGAACAGATATCTATTTCAGTGTAAGCTACATCCACGAAATAATCAGCTGTGAATTAATGCCTTTATCAGTAAACTGAACCAAAATACTTGGAACCAAGCAGATTGGCCAGTTTGCTGAAATTTGTAAAAATAGGCAAAGGAAATTTGAATCATATTTCAAGTTTGTGGTTTCAAAAAAAGCAACTTTAAATTGTTTTCAAATGATATTAAACCCTGAAAACCTGGGAAAGATGCAGATGCACTGGACATTCTAATATATATATTTAGTTTGATTTTAGCTGCTGATGGGAGCAGATGGCAATGTTTCAAGGCAATGTGAGTCCAAGCTCTGGCAGAGCAGTGGAAAACACTAGGCTATCAGAGATGGAAGCTTTCACTGGAGCAGGAGTGCTCCTGTGGGCCCCATGAGGCTCTCAATTTACCAAGATAGATGTTGCTGATTTCGTAATAGGTTCACCATGATCATTGTTGGGATCAATTTATATTTAAAAATGAAATTCCATTGGTGTTTGATAGGAACCTCAATTGCTGCTGAAGAAAGTGGCATTAAAATCCAAGAGGCAATAACATTGGGGGAATGGAGCTGCTCCATTTTAATCACTAATCTGCTCTGTTCCTGTCAATCAGGAGAATTTTATTCATCTGCAATGAATCTAGATTGGTCTAGAATTAAAGTAGCAGATATTCAGCAAAACTGAATTAAGAGCATACTGCTCTAGGCGTATAACTGTTTAAACCTGTGAATTTTCTTTGGAGCTTAAATTTTGTTTGAAAATGGAGGGAAAAAAATGAAACATCTGGACCAGAGGTCTCCATGCTTTGCTGCTGCAAGCAAGGACAGAGAATTTGGCGCTCAAATATCTGTTTATTGCAACGGGATCAGAGAATCCCAGCTGTAAGCAAGGTCGGAGAATCCGGCCTCTGGTCAGTGAATCAGGTATTTGAAACAGAAAGTCAGTGCTTTGTAGTACTCATATCAATCACTAGGTGACACTGTTTCCTGCACATTTTCAGATGTTTCTGTCAATAAAGGATCCACACTGGATAGACAGACAGGACCAGGGGGGAGGGAGAGCGGAGAGGTGAAGGTACTTCATCAACTTGTGATCATTGTGGACACTTGCATCTCTCTGATATCTTGCCTGGATAAAATTTATTCATGCATGCGTCTAAACAATGATTGTGGACTTGATGCAGGATTTGATCCTTGTGGGTGATTATAACCCAGTCTAATTGTGACTTGATATCCAGAGCCCAGCTCATTTACAAAAACGAGAGAGATGGCTTTTCCTAGTTTCTCGAGGAATCTCGAGGTCCAGGGAAGCTGCAGTGGGGTCTGGGGATAACTTTCCCTGTGGGAATTATAGATCAGAGGGTGATTTTGATAGGGAATCTTGGCTGATTTTGTCTTTGTTGAAATATTTAAACCAATAGTTTTTTTAAAAAAGTGAAATTTTGATTGCTTTTTAAAAATTGAAACATGTTTCAAGTCCAGAATGTAATCATTTCTCCTTTCATTCCGTCTCACCTGCCCACTCTATCGTCCACTCGCCTGACAAACAGCTGACATGTAAATTAGCACTATTTATTTCTTTTTTTATGCAAAATCATTTGGAAGCTTTGTAAATTGTGTTGAGGTTACCTGGTGTAAGGTGGCAATGGCAGTGTGAGTCTGGTCCACTTGTTGAAAGTGTCTGACACCAGAATCCGCTGCAGATGGTATTTGTTACATTCCACATTGGTTGGCAGACAATCCGTCAGTACAGGTTGCCAGGTTAGCCCGAGGTCCACCGAGTACTGAAGTTCCACAGCTGAATGAACAGAACAGATTCAAATATTCATGTCCAATGTGCCTTACCCTGAACCTTCTGTTCTGTCTAAACCAGCTGACTGTCCCAATGCTCACTAACTCAGGTATGTATACACAGGTACTGACCCATTGAGCTTCTAACCGGCCATTGTCCTTCCCAAGCCTCCACTTGACGATAGACACCAGTCTTGTAGACATCACCATTTTGTTGCTAATCCTTTCCACGGAAAGAATGCCTGAACAAAAATGGCACCCATCTGATCAATTTCCCCATTACAGCCAAAATTAAATAAATAAACTTGTAAGGAGCTGCTGCGTTTATCTTCCAGTGCCCATGTAACTCTAAGCATGATGTAACTCAATCACCTATGGGATGGAGATTGAAATTATCAAAGAATCATAGAACCCTGTAATGCAGAAGGAGGCCATTCGGTCCATCAAGACTGCATCACAAACTCCACCTGGGCCCAATCCCCATAATCCCAAACATTTATTCTCGCTAGACCCTGACACAAAGGGACAATTCAGCGTGGCTGATCCAGCTAACTCACACATCTTTGGACTGTGGGAGCACCCAGAGAAACCCATGCAGACACAGGGAGAACATGCAAACTCCACACAGACAGTGACCCAAACTAGGAATTGAACTCAGGCAGCTGGCGCAGTGAGGCAGCAGAATTAACCACTGTGCCACCCCTAATTAACTGTGGGATGTCTGTCAAAGAATTTTGTTTTACTGAAGGACTTGGCAATGAACCTAAACTATAATTATAATTTAATATGCACAAAGGATTTTCAAGAGCTGATGGCAATGTGTGAAGTAAAACTACTAATTTGACTGATTAATCTGCTCCCTTGTTTTCTAGTTGGGAATTGGGTTGGGAATGGATGAATACTTGAGAGATTTCCTTGATTAGCTTTGGAGATTGGGGAATAGTTCTGCTGAACTTTTCCTCAGAAGATTAAAAGGCTGATTCCCCCTCCCAGTAAGGTGTGGCACTTGCAGGGATGTGCTGTCTGAATTTGTGGGATTACAACCCAAGATGTTTCATCCTTTGATGTCAATGAACGGAAAACCATTGGCTCAAAATTGTTTCCTGCAAACACAGCTCCCTGCTGGGAGAGTGCTGAATTAGCTTTTATATTGTGTGATAGATGCTACAATAGCAAAGACTGTACACCATCTTGGGGAAGAATGGCCTTTCTAAACTGAATGGCCATCTTTTATTTAATGCCCAATTTACTGGATACCATATTGTGTAAATCAATACTGATTAATAAATTTGCTGACAAAATAGTCAATAGTCAAATACTATATGACTCCATAAAAAGAAGAATAAGTAAACAATAGCAATCATCATACAGCCAGATCTAACATATCATAAGAACATAAGAAATAGGAGTAGGAGTAGGCCATCTAGCCCCTTGAGCCTGCCCTGCCATTCAATAAGATCATGGCTGACCTGAAGTGGATCTGTTCCACTTCCCTACAATTCCCTTGCTTATTAGAAATCTATCTATCCATGACTTAAGCCTCCACCACTTCAACTGACAGAGAATTCCTAAGATTCACCACCCTTTGACTGAACGTTCCTTCTCAACTCTGATCTAAACTGTTCCCCCTCCCCCCACCCTCTTATTTTGAGGCTGTGTTGTTTAGTACTGCTATCCTTTCTTAGTGGAAAGAATCTCTCTACCTCTACCCTATCCATCCCCTTCATTATCTTAAGATTTCAGTGAAATTGAGATACAGATTTTCATTTGTTCCACAACAGTTACAGTTTCTCTGTACTTTGTCTACACCACTCAGAACTTGTCTGCCATCTACAGAAAATGTAGGTGGCAGACAAGAATAATAACAAGATATTGAAGGTAACTAGTTGTAATATTACTGTTCAGAGCTAAGGCTTAAAAAAAAGTCTCTATAAGATCCCCCCTCAACCTTCTAAACTCCAAGGAGTACAAACCTACTCTACACAATCTCTCCCCATAGGCTAATCCCCTCATCTCCGGTATCAGCCTAGTGAACCTTCGTGCACTCTCTCCAAGGCCAATATATCCTTCCACAAATGCGGTGACCAAAACTGCACACGGTATCCACCAATATGTTAATAACTTTATTTTAACTCCTGGATAGAGCAAATATGAATCTATATGAGTACATGCTGAAGTCTGATTTCCTTTTCCATGGCTGGCATTAGCCTCAGAGTTGCTGAGCTCTAAGATGTCAGGGTTGAATGTTGTACATATTTAATAGAATTAATTTTATGATCCTAGATTCACCAAACAAGTCACAGAGAGGCAGCAAGAAATCTAGAAAGGGCTATATTTTGGGTTTCTGGAGTCAGTGTGAAACACATCAGCTTAGTCAGTTTATACATTTTGGAGGAAACCTGATGTGGGGTCAGAAATCATTTGACAGATAAGCTTAAAGGGACTGACTAATTTTGAACATTATAGTTAGATGCTGCATGATAATTTAAGTGTGCTTATATTGCAGTATTTGATTATAGGGTCAGTTCTTAAAAGATAAGACATCATTAATTTGGCCAATGTTATATAAGTGTTCAGGTGCATTAGAGTATTTTATTCAGTAGATAAAGTGCTTTTCTGCATTCAACAGTACTCAGAACCTAATACTGATATATCATCTGGACATTTTGAGTTTTTTTTAACATTGATTTGAAATTGAGACTATTATTGAACTTTAAGTAGCTGAACAGATGCGTGACTTCTTTGAAAGACCATCTCTTAGAGTTTTAAAAATAAGCAGATCAACTCGAAAGGCTCTATTTTGTTGAGCTCTAGAGGGATTGTTTATTCAGTTATGCAATGAAAACTCATAATGAATGTCTGTTGAGTTCCAAATCCACTCTTGGATTTCCTCCAGCAGGGGTTGTTTGTACACATAACTGTGTGCACCACCATTCACAACTGTCACTACAGTAACCCTACAGTACAGAAAGAGGCCATTTGGCCATTCTTCACCAACCACAATCCCACTCAGGCCCTACTCCCATATCCCTACATATTTTACCCACTAATCCCTCTAACCTACACATCTCAGAACATTAAGGGGCAATTTTAACATGGTCAATCAACCTAACCCGCACATCTTTGGACTGTGGGAGGAAACCAGAGGAAAACCATGTAGACATGAGGAGAATGTGCAAACTCCACACAGACAGTGACCCGAGCTGGGACTTGAACCCAGGTTCCTGGAGCTGTGAAGCAGCAGTGCTAACCACTGTGCTACATGTATACGGTGGAACTGCAGAACTTAGAGCTAATCTGCTGGTTGAGGGATCGCTTAGCTTTATCTGTCACTTGCTGCTTACGCTGATTAGCATGCAAGTACTCTTGTGTTATAGCTTCAGCAGGTTTATATCTCATTTTTAGATATGGCTGATGTTGCTCCTGGAATGTCCTCTTGCACTTTCCATTGAAGCAGATCCTACAGCTTGATGGTAATGATAGAGTATGAGATATCCCAGGCCATGAGGTTACAGGTTGTGACTGATGGCCCACAGTGCCTCGTGTTGCCCAGACTTGAGTTGCTACATCTGTTCAAAATCTATTTATTTCAAGAAGAAATTAAATACAACTCTTGAGGCTAATGGAATCAAGCGGTGTGGGGAGAAAGTAGGATAGAGGAACTGAATATTAAATTTAATGATCAAAATGAACAATGGAGCAGACTTGAAGAGCCAAATGGCCTACGCCTGCTTCTATTTTCTACATAATACAGTCAAGAATAGCGTGGAGAACTTTGTTAGACTGAGATTTCTATGAACAATTGATAATATTAAAGCTTTTTGAAGATATTTTTGAATGGCTATCTATTTTGAGCACTTAAGGGGAGTTGGAATGGATGCTTGTATACTTTGTTATCTCACGAACATTTCAAGGATTTGCTAATGATATTACAGAGCTAACAAGTTCTATCCATGGTGGATAGTAGGTGACTGTGTATGGAGGAAGCATGAAAGTGGCAGGAGTGGTATGATGCATTACAGAGTGGGGGATGAGGGATTGGATTGAGCCAAGAGAGATGAGGGCTAGTCAACTCTATTCCCATCTCAGGCATGCATGTGGAGGCAGTACTGTAAGTCCAGACTGCCCCTGCATCCCTTAGGGTGAAAATTACATACGGCAGAACTTGGAAACATGACATCAGCAAATGGCCCGACTTGAGATTCCTGAGCTAATGACGAAAATCCAGCCCAGCACCTTCAGGCATGGATATTTCGGGTTCGATCCCAGCCCATCCCAGTTAAGCAGAGCCCCAAGAATCTTGGGGCCCGAATTTTTTGAATCAAAGAATCACTTACCGTAACAAGAGTCTGTGACAGAGCAGGAAGCAGCAAAATCAAACTGCAGGAAAGAATCCTCATTTACCACCACATCAGTGGAGATAACGTAACGGGTGTAAGCCTTCTCAATGAATACCAAAGCATCCCCATTCGAGCCACAGACAGGCATCTTTGTGCCTCCTGGATGGAGCAGCCACTTCCTGTTATCCAATGTATTGAAATTATCTTCAATCACCGTGTTACCAGTAATGCTCCCCCCAATCACAATCTGATTTTTTTTTTGAAGAGATAGAAGAGCAAAGAGAAAAAAAATTAGACACAAACGAATAATATCATTGAGGCAAGACAATGTGCTAAAAACATTCACCCTAACTTCATAGAATTATAGAATCCCTACATTGCAGAAGGAAGCCATTTGACTCATTGAGCCTGCACTGACAACAATCCTACCAGACCCAATCTGAGACAGAGGCTGTAAGGTGACTATGACTCAGACCTTTGCTGTGAGACAGTTCTTCCAATTTTGATATAACTTTACAGATTTGACAGAGGAGACTGTGGCTTTCAGATTCCCAGGTTAATACCAGCTGGTCTATCCAGTTTTTCCTTTCTTCAAATTTTCTGGTGCAGTTTGATACAATTGAAAGATATACTTAACTCTTTAAGAGGTAAACCACATTGTTGTGAAACTAGAGGCTGGGGAAGGAGGTGAGATTTCCTGAAGAACAAACAGATTTTTTTTAACATAATCCAGTAACACTGTAAGAAACAGAAACAGGAGTAAGTTGTTCGGCCCCTTGAGCTTGCCCCATTGTTCAATAGGATCATGGCTGATCCGACATTCCTCACGTTCACTTTCCTACCCTTTCCCAATAATCCTTGATTTGTTTCTGATCCAACACTGGCATCTACCTGGCAATAAGGAACATTGCTCAGATATGTCTGTGCACAAAAAGCAGGAGAAATCCCACCTGTCCAATTAACCCCTGGAACGGTTGGTGCAAATATGATGGGCCAAATGGACTCCTTTTGCAGTGTAGGTATTTTATAAGTTTGCTGGTGATTGTACAATTCGCAACTCATCAGATATTGAAGCAGTTCATGTTCTAATGCAGAATGACTTGAATAACAACCAGGTTTGGGCTATCAGGTGGGAAGTACCGTGACTAGAGGAGTACATCAGAGGCTTGGAATCCTGCAGCTAGTAACTCATCTACTGACTCCCCAAAGTCTGTCCACCATCTACAAAGCATAAGTCAAGAATGTAATGGAATACTCTCCCCTTGCCTGAATGAGTGCAATTCCAACAACATCAAAAGGCTTAGTACCATCCAGGAAAAAGCAGCCCTCTTAAGCGACATCCACAAACATTCACTTCCTCTACTACCGACAGACAGTGACAGTAGTGTGTACAATTTACAAGATGCATGCAGGAGCCCGGCCAGGTTCCTCAGGTAGCACCTTCCAAACCCACGACCACTACCATCTAAAAGGACAAGAACAGCAGACACATGGGAATGCCATCACCTGGAAGTTCCCCTGCCAGTCACTCACCATCCTGACTTGGAAATATATCTCTATTCCTTCATTGTCATTGGATGAAAATCCTCGAACTCCCTCCCTACCAGCACTGCAGTGCATCTATGCCACAGAAATTGCGAGGAGAGTTCAAGAAGGCAGCTCACCATCTTCATAAGGGAAATCAGGGATGGGCAATAAATAATATCCTAGCTCATGATGGCTACATCTCGTAAGTGAGTTTTAAAAAAAGTTAATTGAATTTAAATTCCTCCAGCAGCTGTGTTGGGATTTGAAGCAATGTCTCCAGAATATTAATTCAGGTCTCTAAATTACTAGACCAATAACATTATCAGCCCCTTAATAACAGTGGTCATTGAGTAGCCATCAAGACCAGAAATTCTGGCTATTATTTATTCTTCTTACCGTAATGGATAATGAGCAATTTGTCACAACATTTAGACTAAAACCCTTGTCCACATCTGTTTGCCACAACTCTCTGACCACAGTGATTTTTAGATGCAAAGTCTCACCTCATCAATGGCCCAGGGACTATAAAAATGCCCATCTTCAGATGGCTGCCACCAACGCAGACGGGTGGAAGAGGACCGAGCCTTGAGTGGGATCTCAAGTGCAATGTATCGACCCACATTGCTCGAGTTGCTGAAGAGGAATTCCTGGAGAATGCCCCAGCTGAGGCCCCCATTCAGTGAGTACTGTAAAAGCATAGGTTGGCTCCTGGGGTCTGGGGATGCTTTCCCACAACCCAGTCTCAGGAAGAACTGGACAAACCTAAATGCAGAAATAATAGGAAATAAAATTAATAAAACTATCATCTGACATTAAGTTATAAAATAGGATGGCACAGGAGGCCATTTAGCTCGTTCACACTGCATCAACACTTCAGGAGAACAATTCAATAATGACCACTTCCTTGATCTTGCTCCAAATCCCTGCAATTGTTTTTTCCCTTACAGTATTTATCCAATTTCCTTTTTAAAGTTACTATTGAATCTGTTTCCACTACCTTAAATTTGGAATGCAGTGCATTCCAAATCCTAGTCATTTGTATAAAAAAGTAAATCCATACACCAACTTCGCAAGACTAATCTTAAAACATCTTTTCCTTGCACACCATCATGTCAAGAGATTGCTCATGTAGCATGAATATGTGCTGAATCACCAACTTGTCTACTTATCCAGATACAGCATGGCATATTGAACCTGGTCATTTGTTTGGTGCCGTTTCCAACCAATGAATATATCCAAATGTAGGTAAAGATACCAGAACTGTACGGGGCGATTTAAAACCAGGCTTTTTTTTGAGTGATGGGTAAATGGCTCCGATGTTGCAACATGCTGTGAATGGGATGTGGTTTTATCTGGCAACTTTCCAAAATTCTGGTGTTCCTAGCAGATATTGTGGATCTGCCCCATGAACTTTGGTTATTCAGATCAAAATATGTGTCGAACATTGGCTCTTCTGCTAAGCCCATTGCATAGGCACTTCCTAGGGTTTGGGAGATGCGGGGGCAGTGACCTAAATTGTGATCATCCAAGGTTGATTAGAGGTGAGTTGCTGAGGGCAGTTCCTGTACCATGGTAGTTGCTTACAAATAACCAACTCCTCTTCTTGGCTTTCAAGGTTGAAATAGGCAGAAAATAACTTGGTGTTTTTAGTACTTCTGACAATTTTAAATGTGGTGCGCATTGTCATGTCTGAAGTATGACTGACAGATACCAATGCAACACTTTTTATATGTATAAATGTTTTGAAGGATATTCTGCATATTCAGTAGAGAAAGTGGAACTGCCACTTTAATCTGCATCGTTTGAAGATTCTGTTGTGTTATCTGAGAATTGTCCATAGATGTCCCTCTGAACTTTGTAATATTGAAGTACATTCTTTTAGTCACTGACAATTCTGACTTTCCAAAAGCTCCCCTACTTTCGTAATGAGAGCTCATTAAGAGCACATCTGTAATCCCACAGGTCTGAGTGAAAGGAGGATTGACAGTGCCATGCTGAGAAAAGCATTGGGAGGTACATGTGTACTCAGCTTCAGTCTCTAATATTTGTATGTACCAGCCATCAAGTCTCAAATTTGTAGTCGCCCCAGCACCTCAGGGAAGGGATATTGGACTCTTAACTGACAAGACATTAAAGGATGCTCTGGCTCGCAGAGAGATGAAACCTTGTTTCTTAGGGATTATATGGAAAAAAGATGCATGGAATTCCTCTTATCTTCTCAACATGACAACCCAACACAGTTACCTGAGCTCACTGATTTGTGTGAAATAATTCATTCCGAGGATAATTCCTATATTTTTTAAAATTGGCACCTTGGGAAGTGATGAGCGGGAGATGATGCTTTTTTTTAAACACTTAGTGATTAATGCCAAAAACACATGATGCAAAAGAAATAAAAAATTAATATTTCTCTTCTCATACAATCAAAAAGACAACAAACATATTAAAATTTGTGTTTGAAATTCAGGGTCAACAATGGGAGGCGGTGAAGATAAAAGGAGAAAAGAAAAATGCAAACATTGATATACTGAAGTTAGGAACCATTACGTGAAGGGGAGCTAAAGTTAAAGCTGACTTGGGAAGTAATTTTTCCACATTTAAAATTGGCTGTTTCTTGGTGCAATGAATACAGCTTCAAATGAAATATTAATGGATGGATTAGTATGAGGATACTGTAGTCTGCATGGACAGAGGGAGTCATAAATTCTTCAGTTAAACCTGTACAGAAAGTTAAAGGACAGAGTGAGCTCTTTTGCCTGAACGAACTGTTCTCATTTACACTTTACTTCAGTCAAAAATTATTTTATGTTAAATTGTTTTTGGAAAGCATTTAAAAAAAATTAATTTGAGGGATGTCAGCTTTGCTGGCAAGGCCAGCATTTATTGTCTATCCCTAAATGCCCTTGAGAAGGTGGTGATGGTGAGCTATCTTCTTGAACTGCTGTGGTCCATTTGGTATAGGTACATCCACACTGCTGTTGGGAGGGAGTTCTGGGATTTTGATCAAGGAACATTAATGCAACAGCAAAATATTTTCATCTTTTGCCATGAAGTGATGAAACATCAGCCAAATTTGAAAAGTTGGCTCTATTCTCTCTCCACAGATGCTGTCAGACCTACTGAGATTTTCCAGCATTTTTCTGTTTTGTTTCAGATTCCAGCATCTATAGTACTTTACCTTTATTTCCAAATCAGGAAGGCTTGGAAGGGAATTTCCATGTGGTGGCATTCCCATGTATCTGCTGTCCTTGTCCTTTTAGATAGTAATGGTAAAGGATTTGGAAGGTGCCATCTAAGCAGTCTTGGTGAATTCCTGCAGGACATCTTGTAGATGGTATACACTGCTGTTGCTGTATGTCAGTGATGGAGGGAGTGAATGTCTGGGGAAGGGGTGCCAATCAAGCATGCTGCTATGTCCTGGATGCTGTCAAGCTTCTTGAGTGTTGTTGGAGCAGCAATCATTCAGACAAGGGGAGCTCCTTTTACAAAAGACTTCAAGTAATTGGTGAACAAGGGTCAATGATTAAATGTATTACAAGTACCTTGCATGTGATAAATCCATATCCACAGTCATCAGCATGCGTAATCCCTCTTCACTGAAGAAGAGACTGTTTCCGCTGGACATTAAGCCACATTTCCTGGAAGGTTTTCCACCACTGACCACTAAAAATTTCTCTGGGTCTATTGGGCCTGAAAATGAAAGTGAGTCAAGTTTAGCAAGTGAAACCAGCTGTCACAGGTTTGAAACATAAACAATACGTTAAAGTAGTTGCCTTGCCTATTGACCTTTTTTTTAAGCCAGTGTGGATTATAATTACAAGAGATTGTTGCACAGGAGACAACAAACTTATTATTTTCATATATTTGAGATTTTAAACTTTAAACCTTTGGATTTTCTTGAACTGAAACAATAATAAATTTAATTTAAAATGGATCATTCACAACTTGTTCAATTATTATTCACGCTCTACTCCCCTCTTAGATTACTCAATCAGTAAAAGATAAATTTTTGCATTTATATAGAGTCTTTCACAACCACTGGATGTCAGAAAGTGCTTTACAGCCAGTAGAGATGTTTGAAGTGTAGTTACTTTTGCCATATAGGAAATGTGGCAGCCAATATGCATACAGCAAACAGAATATGATAATAAGCAGATAATTTTTGAGAGATAAATATAAGATAAATATAAATAAATTGGATAATTTCTCTGCTCCTTTTTAAAGTTGTGCCATGAATTTTTTTACATCCATCTGAGAGAACAGAGTCACAATTTAACTCATTTGCACTCTGAGAGACCAATATTTCAAGCTAACCAATGATTGTAGCTCTAATAGATGCTATGATAATCCCAGACATTTTTAATAGTGATTGGCAGTTGGTCTTGTTCAGTTGTAGCATTATTGTCACTGGGTCAAAGTTTTCTGGGTTTAAGTCTCTGGTCCAATGTTTGGGTACAATAGTGAAGCACTGGAGTTTGCTGCATTGTTGGAGGTTTTGTGATTTGGGAGATAAGTTTGGGTGCAGGTTGAAAAACTCATGGCACAACTCAAAAGGCGAGGACTCCAGGCCAACGCTCTTGTCTCCCAGAACTATTAAATCCAAAAAGGAGAATGACTGGCCATTTGTTTTTTACAAAGAACAAAGAACAAAACAGCACAGGAAACAGGCCCTTCGGCCCAACGAGCCCATGCCGCCACCCCAATATTCCCACCTCTACCCACAATCCCTGTCCATGTTTATAGATCTATGGATTAAAAACCAAATTTGAGACAATTTAGGGAGAATTTGTTCTGCCAATTAGCCTAAGAGCACATCTTTGGGATGTGGGAGGAAACCGGAGCGCCCGGAGAAAACCCACGCAAGCACGGGGAGAATGCGCAAACTCTCACAGACACAGCCCAAATCCATGTATCTGCACAGCACAGCGATAGTCACTGAGCTGTCGTGTTGCCCATCAAATGGTCCAGGTCAAGTGTACACTAACGACGTGAAGCACTAGGATACTCTCGAAAAAAGATCCAAGAGCAGCCCTCTCACGACCCATCGCGTGTATGCCCCTCGTTAGACAACAAGGTGGACCAAAGCACCTGTAGGATAAAAACAAGTACATCAATATCATCATCTATTTACACACTTGCCAGGGACTCCCAAGGCTCATGATCCCTATTTTAAATCAGTTTTCTATACCTCTCCGTTCCCATTCTGTTCATGTGCCCATCTAAGTATTTCTTAAATAACTCCAGAGTACCTGCCTCCACCACTTTACTTGGCAGCGCATTCCATACCCCCACCACCCTCTGTGTGAAAAAACTCCCTCTAGCATCCAAATTATACCTTACCCCCCTCACCCTAAGCCCGTGACCCCTCATGCTATTTGAGTCCATCCTAGGAAAAAGCTTAACCCTGTTTACTCTATCTATCTCCTTCATAATCTTGTACACCTCTATCAGATCTCCTCGAGATGTGGGTGTCGCTGGCTAAGCCAGAATTTATTGCCCATCCCTAATTTCCCTTGAGAAAGTAATCAATGTAATCTTGTATTCATTTGTGGACTACTACTGATGAAAAATGGTTATCATGTTTGCTTGGTAACAGGCGCCATATTGATAATAGTAATTCACTGCGTGAAACATTTGGAAGGATATGATGCTATGATGGTGGGCCTTATAAATACAAGTAATTCTTTCTATTGATCCACAGAAGCACACAAAATTGGCAGGGAAACACCAGCTAATCCAGCAGGCACCATACCATGATGTCCAGGGCATAGGGATTTAACACTCTCCTCTCACTCCTCCAATTCTAATGATCTCATTGGCAGAGTGGAAATTAGACTGATGTAAAGATCCAGATTCCACAAATAGGCCTAACTTCTGCAACTCAAACTAGGCCTGTGGTTTTCCACCCATTCACTTTAATGGACCAGAAAGCCAAAGGTTGCTGAGCAAAGAGGTGGAAAACCCAAGTGAACAGCTTCAAATAAATGAATGAATGTTCCAAACAGATGACCCTAGCAAAGAGTAAATGAAATAAATCTTTCACCATTTTAAACATCTTCATATTCCCTGTTCAACATGAAATACATTAGAATGCTTGTAATAAGATACCGGCAAAAAATGGCATTCATAAGTCTAAGCCCACTGTTACTGCTCCAAGCCACTTCCTTCAGTCTATGTTTCATCAACCTATAAATATATATTTTCAACATACCTTTAAAGTCTCCCTTCAAGAAATCTGGGTTCTTGGAGCTGATTTTACAGGTGGATCCAGAATAGCGAGAGTCACAAATACACTGGGTTCCACCGACACAACTGCCATGTCCATTACACATCTCCTCACACTGTGGTCCAATGTAAACATTATCAATGGCCCAGGTCACTGGTTGTGTACCTGACCTGTAGAAGCCTTGGTACCACCGAAACCTCACAGATCTGTGAACACAAGAAGCACATCCACAAATTAAGCTGTATGAAAATAAACTTAAAAGAATCAATAAAGCTGCTTTTCTGGGGGAGATTATCTTGCTATGGAGATGCCAGCATTGCACTGGGGTAAAACAGAAAGAAACCTCACAACACCAAGTGGAAAGAATCTCCAAGAAGAAGATTTGTTGGACTCTAAGCTAGTGTTGTGAGATTTCTTTCTGAGATTATCTTACCACAGGAGACAAAACAAAAAGACTTTGTACAAAAAAAATCAGCTGCACTGGTGCAGTTGAACTTGAAAATCAGTTTGTGAAGCGAGCCATAGGTCTTCTGTTTGCAAAACAAACAAATATGATTTTAAAAAAGCTTCTTTACACAGCACATGGTTCAGGTCTAGAATGCACTGTCTGGAAGTGTGGTGGAGGCAGGTTCAATCGAGGCATTCAAGAGGTATTAGGTAATAATTTGAACAGAAACAATGTGTAAGGTTATAAGGAGAAAACCAGGAGAATGGCACAAAGTCATTGTGCTCATTTGAACAGCCAATACAGAAATGATGAGCCAAATGGCCTTCTGCGCTATAACAATTCCGGGATTCTTTGGTCAATTACTACATTCTGTATGTGTGGGTTGTAAAGAACTCCTTTACATATTGAAGTCCAGACTGAAGCAGTGGCCTATTTCTTTTGGCAGTACCTTACCTGTCAGTATTTTTACCTATGGCATAGTGCCATAGTGGTCTAGTATACATCTATATCCAAATCCATAGTAATGTGGTTGGCTCTTAAAGATCTACTGAAATGGAGGGCAATTAGGGATGGGCAATAAATGTTGGCCCAGCCAAAGTTGCCACATCCCCTAAATGAATAAAAATCTGATTCAGATCACATAACAGCCATGAGGAATTGAAGAATAACAGGGGAGGAGATAAGCGAGTTTGGTGCAGGCTTTGGAATTCTTGCAGCTCCCATGCTCCGAAGTTTGCAACTATTTAGAATAGTTTCAATGCTTAGTCAATTTAAGCCAGATTCTACTTCCAGGATTCTCTGACCTTTGGGCACAGTGGGAACCCTTCGCGAATCACTATTGGTCTCCATGAACAGATACCAGGTCTAATGGACAGGCCAAAGAGCTTGGAGGCCACTGAAGCCCCTGAATAGTCAGGATCATTTGCTGAGCAGTGCCTCCCTGTGTGCCAAGCACTGCTAAGGTGCCAGATGGCAGGGCTTGAGGGTAGTGGGGCATGAAGAAGGAACATGAAGGGGAACCCATTGGGAGAGTCCCAATACCAGTGAGCTATGGCAGGGGGAGGGAGTTTGGCTGTGAGGGAAATCAGGCCAGTGATCTATGTTGGGGAGGGAACATGCCTTCAACTTGGGATGAGGGAGGGTGAGACCTTCAATTTCACTTTGAAATCAGGGCACCCTTTGAAGTCAGCACCTGATCTCTGAAAAATTAAGGCTGACTACTTATGTGAATATAGCTGGAAGGGGGGATGCTGAGTATATGCAAAAACACTATTTCGAGGCTGAAAAGATGGGGTTACCTTATATACTGTGATATATAGTATTGTTGTGGAGAATTTATACAGTATTTAAATTACAGAGATTGACCAATTGGTCCAACGGGAACATACTATTTTTTATACTCTACATAAGCCTCAATCAACGCTTCTTAGCTCATTGTTTCATTCCTTTCTTCCTTATTGCTTATGTAGCCATTCCCCACTCTGCATCTATTCTATTCATTTGGTAGTTGCAAGATTATATATTCTAATCAGTCTTTTGTTTCTCCTGAATTCCCTCTTGGATTTATCTTTGATTATCTTAGATTGACGGGCCATAGCTCTGGTCTCCTCTGCAAGTAGAAACACTTCCTCTATATCATCCTCAGTTTTAAGGAGTCCCCTGCATGTTCTATCTTTCTTGAATCTCTCTGTTCTGGTGCCATTGGGATATTGTAGAAGTTGAGGTGAGAGTGAGTCCAATTAATAATGGATTGACATTTTTGGGTCCTAAAATAACTAGTCAAAGTGTGTGGAAAGAAGAATCACGTCTATGTTCTAAAATAGGAACTCACCCACACAGATGGAGCCTGCCAAAGTGGATTACCTCTCTCTTCCAACCCTGTGTGGTTCCAGCATAATATGTGCTGCTGGGATGGAGTTCAGTAGAACAGAGAGCGCTGATGTGGCCACTACTGTAGCAGAGTGGCAGAAGTAAGTGCCATGTGGCTCCAAAGTCCCGTGAAAATTCCAACCTAATAGGATCTGAAGCTGAACTGTCTGTATTGCATCCAACGTTGATCTGAAATGAAACAGAAATAAGCAGCATTAACAGAAATAGTCTTAAATTCACATTTTCGTTCATAGAGGAGGCGATGGCCTACTGGTATTATCGTTAGATTATTAATCTAGAAATTCAGCTATTGTTCTGGGGACCCAGATTTGAATCCTACTATAACAAATGGTGGAATTTGAATTCAATAAAAAAAATCTGGAATTAAGAATCAACTGATGACCATGAAATCATTGTCAATTGTCGAAAAAACCCATCTGGTTCACTAATGTCTCTTTAGGGAAGGAAATCTGCCGTCCTTACTCAGTCTGGCCTACATGTGACTCCAGAGCCACAGCAATGTGGTCGACTCTCAACTCTCTCTGAACAAGGGCAACTATAGATGGGCAATAAATGCTGGTCAGCCAGTAACGCCCATGTCCCATGAATGAATGAAAAAAAAGAAAGATCTTACATTTCACTGTAGATGTATGGTGAGCCTTGAACAATTACTCTCAAACTTTTTTCAATTGAAGTTCAAAAAGGTTTTGCTCAACAAATACAAATTGAAATTGCCCCAGATTACTGCTTTTATTATTAAATCTCTCCCAGCTGCGTTGTTGCCAGAATAAACTATACATGCATACATACATATGTAGTATTTATTACTCTTCACGTCTAATGTTATAAATGTATCAGTTTAAACCCACAAAGCGGTAATAATAGCAGAATAATGCTTTATTCATTTGTTATTTTTTTAAAACAGGTATTAACTATCCTGTTTTAAATGGATTAATGCTTCTGTTACAGCTTTGGGTTGATTCATTTTACTCCAAATATTTTTTGGGCTCTGTTTCTGGTTGCTCTAAAAAGCAGATCCTTTTATTCTCTATGTCTTCAAGAGTATTTCATTTGGACCAGTGAAATAGAGAAAATATGACGGTGTATCCTGGAGAATGAACAGAAATCCTGTTTTAGATTATTACCAGTCCTAATCTGTTCCTTCCTGGGATTAGGCATGTCGTGCTATGCGAATTCTGCATGAGGCAAGTGAAGCCTTAGGATGTTTGTAAATTGGAAACATCTCTAGTATGACACCTAGGAACTTGATTTAAATAACATGCCGCGTATTCGTAAAAGTGGGCTTTGCACAGCTAAATTTCAAAGCCATGATTTCACCCTATGCTGTGGTATCCTGAAAGCTGTGATGTGGGGAAAAAGGGGATGAATTTAATAGCCCGAGGCAGAGGTCAATATATTAAACTGTCGTTACCTCAAATTGAACAATGGTATTCTCATTAACATCTAGATCGCGTGTAGTGATGGAATGCTCCCCAACTACATTCGACACAAACACAATGGCAGAATTTTCCTCCCTGGACAATGGGAAAACAAAGCCAAAATATTAAAGCCGCACACTAACAAATAAATCAAATAACGGAATCTATACAGAAAGGACACAGCCACTGTGACACTGCTAATTGAGAGTAAACAATATGTGCAAAACTAGGAGCAATGCTCTAATAATCCTGCTCAGCACTTAAAAAAAAACTTTTTTTTATATGGAAGACTCCTTCTCCTGCTGGTTTCATCACAATAAAAAGATAACTATAAATTTCCTTTCAAGAGTTCCCTTTAAAGACTACTGAAGGAGGTGGAGGCAGGAATGTGGGGTTAACGTCAATCAGTCATGACAATACTGTGCCTTTAAGAAATATATTTTAGTGAAGCTTCCATACTGAATACTTATTAGTCCCTTCTAATTTACTGGGGACATTTTTGTCTGGATCCAGCAGCACTGTATTATCATTGATGTGGTGTCTGTTTTGATCTGAATTAACACAAGGTCTATTGTTTTGTTTTCCCCTGGGATTGCAGAGTATGTTGATTGATAGGTAAAGTCATATGACTGGTTCAGCTAGGGTTTCACAGAGAACTCAAAGCAGGTTGCTGTCTCTGTATCTCTTGCTTTGTCTGTAACAGAGATTGGAATCTAACAAAAAAAAAGCCCTTTTTGCTGGAATTGTACTGTTTGGGGGTGGAGTTTTCTCTAGAAGTTGCTGCATGAGAATTAGAAGACAGATGTCAGTTTGAATCATTCTTCAGAAGTGTCAAAATGCTGGAAATCTGGTACTCTGTGCTATCTGGTTCTAAAGGAAGGATGTCTATGGGGGATATTGATGGAGATAGCCAGTCACTAAAAATTGTATATTTTGTCACGTTTAAGCATCTTAATTTGCAAAAATTCTGCTCACTCTTTTTGTTATATTCTGTACTCTTAAATAAGATTTGTTTTGATAAAAGCTTCCAAGTGAATTACTTGAATCATACCTACAGTGAAACAACTTATTACCAAAATCAAAGGTAAAAGTTAGGATTTAGGTAACTTCATAAAATACCTTGGAGTTTCTGACAATTCAGCCATGATCTTATTGATGGATGGAGCAGGCTCAAAGGGATAAGTACCCTACTCCTGCTCCCAATTCATATGATCAAATGTACATTCACACCACTGGTTTAACTGCTAAGTACTTGAGACGACTCAGTATATTCTGTGACCAGTTACTAAAATATTTTGTAAAGGGAGTCAGACACAAGTTACTTATTAAAAGAATTTGGTGTACCAAGGTATCAACTATGATGTGATAGTTCACTAGTGTTCCTATTACTGAGAGAACCAACATACAATAAATCATTTAGTAACTGGATATAATTTGCTGATGAATTACTTTTTGTTAAGGATGTCATGCTGAATAACAATTCTGGAATAGTCACATTAAATAAATAAACCTTAATCATTAACAATAACAATTTGTTATTATATATTGTCATTAACAGATGATAACATCTCCTGGCACTTCATAGGAATGTAATCTGACAAAATTTGACAATGAGCCATTTAAGGAAGTATTAAGGTAGATGACCAAAAGTTTGGTAAAAGAGGTATTTTTAAATAGTATCTTAAAAGAGGAAAGAAATTGGAGAGGTAGAGAGGTTTAGAAAAGTCTTTCCAGTGTTTAGGATCTAGCTATCATGTTATTAAACCTTTTCATTATTGCACATAGTCACAGACCAATATCCTCATCAACAGGAAAAGATTTCTTCTTACGTGGCTGCTTTTGATACATAGGGACAATACAGGCCAATATTGCCACCAGGATAGAATAACCAGTTGTCTTCTTTGGGCCCAAAGTCAAATGTTTCCAACAAAACGCCAGGATTTTTCTGATTGTTCCCATCAATAATGAGGTCATCAATGATCCAGATTTCTTCCTTTTTCCCTTGTTATTGAACGGAAAATCAGAATTAATTTGGCTTCAGTATCTCAGCAGTCAAACAAACTGTTTATTGTGCAACATAATTCCAAGTCCAACTTTTATTCTGCATAAATTTGCAATTGTGTATTGGAACATAACTATCGCTATTTCTATTCATCATCTTGCATGAATGTAAATTTCCATAAAAGTAAGACCATTTCATTCAGCACTTTTTTAAAGATTCTTACATGCTGATACAAAATCTGGATTTAATTCCAATCTAACATTCACATAGTTTATTACAGAATAACCATTACAATCAAAGGATAAAGCTAAAAAAGATGAAATAGTACAAATTGGTGTTGCTTTAAATAATCTTTAAATAATCTTATTTATTTTTAATCAGTGGTCAAAATGAAAGATATTACACAAGATCAAGGGGCAATATTGAGCTTTATCATTTTCAATGTCAGTCGAAGAATCTAGAAATCAGATTGTCGTGTTTAAAAATAAATTTAATATTATTTACTGAATTGAGGAGGTGGCTCATTTGCTTCCTACCACTACAAGGAATGAGGAGCTGACTGTTAGAAGGTTACAGTGCTGCTATTACTACCATTAGTTGCTTTCTGTCTCTGAAGGTGTCAATATAGGGTTATGTTATAATGTGCCTATTTAGTACAGGACAGAGTCAATTTTATGCATGACTAAATGCAGAGCTGAGTTGAGTCTGACTTGCAGTGTCTTCATGTTCTTCAATGAACAATTACACAGTTTCAACAAACAATTCTGTACAATGTGAATTTCTGATTTCAGTCAGGTCACTGGTGTGATTAATGGAAATGTCACAGGCTTTCGGAGGTTCGCACTGACAATAGTGAGACAAAATCAAGTGAGCTTTGCTCTGCATTTGTCTGTGCTGTTTGCAATCAGAAAATCACTTAATGGTGGCAATGAGGATAAAATGTATTAAAAGCTCCATTAAGATTGTCTGTAATTCTTCCACATATTCAACTTCAAACATAAAACATTACACAGTATAGTACAACAGAATATCAAATGGTGTATGCATTTATATTTGAAATCAAACAGCGATTTTATAAACTTTGAAAATTTGATTGAATTAATTTATATTAAAAATGCAAATGAAATTCTCCAAAGGACCCTAAAAGCTATTTAACAATAGCATAAACTTAAACATAATTTCAGCTTGTTACCTTCATTGTGAGGTTGCCAGAGGCGGAATCGAGTTGCATTGGTCTGGGCTGTGTGTGGTAAAGGGACATTAATAAACAGGACTTCTGTTGTCTGAGGGAAGTAGAATTCATCCATCAAATGCCAAGTAATGCCACCGTTGATGGAATACTGCAGGAGAACGGAATGTGACCGATCAGGAGCACCTGAATCAAAACACAGGATTAGGAACAATAACATTGTCATCAAAATATTTCAGTCAAAGACTGATCTCATAATGAGATAATCATTATTGATTATCTCATGCAAAATGAGATGTATGCGAAATATTATAAAACTAAAATAATTTCACTTTTTACAAAAATGGTGCTTAATCTTAGTTTGACACCTTAAAGTGTCAGTCGTTCTCTTATTGAGAAGTCCTAAAAGAGCTGAGGAAGTTTATCACACGAAATTAGCAAATGCAAGAGACTGGCTTTTGATACAGTAACCAACCTGACCACTTCACTCCTTCAGTCATAGAATTTGCATGACTCTCAGTTATAAACTCAAGTAACCAAATGAGGAGGGCATATTCCATGTCTTCATACAAATTCTAGAATCCTACCTCTTTGCAATGTCAAGAGAATGGCTTTAGAGACCTTGATGTACATATTACATGTCAATATCAATCCAATCAGATGGAGTAAGTTGCTCATATATCACGCCTGGGTAGAATAAACAGGATATAAAGTGACAGTTCTTGCCGACTCACTCCACCTATTCGAAGTATTACACCAGGCCAATAATTCTAAGATCTGGACAGTCACATCTCCAAATTCCTCGAAGTTAGAGTTGTGCAATTTTAAATGTAGTGCTTTTCTGTACTAGTTTGTCTGGCAAAGGAGCAAGTTTGAGCCAAAGATAAGCACTGTCCCATAAGAAAAATCATCTATCTGTGTTGCAGGAGGAGGAAAAATCAAGAAGGGGCTAAAATACAATAAAATAGGGGCAAATGAATGATTACATTTAGATTATTAAATGCAACTACAATTGTTGAAAATACATTAAATGTTTCAGATTACAAATAGAATTGAATGTTCTGTGAGGAAATAGAAACAGTATATATTTCTCCACTTACGGATTCAGCATCTAGAAATCACACAAGTTCTTCTATTTATATAAAAGAATGTCTGTTTGATCTTCATTTATATATAAACACAGAACACAACAATCCACCATTGATGAGACTGGCTAAAACCCAAGCTGACACACAATTAAAATTGGTGAGCCACATTCTGACTCTGCTAATTCAAATTCTACAGAAATATTACATTCATTTGGAATAATTGTGTGCAACCTGTGAGATAGAATTCTTTCTAACCAGAGGCCAAAAAATCCACTAATTTGTTGTCAAACATGCATTCAAGATGAATGCTTCCTTTTTTCTTAGGACTAATAATATGAACAGTGTCCGTGTGTTATCATAAATAAATCCGCTCAGGAGTTCAAATGCTGAATTTTTTATCAGTTGAAATGATCCTTCTGTCATTTTAACTTGCTTGTCACTAGAACTGTTTCAATATTTACAGATTTTTCTCAGACGTCTCCTGCTATTACTGCAGAGGATGCTGTTGGGCATTTTCTTTTATTCATAGCCATATGTGCTCAGTACTCTCACGGAAACTCTAACTTTCTCTCCTCACCCTTTCTGAGGTTACCTTTCTCTCTGTCTTAGTGAACAGTCACAGGAATCTGCTATCAATGTTTGCTTTGATCAAATCACTAGGATATACAGGGAAGCAGCCATACGAGAATCAGCATCAAATGTTATCCTCTGCCTCAACGTCCCTATCTTCTTCCTCAATGCCTCTCTGTCAGCCCCAACTCAGAAACTCATTGGGTGAAAGATCAGGAATGCAAAATTACATCCTGCCTTTCTGATATCATATAAGGACAGGCTTCCTGTGTCACTGCATCACAGAATGGATATTGTGGCCTGGGAGAAGGGGGAGGCAAATTCAGCTGGTGTTGCTATTCGGATTCATCCATGATACTATGCATGGGGCCTCTGGGCATGTCTGCAATGCCCTGCACAATTGATTAGCATAATGTTGTATTAGGCTCCATGTGAAAGACAGGGAGTTAAGTGAGGTACAAGAATGCACTTCAGTGCCACATTAGCCTTGCAAACAGCCAATGGCTTCAGAACAGGACAGAAATAGTCTTGAGTGGAATCTTTCAACTTTTCTTTGAGTCACAACAATCAAAATCCATTGAAAGCATAAACCTGTCTTTTCCTTTCAGGTGTTCATTAATCCACAGCACAAATCCCACATTTACTGCTCCATTTCATGCATATATTATACACGTTTGCCATTGTTCTTGTTTGTTTCTTGGCGACATAAATTATAAACATTCCAATCAACATGCACTGTGACCTAGATTTTGATAGAGTCATGGAGACTCCCAAGACCTTTAAAAATGGTAGACTGGATCTGAATCCAGCGTCTCCCACCCAGGCGGGGGTTGAGGATATGACTCACACACGTGGGAAACCTGAATTCAGCAGGGCCATTTGAACTTAGTACTGAATTCAAACAGGCCTCATTTTTGCTGGAACAAGGAAGGGTTTTATCTCACAGTGTATGAATTATAGATTTTTAAAGTAGATATAAATGCTCATGAAGGGTGGGTAATGCCTGTAGAACTGTGATGCTGTAAAGTTATTTAAATATTAAATAGCTTGCTACTTAAAAATTGAAAAAAAAACTTTTATTATTGTCACGAGTAGGCTTGCATTAACATTTCAATGAAGTTACTGTGAAAATCCCCTATTCGCCACACTCTGGGTGCCTGTTCAGATACACTGAGGGAAAATTTAGCATGGCCAATGCACCTAACCATTGTGGAAGGAAATTGGAGCACCCAGAAGAAATCCATGCCTATACGGGAGAACGTGCAACTCCATATAGACAGCGATCCTAGCAGGAAATAGAACTCGGATCCCTGACTCTAAGAGGCAGCAGTGCTACCATTATGCTACTGTGCCATCCATGTGCTCAAATTGCCTGCACGTATCTGTGCATTGAAAAAGTATATGCTTGATATTTCAATAACTGTTAACATAGCTTAATGTGCTACTAAAATAGCATTGTTACTGTTTGACCATTTTCCACAACCTATTATTACTGCATTGGGGTGGGGGTGGGGGGGTGGGAGGCAGCTCAAAGTATGTTACTAACTTTATGAATACAAATCATTGTTTTTATAAGGGATTAAGATATAAACCTATTAAATTGGCTTTCACGAATGTGAGTGTTTTTAGATAGTGACATCTGTAATGGATACTTAGAATATTATTTTATTTAGTCTCAGCAAGCTCAACTCATGATGGATATTGGGTGAGGTGGTATTAAAGGTATTTGGGCAAAGGGAAGCAATGAGTTAGCATCAAGTTGACATTGGATTTGAAGCTGCAGGTTGAGTAGGGGTCATGACTTGGCATTGTTTGAATCGGGGCTACAAAGGGCTATGCGGGTGGATGGGGGAATGGATTGGCATAAATTGGCATGTATGGGCAAGGGGAGTGGGTGGGAGGTAAGGTCTAAAGATGTTAAGTGTTTGAGACAACAACTGGGACATTCCAGAGAACCAAGGTGGACCTTTCAACCAGCCCACTTTGCCTTGGCAGCCCTTTGGCCATATCATTTCTGCACCAAGGGGCAGCAGACCTCATTCCATCTTGCACCTGTCCCATCCTCAGAACAAAGATCTCATCATTCAGGGCACTTTTTTTTCCTGAGACAGGGATAACAAGCAGGAGGATGTCCTGGATCAACATACTTGTTTTGGGAGTAAAAGTTTAGGGTTCTATGTGGAATCACTGGCTGGAATTCTTTTCAATATTGCTTACTGGGGAAAAGAAAAGAAACATACCTTTTGCTATGAACTTGAATGAGAACTGAATGTACAAAGTGTTTGTGCACTCCAGGTCCCTGGAAACCAGCATCCTCAGTCCCTCCTGCAAGAAACAAAAAGATAAGTGAGTGCGTTGAACCAATGAGATTGTACATAGTACATAGAGCATACAAGATGCTCATGACATTCTAACAATGTGCAATTTCATTTGACAATATATCATTATTTTCATAAAAAGGACAAGTAATTGGACATGAACAAACTATCTTAATAAACTCCACTACACCAAAGGAACCAGACTCTCAGCTGTATCCAGTAAAACACAGCTCAGTGTGTTAAGAGTATTAACACAATATGTCTAATCTGTATTAATCAAACACACAAAAAGAAAGTAATTTTATTACCTTTTAAGTATAATTCTTGGCAGTAATATTACTGCAACCCACAGATGATTATATTCATTCATGCTATTGCCTTCCACTTGTGGTCAAAAGGACCATGATAAATTAGGTGTTATTTATAGTAAAACCATAGGCACCACTGTTGAGAGCATTAAGGCAGTTAAATTGTTTTGTATGAGACAGGAGTCTTTAAAAGAGTGATTGTGTTTTATGCCTTTTGCGGCAGATACACGACATGGACTAATACAGAAATATACCATTGTTGGGATCTACCAGAAGTATATCATACTAACGCGCACAATGGCTTTTTGTACTGGTAAAGAGCAAAAGCTGCAAATGGAAAATAAGCTTTTGAGACAGCTTTTTTTAAAACAAAAGGAAATTCAGCAGAAACAGCTGATAAAATAACAGCTTATATTTATATTGAAGTGGGAGCTGACATTACAGACTGGTCGGCATCATGAGAGTACTTGAATACATGTATAAAATTCAGTTTTCTTTTCTAGGTGACTTTGGCTCGTTTGTGAAAATTATACTGAAATTTGGACCTGTTAGGGTCTCTTTGGATGAAGTTAACAGGTCTGAGAGTACGGCATTGTACTAACAAAAGCTTCTTTGTCATAAGGTGAAGTACAGTGCAGATTTAGACAGCTGTCTGGTAAACACTGCCGCAAGGCAGCATGCTGATGAACAGAAATAAATCCAGTTGGGTTCAATTCAGTTCAGAATGTATTAACTCTACAGAGCGGCACAAGATATACATTTATTTAAAATTATGCAATACGTTGACAGGCAAATCTTGTTTCTTCATGTTTAAGGAGGACAACTTCCTTTTGATGTTTCCACCAGAACAACTTCCAGCTGTTTTGAGACACATTAATAGGCTGGGTTTTGTGATGATAATGACAGTGAAACTGTCAGTGCTCACTGCCATTACTCCGTCAAAAACTGACAACAATTTTTGGAATCTGCACATGCGTAGAATAATGTGGAAATCCAGCAATTGCTGTCAGTGATTCCATGCTTTTCTATAGGATGAGCTGTCGAAGTTGCCCACAGGTTGCAATTAATGAGATATCCATTAATCGATGGAGAAAATTCACTCTTAGCTGTCTGGCTGTACAAACCTTTGAAAAATGTATACGTTGTGAATGAGATGTAACTGGATTCTTAACGGCTTGCTCATTTCATAATTGCTGCTGAACACACTCATTGATCCTGAAAGGCTAATTTCATAAATGTGGAGTATTAAATTTCCTTAGAGCAATAAGAAATTTCCATGTCTTTTTTAAATAAATATATCTTTAAAGTTTATTTTTATTTTAAGATACATATTAATCCAGTCAAAATCATTCATTTTGCCATGTGAAAATTTAAATTATAGGTGAAGGGATTCATTACTTTTAACTTCCTACCATCTGTCCTGGCTTGAGACAATTCACACCTCTTTAACCTGTGCTTCTCCCTCTCTCTAGTCACACTGTTTGTACTTATAAAGACTTGATTATCTATAAAGACTCGCATTCCAACCATTCTTCGCATTCTAATCTGCAATTCTGTCTTTGCCTATTTATGTCGTGTTTGTGACCCTACTTCCACTCACCTGATGAAGGAGCAGCCTCCGAAAGGTCACAATTCAAAATAAACCTGTTGGACTTTAAGCTGATGTTGTGAGACTTCATACTGCCCACCTTGGTATCTCTACATTTTAACTTCCTGGTTCATGACAGAACAAAGTACAAAGAACAAAGAAAAGTACAACACAGGAACAGGCCCTTCGGTCCTCCAGACCCATGTCGATCATGATACCCTAACTAAATTTTAAAAAATCTTCTGTCCTTACTCAGCCCGTATCCCTTTATTACTTCCCTATCCATGTAGCCATTCACATGCCTCTTAATGTAGCTGCTTCCACCACCTCTTCTGCACGTTACAGGAACCCACCACTCTCTACATGAAAAACTACCCCAGCACATCTCCCTTAAACTTTCCCCCTCACCTTGAACCTGCATTCCCTTGTAATTGACACTTCAGCAAGATCATCCAGAGGTGGGAAGATGTTGGGCACCAATATCCCAATTTCTGATTCTGTTCCTGGTCCTGACTTTAAATCTGTTTCCATGGATCCGGGAAAAGAGAGACTGAGGACAGGCAGCATGAAGTTCTCCACTCTGTCACCATCCTATTACCTACACCCACCTGTTCAGCTAGATTCACTGCGTTAGGCAGTTCAGATTTGGAGTTGACACCGGACGAGACTCAAATTAAGACAAAGAAGTGGGAGGATAAACTAACGGGTTCTTAAGAGAGGCGATGTGAATGTAAAATGTAAATGGAAATAAGCAGTCTTAACTCTCCCTAGCATCATGCAGTGCAAGATCCAGCACCCCAATAATAGGAGGGGTTTGATGTGCTGTGATTTAAATGGTATCTGATAACAAGAAGCAAAAAAAACTTCTGGATCAAGCCTATCACTATAGGTTAAAAGATTGAAACTACTGTACTGACAGAATGCACACTGGCCAAGATCACAATACTGTGCTCCTAGCAAGGAGTGTTACTCGCATACCATAAAGTCTTGACTATGATCAACACAAGGCCTCACCATTAACACACATTGGCAAATGGGCCTTTTGTTTAAACAAATGTAATCACTGTGAATGCATCAATAACAAATTCCTAACCCCTTTAAAGACCAGTGCTGTTCCAGATTTGATGATTTCCCCATCCAAGTTCCCTCGCTCTGCTCCAAGAACTTCAGGCCAAAGGTCAGGGTGTGGTTTTTCATTGAAGTCATCTTTGAGAATTGACGGCAATGAATGAAAGGGCACACAGTTACGTCCTCCAAAACCATTGTCACACCTGAAAGTGAAAGGAAAGATCCATCAGTAAATGCAGTGAAATGCTGACAGCTTGAGGTGCAGCAAGCAACCCAAAGTGGAAACAAATCAATGCAGCAAATATAACAGCCAAATATATCACTTATTTCATGTACAATGTGGAAAATTATTTGATTCACGTATTAACACCCCAAAAATCAAGAATATTTTCTGGTATTCCAGTTTTTTTACCCAGACTATATGATGCTGTCAACAAACAGAAACTGTTTTCCCCAACACACCATTAAATGATGAATAATTTAGATCAAACAGATCTCCAGAACAACTGGAATCCTAATTGCAGCAAGCAAGTAAGTATCAGCTCCTCTTGCGTGACACTGCACTTCACGTGATCTACAGATTTTCAAAATGTAAGCCTGAAACCACCACGCAGTTCAGAGCTGGAATATCCATTTGAGTGGTTTAATTCCGATTTCCCAAATTTTCTCCACTATCAACGAGGCACAAATCAAGAACGCAGATGAAAACTTTCTACGTATTTGGGTGAATGTAGCTCCAACAAAACGCAGAAGTTCGACAGCATCCAGGATAAAACCATCCTAATTTGATCAGTGCTCCATCCTTCACCTTAAACATTTACCGCTTTCCCCACTGCAGCACCATGCACTAGCCACAAGACGCACTGCAGCAATCTGCCAAGGTTTCTTTGACAGGTCCTCCCTAACCCGCAACTTCACCACCTTGAAGGACAAGAACAACAGATATGTGGGAAATCATCCTAACTCAGACGTATGTTATTACTCCATCAGTGCCATTGGGTCAAAATCCTGAAATTCTCAATGTAACAGGACTGAGAGACCTTTCAACATATGGACAGCAGTGGGTCAGGAAGAAAACTCATTATCGCCCTCAGTGACAACATTCTGAGAACGCCCATTCCCCAAGAATTAATTTTTCTTTAAAATTGATTTATCTTGTCCAATCCTGTTCTGTACAACCTTGTGCTGACCAGCACTATAATGCTTAGTCCTTCACTTAGAGCTGTATAACTTATAAACGGGTCATTGTATTCATCAAGCCTGCGTCACTGTTTTTCTGCCATGAGGCAATTTTTACACTTCTATACTTACGCACGGTCACTCTGCTCACAGAGTAACAAATTAAATAAAATCTTACTTCACAGAAAAAGCCCAATAGGTCCGGTTTGCCTGTGCTGCATCATTGAAAGAGCTATCTGTTAGTCTCACTCTCCTGTTTTTTCCACGCAGACAAACAACCTCTTGCATTTATATCACACTTGTACAGTAGCAAAATATCCCAAAGGCCATATCCAATTCTGTTTTGATAGTTACCATCAAATCTATTTTCAACGCTTGTTCAGACAGCGCATTACATGCCACAATTCTTTAATATTTCTCTTCTCAAGCAGCAATGCAAGTGTAGGAAGCCAGCTTTAGAGTGACTAAGATTGTCCATGATCTCAAGGCCATCCCACATTCTATTACACAGGTCCTTTAATTTTTAAATCTTCCACAGCTGTCCTAGGATCTGGAATGGTGTTTCAAGTGTCCTGCACTCCTCAAACTTAAACTACGGAGAATATGTCGAGTTAAATATTCCTATCATTTGAATGCCATTGAAGTACAGCCATCCATATTTGGGCAGACTCCTATCCTGCTCCTACAACACTTCCAGAAGGGTATCATACCATGAGGAGGTGGAGTAGTGGCTCCTGAGGATTATTCATTGCCTAACTCCAGTCTAAAATCCTGTTAAGAAATCCAATATTCAGACAGACTGTTGTCCCACAGTCTTATTCCTTACAAAATTGCGAAGTTGTGAGGGAGGAATTAAACTGTATCTGGCCCCTGAAATTCCATACAATGTGTTGATTTGGATTCACAAACTGTGAAGGAAACAGAAGGCTCGTGATTAGGGTGTGCCTCCTCCTCAGTGGAGACTGAAAAGAATGCCGCAATGGTTTCAAGTCAGAACTCAAAGGTTATCACCTGCAAATAAGGCTGCATCACGTCTACTTACAAACTGTGAGATCAGTCTCTGAGGATATGCAGCAACTCACAACTCTTATCTGCAGCCACATCAGGCAAGTTTATTTCCATGCTGTAAATATTAATTCAAGAATATTGCAGTTCCACGGGAATCTGAAGAAAGCCCTGAACTAAAAGTAACTAGAGACCAATTGATATCCCCTCCCCTTAGAAGCACAGGCTACTACACTGGTGGCAGTGGGTGACAGATTAGCCAATAGATTCGCTTTCTATCTCCTGGGACATCTTATTATCATTGGACTCACCCTCCCAGCATTAGATACAAGATCCAATGGAAAGGCAATGGCTGGAGTAGACCTGCCTGAGGCTGCCATATCCCAGCTTAGTAAAACAAGGCAGGGTCTCTGGCACTTTTCCCTCGCACAGACCAGAGGAGGCAATAGCCTAGTGGTATTATCGTTAGAATAAAAAAAATTGAGGTAAAATCAATTTACCCGGGATATGTTTCAGAGATAACATATAATTATACAGAAGACAGTGAGAGTAAACTATAAAATCAGACAACAAGTCCATTTAAGGGAGTGTCTCATACCCACAAACCTAAAAAGATAACTTCAGTGGACCTGAATTTGTAACGATCATTCATTACTTGGTAAATATACTTCAAAAATATTCGAAGCACAGAACTGTATGTAAAAAAAAACTTCAGACTTATTCAATAGAGATGGATAATATTGTATACAGTTGTAAAGCATCAGTCAGGTTGAGCAGTTCAAAAACATTATAAACCATACTAGCTAAAGCCCAAACAACTGAGCTAGATTGTTGCTGAAAATTATTGTCTGTATATTACCTCTACTAAGTTCAGCTTTCATACAATCCTTTGTGTGCATTTTCTATTCCCCAACACGAACTTACTTCTCATTTCCTCTCTGTATCATCAAAAGTGACTCTTACATTTGTGTTCATCAAGGTGAAAGACGCCAGCCATTGTCTCACACAGTGTAAGGTACAGAGTAAGATATATACAGAGTATAGCTTCTATTGCTCTACCCTGGCACCACATTCTCATTCCAACACCATATCCCACAGAATCATACACTTCAGAGCTTGAAAAGCATAAGTAATAGACAAAAGAGAATGGAGACATTCATTCCAATAGTCTACTGGATTCATATCCATGGACTGGCCAAACTGGAAAATTTCATGCATATATTCCATTGTTGGATTTGGTTACCAATGTTCTGAATATATTTCTAACTTGGTTTCTGAGACTAAATCCAAAGAATTCCAACGAAAACTATTTCCCATTATATGGAATAATATAAATACACTGCAGGTTGTACATGAGAAATGTAAATATCACACAAACAGCAAAGGGGGTTATTTCTTTTCCCACCGTTGTATTCCAACCACACAGTATGCCCCTAGGTTTGAAGAATGCAGTTTGTTAAACTTGTCATTGCCTCTAACAAAGATGAAGCGAGACTTGCTCCCAGAAAAGCATCAATTAAAAGTCTGTCTTTTATTCATTCTCAAAACCACTCAGTCATTCAATCTTCATAAAGTTTTCAGGAACTGAAAACATTAAGCTCCAGGGCAGCTGCTGCTCTGAGCTCCTCTGAGTTTTGCTGCCTTGTTGTTCATCTAAGGGAATAAGCTTGGTAAATGTAAAACTAATCTGAATATCATTTTTAAAACAGATATAAAACTGTCATGATCCAGTGAGGCAATTAAACTGAGTAGACTTACTGAATGGAAAATTGTATGTGAAATATTAGTATTTAACCTTATAACTGCATGAACCTATACTTGTCCATCTTATAACCCTTGTCCATCAATAACCCTTATTGGGTTATTTTGTGCACAACATTTAGACAGCAATTCTCATATACAAATCTTCCTTGAAGAAGAGTACAAATAGGAGGCTAATCCATTATTAGCCAGTTAATACTACCGGCAAAAGTTAAATTTTCCCCAATTTTACTAATAAGCAAAAGGTTAAAAGGTTAAAACACCTTGAGCAAAAATTGGTAATGTAACCATACATCAATTTCTTGTAAAAATTGCAACCATAATTTGATTTTTAATTACTGAGTATGGGTAGAAATATATCATTTTGTGACTAACTGACAATCTTTTCCCGCCTTCCTTACACCTTAACACCCTGACTTCCGTTAGGCCAGCCCCCCCACTTCGCATTCAACCACCACCACCACACTACTACCACCATCCCCCCTCAAGTTAAACTTTGAACCTTTGTTGCAGTGACTACATGAATTCTGCAGCACTGCATTGTCCAGATAAACATTAGCATGTGGCACTTGGGGAGCAGAGGGGGAGAGAAAGGCCCCTGCAATCCCCAACCCAGGTGCAGTACTGATTCAACTCAGTAACACAGGAGGATCTATGGGTCCAATGCAGTTCATGAAGCCAGTTCGGCATGCAGATGGAGGCAGCAACTGGTCTGCCTGCCAGAGTACTGAACAACGAACATAAGAAATAGGAACAGGAGTAGGCCATCTAGCCCCTCTAGCCTGCTCCGTCCTTCAATAAGATCATGGCTGATCTGATAGCGGGTTCAGTTCCACTTAATTCCCTTACTGGTTCAAAATCTATCTATCTGTGACTTAAACACATTTAAATGAGGTAGCCTCTACTGCTTCATTGGGCAGAGAATTCCAAAGATTCACTACCCTCTGGGAGAAGAAGTTCCTCCACAACTCTGCTCTAAATTGACTCCCCGTATTTTGAGGTTATACTCCCTAGTTCTTGTTTCCATTGAAAATGGGAATAATCTCGCTGCTTCTATCCTGTCTAGCCTCTTCATTATCTTATATGTCTCTATAAGATCTTCCCTCAAGCTTCTAAACTCCGATGAGTACAGCCCAGTCTACTCAATCTCTCCTCATAAGCTAAGGAATCAACCCCTTCCAAAGCTAATATATCCTTTCATAAATAAAGGGACCAAAATTGTATACAATACTCTAAGTGCGACCTCACCAGTACCTTGTACAGTTGCAGCAAGATCTTTCTGCTTTTATACTCCATCCCTCTCGCGATAAAGGCTAACATTCTATTTGCCTTCTTGATCGCTTGCTGCACCTGCAAACTGAGTTTTTGAGATTCATGCACAAGGACCCCAGGACCCTCTGCACAGTAGCATTTGTAATTTTTCATCATTTAAATAATAGTCCATTTTCCTATTCTTCCTTCTAAAGTGGATAACCTCACACTTACCAACGTTATACTCCATCTGCCAGATCTTTGCCCACTCAATTACCTTATCCAAATCTCTGCAAACTTTCTATATCCTCCATGCAATTTGCTTTCCCACTCATCTTTGTGTCATCTGCAAACTTTGTTATCCTACACTCGGTCCCCTACTCCAGATCGTCTATGTATATGGTAAAAAGTTGAGGTCCCAGCATTGATCTCTGCGGCACACCACTAGTAACTGATTGCCAACTCGAAAAGCATCGATTTATATGCATTAGGAGAGTGCAGTATAATGGCAAAATGGCTTTGTTGCACTCACCTTGAAGTCACTTGCAAATCGAAGACTTCCTTGTGCATGACCCTCTTTATCAATTAGGTTTCAGACTGACATAATTCCAGGCTGGTAAGAGATGAGACTGAAAGGCCTGACAGGATGCATGTGGGCTGCTATTTTAATGAGCATTCATGAAATGCAAATGAAGGCAAATGGAGTTCGCATCACCAGCCAGTGGGAAGAATGACCCACCCTAACTCCACACTGGCAGAACTGTGATTTTACACTGACGGGTTTCTGACTTTTTGGTACCTGCTAGATTCTCCACTTCTACTTGCCACCAAACTCACCGCAGGATGACTGGGAGAATTCCATTCTCTGTCTCTCTCATGAAGAATTCCAGTCTTCACCTTCGAAGATCTCACCTTGGAATTCTCTCCAAAAATTGCTGCACTTCGGACTGCTCAATGACTGCTCATTGCGCAGGCTTTTAATCTTGACATCTGAGCCTCCATTCCTCTGGATTCCCGAATTTGCACTGAAGCACCAATTCACAAGCACAAATTCAGCTCTTTGCCAAGCTGAGCAGAATACCACTACTCCAAAGGGTTACTTTTGCCCTAGTAGCCCACAGCTTGGAGTTACCAAACTTCTACTGCCTTCTTCAACTGCCAGGACTTCTCCTGAGCCCTCTGTGATCACCAATGATTCTGCTAAGCCCTCATCACTTAAAGTCTCCTTCTGCACTGTAGGAATTCTGTGTTTGCAATCCTCAGTTCTGCTTGGAGCCACTTACTCTATTTTTTTGCCTAAACCTGGAGCTCTCCCTGTCCCCTCCCTTTTCGGATTATGTGCAATGCTCCTGGGCTATATGGCCCCATTTCCACCCAGTTTTCTCTTTGCACAGCTGAACTGGGCTTGTCCTCAGCCCAGAGAACCACAATCACTGGATTGTGCATGCACTGCCTGTGCCAGATTCAGCAAAACTTCCGAGGTACGCTGGGAGTTTTAGTTCTCAGCTCCCAATGGCAATGAAATAAGTTTCAATCATGTAATAAAAACATTTCTCAATTTTTTCAGACCCCTGATATAAAACTAGGTTGGATTCTAACAGGCTGCAGACAGCAGCTGAAAAACGTGATCAGTTTACAATATTATAGAGTCACAATTATAATTGGTTTACAATATTGTAGAGTCAGTGTTTTCATACTCACACACAGTGACCCATGTCACAAATGCCATGGCCAGAACACATCCAGGGGCATGCTGAAGCAAGGATCACATTATCAATGGCCCAGTTACCAGTCCCATAAGAGTATTCTGCTTGAATCCATCTGAAACGGGTCCTTGGGGAACTGATTATAAAATACAAGAGTAAATAAATATCAAATGGATAGGTACAGAGTTAAAATAACATTATCAGCATGCGGTAGTTTTAAAATTGACAATTTAAAATTAGCAACAAAACCCAAATCCAGTCTTGATGGTATAATAGCATTGTCACTGGGCAAGTAATTCAAAGACCCAGGAAAATACTCTGGGGACCTGGGTTTGAATTCCACCATGACAAATGGTGGAAGCTGAATTCAATATAAATCCGGAATCAAATGTCAACTGATGACTATGAAACCATTGTTGATTGTCCTAAAAATTCATTCTGTTCACTGATGATCTTTAGGGAAGGAAATCTACTGTCCTTATCTGGTTTGGCTTATACATAACTCCAGACCTACAAATGTAGTAGGCCCTTGTATGTTCATGACCCTAGCAAGCCTTTCAGAACAAAAGAATTAGGGATGGACAGTAAATGCCAGCCTAGTTAGCGACACCCACATCCTGTAAGTGAATAAAAAAAAAAACAAGTACTGTTCTGGCAGAATCATTTTCTTGCACAAAATTGATTAAGGCAACCATAATCAATGATTATGATTGAGAGGAGAGGAGTGAAGGCCAACACCAGTTGTAAACAAAATGCATTGCTTAACGTTATATCGTAAAAAATCTCACAACACCAGGTTAAAGTCCAACAGGTTTATTTGGTAGCAAAAGCCACTAGCTTTTGCTACCAAATAAACCTGTTGAACTTTAACCTGATATTGTGAGACTTCTTATTGTGTTTACCCCAGTCCAACGCCGGCATCTCCACATCATAGTGTAACTGATACATCTACTGGGGAATTTGAGACAAGTTCATCTGTACAGTTCTCACCTGTCATCAACCATACTTTTCAAATGCATAAATTCTTAGCTCCAAGAGATATAATTATGGAAGTTAGTACTCTTGCCTTGGGCAGTGATTTAAACAAGGATCTGACTGTTTGGATTCTATGATCCACACCATCAGAGGATCTAATCCTCAAGCACTCAAAAATTATATATACTTTGTTTAACAATTTAAAGATGCATTTATCCTTCACTCCACAATCTTTTCATGTACAACATTATTCCCTTGTTTCCAGTGTACATTTGTTTGACTTCAGTGAATACAAGTTAACTAGATTGAAGGCTCCATTAGAATCCAAATCCAATGCCCAAAATACTTCTGAATGGTCTCTGAATTCAGTGACCGAGAATAATTCTCCAGGAACCCAGGTTTGAATCTCACCATGACAAATGGTGGAATTTGAATTTGGGATAAGTTTCTCCAAAAAGCTCTCATCTATTATCTGCAATACTTGTTCAAATGCATAAATTTGTCCAGTTACCATCCTTATTTTCCACCCTGCATTTCACAACTTCTTGCGTATATTCTACCTTTGTACAATTAGTGACATTTTCATAATAACATTGATGTATTTGTATGAAATTACCCTGGGGCAATAGCTTTTGCAGGTTACAACTCCTGGTCAGAATTGGGGATTAGCAGGTCATGCTGCTGATGTGGGAAATAGTTTCAGATTTTTCAAACATTCCTTTGCTATCAGATGCCACCCAGAAGAAGGCGGCAACTCAGAATTTCTGAAAAAACAAATTGCTCGTTCACAATTTTGAACTGCCTTGATGTTTTTTTTTTTAACTATTTGGTCTTCCAATATTTCTCCCGATACCCCCGTGAAGCTGGTAACTCTTGCTGTGTCCAGTTTTATGGGTGTCCATTCTTTAGGAGTGAGGTGCTAAGAAATAGAATCATATAATCCCTTCAGTGCAAAAAGAGGCCATCAGCCCATTAAGTCTGCACCAATCCTTTGACAGAACATTTTATCAGGCCCATCCCATCCCCATAACTCCATGCACTTACCCCACTAATTCCCATAACCTATGCATCTTGGGATATTAGGGACCAATTTTGCATGATTAATCCAACTAACCTTCATACTTTTGGACTTTAGAAATAGTTTAATTGATCTATATTTGTAGGGGTGTTGAAATAAATGTGCAAGTTTAAATTTAAATTTTGTGTTTCAGCATTTGAGCACTAAGAAAGGATTAACACTTCAATTTAATTTCATATTAAACAATGGTGCCAACAAGTTTAGTCTCATGTTTGCATTCTATTGAAGATTTTATGATTAAAAAGCAATGATAGTGTTTTTTTAAAAAAACTAAGCTGTTGCTTCACAACCAGAGACCCATACTGGGAAAGCAGAAGCAGCTAGAATCAGTTTGAATAAAGTGGCCCAGAGGCAAGAAGCATTCTACAGAAACTGCCCGTACAGACAGGAAAATACATAGGCACAAAAACAAGTCCCAGAAACTGAGGAAGAAAGTTCCAGAAACCAGACAGTTGGGTCAAAGGAATAAAAATAGGAAGCTGGACAAGATAATGTTTGGTGAAGTTTAAGCAAAGAGTAGAACAAGGTTTTGAATTAAAGTGACAACTGCACGTGACATATTTGAAATTGGTTAACAAGAAGCCAAGCATCTGCGATGATCTTAAAATTGGTGACTTTATTTCAGCTTGTGAAGCAGCAGTTCTGTTAGCATGACTGGATACCTAGAGATTGTTTGGCAGCTTGAAAGCACAGCTGAACCAGGGAAGCGGAATACTGAAAGGAGTGGTTGAAATTCTGGATGTGGATCCTTGGTGAAGCATCCAAGAAAATGTATTGTTTGAGAGAAGCTCCTAAGTGTGTTCTACGAGAATGGAGTTTAGAAGTCCCTATGTCAAAGTCAAAGTTGCAGTGAGACCAGTTAGCTCACAGTGTGACAAGCAACTGGGGGGATTTGGTGAAAAATCCACAGAAGATGTATTGGGTGGTATCTCTCAGTTTCAGAGAGGGGCTGAGCGCATTTCATCTATTGGTTTACATGTACTTCCTGAGAACATTAAAATATAAGATAGATTTTGTAACTTGTGGTATTCTTATAAATCTTGTATACATTAAGTGTAGCTGAAGTGAAGGAATAGTGTATTAATCTTTTCTTGTTTAATAAGCATTTTATTCTTCTGTTATAAGTTAAGTGGCAGTTATGTGTCTTTATTCATCCATGTCTCTAAACAAAAAGTAAAAGTTTGGATCTATCGAGCTGTGTTCCACTTTGGGACTTCATGTCCAGTAGTGACATCAGCTGGGAATGTAACAGAGATTAGCCATTCTTCTGCTGTTCACTATTTCTAGTGAAATTGTAAATGCATTGGAAAATGGATTTACAATTTTGCTGTAAAAACAGAAGGTATTTCTGTTGAGTTTCCACGACCAGTTTAATTGTAATGGTATCACATTTCAGCCTGATTCCTTTCTTAACAGATATCCAATTTCTCTTTTTCTCTACCCAAGGAATACTAATGTCAATTATAGAGCAGGTAATGGAAAATCAACTAACTCAATATACTCCAGGGATCAAACGTAAGATCTTCCTGTGTTCCACAGTTTCTATATCCACTGAGCAACATTAAACATTGCTTCCTGAAATAAAAATGTCCTCTTAAACATCTTAAACACACTTTGGGTTATACTGTAAGATTTGTCTTCCAATGGTAAAAGTAAATGTATTCAGGAATTGTCCCACAGAATTGAAGATTGCCAACGCCATTTCATTAGTTAAGGCTAGGAGAGATAAACTAGGAAATTATAGACCATTAGTTTAACATCTCTTGAAGAAGTTACAAGAATCCATTATTAGGGATGGAGGGGTAGTTTCTCCGTCCCATTTTCGGCAGGCAGGAATGGCTGCACGTGCAGAGAATCAAGAGGGAGTCCCACACTTTTCACACAGGTGGGATTTCCCTAGTCAATTGACCCTGTCCCCTACCAATGATGTAATGAAGTTCCAGCCATGAATGGTCAGGAACCCCACTACCATAATTTAAATATCATTAGTGGGCTGCCCCGCTGTATCATTCCCCAGTGTAAGGATTTCCCATCCCCCACTGACATTTGTCACATTGGTGGAGTTTACAATAGGTCTGGATCAATAAGGACTTGGGAAATGGTTCCCGCTGTGGATGCACAGCCTTCAGGGAGGAGACGGTCATGTCTGGGCATTACCTTCACACTGCTGGGGGTTAGCGCCAAGAGGGCTTCCAATATTCGGTTTGGGGGTTCTCTGGAGATGGGGGACTCCATGTGGATGAGGAGTGTGTGACCATGGAGAGAAGGGAATGTGCATGGCAGGATCTTTTTTCTATTTTTATCTTTTTCAGAACAGGGTGTCTTTTAAAATTGCACCCCTATCTGTCAGGGACTAAGATTGGCTGCGAGGCAGCTTTATTCAAAGCTCATTCTGCCAGCATTACATCAGGGTCCCACCACTTCCATTGTTTATTCCAAAGTGCTTGAAAATTTGGTGAGAAAAGCTGGCAGGGAAGCTGGTGGACTGTTCTCCTTGTTACCCATCTGAGACAACACTAAAAAAAATAAAATTCCTCTCAGAGGGACTGAACATTTGGACAAATATTATCTAACCCAAGAAAGATAGCATGGATTTATTTAGGATAAGTCATGCCAAATACAACAATTAAGGATTTTTCAGCAAGTGAGTAATTTGGTAGATAAGGCAATGTTATCTCTTTGGATTTCCAGAAGACAGTGACAAGCGAGATGTGAAAATATTAGAGATGGCTAACAAAAATGAGGACACACAGAATTAGAGACAACCTACTGACATGATTAGGAAACTAGTAAGGATATTGTGGACATTCAGGACAGTGGCTATGTACTCCAATTGGTAGAATGAGAGTTCTGGAGTTTTGTGTTCAGTTGTGGGTGCTGCACCTCAGAAAATAAATACTTGCCTTGGAGTGGATGCAGCGTTAGTTCACTGGAATGATACCCAGGCTAAAAGGGATAAATAAATGAAAGGGGAAAATTATAGACGATGTTGACATCGGCTTTAATATAGAATATTATTAGGTGAACTTAAGATGAATGAATGACAGGATGGACCGAAGCTTTTTCCTCAGATGAAGAGAGTCCAAAACAGGGAGGCTAGAGCAGGGATAATCAGGGGTCATATCAGAAGACATTTCTTCACATGAAGGAAAATGGAAATTTGGAACTTTCTGCCACAAAATACCATTAAGGCTTGGGGCCAATTGAAAATTTCAAAACTGAGATAGATAGATGTTTGTTAGGCAATAATATTAAGATTTCTGAAATTAGGTCAGGTATTTAAAGTTAACATAAATATACCATGGTCCAAATGGCTTGCAGGTCTTAAGAAGCTGGACTTTTTCCGAAAAACTTACATGGTTCCTGGAGATAGGTAGACAGTGACACGCTTCCAACTCTGGAACCTCTGCGAGGTGTACACTGAGCTTTCTGTGTAGTGCAGACAGCCAATGCTGGGAGGAACACATTCTTCTGTTACTAGGTGCCAGTCTTTGCCTGTGTTGAGGGAGTACTGCAGATGGATGTCATAGGAGTCTGGAGACTGACTGCCACAACCTAGATTGAGCTCAAACTGCAAGAATGTAGAGGCAGTAACATGGAAATCCCAAGTTTCTGCAAACCGGGGCTTGCCTGAAAAAACACGAGAAACAGAAGCATTGGAGATGAAAGACAGTTTGCGAGGATCTATGATTTGAACATTATTATTTTAATGCATCAGGGGCAAACATTCAGCCTTCAGGCTAATATTATTGATTTTCATATAAATTTTACATTGATTCAGTGGTGCCTTTGTAAGTAATCCTTTGAAATGCAATTGGTTACTCTGCTCTGTAAAGTTCTGAACTGTGCCAAGTAATTCATGTTTGAATTTTTGTTTGAAAACTTACCTATATTAGCATTAAAAACCAATGCTGTATCCTTTGAGAGGCAATACATTTCTACCTTGCCCCCCTGAATACGATACCAGTTGGTTTGCAAGTCAGATGCATCATCAAACGTATCCTGAAAATCGGTATGGGAGCTATCATTCATTCCAATCAAGACATCATCTAAAGCCCACTGTGCACTGAGCTTTCCTAAAAAGAAACAAAATTCAAAGTTAGAGCACATTTTAGGACTCAAAATATATTAAATTACATCCTGGCAATCTGATAACAAATGAATCAAATTAAAACAAAACACATTTTGAAGGCCGTAAGATTTATGTTTCCTTCACCCTAGCAATGATATGCAAAAAGATTAAAGGCTAAAAATTATTCAGCAGAAGTTTAAACAGAAACAATCTCCTGTTGCCTATGCCAACTTTTTGTTCCAGTAAATTCAAAACTTATCCCACTGTTACACTCGGATCTTTCACTGCTTTTAATGTTAAATCAACTCTTCCCTCAAGAGTTTTTGCTTCAAATCTTCCTTTAGCAAAGCATTTCACGCCCAAAAGAAATTTCCTTTCTCTTTCCAGCTAACTAAAATTGTTAAAATAATGATTCACTCATCACTAATCTTACAGTATCAAATTTCTCCTGGCTATTGTAAAAGAAGCGTTGATCAATTTTAAGGAACAGAAAGAGAAACTCAATGAGATTCATTGTCCGTACATTAATCCGTGCAACACTAATTGCTGATTTTTGTATTCATTCCATTGGTTTGTAATAACACAATTACTTTCCACATTGCCACACAAAATGGTTAACTGCAGAATAATAGGTACAAGGTAATAATTCAACTGAGTTCAAATAGGCTCTCATGGCAAACCTTGATTAGTTCAATTCCAAGTATAAAAAAGAATCTTACCACTTTCTGTTACTATATAAAGTAACAAGTACCGTTTCATTTTAAGTGACGTGGAAGAGGGGGGAATCAGCACAGATACTGATTTTCAGCAAGTTGCATGATTTTGGGTATAATAGTGTTCACTGAAGGATTAACAATTTCTATATTCTTACTTCAAACTCATTGAAAAAAATCACCAAGAAATTCCATGGCCAATATGCAGAAGAAAATGTCATATCTCAATAATTCTCTGCAAATTAAATTTCAATAAATTTGCAGTGTTTACATTATTAATCTAATATTTCAGTCAAGTCATTATCAAGCAGAAGAGGATGAAATGTCACAGATGCCGATGTCATTTGTGATACTCGACATTAAAATATGAACATTTAACATGGTGACAGATCAGACTTGACAGGGGTCAGTATTGAGATCTTTTAGGATTTCCTTTTTTAATGGTCTAATTACAATTATCAAAAGTGGACGGGCAATTTTCCACCACGTTCTAAAAACCGTACTCCTACTCTCTCATTATAGGACCAAGAGGAATCAATTCCTTCTTTGCAACAACTTTATTACCGAATTGAATGCAGTTTTGCACAACAAAACCAATTTCTCTTCAAATAGTGGATATTACACAGGGGTGTACATATTAAAACTATTAACAGCTTACATTAAAAATAACAAACAATATCCAAAATTGCAAACAGTGGAAGTAAAATTTAAGTACAAAATAAACACAATAAAATTGTTCTATAATTGATAAATTTCAATTGATAAGAATGACTTCTGATTTGGTTCAAATATTGTTGTCAAGAGTTCTTTTAATATCTGCTATCAACTTTAGTGAATCAGAATAAGGATTCAAAGACTTTGGGAGAGAAATTTAACAATGCTTCATCAATGTTTTGGGCAAAAGCTTTGAACACTATTGTAATATAATGGCTTAATAAACAGCAGTCATGTGCAAGAGACTCTGGAGCAGATGGAATAGTCCACTAACTTCTAGCTTTGCTTTCCACCTATCAGTGGCTGGTGTCACATCTGGGAGGATTTGTTCAGGTCTTAATTAATGAAATGCAGCAGAATGTCCTTTGGGTGCCTGGAGATCACCTCTTAAATGCATATGGGATCTGACCCTTCTGCAACCAGAGACACTCCACTTTTGTTGTGTGATGTTATCTGTGCCCACATGACACGTAATGTAAAGATGCCTGGCAGAGCAAGGGTTAACTTGGAATGATGTATAGAGTCACATGTAATAACTGAGAGAACTCTCTATATGCAGCCAGCATGGAGACAGCAGCTCCTTTTATCCCACAGTAAAGGGGATCTATAAATAGTTAAAGATTAAGAATAAATGGTTCATGTTTAAACATTTAAGTCTCAAGATCACATCACTGAGACATCAAACGAACCCATAACGCAACAGCATTTATTCACCTTCTATCATTAATTCACACATAAAACATGGAACGGAAACACATCAGCGTGACATTAAATATACACTATACATTCACTGTGACTGAAATAAAGACAAGTCACATTCTTTGCTGTTAACATTTGCTTTCAAAAATTAGCATTTTTCACATAAATTTAATAATAAGAATTGTTTTTTGAAAAATTAGAGAAAATAGCCAATTAAATATGAAGGGAAACTTCAATTGATTAAGAGCTTATTAATCCTTTGTTTCTTCTTCTGATAGCCACTCTATCCCTGATTGTTGGTCAGTTCCCTTGTCTTCCGTCAGCACCATGGCTTGTTGCGATCTTCCTGCTTAAATCTAAATTTGACTCCTTCCACAGCTATCCTGTGTAACATGAAGCACACCACCACTGTTATGCATGTCTCTCTGTGAGATAGAGTAGGACAACTTTGGCACGGTTATAAACATTGCAATCTTTGCTTTGGCCCACTATGTCTGCCTTAAAAGGCTGTTGCCTCATGTACTTTGGTTAGGTTGTTTGTATAATTGTAGGGGTCAGTTGAATATATCATAAGCCATCAAATAAGGTTAACACAAATATTTGAGTAGCCAAATATTATTAACTTGGAGCAAGTGAGGAATTTATGTTTTCCTTAAGGTGTAAGTACTATAATCTAAAAAACATTTAATAACATGGAGAATTGTTCATTTATTGTCACTGATCATTTGGAGTTTTATGCTAATGTGGAATATTTCAAACATATATTCCACATCCCATGGAAATTAGGATGAATGATTATCCCCTGGTCCTTAGGAACATTAAAGAAACCATGTGTGCCTCTTGGGCCCTGATGCAACTGATTCAGAATTCAACAGTTGTGAAACAGGGCAACTATGACCTCAGTTTGGATTGGTGAATGGCAAACTGCATAATTCTTGCAAAGTCTCCAGATCATGAAAGTGACTTGTGGCAAAAAAAAATCAAGTCTTGCTCTTTGACAGCTACTGGCATTGTAGTTTGGCCATCATTCCTTTCAATGCCAATCTGGTCCCAAGATGGTGCATGGTCACAGAATCATTGAATCCCTACAGTGCAAGAAGAGGCTATGCAGCCCATTGAGTCTACACCAACTCTCTGACAGAGTCTCTTACCCAAGCCCTGTTACTCGCCCTATCCTCTTAACCTCACTCACTTCCCATTATTAATCCATCCAGCCTACATGTCTTGGGACACGAAGGGGCAATTTACCATGGCCAATCCATCTAACCAGCATATCTTTGGACTGTGGGAAGAAACCAGAGTAGCCGGAGGAAACCCATGCAGACACAGGGAGAATGTTCAAGCTCCATAGTCACCCAGAATTGAACCCAAGTCTCTGGAGCTGTGAGGCATCAGTGCTGGTCTGTGGATGCCTTGATGGGATGCAGTTCCCTTACTCCTTGGCAAGGTTAAGGTAGGCTTTGCTGAATGTGACAGATATCCTACTGGCAGTAGCATGTGGAACATGATGATACCCCCTTCTGTAACAGTTCTCAGTAAAGTTAACGTGTTGATGAACTCATGTTCCTGTGTGAACTGAAACAGTTGAGTTACTCTTTCAAATGCTTCTGCCCTGCTACTTGCTGAACTTATACAGACTAACACTTCTTGTTACCTCTGCTGGATCTCCCATTATACTCTGTTATTGTTGCACCACCTTTATGATAAATATTATTAATGGGAAGTTGGCTGAATAGAAAACATGAATAAATGTGCACCTTAGTTGACGATTAGAAATTTTAAATATGTTCAATTGTAAGAATAAAAAACAAAACAGCACAGGAAACAGGCCTTTTGGCCCAACGAGCCTGCGCCGCCACCCCAATGTTCTCACCTCTACCCATGATCCCTGTTTATGTTTATAGATCGATGGATTGAAACCAAATTTGAGACAATTTAGAGAGAATTTGTTCTGCCAATTAGCCTAAGAGCACATTTTTGAGATGTGAGAGGAAACTGGAGCACCTGGAAAAAACCCATGCAAGCACAGGGAGAATGCGCAAACTCCCACAGACACAGGCCCAAATCCATGTATCTGCACAGCACAGCGATAGTCACTGAGCTGTTGTGTTGCCCATCAAATAGTCCAGGTATCAGAGGATTGGACAGTAGCTAATATTGTTCCTCTGCTTAAGAAGGGCAGAAGAGACAACCTGGTAAATTATAGGCCTGTGAGCCTTATTTCAGTGGTAGGGAAATTATTGGACAAAATTCTTAGAGATAGGATGTACTCACATCTGGAACAGAATGGACTTATTAGCGAAGGGCAGCTTGGTTTTGTAAAGGGGAGATTGTGTCTCACAAACTTGATTGAGTTCTTTGAGAGGAAGTGACAAAAAAAATTGACCAGAACAAGGAAGTGGATATTGTATACATGGACTACAATAAAGCCTTCAATAAGGTTCTTCATGGCAAGCTGAAACAGAAGGTGAAGTCATATGGCATCCAAGGTCAGTTGGTAAAATGAATACAAAACTGACTTGGACATAGAAAGCAGAGACAAACAGTGGAAGGGTATTTTTTTAACTGGAGGTCTGTGACAAGCAGTGTTCAACAAGGATCAATGCTGGGGCCTCTATTGTTTGTAATACAAGTAAATGATTTGGAAGAAAATGTGGATGGTCTGATTAGTAAATTTGCAGATGATACAAAAATTGGGGGAGTGAAAAGGGTTGTCAGAGGAAATAGAAGTATATAAATTGGCTGGAAATCTGGGCCAAAAAATAGGAGATGGATTTTAACCTGGGCAAATGTGAGGTGGTGCGATTTGGAAGGTTTACTGCAGAAGGAAAATATACTTCCTTCTGTATATTTTGTATATTAGATGGTAGAAATGGTAGAGCCCTTAGAAATATTAGCATACAGTGGGATCTAGGTCTGCATACCTAGCAATGAAGGACCAATGAGCCTTAATGGGTCAGGGCATTGGAATTGGAGAATCATATTGCAGCTGTATAAGACTTTGGTTGGGCCATATTTGGAGTATTGTGTACAATTCTGGTTGTCAACTACCAGAAGCATTTGATGCATTGGAAAGGATACAGAAGAGATTTATCAGGATGTTGCCTAGTTTGGAGGTTATGGACAATGAAAAAAGGTTAAACAAACTTGGATTATTTTCATTGGAGTGTCGGAGGATGAGGGGAGACCTAATAGAGCTTTATAAGATTATGACAGGCTTAGATAGAGTAAATAGAGTCTTCTTTTCAGAGTAAAAGGGTCAATTACTTGGGGGCATTGGTTGAAAGTAGGAGGGGAAAGCTTAAAAGAGAAATAAGGGACAAGTTTTTCCACAGAGGGAGGTGAATGCCAGGAAGGCACTGCCATAAGAGGTGGTGGAATGAGATTAGATAACAACAATCAAGAGGCATCTGGGTAGATATATAAATAGGCAGGGATTTGGATCATGTAGAGACAAGAAAATATTAGATTAGAGAGGCATCTGTGTCAGCACAGAGTTGGTAGGCTGAAGGGTCTGTTCATTGCTGTACTGTTTTTTGTTCGCTGATTTCATGAAAGAGACAATTTCATTTTCATTTACTTAAATGTGTAAAGAAAGTGTAAAGAAAGTGACATTGCAATGCTACTTACACGTACAAAAAGGATGTTATCGCTCTCCTCTGCCACCATAGCAAAAGATGTGACAACAATGAATTTCACAAAAAGATAATAGCACTTTAATATTATGGTTAAAACAGTACTTCCATTTATATTGTTAAATGGTGAGTGCATGATAGCAATTATAATAAAACTAAACACTTGAAGTTCATGATTGTTGCTGATGATATTATTTAGATTGAGTATTTTTGAACTGTTCCTTTCAAACATGGATGACTTCTGGATGAATGAAGACAACATGAGAGTAATAATGTTGTTGCACAGTGGTTGGCACTGTGCCAGGGAACTGGATTTGATTCCCGACTTAAATTTACTCAATTTTTTCAAATGGGTTTTGATTTCAACTAGCATTCAATGGTATCTAGTTAGTGCACAGCCTTTGATTTCATTCCAGTATATCCTAAAATAAGACCTTGAAATTAGGTAATGTCTAGTTGGCTAGAACTATCAGTGAAAAGTCTGTTGCTTCAGTAAAACAAACTGTAGTTCTACGACTTACCGTGTTGTGGCTGCCACCAGCGAAATGCAGTCGATATGGTTTTAGCTTCTGGGAGTAGTTCAATCGTTATTATTTGAGGCTGCAGAAACGACATGTAGTCCAGCTCACGCAGAACATGCCAGGTCACTCCGTTATCATTGGTATACTGCACAACAATTCCTAGATTTTGGAGAAAAGAGGGAATAGGGTTATAGGTGATGCTGGAAATTTGTTTTACTTTGGCAGATCTCCCGTGGCATTGCTCACCATAAGTCAAAGGTTGTTCTGTTGTTAGGGGTTGGGGAAGAGTTTGGAAGAATGAAAGAATTTGGGAATGAAGATTGTAAGAGATTGTCCCAGGATCATTAATATTAGCAGTTTTAAATTGTTTACTTATGAGGAACCAAATAGATAAAGAATTCGTTTATCTGTTCTCTGCATGCATACTCTGTGTGCAATATGGAGAAGTTACTTTTAGGTTTCCTGTTGGTTTTACTAAAACAGAAAATAAATATATTCATAACTGAACAAATTAATCTACTTTCTGTCTTGCCTTCTTTATTAGCTAATTCTGACACAGTATTCAATGCTACCAAACTTCTATGTTTAAAGAAATATGTATTACTTAAGAGCTTCATTTACTGCCTACAAACTTCACTATTCTTCCTGAACTCCCCATTGATTGCAAGGTTTCATAACGGCCTTAACTGGAACAGGGGTGAGCTTCCTGCCTTAGGCCCTATATACCCAACTGTAAAATTACTTCTGGATCAGGGCGGACAGGATTCTTTTCCATGCTACTTTAAGGTTCCCCACCACCTTCAACTCTGCTGATGGGGTGGGAGAATACAATTCTGGCCACAGATGGAGGTTTAAACCTGGAGCTTCATGGTTTTATGTCATGCATGCAAACAGGATGAGTGGCACAGTGGTTAGCACTGCTGCCTCACAGCACCAAGGACCCAGGTTCAATTCTTACCTCAGATCACTGTCTGTGTGGAGTTTGCACATTCTCCCCATGTCTATGTGGGTTGCCTCCAGGCACTCTGATTTTCTCCCAAGTCCAAAGATGTGCAGGTTAGGGTTGATTGGTCATGCTAAATTGGCCCTACTGTTAGGGATTAAAGGAAAATATGTGGAATTATGGGAATAGAGCCTGGGTGGGATTGTAGTCGGTGCATATTCGATGGGTCAAATGGCCTCTTTCTGCAGTATGGAGTTCTCTGATTCTATGAAGAGTGATTATAATATTGCAGATATCTTCTTTAACAGCACTAAAAAAATATAATTCAGTTTTCTGTACAAATAAATAAAAAACTAAATGACAGAATCATTACCTTCATTTCTAGCTCTTGGTTTGCTGCAAGAGGAACCAAGCGTTTTGCTTCCAATTCGGATATAAAATTGAACCAACCTATGCATGAAACATAAAGATTACAAGGTTCATAGGAAGAAAGCACTACCCGTGCCTTTTATTAAAAACAACCGATATCATCAGGCAGACCCACAGTACAGTATTATGGACAATATCAGAAACTCATTTTATTATTAAGCAACACAGCACGGGAAACAGGCCCTTCGGCCCAACGAGCCCGCGCCACCGTAATACCAAATACATTATCCTATTTTAATATTCCTATATAATAATATATATATTAATCCTAATTTGGAAAATTTTCACCATAGGGACAATTTGTTACCCAATCAGCCTAAGAGCGAATTTTTGGGTTGTGGGAGGAAACCGGAGTGCCCGGAGAAAACCCACGCAACCACGGGGAGAACGCGCAAACTCCCGCAGACACCGGCCCAATTCCAAGTGTCTGCACAGCCACATCGATAGTCTCTGAGCTGTCATGGTGCCCTTCAGGTGGTCCACATAAAGCACTCATATACGACATGAGGTACCAGGCAACCCATGAATCAACATCCAAGAGCTGTACCCGCACCACCTGCCGAATGCGTGCTCAAATTATGGACTGAATTACCTGTGGAAAAAAGCCGTAGTTAAACAGTCCTAATATATCCCTCTATCTGCATACCGCTCATGTGGCTGTCCAAGAGACCCTTAAACAGCCCCAGCGTGCCTGCTCCCACCACCTTACTCGGCAGTGCATTCCACACCCCCACTACCCTTTGTGTGAAAAACTGCCCTCTAATATTCGTCCTATACATAGCCCCCCTCACCCTATGGCCATGACCTCTCGTCCTATCCATTTCTAAAGGTGGAAAAAGTTTACCTCCATTTACTCTATCTATACCCCTTATAATCTTATACACCTCTATGAGATCCCCTCTAAGCCGACGTCTTTCAAGGGAAAACAACCCCAGTCTATCTAATCGTTCCTCATAGGACAGTCCTTCCATACCAGGCAGCATCCTGGTAAACCTCCTCTGCACTCTCTCCAAGGACTCCACATCCTTCCGATAGTACGGAGACCAGAACTGGGCGCAGTATTCCAAGTGAGGCCTAACCAAAGTTGTATACAACTGCAACATCAAACTCCTACTCTTATATTCTATACCCTTTTCTATGAAAGCTAACATACTATACGCCTTCTTTGTCACCTTCTCCACCTGTGAGGACACCTTCAGAGACTTGTGAACCTGCACCCCCAAGTCTCTCTGCGTCTCTATGCTCCTTATAGTTTTACCTTTTATCCTATAATTCTCTTCTACATTTTTCCGGCCAAAATGCATCACCTCGCATTTTTCCGGATTAAATTCCATTTGCCATCTATCTGCCCAATCTACCAACCTGTCTATGTCCTGTTGTATTGCCTGACACTGCTCTTCTGTACCCGCCAATCCAAGCATCTTGGTGTCATCAGCAAATTTGCTGATCTCACCACCTACCCCTACTTCCAAGTCGTTTATGTAGACCACAAATAGAAGAGGACCTAGTACTGAGCCTTGTGGCACTCCACTAGTGACAGGCTTCCAGCTGGAAAAAGAGCCTTCCACTACTACCCTCTGTCTCCTCCTTCCGAGCCAGTTTTCGACCCATCTACATACCCGACCCTGTATCCCATGCGCCTTCACCTTCTCTATCAGTCTACCATGAGGAACCTTGTCAAACGCCTTACTGAAATCCATGTAGACGACATCAACAGCCTGTCCTTCATCAACTGTTTTTGTCACTTCTTCAAAAAATTCCACCAGATTCGTAAGACAAGACTTCCCCTTGACGAAGCCATGCTGCGTATCCCTGATCAGATCGCAGCGCTCCAGATGCTCATACATCCTGTCCCTAAGGATCTTCTCCATTAGCTTACCTATAACTGAAGTCAAGCTCACCGGCCTATAGTTCCCTGGGTGATCCCTCTGACCTTTTTTAAACAACGGTACTACGTTTGCTATCCTCCAGTCCTCTGGGACCTCACCTGTGTCCAAGGAAGAGACAAAGATTTGCGTCAGAGGCCCAGCCAAGTCTTCCCTCAACTCCCTTAGCAGCCTGGGGTAAATGCCATCAGGCCCCGGAGCTTTATATGTCTTTAAGCTGCCTAACAGCCCCAACACCTCTTTCCTTGTAATCCTTATTTCCCTCAACCAATCCTCAACTTTGTCAACATCAGGCACAGACATCTGTCCAGTCTCCTGTGTGAATACCGACGCAAAGTATTCATTCAGGATCTCCCCCATTCCCTCAGGCTCTAAGCATAGATCCCCTCCACTGTCCCTAAGAGGTCCAATCTTGCCTCTAACCATCCTTTTGCTCCTTACATAGGTGTAAAATGCCTTTGGATTTTCTTTAATCCTACCTGCCAGAGCCACCTCATGGCCCCTTTTTGCCTTTCTAATACCCCTTTTAAGATCCCGTCTACACTCTCTATAAGCTTCCAGCGCTATCTCAGTCCCTAGTTGCCTAGATCTAATGTAAGCCTCTCTCTTTTTCTTGATCAAGTCCTCAATCTCCCTGGTAAGCCAAGGTTCTCTAATCCTACCTTTCCCATCCTTCCTCCTTGCCGGCACATATCTTTCCTGCAGAGAGTTTAGTTTTCCCTTGAAAGACTCCCACATGTACCTCGTCGACCTGCCCTCAAAAAGCTTATCCCAATCCGTATCTTTAAGATCTTGCCTAATCTGGCCGTATCTAGCCCTCCCCCAGTTAAATACCCTCCCTTTTGGGCCAGTCTCATCCTTTTCCATTAATATCCTAAAGCAGACAGAGTTGTGATCACTATTTGACACCTGCTCTCCTACCTCGACGTCAACCACCTGGCCTGGCTCATTCCCCAGAACCAAATCCAGTATAGCCCCCTCTCTAGTCGGGCCATCCACATACTGCTCCAAGGACCCTTCCAAAACACACTGTACAAATTCCTCCCCATCCACTCCTACAGCCCTGGGCACACTCCAATCTACTCCAGGAAAATTGAAATCTCCCACCACTACCACCCTATTTTTCCTACACTTATCTAAAATGTCCCTGCATATCCCTTCTTCCACAGCCTGCGGGCTGTTGGGCGGTCTGTAGTAAACACCCAACAGAGTAACCACTCCCTTCCTATTCCTCAACTCCACCCATAGAGACTCAATTCCTAAATCATCCATACCTCTCTCCCTCTGCACTGCTATGACGTTGTCCTTAACTAATAAAGCCACTCCCCCGCCTCTCTTCACACCAACTCTGTCACACCTAAAACACTTATACCCTGGAATATTCAATTGCCAGTCTTGCCCCTCCTTCAACCACGTCTCGGTCACCGCCACCACGTCTAAACTCCTCGTGAACATTATTGCCTTCAGTTCATCTGTTTTGCCAGTCACACTCCTCGCATTAAAACACATGCACTGAAGACCCTCAGCTCTCAGAAATACCTTTCTACCTACTGGTGTTGCCCTATCATCCCTCTCTATCCCACTCCCAGTTCCTGCTGTCTCCCCACCCTCCCTCCCTATTAGTTTAAACATTTCTGAAACACTCCAGCTAACCTCCCAGCTAAAATATGTGTTCCCCTCCCAGTCAACTGCTCCCTATCCCTCGTGAATAGGTGACCCTCCTTTGATTTATGATCAAAATTGAAAACAATCTGATAATGTCATAGTTATGAAACTAGATTGCCAAAGCCAAGCATGACAAGCTACAAAATTGACTTCTGGAATTAATGATTATGAAACAAATAGATTGAGGGCAGTTGGGGGACAGTGATGGGGGTATATGTGGATTTCAGCTGCACTAGCCCAGCTGGGACAGGCAGCAGTTAAAATCCTCAGTGACATCCCTGCTGGTTTCCCACCTGGACCTGTGGTAAGAAAGTAAGTGCCCGAGGCTGACATTCTTTTCTTTATATTAGCAATTCGTAACTCAGAGAAGCTGCTGCAGTTTGGAAATAAACTTAAATGCTGTCAGCTCTCAGCACAAGATATTCAGAACACAGGACAATGTGATAACCTCTCTGAGAGGCAATAACAATGACTAGTGTGGGAACAAGATAAATTCACACTCGATACTAAGGGGTAGCTTCAGAAATAGGTATTAGGGCACAGTGGGAAAACAGATTTTCAGGAGTTCTACTCTGTGTAAAGTTCACTCTTCTGACTGACCTGTTCTTAACATGAAATTGAGTAACAATACTAATTATATAATGGTTCTGAAAATCCTATGTTAATGTATACAAATCATTCATCCTTAAATGTAAACTTATTACTAGCATCATTATAAGGGTTCAGCATAATGGATTTGAATTAAGTCTGAATATCATTAGGGAAAGCTCTTCCAAATAGGCTCAGATTTAGAACCCCAAATCAGATTAGATTATTTCCTCACAGTGCAACTAATTTGGAGGCAATTTCAGCTACTAGCTAACTCAATGGTTACGTTCATTTCAAATGCACAAAGTATCCATGATTGTCTGAATTGACCATACCTGAACAAATTCAGAGATTCAAACTGACATAATTTGAATTTGCGGACAATCTATACTCTGCTTTATGAGATACAAATCTGACTGAAATATTGTTTCTTAATAAAATAATTTTATTGAGATACAGTGCACTCAAACAATGCTAACAGAGATCTCTTAATGTAAAATAATTCTGCAACAAATATCAAAATTTGCTTTTAACCTGATGTTTGTTGTGTCAAGACTGACAGTCCTGGCCTCTCTTCCTCCAGGGCCATTGAAGTAGAGGGATTTCCCATCATTCAGTATCCCGCAGCCTATACCAGTCTGTCCTCCAGTAACCTTGAACCAGAAAGGACTGAGCTTATCCTCAAAACGATCAGTCATTTCACTGGGGTTTGATGTATTCGGAACACAGGTTCCCTCTTCAACTACAAGAGAATGGAGCCATGCATTATCAGTAGAAGCAGCTTTTTGCATTAAACATTCGCCATTAAAATAGGGAATTGTTTCTATTAGTTAAACTGGAAACAGGAACACAAAGAGAAGCAAACAATGGTGAACAAGTCTGGAAAATGCACACCAATAAAGCAATTGTTAAACATAAATTACTTTTAAAATCTAAATTAGAGGTTACAATTTATAACTCTTGGATATTGTTTCTCCTTTATTATTCCTGAGCACAATGAGAGAATGAGAAACACAATACAGAAATTAGTTTTAGTATATGATTTGCTGAACCAAGTAAGCATGCTCAATGCGTTGAAGCTAGTGTCCTGACTGTGGACGTAAGCTGTTTTAAGTAATTTAAGCCATGCACATTCTAGTAAAGATGGAACTAGCAGCCAAATATAAGTTGCAAAGCCACTTTTTATTTTAGAATAAAAGAGCTCCAGTGTTCATTTTAAAATAAAAATGTGCACAATTTAATAATGCAGCACCCAACTTAACTAACAGTAATTCACGGTTTATTAATAGCCTTGATCTGTTAGCACCCTGGATGTAACCTTCCTGACATGGTTCACAACATGGGTGTCACACTCCATGACACCCATCACAGTCAATCACTGTCACCATTTTCATTAGACTCGGTGTAGATTCACACAATAGCATGAGGAGAAACAAAATCTCCATTTTTCACGCTAACCCAATCTTCGATCAACCAATTGCTTTGGACCTTGGATACTCAATTGTTTGCTGGACAGTTCACATCATGGGCCACTTGTTATACTGTACACTTTATTAAAACACGTGAAAAGTGGAACTCATCATGGGAGAAAGCCCAAAATGAATGATAATGTAGGGGGCACAGCATTTTACATTATACTAGATATTGACTGGAAAAGGAAAATAATTCAAGTGTAAATCTCTCTCCTAATGTGTTTTGCCCTTTCATCGAGTGCACTGAATTCCTACATCTCAGGCACCTTTTAAGTAAGTCTGATTTATAGCTTCCAGCCATATTTCTATCTGAATCATATTCTGAAATTTAACATCAGGAACACTTTAGAAGTTTGTAATTTTTAGAATCATAGAATAGAATCACAGAATCCTTACAGTGCAGAAGGAAGCCATTCAGCCCATTAAGCCTGCACTGACAACAATCCTATCCAGGCCCTATCCTCATAACCTAAGTATTTATCCTGCTAATTCCACCGACATTAAGGGACAATTTAGTATGGCCAATCAATCTAACTTGCACACCTTTGGAGTGTTGGAGGAAACCCACGCAGACATTAGCAGAATGTGCAAACTCCACACACTAACCTGAAGTCAGCATTGAACACAGGTGCCTGGTGCTGTAGAGCAACAATGTTAACCACTGTACCACCATGCCACCCTTATGATGTATGCACAATAATGCTGCTTGGTGTTTCATTTGCATTCATGAAATGAAGGTGGGTTGATTTCCAACATAGAATCCCTACAGTGCAGAAGGAGACCATTTGGTCCATCGATTGATTTGTTGATTAGAAGGCCAGAAATCAAAGCAATCCTACTTTTCCTTTGTTGGATATTTCAAATATCCCTTTCCACTAGATATCACAGGAATTTTCATTACTTTCATTTGGAATTTGCAAATGTTTATTTAAAATCTTAGGAAGTGCAATGGAGGCACAAACATTCTTGACAAAATAATAGATGGCAAACTGCATTGATTCCACAGGATTCTGACCCCGTATGCTCTGTGCTCGGGATTGACGGAGTGGGGTTAATATCCCATGAGTTCACTCGACATGACGCACTTTCCGATTCTTTTTGGCCCTTGTTGATGATATAATCAGATTCACGTCCAGGATGGGTGAGAACGTGATTTCAAATAAATCCGAATACACTTCAATAAATGAATTAGTTCCCTTGCCAAATTAACCTCCATCATGGTATATTCATACCAATGGCATTGCATGGTTATGATACTTCTGTCTTGCTCAAGCAGAAGTACTAACTCTATATATCATACTAAGAAGTCTCACAACACCAGATTAAAATCCAACAGGTTTATTTGGTATCATGAGCTTTTGGAGCATTGCTCCATCACCAGGTGAATAATGAAGCAGCACTCACCTGACGAAGGAGCAGGGCTCCAAAACCTCGTGATACCAAATAAACCTGTTGGACCTTAACCTGGTGTTGTGAGGTTTTTTACTGTGCTCACCCCAGTCCAAAGCTGGCATCTCCACATCATGGCTACATATCATAGCAAACATTTAGCAAAAGTTAAAATCTTTTGCACTTCGATCCAATCAAACAGCTTTTTGACATAATCTTACCAGTGTAGCCAAGATCACAGAAGCAGACACCAGAGATACAGTCACCATGTCCACTGCAGTAGTTAGGGCAGGGTTCAGAAATGTAAACTTCATCTAAACCAAATGCAGGTGCATTCTTGTGGGCGCTGGTCTCCTGAAACCAGCGGAATCGAGTCTTACTGTAATTTAGCAAAAGAATGAAAGAAATTGAAATACTGCAGTGCAGTTACAAATATTTATTAATTATTACTGCTGCAGTAATAATGTTGAAGTGATTTATTGGTAGTTTTTAGTTTAGCAATATCAATTGTACTACAGAGGAAGGTTACACTGCTGGAATTGGTTTATTGGACAAACAATAAATGCTTTGTATTATTACCTGACACAACACATGGCATAACAGGTTCCCAGGTGCAAATTCTTGGTAATGGGCCTTCCAAACAGAAGGCTGCACACAAGACCTTGCCCCAGGCTCTCCTACAACATGTACACCACTGACTTCAGAGACAGAGAGAGAGAGGCAGCAAAGCTCGTCTTTCCTCCCAGCAGGTTATAATCAAAGTGGAAGTTGCTTTTCCTCCAGCAGTCTCAAATCAGGCATAGCCAGCATAGTTACCTCACTTCCCAGCTGTCACTTGCAAGTTGCGATCAACCACCTAGTGTTCACTGCTTTGCTTTTATGACAATCTTTCAAGCATGATGTTGAGACATTTGCACTGATGTTAAACTCAAAGCTCTGTCTACTTGTTCAGATGAACATGCAACATCTATGGCACTATTCAAAGAAGATCTAAATATATCATTAAAATCAGTGCAGATCACCTTGTCATTAATCTCATTGCTGCTTGTGGGACCCTGTAGTGTGCAAAATGGTACTCACACAAATATAGATCTACCTTCCACTCCTCCGTTCTGCTTTTGGAATGGACACAAAGGTATTATCCAAACCCCTGTTCTCCAACCAGGGAAATGAAAATTGCAAATGAATGTGCGCTTAAACAGAGGAGAGAACTGTTCATTCACTAACAGATGATTTAAAAATAGAAAATAATGGAATATTCCTTCATTTTTTTTTTAACCAAACATTAATCTTTAAATGAAGTTCAGCAGACCACTTGGGAAGTTTGAAAGTTCAGCCAGATGCTAACGGCAGTTGTGCAAGAAACAGTTACACAGCCAAAGTGTTGTCAGAAGAAAGTCTGCAGATCATTTCAGATCACCAGAGTGTTTGATTCATTCCTAGTTTGGTATTGGATATTTCAATAAAACTACCCTATTCTGTGCTGAAAATCAGCTCTTCACAACTTAATTGCTTTTTAACTAGACTACACCATTTCATGGAAAAGTTAGAGGACAATTTCCAAGTAGTGCACACAAGAAGAAAAAGAATAGCAAAACTATGTTTTCTTTTGTTTTGTTAGAAGCCATCTCGTTTCCTCCATCTCTCTCAGAACACACTGGCTGAATCCATTTCTATCCAAACTGAAGACGTTTACTCAAGGTGAACATTGATTCTCTCATAACTTTGGATTCAATAACTAGCTGAGGTTTTATTTAAAACTTAGTCAACAGAGATCATCTATTCACTTTTAATGCTATAACTAGCCCATTTCTTCAATGATGAACAGCAAATAATTTCTATTTGTGTTTGGCTATTGATCTTACGTAGAGTTACGTTGAACGCACAGTTCAAGACTCAACCCAAGTTCCACCCATCCATTTAGCCATATTAGAAGAATCTTAAATTCCTGTCTCCCTTTTTTTGTTCACCTGGCTTCTCCTTCAGAACATAAGAAATAGGAGCAGGAGTAGGTCATCTAGTCCTTTAAGCCTGCCCCGCCATTCAATAAGATCATGGCTGATCTGCAGTGGATCAGTTCCACTTTCCCGCTTTCTTCCCATAACCCTTAATTCTTTTGTCTATCAGAAATTTATCTATCCGTGACTTAAATATATTCAATGAGGTAGCCTCCACCACTTCAATGGGCAGAGAATTCCAGAGATTCACCACCCTTTGAGTGAAGAAGTTCTTCCTCAACTCTGTTCTAAACTGCCACTCTCCCCCCCTTATTTTGAGGCTGTGCCCTCTAGTTCTGCTATCCTTTCTAAGCAGAAAGAATCTGTCTACCTCTACCCTATCTATCCCTTTCATTATCTTATATGTCTCTATCAGAGCTCCCCTCAGCCTTCTAAACTCCAATAAGTACAGATCCAGTCAATTCAATCTCTCCTCTTAGGCTAACCCCTCATCTCCAGTATCAGCCTAGTGAACCTTCTCTGTACTCCCTCCAAGATCAATATATCCTTACGCAAATAAGGGGACCATAGTACTCCAGTTGCGGCCTCACCAGTGCCTTGTAAATACATCTATTGCTTCATTTATTCCTAGTGTTAATTTAAAAATAACGTTTCTCCCACATACCTGGATGCAACAGATCTTGGGATAACTATTGTAACTCTTGTCCATGTTTCAAAGTCTCCTGTGTAGAAAATTGTCGACTTCCTCAGTTCTCTCGAGCTTCCCTCACAGCCTTTGACACCAGGAGATGCTGGGTAGCAACCTTCTTTTACCAATGACCAAGATCTACCAGCATTATGAGAGTACTGAAGGAGAACAGGAGCGGCATTGCTGAATTGGCACTCGCATCCAATATTCAGCTGGAAAAATCCAGATATGATAAATTAAAACAATTCTGAGCAACAAATCTTCGGATGCTTTAGGACATGCATGTGTTTAAGTGTGTTTATGTGTATGCATGTATGTGTGCACTTACTGTAAAAAATGTCAATAGTTATACAAAATTGTGATGACATTAGTCCTCAGTACACACTTCCTATGCCCAACTTTGAAGACAGGGAAATATAGTTCCATCAGATTTTGGCCTGTTCAATTTTGTGATTGTGGCAAGAAGTAGTGTAGTGTGAGGGACAAAGATCTCACATTTTCCACACAACCTACTGTGTGTATCGTGGTGGTGGATCTTCTGGCCCTGCCGCTGTCAACCGAGTTGTGTGTTGAATGCACCCCTTGCTGTCAGAAATCCACAGCAGGGATGTGTTGTAAACGAGACTGGAAGTTCCTGCCAGCCTGAACGGCCAAAAAATTCTGGTCTCTATATTTCACTAAAACATAAATTGATACATCCATTACTACTTCTAAAATGTTAAATCTGAATGGAGGCTTTTAAAGTGGCTGAACCTAAGTCTGTCTGCTACGCCCAAACAAAAGCTACTTGGTAGTTTGGAACTATCTCTCAGGAGATATTTGTGCCAAGCCACTGTGGACTACATAGTCCAACTTCAAAAAAAGCTATACAAAGACTATCTGCACTTAATAACCCATGCTGGTCAGAAGGTGATAGATCATCTACTAAGACAGAAGTCCCATAGCCTCCCTTTCAATTCAAAATGGCTGAGACATTTAACAATCATTGGAATCCAGAAGATGGAAACACAAGGCTTGATGGGGAGGTGACAGTCATGTGACATGAACCTTTGGTTTGTGAAACAAGTGACATTGCTTTACTGAGCTGCATAGCTCAGACTGCTGTTTACCATCCAACTAATAGATTCACAGAGAAGGAACTCAGCCCAGGTGGAATATTTGGCCCCCATCTATACTGCTTCTGCTGGAAATTCAATACTGTCACCCACAACACTGATTCAACGCTGTGTCACCTGTCTCACCAAGTGAAGTCAACACCACCAGCAAGTTGAATTATGCAGCAATGGTTTTTAGCCCACCAAATACGTGAAGGAAATACCTCATTAGACTTTGATACTGGACTCTGGAACCCACATGAAACAATATTTCCTCTCTCTGTGATCTTTGTCCTGGAAATCTTTCTTTCTCTGTTCCTCTTTTTGCTATCTGAATGCAAAGGGGATATAGTGAACACCCTTTTTGCATCTAGAGTGTGTGCAGATAAACTTTGAATTCAATATACATACAGGAGTGCAGGAGAAGGCCACTCAGCCCCTTGAGTCTGTTTGTCCACTTGATAAGATCATGGCCGATCTGTTTTTAAACTCAACTTCATATTCCTACCTGCCACCCCCCATAACCTTTCACCTCTTGCTTATCAAGAACCTATTATCCTTGCCTTAGAAACATTCAAAGACTTTGTCTCAACCACATTTCAAGGAAGAAAATTCCAAAGTCTCACAACTTTCTGCGAGAAAATCTATTTCCTCATCTCGGTCCTAAATGGTGATTTTTCATTTTGAAACAGTACCCTGAACTCTAGATTCTTCCACAAGAGGAAACATCCTTTTCACATCCACCCTGTCAGGTCCCCTCAGAATCTTATGTTTCAGTCGAGTCATCTCTTACTCTTCTAAACTCCAGTAGATATAAGACTAGGCAGTCCAATCTTTCCTCATAAGATGTCCCTTCCAGATAGTAACCTAGTAAATCTTCTCTGAATTGCCTCTGATGCATTTACATATTCCCTTAAACAAAGAGACAAATATTGTACAATATTGTAAAATTGCTGTGGTCACACCAATGCTCAGTATGACTGAAGCATAATCTCCCATCTTTTGTAATGAATGACAATATTCTATTAACTTTCCAATTACTTGCTGCAGTACACACTAATGTTTTGCCATTGTTGTACAAGGACATCCTGATCCATCTGTATCTCAGAAGTGTGCAAACTCTCACTGTCTTGTTATTTCTGCACATTTTGTCACATTATATACCATTGGTCAGATCTTTGCTCACTCACATATTCTATGTCCTTTTACAGCTCCCTTATGCCCATTTCCACAACTTACTTTCCAACCTATCTTACTGCTATCATCAACGATATCATCAATCCCTTCATCCAATTTATTCATATAAATTGTAAAGAGTTGAAGCCCCAGCAGTGATCCATGTGGCACAATTACCCATCATATTCTGCCAACCAGAAGATTACCCTTTTAATGCCTCCTTTTGCACTGTAGGGATTCTGTGATCCTATGTCTACTCTCTGCTTCCTGTTAGGTAGCCAATCTTCTGACCATGCTAAAATGTTACTCTCTACATTATGAGCTTTTATTTTCTGCAATAATCTCTGATATGACACCTTATCAAATGCCTTTTGAAAATCTAAGTACAGTCCATTTATCAGTTCCTCTTTATCCACAGCACCTGTTATTTCTTCAAAGAAATTTAGTAAATGGTTAATCGTGATTTCCCTTTCACAAAACCATGTTGACTCTTCTCTGATTACCCTGATTTTATCTAAATGTCCTGTTTTAATATCTTGAATGATGGTTTCTAACATTTTTGCTCTCACAGAAATTAAGCTAACAGTCCTGTTTTCTGTCTGCTTCCCCCTTCTGTTCTTCTGTTTGCATAAAGCAGTTACGTTAACTATTTTCCAATCTAATGAAATCTTACCAGAATCAAATGAATTTTGGAAAATTCCAACCAATGCATTAACCCTTGGATTAACTACTGCTTTTAAGACTATAGGGTGAAATCCATTAGGTCCCAGGTCCTTGTCAACCCACAACTCCAATAATTTGCTAAGTATAACTTCAATGATGTTGTAATTTTCTTCAGTTCCTCCCCTTTTTTCCAATGTCAGATTTATTTCTGGGATGTTACTGATGTGGCCTGTAATGAATCACAGAATCTTTACAGTTCAGAAGAAGGCCATTTGATCCATTGAGTCTGCACCAGTTCTCTGAGAGAGCATTCTTCCTAGTCCCACTCCCCTGCCTTAACCTTGCATGAGTTTGATCCAGGTTCCAATCACTCTCTGGGTGAAAATATTTTTCCTTAAATCACTTTTACTTCTTTTGCCAATTATTTTGAATCTGTGCCCTTTAGCTATTGATTCTTGAGTGGGGACAGTTTGTCACTTCTTATCCTGTCCATTCCTTTCAGGATCTTGAATACCTCTATCAAATTTCCTCTCAGCAAATGTTTCTCCAAGAAAAACAGTCCTAACCTCTCCAATTTAGCTTCATAACTACAGTTCTTTATCTCTGGAATCACTCATGTGAATTCTCTCAAATGCTTTCACATGCTTCAAGTATGGTGCCCAGAATTGGATGAAATACTCCAGATAAGGCCTAGCTAGTTCTTATGCAAGTAAAACATGACATTCTCACTCTTATAGTTATGCCCCTATTAATAAAGCATAAGATACTATATGCTTCAACTGCCCTCGCAACTTGCCAATAGTAATGGAATTGACATAAATATTCATATATATATATATATATATATATGTTTAAGGGGAATGTTTACAATTCAGCTTTAAGCTACAGGCAGTCAGTACGTCTGGTAGGAATGCAGTTCACATTTTTGGAGAGCAGAATAACTACGTAGTTCATACTTGCAAGTGCTTATTTTATGTAGAGGTAATGGATTTTTGTTTACTTAAATTCCACTCAAACTTCTGATTAGAGTAATTGATGGGGTCATGTGATGATGTGATTAATTATGCAGAACTGAGTCTGTAGAAGTCAGAAAAAAGCTTTTGCAGAAAGTGGCTGAAATTACAAGGATGTTGCAGGCTCCTGAAATTCTCCATCACTGAAAGCTCCAAGACTATTAACAAATGTTAAAGCAACTATGCCTGGGTTTGCTAACTGGGTTTAGCTCTCTGCTAAATATAATAAATTGTATTTATTTGAAAGTGGTTTTGATCTATACATGAACGGAGCTTATTTGGAACTGGAACAGTCATAAGCTAGAAAGTTGTTTCCTTTCATTTTTAAATGTTGTTTAATTATTGATTGTTAAGCTGATTCACTTGTTAGAGTTTAAAATGTATTCTTAAATAAAATTTGTTTTACTACAAAAGATCCCTAATTAGTCAATGGAATCAATCCGGGAGCAAATTCATATTTAAGCCAAAAAGGAAAATTGTTGAGATCTAGTCTGGTTTCATAATGTAATTTAGGATTCTAATCCAATACTCATACACCGAGCTCCATCTGGTCTTGGATGGCCTTTAGAGTTTAGAAGACTGATGCAAAATACCTATTCAATTCATCTGCCATCTCCTTAATTTACATCTCAAGTTTGTGGGATTATTAATGAAAATTAATAATTTTATTAATTTGACCAATGGTATATAATGTGACAAAATGTGCAGAGGAGATTTACAAGGATGCTGCCTGGATTGGGAGGCAGGCCTTATGAAAATAGGTTGAGGGAGCTGGGACTCTTCTTACTGGAGAGACGTAGGTTGAGAGGTGACCTGATAGAGGCTTATAAAATGTTGAGAGGAATAGATAGGGTGGACTCTCAGAGACTATTTCCCTGAGCTGAAATGGTCACTACGAGAGGACACAGATTTAAGGTGCAGGGAAGCAAATACAGAGGGGATGTTAGGGGTAAGTTTTTCACTCAGAGGTGGTGAGTGAATGGAATTGGCTGCCGTCAGAGGTGGTTGAAGCAAACTTGCTGGAGTCTTTTAAAAGACTTCTGGATGAGCATATGGAAACGAATGGGATAGGGGGTTATAGATAGGTTTGTGGATTGGTAAATATAGACGTGATTGGTGCAACTCGTGGGCCGAAGGGCCTGTTTGTGCTGTATTGTTCTATGTTCTATGTTCTAAAATTGGATTGCATCAAAACCGAGGGTTGGAATATCCTGCACCATTTAGGAAGGGTGGCAAGGTGCCACAGTGGTTAGCGCTTTACAGTACCTGTGGTGCAAGTTCAATTCTGACTTTGGGTCACCGTCTGTGTGAAGTTTGCATGTTCTCCACATTTCTGCATGGGTTTCCTCCCACACGCCAAAGATTTGCAGGTTAGGTTGGTTGGCCATGTTAAATCACCCCTTAGATGGATTAACAGGGTAAATACTTAGGGTTCAGTGATAGGATGGATGGAATTGTGGTTGGTGATAACTCCATTGGCCAAATGGTCTTCTTCTGTGCCATAAGGATTCTATGAAAGCAGGAAATAAACCAGAACACCTTTCTGTTCATGGACGGATGGTGTGAGAACAAATCTCTGGTATTTAAATTAACCCACTCTTTTATCCATAACAGTAACAAACTGGAACAGGTAGGATTTCTACTTCCTTATTCAGTGTGGGAAGCTTTTAAAGAGTCCTTTAAAGTCATCTCAACCAATCTCTTTGACAAGGACAAAAGGGCCAGAGATTTAAAGAAAAGCAGGCAAAAATGAAGAGAAATGAACTGCTAATGGAGGCACAAGATAAAGGATCAATCCTCCATCTACTCATCTCATGAGTGTAAGGGGGAACTGAATGAGTTGCTTCTGAGGGGACTTTTTCTTTAGATAAATATTGGCAGAGCCAATGTACAATTAGTTCTTTCACCTGAAAGGGCAGGTGAGAACTTGGTTTAATGTCTCATCTAAATTACAGCACAATCTGCAATGCAGCACTCCCCAGTGTGCACTGCAGCATACTATGTGGATTGATAATTAAAGTCAAGATCTTCTGATTGAACAGGCAAGAAGCTGAACCAAGGCTGACCTCAAGCTGACAGGTATGGCCCTGGACTCACACTTGGTCCTCACCTCAGATTCACATCTTTGCATTTGTCTCTCTGCTGACCTAGATCCTAAACAAAATATAGGCCTCTCCTCCTTTGTCGCTAGGAGCCATGCTGGGCATTAGGTCAAAGCCACGCCCAGCTCTTCTGCCACATCTGTATCTGCAAAAAGAGAAAAATAATGTCCCTTTGGCAGACACAGCTGGTGGAGGCTCCTCTTCCCAAAGCCAGCTGTGCTGTAGCTCACTATTGCTTGATTTACATGTTACGCTGGAATCTTCTTCAGAATTGCTCCAATTACAAATTTGGCACTACATGAAAGAAGGACTGCCAGATGTTCAACCAGTCCATCCATGTTAACTGATTGAGCGCAGCTCCGAGATATCCACCATCCATTTCTGCAAAGTCTGCCACAACTATCTGTCATTGTCCATGGTGTGGGGAGGGTGCTATCGTTCCAGGATCTGGGTCGCAGAGAGGCACAAAGGTGTGAAACCTCAGGTGAGGATCAGTATTATTATTTAAGGGCAGCAACTGTCAGGCTTGGTTCAGCCTCTTGGCTTTAAAATATCAACCCACACCCAATGCTCTAGTGCAGCACTGGGGCATTGCTGTAATTGTTAGTGCTGTAGTTCAGGTAAAACATTAAACCACGGTCTCATTTGCCCTCTCAGATTAGAGTCAATAATACTTTTCAATGTCCTACAAGTATTTATTCTTCAACTATTTTTGCTTAAAAAAAACACATTGATCATTCATCTGATTATTGTCTGTGGGATCTGGCTGTAAACAAACTAGCTCTGAAGTTTTTCATTTCATTGGCGATGAATTCCTTATAGCTGTCCTAAGTTTGTGGAAGGCCTATATAAAGGCAAGTTATTTTGCTATGTCTTGCAATTTATCTGCCTCTCTTAGTAGGCAGGATAATCTACTGTCGACCTACTGATATCCTAACGTGGAATGACATAAAAGAAAAATCCCCTCATGCAGCTCCCTCTTGATTTCAGTGAGCATTGAAGAGATGGAGGGCTGATCCTCTAGGTCTGTAGATTTGTAACTTGCCCTTTTTTAATCCTTGGCAAATGCTACGAGGCGATTAGTTGAGCTGCTTTTTGAGGTTCTTCAAAAGCTGCCCAAATCTCCTCAATTTGTCAGTGTTCAGCAGGAATCTGGGGAGACAGAGCAAGACCAAAGACACCAGAAAACGTGAAGGCAATATGAAACAAAAAAAACCAACATACTAGCCTGTACAGGCACAAAAATCAAAACCATTTTATATCTTCAAAGTTAATATTTTCAGGCTTACATGAAAACATCCAGCTATCTGGTAAATTGAGAGGTAGGACATGCCAAACAAAGAAAGCAGAATTTGAATGTTGGAAAATGTATTATCAGATATTTCCTAAGCATCAGCCAGCAGGAATCCACAATGGTTCTGGAGGCTCACCCCTCTAGCCAGATGCCTTGGCTACAAGATTCAAAAAGCAGAAAAAAAGGAAAAGTAATAGATTATTTCAATGTGCAATGCTTTGTGCCACAGCTCTCGATGTATTAAAACCAGAAGTTAAAAGACGAACATTTAATGCATTTTTGTGACAGTCCATGATCACTACATAAAGGGACATCTTGACCTATTTAAAAAGAAAAGGGTTTAGAGAACATTTGTCAAAATACTGGAAGAGAAATCAATAGAAGCATTTATCATTTGTCTGCCAATTTTTTTAGTCATTTATAATTAAAGTTCATCCTTTTAATTAATTTTTGTGTGCACAATGTATTTTGGAATATGGGGAATGTTCTTCCTGTGAAGAATAAGTAACAAATTGTATGTGAAAGCCTCCTGTTATCTTGTGGCCTCACACTGAAAACAATAGGATGGGGTTACAGACATGCAGAATGTTCCGAGTGTGAAATGTGCTTATTCATCATCTTTACTGTTTTCTTGTTTATTGATTTAAGTCTGCTCTGGAGCGCATTGAAGAAATACTGCCAGCATCTATGAAGTGAAAATGTTTTTTTCTCTCTCTTTCTCTTGTTCCATGGCTGTTAAACTGAGGCTGACTAGAAAACCCAGTGTTTAACTTTATTGCTCGCCATCCCAAGCTGTAATTCTGAACCTTGGGGAAAACAAATCTGTGGTAATGAATCAGCTGTTAACCTCTGAAACCTTTTATTATTTTACAAGCTTTAAATTATTCAGCTCTCACCTCTTGTACAAAATTGATCAGAAGTTCTTGTACGGTTCATTAGTTTTAAATTACAAACACATGACCAATACAACCAACACCAGGGATTTCATTATAGTATCAGTTTAAAAAGATAAGGCTGCAGTACACAACTCCTTCTGACAGTCTATCAAAGTGATAATCCTGGAAGTTATAGTATAAACTTACTATTATTTCTACAGACAAAAATATTTATGCTGCAGGAGTAAAAAATGCCTGCGGGCAGTGCCTCAAAATGTTCCCCCTTCCACCCCCACCCTCCAGGGTGGGGTTGGGTTGTGAGGGGGGCAGTGTTTCCCATGTGGTCACCCTTCCCGGTTAATGTTGCTTCATACTGTTGTAAATGTTGGGGGAAATCCCAACATGGGGACGGGGAAATCAACACAGCGAGGAAGCCTGCTAATCCGTCACTAATGTATTTAAATGCGATTCTTCACCTTCCTTGCTGATGGGAATCTCACTTTTGGCTACTCACAGTAAACGTGCATGCAAAATCCTGACCTACTTACTCTCCTTGGATTTACATATACATAGAAACAAACCAGCTCCTGTTGGTAGTTATATTCCGCTTCAGCCTCCTCCCATTTTAATTATATCTTCTCATCCTGATCCAATAAACTTTCCTAATCCTGCATGTGAGCATCAAACCTCTTCTTAAATGCATCAATTCTATCTGTTTCAACAACTCCTTGTGGCAGTGAATTTTGCATTCTCACCCCTTTTTGTATAGTGAAATTTCTCCTGAATTCTTTCTTTGTTCTATTGGTGGTGATCTTATTGTCAATTGTTCTGGGTTGCTGCATCCATTCAATTTTGGGCAGCATCCTTAGAAATCTGTGTTGTAATTTCTCCAGAACTTCAATAACTTTGCTATAGTGTAGAAAGGAAAACTACACACAACACTCCAACTATATTCTTAAGTGTTATGATATTAGCACAAAATTCCCTTTTCTGCTATTTCAACCCTTTTAAATAAACAAATTAAAGCCGCTGTTAAAGAATTGGAGAAACTCATTTGGGGCAATCTTACTGGCTTATCTCGCCATTCGATTGTGTAGAGTGAGCGGTAAGATCGCGAGAGAGGTGAAAATCCAGCATAGTGCCTGGTTTCTTGCATCTTGCAATTATACTGGCACCGTGAAGCCGACGTGAAAGGACATAAGATTGATTTTAATATTTCTAAGACTTTCTTAGTAATTGTCCAGGCTCACTTGCCTGAACAGCCTTGCTGATGAAGGTACTCGCAAATATCACATATGGTGTCCGCCAATGAAAACAAGAAGTGGGGGGACAGGAAGCCATTGAGGTCCCCTTGAGTGGCCCTGGATACTGCCTACGCGGCACTGGGCAGTACCAAGGGGCAGGGCCTAACGGGAGGCAGAGGGAGTCTGTGCACTTTGCAATTAGGGATTGGCCATAGTGGCAATTGGCAGGGACTGAGGGGATACTGTGGCAGCAATTGGTCAGGGTGGATGTATCAGACCAGCAATCAGCCAGGGAAGGCCAATGATGGGTAGCAACGGGTGGACTGGCCAGCAATTGGCTTGGGCGGCCAGCTGTTGGCTGGAGAAGCCAGCAATCCTGGTGGGGAGGGAGTATACACAGAACACTGAGAAATCAAGACAGATGCACAATGGCGTCCTCTAGTTGTCATCAGCTGGCTTTCTGGTGAAAACGGACTCTGTCCACATCCCCTACTAGCATGAATCACACTTTGCCTCTTTTTTTGCACCAAGTGTCATAAGATACTGTCTGAGACCTCATTAGAAAAATGAGCATGATATTGTCTTGTTTTCTGGCTTGTTTTTTACTTAGTATTTTTTGGTAAGATCACCTCCATCGTGTTTGCTATGACCATCTCAATATGATTCAACCCCTTATTCAGTTACCTCAAACTTAACACATTGATTAGACCACAGTTTTTCTTAACTTCAGCCATATTATCACTGTAGAAAACAATTCAGTCAGAAAATATGTTAAATTTACTGCAACTGATTAGAGAGAGAGACTGAATTGAATCTGTGTTCTTAGCTTAATGGTGGTTGTAAAAGATCCTGCAGCATTATTTTGAAAAAGAACAATGAGTCTTTGTACTCCGTCTAATGTTATTCATTCAACTAATATTATCAAATTATAACATATTCTTCATTTAGCTTTGACAAACGGTCATGTGGACTCAAAACATCAATTCTTGCCAGATTTGCTGAGATTTTCCAGTATTTTCTCTTTTGGTTTTATTTTTCATTCATTTCATTTGTTGTCACTGTGCACAAGCTGACTTCTGCTCTCATCTCATAACACCGCAGCTCAAAATTGATTCATTGGAAATGAACTGCCTTTAAGGCATCCTTAGAATTATAACCATAGAATCACAGAAGGAAGCCTTGCAACCCATCATTGAACTAATACTCTTACCTTGCTCAAGACCCTACCCATTGTCCTGCAAATGTTTTCCCTTTTAATGCTTATCCACGATCATGTAATTTCTTTCTTTAATAAGCCAACAACAAGCTAATTCTCTCCCTCCTCACTGGAGCAATCTAACCAGTGGGAGTAAATGAAAAAGTCATTAGAGTTAAATCAAACCTACATTTGTACTTCTTTTATTTTACTCCTTAACCTCCTCCTCTTTATGGCCCCTCACACTCTCTTCATCATCAGTTGTGGCTTTCTATCAGTTATTCTCTTCGACTCTTTCCTGTTTCCCCCCTTTCTCACAGTGTCTGGATAAGACTTTCAGATTTACTTATAGAGAGTGCAACGTAATTTATAATTGAGTGTACAGAGATAAGGAGTCTCAATGAACTGGTGGGAGAGGCCATCAAGCAGGTGTCTCTTTTATATCTGTCTTATATATAAGTCATAAATGAAATCTGGAATGATAGTGAGGGGGGAACAGAGGCCAATGCCTTGAAAAATGTGGAGCATTCAACACAAAATAGATACCTTGAACTGAAGCAAATATCCAGGTTTGAGAGTCAGGTCCCGTGTTACAGCAACCCGATCGCCATCCGATTTCCCAAACACCATGGCTGAGTGGGTCATGGAGCAGAAAGTTTCATTGCTGCCCATCCCCTCATTAGCCAGCATCAACCAAATGCTCAGCTGGCTCATTGGGATATCATAGGAGGGTGTGTAGTCCTGAAATGCAAGCAAGTAACAAAAATATATTAAATCCAACATATCAGCCCATCTTACTCTACAAAGAGTATTACAGGAGTTAGAAGTACATGAATACATCATTGCTACCACACAAGGTTTTTTAAAAAAGGAGATATTTGTTTAAAAGTTAAAGGAGTGTTGTCATATGTTGCACAGTTTATGGTGTAATGATATACTTGTTTGGAAATGAGAATTTTTGATCTTATAAAGTTTGTAAGTCTGAAGCAATGTTGCAATTAAGCAAACTGGTCGGGTTCAGTATGTCAGGCTGCAAGATGGAGCCTATAAGCCAACAGTGAGCTGCTTAATGTAAAGTTGCTTTCAAACGCAATAAATCCGGTTGAGTTGCCATTTGATGCTGGATTATTAGGAACCCGAAACAAGATAACATCAGAATAACACATGTGGAATGGATAGATAAGCTGCTTAGAACCACACTGTTTATAACAGCTTCATATTTAGTGTGCCTATGGAACAGATGCACAAGTGTTCCAAGGACATCCAAGCAAGGCATTCCTGGAACACTCATCTCCATAAACTATCCTCGGATATCACCACTGGCCTACTGTGAAAAGCAGGATGCAGTGTTATCTTTAAGCATGTGGATTTTGCAGAAGAATCTGAAAAAAAAACAATCCCCTAATGAAATCACGTTACTGAAAGCAGCAGTGTGCCTCAGCTCCAGCACACAAATGTTTCTGTTTTTCACTCACTTTCCCTATATGGTAACAATCCTTTAAATTTGTTCTTCAAAATGTGGCTGACCCTTCAAATTATATGTAGTTTCAGAAATCTAATCTCAATGATTCTTCTTCAGACTAATCAATGCTAAGTTGGGCTTTCTTGAACAGTTGATCATAAGCACCATCAGGCTCTGATGTTTAAAACAGAGCTAGTTAAAGTTTAGGAAGACTGCAAAATATAGCACCAGGCTACAAAAAGGCTGTGGAATCATAAACAGGCAAAGGCCAATACAGGAAATCCTTCTTTATCGAGATCTTTTCATCAGGATACAAAGAGCAATCATTCTGGAATGAATATGTTTTGTTATTGAATGATGTGGAGAAACATGAAGGACAAATCACATGTTGGGGTGGTAGATATAATTCCATTCTGTTTTTGTGCAAATCTTTATATAAACTGTTGTTTGTTCAAATCAAAGTAATGGGTGTCATTATTACGGAATGAGAGTTTTGCACTTCTGACAAGCCAAGGTCAGCACTGAGCACTCTTGTATTAGGCTCAGCAGGGACAGGATGGAACATAAACCTTCCTCACCTTTACTTCATCTACTGAAACTCATCTAATGATGCCTCACAATGCATCCTCTCTAGCGGGACCAAACTGAAATGAAAAATTTTCAATTGCAAACTATGTGCCTCATGCTCAAACCAGATTTAAAAGCTTCACTTGGCCTATGGCAGGCAGAAGGCTTCTCATTGTTTTCAGCGACTGGGAAGCATTATGTAGCTCCTGCAGTGATTGAATAAACTAATGAGGAATCTCTAATTCAGGAAACCACGTCACTGGCTGGTTATGCTGCATACCAGGTTTCCATGATATTAAAGGTCAGAGGACTGACTTTCTGTTGTTATTTCTACCTGGGTTGGGCAGGCTGGAGAATCAGCATCCAGTCATTCACTGCCATGTCTGGGATTTTCCACCACAAGTGATGACAAACATTACATGCACTCATCCAATTGTTGGAGTGGATTCAAAGCAGTTGGCAAAAATATCTTGATGCCAGACATCATATTTATTGGCCTCCATAGCAATGCTGAAACGAGTGATAAGATATATTTTTGAACAGTAAAGGAATCAAGGATTATGGTGAGCAGGTGGATAAGTGGAGTTGAATCTATAAAAAAAATCAGCCATACTCTTGTTGAATGGCAGAGTAGGCTTGAGGGGGCCAGATGGCCTACTCCTGCTCCTAGTTCTTATGGAGCGTGTTACTAGTGCCTATGATGTTATGGTAGGCAAGAGAAGAAATATATTTGAGACCCACCCATAAAAGCAGCTGGCGATGTTTGGTTGTCACAAGCATCCAATAGTTTTTGCTTTATTTGTTCACAGATCTGAGCATCACCAACAAGACCAGGCATTTGTTGCCCAACTCTTAATTCTGTTTTGGATGGTGGCAGTGAACTGTCTTCTTGGATTGCTGCAGTCCATTGGGGTTAACACCCACAGTACTGTAAGAAAGTAAATTCCAGGGTTTTGATCCAGCAGCAGGGAAGGATGGAATGTACTTGAGTTGCTGCAGTGTATTCTATGGGTGGTCCATATAACTGCCATTGTGCGTCAGTGTAGAGTGAGTAAATGTTGAAAATAATGGATGGGGAGGCCAATCAAGCCAACTGCATTGTTCTGAATGGTGTTGAGCTTCTTGAATGCTGCTGGAACTGAAATCATCCAGGCAAGTGGAGACTCCAGACTTCATCCCTCACTCTCCTATTCTCTCACTATGCCCCATCCATGCAAGTGTATGCCGCACAGACACTTCGATGGTCCCTCATTCCTCCATGTCCCCATAACCCCACAGCACTTTGTAGTCCCTATGATGGGATTTTCAGCATGATCAAGAGCCTCTATTGTGGTGAAAGCCTGGGCCAGAGATTGGTCAATGCAACTCTGCAATATGAAAGATTGGGATCTGCAGGAGACTCGCACTGCAGAAGCCTTAAATTGTGAATTGGCTGGCCTAGGAGCCTTTATTTCAACCTCATTAGATTGCCAATTTAATGCCATTAGTGTACCCACTTACTAAAATGATAAACTTGGACACTCAGCCTTATTTAACAATTAATTTCATGCTTCAGATCCCAGTCAGAATAGACTGATACCTTGCCACAAATAACCACAATTATCTTTCATTTAAACCCCATTTGGAACTGCTTCCAATCTAACATGCCCCACAGTGTTTAAAACAAGTTCTATTAAAACAAGTTCAACCTACTCAGGATGGAAAGAAATACTCGTTTAATCTTGCACTTGTGCAGTTGCTGCAAGGTTATTCCAGCAGCATTGTTGTTCTGAATGTGGAACTTTTCTATCGTGTAAGGAATGTCCACACAATATGAAATTCATATCACGTCATTGGCTATTTTTACTAAGTTGAGACCATCTCCTGTTCTGATCAGGAATAGAAGCAATGTTTGAGAGAGCAATTCTCTTTTCTCCGGTAATGTTTTGCCTCACTTAGCAGCACTGCAATATAACTGAGCTGTTGAGATATTTCTTTGCTGTAATTTTGGATTGAACAGGCACTAAATACAGTTCTATTTCTGATTCTCTCTTCTGTGTGCCATCAGTGGCATAACTGTCCAGTAGGCTGACACGCCAGTGTGCTACTGAGGGAATGCTGCACTGTCAGAGGAGGCAACTTTCAGGTGAAATGTTAAACCAAAGACACATCTGCTCTCTCAGACAAATGTGAAGAATCCCGTGTCATTATCTCGAAGAGGTGCTGGGGAGTGCCCAGAGTTGTGGTCAACATTTGTCATACCATCAACATCACAAAGCAGATTATCTAATCATTATCACATTGCTGACTGTTTGCTGTGCTTCAAACTGGCTGCCACATTTTCTACATTACACATCAAACCTGATTTTACAGCCTTTTGGAATGTCTGGAGATTGTGAAAGGTGCTACAAAAATACAAGACTTTATTTCAATCTTTATAAATGAATCCAGAAATACTGGGTTATGGATTTAAAGACCAATCAATCTCATTTATGATGAATAGTTGCTGATTACTGATACTCCAAATTATTCTTCTAGAGCCTAGAAGTAAAAGCTTTCCTGCCCCAATCTTGCCTAAAACCTTGTCCAAGTTAAAATGGTCTGACAGCTTTAATAATCCTTGTTCAGAGTGCTATATCTTAGGCAGTGGCAAAAAAACATAACACTTGACGGACAAGATGGATGAAAGAATTGTCTTAGCGTTGGAAATAGAACAAATTTCATCTTTATTATAAAGTTAGTCCCATTTTAGCATGAGACTCAGTCACTGGTTTGGATTCTTCATTCAGCTTTTTTACTGCCAGGATAGTTATGACCTTATCTGGAGATTCCACACAGTATCTGTCACACTATTGAATTGTCTGCCTTTGGGCATCCTGGTTGTTTAGCAATGGAACAGCTTCACTTGTGTTTAAACTCCTTTCTTCTGTGACAACTTTGAGAACTTTTAATGGCTCTGATGTAGAGGGAGGCCCTAGCTTTTACTTCTGAGTACAGAAACCTATCTTAAGAAATCCATGTAACAGCATCCTTGCTGTACTCTGGTGTTCTGCTCAATTCATTGACATGTACTCTGTTACTCACTGGGAAATACTAGCTTAGAAAATTACCCCAATATAATGTTCTGTCAGAGGAGTGCCTGTCTTGTCCATTTGTCACAGATGGACTATACTTAAACTATACAGTGTGTATGGGAGCAATTTCTCTACGGATATCAGTTTGCAATGAATTATACTTTGCAAACAACATGGTCCTCAGAGAGAGATGCATTCATGTTCACATCGGAGCAATGTGAAAAACTCATCATGGAGTGAGATTGTTTTAATCTACAACACAAGTTCCTAGGCAACCAGAGTTGTTTGCTGATCCCATCTCCAGAGGTTCTTATCTGGTTAAGCAAGCCATTTCTAAATCAACGTAAGTTCAAAAAAAACACACCTTCCCCGTCAGATTCAACAGAGAAAAACACTTTATATTGTTAATAATTAAACAGCAGGAACTTGAATGGGATTCTCCAAGATGCCTTTGTACCTGCTTATTTTACATTACAGGATGCCAGCATCTTTGGTATGGCTCCCTGGACCATTGTTGCTAGTGCTTTGAAACAAAACCATAGACACACAATGAAACAAACAACTGTGGTAATGAGTTTCACAGGCTCTTTGGGTGAAGAAGTATTTTCTCATCTCAGTCCTAAATGGTCTACCCCAAATCCTCAGACTGTGTCTCCTGGTTCTGGAATCCCCACCCTCGGGAACATCCTCTCTACGCACTGTCGTGCATTATTTAGTTTCTCCAGACAAGTTAGTTATTGTATTGGCTAGGAATAGCTTCTCTGATCAGCTAGTTGAAATACTACTATGCGTTGCTCAAAACTGGAACACAAAGAACTTGAAAGCATGTCATGCATAAGCAGGTTAATGCTTGAACCTAATTAACTTTCTATATCCCAGTGATTACAGAATCTCAGTTTTCTGATTTGTCCAGATATCCCAATTCTATATGGTCGGATGACCTTCATGAATTGCAGTCAATATTTGTTATTAATGATGAAAAAATGCTCCATTCTAGCGCATAGATTTTAAGGCAAGAGACATATTTGTATTAAGTGTTACAATCCCAGCTGTTGATACTACTGGACAATCAGGTCCCAGAAAGGAACCCAGCTAATGGCTGGGACTTTTTCTTCTTTAGAGTCATGGATGAATAGAGTCACAGGACTGCTAAATGACTTTAAGAAAATAATTAAACATTTATTAAACATGACAAGATACAGTATCCCTTCACTCTACTCCATCTGTGCACACTTTTTTAAGGATAACACAGAGTAGCACAGTAACGCAGTGGTTAGCCTGCTGCTTCACGGTGCTGGGAATCCGGGTTCGATTCCTGGCTTGGGTCTCTGTCGGTGTGGCATTTGCAATGTTCTCCCCATGTCTGCGTTGGTTTCCTGTGGGTGCTCCAGTTTTCTCCCACATTCTGAAAAACGTGCTGGTTAGGTGCATTGATCCGAGCAGCTGCTTGACTGTCACAACTAGAGAATTTCACAGTAACTCCATTGCAGTGTGAATGTAAGCCTTACTGATAAATAAATCTTACTCTAATAAGTTACAAAATACATGTTTCATTCTAATGCTTTTGCTAAGTACATAGTCCATGTAAACTGATAGGTGAAATGCTGTCAGCCACACTGCACTCTGAAACTAAGTGAGAGGTGGCACCCAAAAGGACTCCTGCAGATTTCTTATCAAATCCCTCCCCATTTACTGATCACCAGCCAAATGGTCATATTGGAACTCTGATTTCCACACAAGAGTTTCCTAACTCCACTCTCAAAGAACACACTTTGAAATCACCTTCCATACAATGCTTTCTTTCAGATGCCTTCACCAAGGATTTTAATCTCACTTTTCTGAAGCTACATGTACTATTTCTCTTCTCTGGATTACCATATACATTCAAGCCTCCAGATATCCTCTTAGGTACCCAACCATGCCAATAGAACACCGCTACTTCAAAGATTGTATTAAGGTGTTTCCAACCTTGTAATTACTTCAGATCTTTGGCTTCTCATTAGCTGATTTCACCAGGCCTTTCAGTTCTATCTTTAACCAAGAACCTCTTTTTACTCTTTCCTTTAACTTCAGTGAACAGTACCTACTCAGATTCTAGTTCTTTGTTTTTTTGACTTCAGTCTTACAGGGGTTCTGCTTTTCAATCTTACTGGGATTCCTCTTTTCATTTCCTGGTTTCTAGAACAATATGTTCTTTCCGTTCATTACTTCACTGTCCAGTTTCTTTGTTGGTCATTTCTGTAAAAGCTGCCCCCTTCCCAAGTACCTGGTTGCAACAAAATCAAGTGCTAATGCTTCTCACTGTAGGCCCCTGGTTACTAAGCAACAGTCTAGAGTATATTTAAACCCTGCTTATTTTCTTGCTGCAAATCCTTCAATTTCAATGCAGGCACAATTTGAAATGAAACCAAAACCCAATGACATAGAAGAAGCTCACAAAATTAAACTTACGTAAAGCTATAGCTTATTTCTAATACCCACAAATGCAAATCTAGATTACTTAAAACTCTGTTTCCTTACAAAAGTTCAAATCTGCTTCTTAAAGTTAATACTACAAGTAATTCCAGTCAGAACGTTATCTCGTGCAACAAGGACATGTTTATACTTTATATCAAAGTACCAACTGACTCAAGACCAGCTTTTTCCCTGCTGCCATCAGACTTTTGAATGGACCTACCCTGCATTAAGTTGAATTTTCTCTACACCTTAGTTATGACGTAACACTACATATTGCAATCTCTCCTTTCATTCACTATGAACGGTATGCTTTGTCTATATAATGAAAGAAACAATACTTTTCGCTGTATACTAATACATATGACAATAATAAATCAAATCAAAACAAATCAGATTAAGGTAGCTGGATTTATCACATACAGTGTCTAAAGTATAGAAGGAAGGCATTCAGACCATTGAGTCTCTACCAACTGTATCCCACCCAGGCCCTATTCCTGTAACCCTACACATTTATCCTGCTAATCCTCCTGACCCTAGGGTCAATTTAGCATTGCCAATCAACCTAACTTCAAATCTTTGGATTGTGGGAGGAAACCAAAGCATTTGGAGGAAACTCACACAGACAGGAGCAGTGCCAGGCAATACAACAGGACATAGATAGGTTGGTAGACTGGGCAGATAGATGGCAAATGGAATTTAATCTGGATAAATGCGAGGTGATGCATTTTGGCCGGAAAAATGTAGAAGAGAGTTATAAGATAAAAGGTAAAACTATTCGGAGTATAGAGACGCAGAGAGACTTGGGGGTGCAGGTTCACAAGTCTCTGAAGGTGTCTTCACAGGTGGAGAAGGTGATAAAGAAAGCGTATATTATGTTAGCTTTCATAGAAAAGGGTATAGAATACAAGAGTAGGAGTTTGATGTTGCAATTGTATAGAATGTTGGTTAGGCCTCACTTGGAATACTGCGTCCAGTTCTGGTCGCCGTACTATCGGAAGGATGTGGAGTCCTTGGAGAGAGTGCAGAGGAGGTTTACCAGGATGCTGCCTGGTATGGAAGGACTGTCTTATGAGGAACGATTAAATAGACTGGGGTTGTTTTCCCTTGAAAGACGTCGGCTTAGAGGGGATCTCATAGAGGTGTATAAGATTATAAGGGGTATGGATAGAGTAAATGGAGGTAAACTTTTTCCACCTTTAGAAATGGATAGGACGAGGGGTCATGGCCATAGGGTGAGGGGGGCTATGTATAGGACGAATATTAGAGGGCAGTTTTTCACACAAAGGGTAGTGGGGGTGTGGAATGCACTGCCGAGTAAGGTGGTGGGAGCAGGCATGCTAGGGCTGTTTAAGGGTCTCTTGGACAGCCACATGAGCGTTATGCAGATAGAGGGATATAGTAGGACTGTTTAACTATGGCTTTTTTTTCCCACAGGTAATTCGGTCCAACTTGACCAACAAGGAGCATGCATTCGGCAGGTGGTGCGAGGACAGCTCTTGGATGTTGATTCATGGGTTGCCTGGTGCTTCATGTCGTAAATGAGTGCTTTATCTGGACCATCTGAAGGGCACCATGACAGCTCAGTGACTATCGCTGTAGCTGTGCAGACACTTGGAATTGGGCCGGTGTCTGCGGGAGTTTGCGCGTTCTCCCCGTGGTTGCGTGGGTTTTCTCCGGGCGCTCCGGTTTCCTCCCACATCCCAAAAATTCGCTCTTAGGCTGATTGGGAAACAAATTGTCCCTACATTGAGATTCTTCCATATTAGGAATAACCTAAAATTAGAATAGGATAATGGAATTGTTACTATATAGTTATGACGGCGGCGCGGGCTCATTGGGCCGAAGGGCCTGTTTCCCGTGCTGTGTTGCTCTAAACTCTAAAGACACAGGGAGAAAGTGGAAACTCCAAACAGACAGTGTCTTGAGGTTAGACTTGCAACCTCATGAGGCAACAGCGCTAAGTACTGTATACTATGAGCACCAGAATGCGACTGGTATTCAGTTAGCAACTTCAATAATTAACTCCCTGGTAGCAACAGGCAGGGTTTCACTTGAGTCATCTGGCAGGGGATGAGATTTTAAAAGGGCTTTTTTCATCTTAGTGCCCAGAGCCTGGACTTTAAAACAGACACAACAGCTCAGCAGGCCAGTGCTGATAGAGATGTTCAAAATAAACATCTAACATTTACCAAAGCAAAAATGTTGGTTACAAATAGTTACCTGGCAGTACATCACTTGAGTATTGCTAAAGAAGAAAGAGACATACTGTTGAAGCTTTTCATTTCATTTTGCACTCATTAGGACAGATGTAAGAATACCATATTTCAAAAGGAGGATCAATTTAACAACATTTAACAGTTAAATTAAAGAAAAGCACAGTGGACAATAACACCAATCATAATATCTCGACCAGAGTCTACTTGCTGACCAACCTGCATCCTTTATTCATGCAGTATAAATTGTTTCTCCCTTTGACATTTGGCATTCTTGAATCTATTCTGATTACTGCAAGGTGTAGGGTTACAGAAAAATACTATTATTGAAAGCTGCTGAATCTACTAGAAGGATATTCATCCAATTTATTGATCTACTCTATCTGCCTGACGCCAGTATGTTACAGTTCCCATTACACTCACTCCCAAATAGAAAATGGGGTGAATTTTTAAAAGATTTCCAACTTTTTACTATTTTATTCTCTTTCGCTACGTAAAGAGAAATCTGTTTCCATTACTTTTATTGAGTCCTTTCTTTAAATTGGACAGCTGGAACACTGAGGAAAACTCAGGTCTCCCTTGCCCAGCCAGATTTTTTGTTCAGCTCATTTTCTGGAATGTGGAAATTATGTTACAATGATAAAGCTATTCAAATGGCAGGAATAACAATTAAGGGCACACCACTAAAAAATTGCACAAAAACAAAAATCACTTAAATTCCTGAAGGTATAAAGACTGGGATTTTCTGCCGCCCTGATTTCTAAACTATAACCAGTGTATTTTCTGACGGAGGAAAAGACTCGCCATTGACTGCCAGAGAGATACCCTGCTCCCGCCAAAGTCTATGGCTCATTTTATGGCTTGCCTGTCATCCCGCCACTGGGGAATCAGCTGCAAAAAGGGAGTCCTTCACTTGGACCGGAGGATCGCATCAGCAGGAGGGGTCAGAAAATCCTGTCCAAAGTGTAAGTTGCATAATTCACATTGCTACATTGCAGCCAACCACAGGCTGACAGTTACCATGCTAATTTATGTCAAAACCCCTTTGTGCTATCTGGAACTCAGCTGTGTCTGGCAGAGCAAATGACTGAAGTGCTGGAAGGATTAATTTGCCAACCTGCTGAATAAGTTTATCTTCCATTGTACTGTACTTCATGTTGTATCTATGCATTGGTTGTGAATTTCATTGATGGGAGTTCAAGAGGGGCGCTTGATTTAACCCAGCAATATCATCACTAATGAAATCACTATAGATTAGCCAGGAAGGAGCTAAAAAGTGAATTGAGGAGAGCTAAGAGGGGACACGAGAAGATGTTGGCTGATAGGATTAAGGAGAATCCTAAAGCTTTCTTTCGATATGTTAAGAATAGAAGATTGGTTAGGGCAAGATTAGGGCCAGTCATAGACAGCAGTGGGAAGTTGTGCGTGGAGCCTGAAGAGATTGGTGAGGCACTGAATAAATATTTCTCTTCGGTATTCACGCAGAGTGCTGGAAATGTAGCTATGGAGAACACTGAGGTACAGGGTTGCAAATTGGGAAGTATTGTAGTAGATAGGGAGGATGTGCTAGAAATTCTCGAGGGTTTGAAGTTGGATAAGTCCCCTGGGCCGGACGGGATTTACCCTAGGATTCTCTGGGAGGCAAGAGTGGAGATTGCAGAGCCTCTGGCTCTGATCTTCAGGTCCTCGTTGGTTACGGGTGTGGTTCCGGAGGACTGGAGGATAGCGAATGTGGTCCCATTGTTTAAGAAGGGGAAGAGAGACCTTCCAGGGAATTATAGGCCAGTGAGTCTTACTTCTGTTGTGGGCAAGGTATTGGAGAGAATTATTAGGGATAGGATTTATAGTTATTTAGAGAGAAATGAATTGATTGGGGATAGTCAGCATGGTTTCGTGAAGGGTAGGTCATGCCTTACTAACCTCATTGAGTTTTTTGAGAAAGTGACCAAAGAGGTGGATGGGGGTAAGGCGGTTGATGTAGTATATATGGACTTTAGTAAGGCGTTTGATAAGGTGGCCCATGGAAGACTTCTACAGAAAATGCAGATGTGTGGAATAGAGGGTGATTTAGCTAATTGGATTAGGAATTGGCTGGCAGATAGAAGACAGAGGGTGGTGGTTGATGGGAGATATTCATCGTGGAGTTCGGTGACAAGTGGTGTGCCTCAGGGGTCTGTTTTGGGGCCCCTGCTGTTTGTAATTTTTATAAATGATCTGGATGAGGGTATTGAGGGATGGATCAGTAAATTTGCAGATAACACTAAAGTCGGTGGAGTGGTAGATAGTGAAGAGGGGTGTTATAGTTTACAGAGTGACTTGGACAAGTTGCAGAGCTGGGCCGAGAGGTGGCAAATGGAGTTTAATGTGGAAAAGTGTGAGGTAATGCACTTTGGCAGGAACAATAAATGTGTAGAGTATAGGGCTAATGGTAGGGCTCTTAATAGTGTTGAGGAACAGAAGGATCTTGGTGTATGTGTCAATAGATCCCTGAAAGTAGGCAGTCAAGTGGATAAAGTTGTTAAGAAGGCATATGGAGTCTTAGCTTTTATTGGTAGGGGGATTGAATTTAGGAGCCGCAGCATCATGTTGCAACTGTACAAAACTCTAGTGCGGCCGCACTTGGAGTATTGTGTGCAGTTCTGGTCCCCACATTATAAGAAAGATGTGGAGGCATTGGAGAGGGTACAGAGGAGGTTTACCAGGATGTTGCCTGGTATGGAGGGCAGGTCTTATGAAGAGAGGTTGAGGGATTTGAGGTTGTTTTCGTTAGAAAGGAGGCGGCTAAGAGGGGATCTTATTGAAGCATATAAGATGATTAGAGGTTTAGATAGGGTGGACAGTGATAGCCTTTTTCCTAGGATGGAGAAAGCTAGCACGAGGGGACACAGCTTTAAATTAAGGGGTATGAGTTATAGGACGGATATCAGAGGTAGGTTCTTTACTCAAAGAGTGATTAGGGAGTGGAATGCCCTGCCTGCAGCTGTTGTAGATGCGCCAAGTTTGGTGGCGTTTAAGAGGTTAGTTGATAAGTATATGGAAGAGAAGGGAATGGTTTAGTTTGGAGGGGCATTGCTTTTTATTTTGGTCGGCACAACATCGAAGGCCGAAGGGCCTGTTCTGTGCTGTAATGTTCTATGTTCTATGTTCTATGAAACTGTAATTTAACTGTCTGCAGAGTGCCATATTTGGGGATGGAAAGGAAGTATTTTCTTTTTAACAGCAGGATTTTATTTCATATTCCTGCTGGCAGGAGACTGCAGATCGCCTGTAGTAAATTATTTGTTGTTTATTCATTAACTGGGTTAAAGTGGTCACGTTTGTTACCTGCTGTACTGTTGGTGTGATAACAGGAATGATCTGTTTCTGTCGCTCCGATAAGATGATGATATCATCAATAGCCCACTGGTCATATCCTTCACCAGAATGAACAGGCTGCCACCAGCGAAACCGGGTACAGGTAGTCTTGGCAGAAGCCGGAAGCTCAAAATATACAAATCTGTCAAATGAAACGGAAATGGTAAAAAAATTTCTGTTCAGTTTAATTAATTACCGGTAAATTTCTTTTCCCATGGCTCTGCAGGCTTGGTCAGTAAGAATCTGGCAACACCAATTTTAAATCCAACTGATTTATTTGATAGTAAATCTGCGAGCTTTCGACTTCTGTCTTCGTCAGGCAAATGCAGTGTTCTGGTCTGCAATAGCACATACATCAGCACAGACAGTCACAGATTGCTGATTAGAATGCGAATCCTTACACCTAACCTGCTATTCAAGTCTTAAAGTGGCTAACAATGTGAGTGAAGCATTGGTTAGAGAGATGTGTATTATCCCCAGACAGCACAGTAAGTGAGGTTTTTTGCTAACCCAGGCAAGTCATGGGGGTTACAGATAGTGTGACATGAAGCCAAGATCCCTGTTAAGACCGTCCTCATGTGTGCGGAACTTGGCTATCAGTCTCTGCTCAGCGACTCTGCGCTGTTGTGTCATGAAGGCCCCCTTGAAGAACATTTACTTGAAGGTCGGAGGCCGAATGCCCGTGACTGCTGAAGTGTTCGCCCACAGGAAGGGAACTGTTTTGCCTGGTGAATTGCCTACAAGCTTGGACCATTCTCAGACAAAAGGGCAAAGAGACATCCAGTTGCCAGGCTGGCCCTGTTGAACCAGATGTAGTTGAACTTTATTTTTGTTCCCTCCTGCTGGGAGTGAGTGTATATCCTTCACTTGATGCCTTCCTCCAGTGTAAGAGTCAAATTCTTTAACTCACTATGCGAGGGAGCATTGGCCCAAAACCCACAAGTTGCAGCAACATAGCACCACCGTTCAGCCCTCTGCCTGAAAAATAGTGGCCTGTGGGACAGAAAGATTTTATCCCAGATAAGTGGCATCTCTAAAGGAATCAGGGAAAACCAGTTCAGGAAGTGGCCACACAATCCTCTGGCTGAAGCAACAGTGTTTAATTTGCTCTGCAAAGCTGAAACGAGAGCTGGTACTGATGGCAGGATTTTGGGTGATGATATTTCTATGACAAATCTCGCAAAAGTACTTCTGAAGAGCATCTTTGTTCTGGCTGATGTAATGGCACCCAAGGTTGTCTTTAATGAGTGTTTAAATCTAATTTAGTGAGTGACTCAAATCTAATAAACAAACATGGTACGTATGTGCTCCCTCCTCAAGTCTTACCTGGGTTGACTGTAGTCAGAAAAGTACATTTCCGAGAGCAGGTGCCAGCTTATGCCACCATTGTTGCTGTACTGTAATAAAACACCCTCCTCTCTACTGTCAGGTGTGTTACAGGAGCCGATGTTCCCTCCAATCCGAACATAGAATTGGATAAAGTCTACCCATTGAGTGTCCAGGTCCCAGCTGACGAGTTGCCTCTTTCCATTCTGAATAAGTAAATGGAACACACCTTGAAAGTTACAATATCTGATATGCCTTGTTACAGGCATAATACATGACAGAATTGTTGGGAAAATGACTTTACAAAATGTGAAGGATGAAAAAGTTTAAAGGTCTTTGCTCACATGAGAAAGAGACCGAAGTGTTATTTTAGACTGAGCCCATAGGTACATTTTTCCCCTTAGTTTCAAAGGCAAAGGGTGAGATTCACCCATTCTGACATTAAGGTCGGGACATTACAGCCTCACTTGTCCCAAAACCATAAAATCCAGGCCGAGGTCAATGGATCTTCCCACTGTCCACCCCATGTTCACTCCGATTCCCGTGGTGGATGGGACAGGGCAGGTTCTGTGGCACTTGTCCCATTGATCAGGTTCAATGCCTGGAACTTCAATAATTATGCACAAGCACTTTCCCATCCAAGACACTTGGCTGGCTGGCAGCTGATTTGCCCATCCAGCTGGCAGCTGGCAGGTTCAAAGGACCCAGCACCATATTGAAACACCAGTTCAGTATCCTTTTCTTTTACTCTCTCCAACCTACCTGTCTGCACCAGACCATGCAGAATGTCAGCAATCCAAAGAGACAAGGCTAGCAACCTCAGCCAGAAATCTGTTCCTTGATTCAACCACTCTCTCCCGTAGCACATCATCAGCAAGGCGCCCACTCCCCATTTGGATATCTATCCACTGCATGTGTGCATCCTCTTCCAGTTTCCTTTGGAACCCTCCTCACTTATTTGTGAGCTTTTTATCTAGCTTTGTTGGGGTCCAGTTCTTTTCCATTTGATATTCCATTGATCCTCATTCACCATCTTGTTTACCTGTGTGCCACCGTGGGTCTTTGCCCTTCAGTATCCCCACGTTGTCAGTCTTTCTTCCACATTACCCTGCCCCCTTGTTTTTGTTAGACTACACCCCAACCTCATCTCTCACCACTTCTCACCCCCCAATCAAACTTAGTTGAAGTGATTGCATGAATCCTGCAACACAGTTCTGTCTGAATAGTTACTAGTGTGTGGCACCAGGGGGAAGGAAATCCCTGTGCTCCCCAAAGCCAAGCCTGTACTGATCTGACTCAATGACACAGAAGGATCCATGGATCCAATGCTGTCCATGAAGATCAGAGGCAGTAACTGGTCTGCCCAACAGAGTGGTGAGCGGCACATCATGAGTAGTGAAACACTATGGCAGCAGGTTATTGCCCTCAGCCTGAAATCTCTGGTGAACCAAGGACTTCCACGTGAACATTACTCATCAGTAATCAGGTTTGATGGTTGGTAATTTCACATTGGTGAATGGAAGGCCTGAACGGATGCCAGCGAACAGCTGTTTTCCTGAGCATTCATGAGAGGCAAATGGTGTTTGCACCACCTGCCAGGGGGAAATGTGACCCACCATTAACCCGCCACTGGGAGAACTTGCAATGTGATTTTATGCTGGTGTGCTTCCGATTTTTGTCTCCTGCCAGATTTACACACCTGCCCACCACCAAACCAGCTGCAGGCTGGATGGGAGAATTCCACCCATGGAGTGCGGTTCCATGAGTACATATTCATCTCCAGCTTCTCTGCCAAGTGATTATCTTTCAATTGAGATCCTCGACAGTGGCTGAAAGGTGCAAGCAACAGTTGGCAATCAAGCTATTGTCACTTGGATTTTTCACATCCAACCTTTACAGAAGTAATTTTCCTCTTGCTTATGCTGCAACATTCTCATTGCTGCCTGACTGAAGTCACTGATCTAAACAAACAATTATTGGGAAACTCGTAGTTGTTTGTTTTCATTTCTAAGTTTCAAAATCACGCAATAAGCATACATCCTTACATCATACTAAAGTCATATACAGATCTGCTAGACACTGATTCAGGTTGTCTTGGATAAGAAAAAACTGTACCTCAGAGAAGTAGAGCGATGAACCTGAGGAAATGACTCCGCAGCCCTCCTCCGGTTTAACAATTTGTCCACCAATAACTTCCTGCCAATCATTCTTCATCACAGCCTCATTCTCAAAGTCACATGTCACTGTTGAAGGCAACATAGCCTCTGGCTTACAGGTAGATCCGTGATAACCTGAATCACATCTTGATGGAAACAAATGGCCATTTAGGGACTGATAGTACAATTCTGCATTTTTGTTGATGAGCTGAATTTGAAATTAATTTAGTTTAAAGGGATATTCAAACACATGCATTTAAGGTCATGAATGTAAATATGGGCCATAATTCTTGTCTGTGGCTGGGATTCTCTGATCCCGCTGCTAAGATTGGAAATTTGGCTAAGCGCCAACTTCTCCGTTGTGATGGGGTGTACGACATTGGAGAATTCTGGCCACGGTGTTCTGGGCTACAAAGGCAATCACCTAATAAACTGGAATGAGTTAATACATTCAATCCACCTCTTACATCAATGTACAATGCACCCCATCATGGACTTTATTTTGACATCACGGACTAAAAAAAGTCTTGATCATTTCCAGGATCCTGTGCTCAACACTTGGAGTGTGTACCAAATGGAGTTGCTGCACAGATCATCCATGATCAAGCTGAATGATGAAACAGGTTCAAAGGGCTGAATGGTTTACTCCTGTGCCTTTGTATACATGCATTTCCTGATCAGTCAATATTTCTATATTATTACATACTTGCACAGTCCATTGTAACACCAGCCATGTCCATTGCACATTTCAGGACACTGTTGACCAATATAAATATCATCTAACGCCCATTCGTCCTGAATCATATAGTAACTCTGGCTCCATCGAAAACGTGTAGCACTTGACCTGAATCAGTTTAAAAAAAAAGTTAGGAATTTAACTTAATTAAAATGATCAGTGACTGTATAACTAATCATTGTGACAAAAGTATGTGGAGATTTATTGAAAGAAACGCTTATAACTCCTGAATTAGTTCAGTTGGCAAAAATATCTGAGTCGCACAGGCCAGAGGTCTCAAGTTTATTAGCTAATCTCCTCCTGGGTGGTAGTTAAGGTGTCATAATATAGCCTTGGATCTCCTAAACTAGAGAGGAAAGAATCAGCAATAGTCATTGATGGAAAGAGTAATATTTGGCTGTAACAACAACATGTTTGATAAACCTGACAATATTCATTGGTTCAGACACAAAGAATGGCCACCTGAGTAAAGTATCAAAGCACAACCAATCAGCAATTGTATCTCAATATGAGTCTGCTCCCCACAGAGAGGAGGGTACAAGGAAATAGTTAGGCCCAAACCCTCATTTTTTTAAAAAAAGGCATATAAGTAACATTGTAAATGTACGTAAAGAATATTCATGTTACTCAGTGACCTGCTTTACAGTTATTGAAGTGGTGGTACCAATGGAGCAGAGAAAATAATCTGTATCCTATTAGGGAACTGCGTGCAAATATCTGGGCACAATTCACTACATTAAGACTCCATTTTTAATAGTCAAGCCCAATATTATGATTGAAGAGGTAAAGCTTCAATGAATGAATCTTAAGCTATGATGCACTGGTTGAACACAGAAGATGTTAATTTATTTTATCAATGAGCCCATATTTGTCAAGTACTGCATTTAACATCTGAGAATTTATACCACATTGGGAGAAAACACCACTCTAATTTCATTATTTAGCCCATAAATCAGATTTTTGGAAGGCTGAATCTTGTCTTCCTACATGGTGCATATTGCTCCCAAGACTCAATCCCTTTCTGGAGCTCCTGTGTCACTTTCGGCACAAAGGTATTGTGGGCTGAAAAGCAGAATATTTGGATCATTGACTTTAATGCAGCCAGGAAGTGTCACACTTATGGTATGATCTCAGACTGGTTTTGAAGGTCAACTGCTTAGGAAGTTCAGATGATAATTGGTGAATGTAAGAACATACTCTTCCCAGTCAAGAACCAGCTAATGCAATGACATTTTAATATTTATATTTCAAAATGCAAATGTGATAATTACACTGCGTTTGTTAAAAAAAACTGTCCCCAACAGCTGCCTGCATCTCATCAGCAGTGTTGTTATGCAAATATCTACACATAAAAACAAATTCATTTTCATAAAGCAAAAGCCAATGTAATTTGTCTAAGCTGTGCTTAGTACATAATGTGATTGGAAGAAAAATGGCAAGCTCAGGGCAGCAGTTTTCATCAAATGTCCTGCAAATGCTTTATGAAATTGGTGTTAAGATGATCAAATCCCTTCTGACACACTCCAACATGTTTAAACACCAGTGTTCTTTGTGGTTTGAATGCATTTGCCTAAATACTGAAGAACTGTGCATATTCAATCAGTGTTAAACAGAAACTTGTTAATTTTTTTATGGCTATTACAGAGATTAAAAATTCATTTGAGCCGATAACAGCTGTTAAGATAATTAAAACCATAGTCACAAGTTGGGGAGGAGCCAATTAAAGCCCAGTTACCTGGAGTTTTTGAATTCACATTCTACAGATTTATGTGATGAGACAGTTGGTGGGAAGACAATGATTCATCTTACATTTGGCGCATTCCCAAGGATTAATGCCTGCAATGATTTACTTACCACGTTTTCTGTTGCAGGGACACAGTTACTCTTTTCCACTGTGAGAACTCTGAGAAATGATAAACACTGGCAGAGGTAAACTCCTGGCAACTAGGCATACTAGGAAAACATTCCTGCAGGAAAACACATCAAACCAAAATTTTTAAAATTCCACATCTGCCTGTCAAAAGGTTCCAAATGTACAATTTGGGAATCAATGGATTAATGAAGATTGAGGGCTGCAAAGAGCATTGGTGAGGCCACACCTGGACTATTGTATGCAGTTTTGGTGTTCTTATTTGAGGAAGGATGCTCTTGGCATAGAGGGAGTGCAGCGAAGGTTTACTAGGCTGATTCCTGGGATGGCAGATCTGTCATATGAGGAGAAGCTAAGTTGGTTAGAATTATATTCACTGGAGTTTAGAAGAATGAAAGAGGATCTCATAGAAACTTATAAAATTCTAACAGGGCTGGACAGGGTAGATTCAGAAAGAGTGTTCCCAATGGTGGTGAAGTCCAGAACTAGGAGGTCATAGTTTGAGGATAAGAAGTAAACCTTTTAAGAACAGAGGTGAGGAGAAATTTCTTCACACAGAAGGTGATGAAGATGTGGAATTCACTACCACAGAAAATAGTTGAGACCAAACATTGTCTGATTTCAAGATGAAATTAGATATAGCTCTTGGGGATAAAAGGATATGGGAGGGAGGGAGAATCAGGATATTGAATTCAATGATCAGCCATGATCAAAATGAATGGCAAAACAGGCTCAAAGAGCCAAATGGCCTACTCCTATTTCTAGTTTCTGTGTTTCTATGCTTCTATTGAGAGAATATCTTCTTTGAGTTAGACATATTTGAAATACCTGCAGTAGTCACCCTAACTGGATTGTCAATGTTATCGATTCATATTCTGATAAAGCCATGGAAATGTATGAGGCAAAAACATGCTCAAAAGAATTTTCAGATTCAAAAATCAAACAAATAGGTAGTTTTCTTCTTTCCAGATCACAATGAAGTCCTGTGACAAATGGAACTTTCAGTAAGTTATAACCAGAAAGAACAAGTGGGAGCCACTAGTTTTGGGCTGTGTTAATGTGGCATAGGAGGAGCTATTAGAGCAGAAATATTAAAACAACAGAGGCGAGCAAAAGCAACCATCTACACAAATGCTTTGTTGAAGAATATGGTGTCTGAACAAACCTTCAGAAAATCTCCACGGTGACAGTCCTTGGTTGAGAAGATATGTACTGAAGAAGTTTGTGAACCCAAGTTATCTTCTCCAGGGAAAGCACTTCATTCACACCAGTTTTAGGTGAAACTTAGTCACAACATAAAGTCTTAAAATTAAAAAGATGGTACTGATATCTGGGAAAATCAAAATCTGGTTCAAACCTAAATAAAACTTCATTGATGGCTGCGAACCTGTTCAATAAAGGCCTAAGTAGGAAATTGATTAAATTTAAACACGTTAATTCAAATATAATCACAGGCGGAGGCCTTATTTATTGAAAATCCATATTTGGTGTCAAGGTGAAGATGATCTGAATTCAACTTTAAATAATGACCGCACATATTCATAATACCAAGACAACAAAAGTAAAGATTCGGCATTGACAGAAACAACGTATATAAATTGTAAACTGCTTTCTGACATCACTAAATGTAATTTATGCCAAGATGTGGCACAAGTCTCAAGATTGAACTAGCACTGAACTATAAACTAGAGCCTGAACATTCACGTCACAACATGGGATCACTTTTTATTAGTAATGAATAAAAAAATGACCAGCTGTCTGCACATATTCCCTTTCCATTTGTACAAAATTTATCCAACAGTGCACAATTCAAAAAAAGATTGTATCATTGGTGCAATCCAAACTGGACTGATTAATGTTTGTAATGTTTAACATTGAGCTCTTTAGGTTATTTTAAAAATAAAGGAAAACTGTAGTTAGCTTGAACAGTAAGATGAATGGTCCTAATTACGAATAGGGTAAATTCAGTACTCAATAATGAACCTCATTGAAAGGGAACATTTGCAGCAGAGAAAGTTCTCTTCAAACACAGGAGTGCTGAATCTATCATTTAATAATTCCACTTTCCTCTGGAAAATTTAATCTGTAGAATTTATGCAATGCTACATGCAGAAGAAGGCCTTTCAGCCCATTGAGTCTGCACCTACTCTCTGAAAATGCAATTACCCAGGCCCACCAGAAGAGTGGTAGGTGGAAGAATTGGCGTCAAGATGTTTAATTGTTCAAGACTATAAGAGACAGACTTGTTGGATTAGTGGATCTTTACACTTTTTGTATTTTTATCTGTTCTTATAAGTTACAAGTTTCTGGCTACATCAGTGTTTAAATTTAGCACTAAACAAGTCCAAAAACTAGTAAATCTTGCTCTTATATTTACCTCCTGTACAAGGTGCCACGTTAAGCCGTGATTTGTGGAATATTCTAGTCTTATTTGGTTGTCCACGTGTAGTGTAAAAGGCTTTCCACAGCCCATCACCAGGCTGAATTGCAGCATATATGAGGCTCCGATCTGCATGGACTGGGTTTCGACATAGCGCATGCTCGAACTTGTTTTAGAATCTCCAGTGAAACTGTAGCAACAAATAAAGAAATATTAAATGGATTTAATTGTTAAGATCAAACCAAAGGCAGAATTCTTTAGTAAAGTAATGTGAGTGATTGACTGTGCAGTAGGTTAGTCACTAGCCTTTCATCTCGAGGCCATTAGTACAATCCAAACTAGACTGATTGATAAAAGTTTGATTATTTGCTGGTTACTCAAACCTAATTCCTGAATGGCATAAGCCTAAATGCATAAAGTTGTATTATTTTGAGGGTACTTGCAATCTTATTGAGAGCGACTACAAGTTAGGTGTTGCAGGAAATGTAAAATCACTGTGCTGATTCAACAGAATATGCTCTTTGAAGGTTGAGGCTGAAGCAGTTATTGGGCTGAACTTTTCCTGTAATGTCTTTGATGCTCTAAATTTGAATTACAGTGTTTGTCATGTAATTGATGTAGCTTTTTGTCCCTCTTTTCCTGAAGTCATATCATCCATATGATCGATATATTTTACATGATAATCATTACTGAGTGCAAATGGGAAGAGATATACTTTGTTGATACGTTGAGGGTTGAGTACGAATAATGTGCAACTTTTTATAATTCAGGACTTTGAAGTAACAATAACCTACTTGGGCTATCATATGTTATTGGGGTAGACTATACTTCAGTGTGGAGAGGGTAACCTTCACAGGTCATGCAAAACTACGCTTGACTTCACTGGACTGGACATGGAGCTGCAGCCAAATGGAGTGTTTATATCATACTTGAAATTTTAGCAATGAAACCAAGTATCTCAAAACTGTCTCTGTATTCTTTGCAGCAAGAACAATGGTGTTTCCATTAGTCTACTGGATAGATGATTTATTCATATTTCCATTTTGGAAATAATCCAAAATGGTCTTTTTGGTTGCAACAGAAAGATGATCATTGAATGATTCTTTGGTAGGCAGGTTAGTTTAGTTGGCCACATGGCTAATGTTGATTCTGAATAATACCAACAGCGGGGGTCAACTCCTGTTCTGGCTGGGGTAAATTTGGAAACTGCCTCCTTCACCCTGTGTGAAAATGGAAGGTATTGGTAAACCACCGATCACTAACAGAAGAAATAGCTCAAACTGAAGCATCAATAGACAATGAGACAAAGACATGTTTTTGGACAGAATCCAATAGGAGGGTATCATGCTCGACAACAATCTCTTTTCTAATGCTATCACTTTGAAAATATATACTAACAGAAACAACAAATATGACATATATGATAATAGCAAGAGACAACTGCCCTTTCAATCGTAAAGATTACGGTCTCTACTATAACTCTGACGCCTAGCTACTAATCAAGGACATTTTCATAACCCTTATTTGTAAAGGTGATTTCTGAGAGAACTTTGAGAACATTAACCATTTTCCTTCTTTTACATAAGAAAAAGCAATGAAATATAAATACAACCCAGCGCATCTTTCAGGTTCCAAAGATAAATCCTTTCAATTTTTCTTTATTCCAGAAGTAGTCACATATATACAGAATATACATGATAATTTGTAATATTGCTACTGTATATCCCTCTGTTATATAAATAGGATCGACATAGTCTAATCCATTTGAATTAAACTCTCCCAATATCCCAATGTGACAATATTACCTGTCACATGAGACATTATCCTTTGAATTGCAACACCAGGCTATGCCACCTATGCCTTTATTATTCACGTCTTTTGTGTTCACCAGTCTCACCACTGAAGAACTAAGAAGAATGACAGTAGACAACTCTAAACATAACCTTGCATGTTTCATAAAGAATGAAAAAAAATCCATTTAAAACAAAATATCTTGGTTGTGGATTGTTCTAATATTTGACTGGACCAGTTAATGACATCATTAAAACCCCTTAACTCACTTATTACCTCTATATCATTTTCTTTCATTATCCCATATTCAACATCATAAAGCTATCTTCTTTTATGGATTATTGAATTTGTCTTTTGCAGGAAGAAATGATGTGATTGATGTAGCATGCAGCCACAAAGTCAAACCTTCAACCAGAAGTTGTCCCTAAATTACTCATAATGGAATGTCCTTCCTGCAAGGAGAGCATCAGCAGAACATCCTAATAAAGAATAATTTATTTTTAAGAAATCACTTTTGATTTCTAAATTCACAGCCATCTAATATTATAGATTTACAATTAAACAGGAAACAGAATCAGACTGACCTCCTCCAGGTGACTGTTGAGGTAAATCTTTTGGCCATTGCCTTGACACATGTTACTGTGCTGGAAGTGTTTCTCTATGCAGGAGAGGCTGGGTCAACATGTAAGCAAAGGCCTAAGTACAGAAGTACTCACTGTTGCTTCGTTCCTTCAAAGGAATTTGGCAGGCCTTTAACTGTTGTTCCAGAGTCAATTGCAGCCCTCTTCTGGCAGGTGTATGGTCAGAGTGCAACACTCAAGGTGTACCACCTTGATAACCCTCTGCTTACAATTCAGGGCTACAAACTGGAGGAAAATACAACCCGACAATTTCTTTATGAACCTTTGACAAATCAATGTTTCCATCTTTTTTCTCTGGTCCATATCACCTCATGAGATGACTGGTCTATGGCACTTGATCTATCAAGTGCACATCTGCTATTTTCAAACTCACCTATTTAAAATGCTGTTGAGTTTGCTCTTAAATAATTTCTTAATTCAGTCATAAGCTGAGTTCAGTGTAATTTAAGATGAGTAAATCATTTTAAGAAAACTATTCACAATAAAGTTGAAACTGCAAAGATGATTCTTTTTCTGGCAGTCTCAGATAACTGTAAACTTGACTTTATGTAAACTATCTGCTTGCAGAAGAGCTTTGTACTGTAATTATTTTATTATGACTTTGTGGTCTAAAATAAGCCCATGATAATTAAATCATATTTGTTTAAAATTAAAATAATTTATGAGCATTTTAACTGACTCCAAATTTATGGCTTCTTATTTGAAGAGAAGTGACTGATGGAAACATTACACATGATTAGACACGTTTCACTTGCTGCAGAAAATGAGATAGAGAATAGTCTGCACTGAATGATAAATTATCCAACCCAAATTCATGCAATGAAGAAAACGTTGTCAATCACTCCCCCGTGACCAACAGCAACATTGCACCTAACTCATTGCTGTGGAGTTGCCAAGAGGAAACCAAATGGAAGCCCAGCTGAGATGAGCTAACATTAATTAATTTAACCACTAATCAGTTAGATAGTGTGAATTGGTCTGGAGATTTCCCATGGGATAAAGGCTGGCAAGGGCTCTGAAGGTCACCAGCCAAATTCAACACCTCTCCACCAGCTCTGTCAGCCTCCCCATTAACCTCTTTATGTATCTGCTTTTCCTTGAGGCAATTTCTAAAAGCATAGGCTAAAAAGTTAATGTTGGCATGACATAAATTCCTCCGAGCTACAAAATCTGAAATATTTCCTGGCTCTGTTAATTATATAGAATTTATGAAGATCATATTTCTATCTTATTGGATTTTTACAGTATGCTAAGGCAAGCTGTTACCTGAAAATTAGTAAGGCAAGTGAGTGGGAAGGGGGGAGAATAGATTTTATTCAAAATTCAGCCCCTTTCTATTTGGATAAATTAAAAGTCTTTGCAAAAAATCCACTGAATTATTTTTAAGAAGTATAACTTTTCACCATTCAAACTTAACTGCAGCGACTCTGAAAACAGATTTTGAGACTTCCTACTAGTGGGACACAGATGTGCCAGTTCCTCACTGCCATCCCACCCCACAGTCAGTTTTACAGAGATGAGATGGAGGAATGAGGTGAGGGGAGCAGGCTGCTTGCGACATGGGGACGATAGCTGACAAGGCCGGTTAAAAAACCTTTGAGGCCAGTTAAAGGAAACTGTCTGAGATTTTCCAGTCAACCTCCAAGTTCTTGTAGGTGACAAAGAGTCAGTTTAGATACCAGGAAGTAACTGCTCTGTAGCAGATTAATAGATCAGTTCTGTAAAAGTAAATGGAAAAATCAAAAGCTCTGACTTGTTCTTCTGTGGTGTCCACTGGTCCCTTTCAAAATGACTGATAAGACCATGATAACCTTGCAAAATGTAAGCAGCACAGCTCTGCCCAGCTTATGTCAAATTTGACATCAAGATCCTAAAAAAGATGTGTGCCTCTGGAATAAGCCAATCAGGAGCTAATGTCCTCATAGGGACTTGCCCCCATACTCTCTGGAAGTCTCCAGTTACTAATTTCAGAGGAGACTGGGTGCAAGTAATTCAAATTCCAGCTCAGCAAAATAAATTGGGAATATTTGGCAAAGTTGAATGCAGGATCATACTCCTGATATTCCATGTAGCAAGCTAGTTCAAAATCCTGCTTAAAAGTTTCCACTCCCACATCTCTCAGCCTCTTTAAGCAATGATCAGTATCATTATATCAGTCTGTGCATTGGAAATCTGAAACTTCCCAACTCCATTTCACACCAGATTATTACAGTATGATGAGAATTACCAGATGAGAAAGGAGACTTTCATTCTAATGGACTAGCTGGATTCAATCTAAAGGTGAAAAGAGAGTGCTTAACCCAGGGTTCAACTCAAAACAGCCTTACAAGAACTCAACTGACCAAATACTTGTTAGCCATGATTCCAGTGTACTAATAAACTGTTAGGTAGATTTCCAAAAGAAGGGCTTTTAATTTGTCTTGAATTCAGAATCAAACATAAATAGTGACCTCATTAACAATAAAACTGGAAAAATCACAGCCAATGTAACTTGTCAAATGAATAACATTAGAAAAACATAATCCATTTAGTTTCAACCAGCCATTAAAGCATTAAATTGAGAGTAAGCTAACCAAAGTATAACAATGGCTAAATGTGACTCGTTTTTAATAGGTGTTCAATTTATGTATAACAGAAGAAAAGATAGGAAATAAGAAACACTATGATATTCAAAATGATCATAATTAATGACTGAGCTAGATGGACTGGCTGCTTTGCATTCAATAGATGCACTGAAATAATTCTGTACTCACAGATATAATAACTCATTCAACATACACTCCTGACTCAAGAAACCTGTCTCACCTTTAGCCTTTTGATGGATGGCATGCACTCTTCCTGCTGCTCCTGAAACAAATCCTTCAGGAGAAACATTATGTAACAGCACTTATGTGGAAATAAATTACAACTTTATTCTTCATGTCATTTTAAAATTAAATTGGTGAAACCTGGCTGCTTGATTAATTCATCATTCTTGGCCAGTTATCTTCCAAACTCTATCCAATTCCAGTTAGCTGTGATGCATTGTTAAGCCAAATTGTGAAATTAAGGGAGGTGTCTGTCTTCCACAAAGCAATTTCAGTACTACGTCTGATATTGGTTAGTTTTTAAAGACGAAGGGAAAATGCCACTATGTCACTAATATAGTTTTAATATTTTAATTTAAACTTTAATATAATCAAATTTCTAATAAACAGTGTAGAAAGTACAAGTTAATTGAGAAAGTCACAAATTGGCACCAAATAAACAATGATCCTTCTGAACATTGACCGTGATTAAGCAATACATGTTCTGTTGTCACTGTTCTCTGACTTTTCCCAGCCTCATGATGGTGGTTTGCCATATTCCCACTGCCAGGAAACTTTCTTGGGATGGGCTGGAAATCAAATCAGCTGCCTTTCTAATTCAGCCTTGAATAAATTCAATGGCCCATCCTCCACTATTTCTGGGAAGAGAATTCCACAGAGCAATGACTCTCAGGAATAAAAGCACGTTCTCATTTCCCTCTTAAAAGGAAGACCTTATTCTTGAATGTGTTCCCATTATTCTAGCCTCTCTGCACAAGAGGATACATCTTCCTGGTATCTATTCAATCAAGTCCCCATAGAGTTTCAATAAGATCATCTCAAATTCTTCACCAATGGAAGTAGGACCAATGATTATTCATAAGATAAGTCCTTCGTCCCAGGAATAAGCCAAATGAACCTCCTCTGAACCACTTCTAATGGAATTGCATGCTTTTTTAAATTAATTCATGGAACATGGGCAAAGATGGCTGGCCAATCCCTATTGCTTGAGGGCAGTTTGAGAGTCACATGGCGGGTAGACCAGGTAAGGATGACAGATTTCCTTTAGGATTTTCTGAACAATTGACAATGGTTTCATGGTCATCAGTAGATTCTTCATTCCAGATATCTTTTACTAAATTTAAATTCCATGGTGAGATTTGAACCCTGGTTCCCAAAACAAAGTTTCTGGATTAATAGTCTAGCAATCCACCAATACTCCCCAGACAACATCTACTAAACACGCAACCTCTATTACCTAGGCAGAGCAAAATATGCATGGGAATATCACTACTTGCAAGTTCCTCTCCAACCAATGGACCATTTCTGATTTGGAAATATGTCTTTTACTGTTGCTGTGTCAAAATCCTGGAAATCCCTCCTTGGCAGCACTATGAGAGTTCCCATATTGGTACTCTCATAGTGGTTCAAGAAAGCAGCTCACCATCACCTTCTCAAGGGGGCAATTAGGGATGGGTAATGAAAATGCTGGCCTACCCAGCGAAGCCCACATTTTATTATTGAAATAATTTTTAAAAAATCTCTATTTAAACAGTGTAGTGCTTTTCCATTCTTTCTGTTAAAGGGGGTGAGTTATTTTTCCATAATATATATTCCAACACTGTACTCACTTAACCAATTGAAATCCCTTATGTAGACTTACAGGCATTTTACCACCAGCAGTGTGGCTCCTAACTCCATGCGGAAGTCACCAGTTCAATGGAGGTGATCTTCCTGTGACAGACCAGATTGGGGATGGGTGTTCTTAAGGAAATACACCAAGAATGGAGAAACCTAACCCAGCAGAGGAGTTTCCCCTGTAACCCTGTCAAACTGCTGCTTGTTTATTTCTTCATTGAACGCCTGTTGAGACATTCTTTTGGTCCTTCAGCTGCCTCACCAGTCCTACCTCCTGCTGCTAAGGTTCTGTTTGGGCTGGCTAAATAACAAGACTGGCCACAATCCTTTACAGGTCAGCGAAAGGGGAAGGGACCAATTAGGAGGCTGTCCCTCGGAAGATTTCTGAGTAGGTTTTGCTGCTGGCAAGTACAGAGTTGGGGCCTCCATTTGGTCCCAATGTCAGGGTTCTGAGGTCCGCAGGAAAAGCTAGATTTCTTATCTTTGAAAGAACAATGTTATATCATATCAGCAGGCTATTAACACAGACAGGACTTCAAATTCATCCTTGCTAAGCAATGATCCTGTCTGCTTGCTGCCATTGAGAAAAAGCCATATTCTGTCAAAGTCAGAACTGAGCAGCTTTTGGCATACTTGGTTTTTGCAAACAGATCAGAAATGTTCCAACACTTGTCAAGTTAAGTTTGATTCTCAATTCAAGTCACTTGGGATCAGCGGACAATTTAGCGGGTACACAGGACCTAAATATTTCAGCAAGTTAAATAAACTCAATGAAGTCACTGATGTGCAATGGAGCTATTTACATGAAATCATTTACTTTAATTTGATCTAATCTAATATCAATAAAACACGCTGTACTTGCTTTCATGATATCCTTTTTAGCCCTCACGAGACTAATTTTCTCTCTGAATGCATTTCATTTGCTACCTGGTTATCTCCCCAATCAGCTTTCAACAATCATTCCTCAGATCCACTTTTCATGTACATCGTCAACTGCTCTCTTCCTGCAGGAAATTGTTATCCCATTAAAACAGCTACTATCATCAGCCTTCTTAAAAATCCTATTGTGCTCACTTTGTCCACTTTAGCTTCCAGTCATAGAATCCAGTATAGAAGGAGACTTTTCGGTTCATCGAGTCTGTACTAATCACAATCTCACCTAAGCCTTATTCCCATAACCCCACACATTTACTCTGCTAATCCCCCGACACAAAGAGGCAATTTAACATGATCGATCAACCTAACCTGCACATCTTTGGAGAGGAGGAGGAAACTGAGCACCAGGAGAAAATCTATGCAGACATGGGGAGAATGAGCAAACTCCATTCAGACAGTGACCCAAGCTGGAATCAATGCTGGGACCTTGGCGCTGTGAGGCAGCAGTTTTAATTACTGTGCCTCCGCAACCATTGTGCCACCCCGTATAAGGAAGTTTAAAATATCATTGCAACTCAACAAAAACTTGTATTTATAATGCAACTTTGACACAGTCAACTGTCACAGTTACTTCACAGAAGTTTAATCAAATAAAATTTAGCACCAAGCCATAAAACCTGGTCAAAAATATTGTTTGATTATAAGAAACATTTTGGAAGAGAGAGAGAGAGAGAGAGAAAAGCAGAGAAGGGGGAGGGAGAGATTTCCAGAGTTTGGCACAAAGGCAGGCAAAGACATGGCATCAATGGTGTAGTGAGAAAATCAGGAATACTCAAAAGGCCAGAATTGGATACTGCAGAGGTCTCAAAGAGCTGGTGGAGAGTTCAAAGAAGGGAAGGGACCTTAGATGGATTTGAAAACAAGAATGACGATTTTAAAATTCAGGCAGCGAGTTTGATGGATGATTGAAATTTGGAAAGGATATGGGTAATGGAGCTTTGGTTAAGCTCATATTTACTCAGGGTAAATACGAGATAAATCAGGCAAGCATTGGAATAGTTCATTCTGGAGGTATTAAGGGCAGGATTGAGAGTTCAGTGGTAAGTAAGCTGAGGTAGACATGATGATGGGTAATGTTACAGAGATGGAACAGCAAGATGGTCCACATCAGTCATTCTCCCATGAATACAGCACCTGTCTTCTTAAAATAGCCTACCTTTGTTTCCTTTATTATTATGTAACCATGTCTCCTTTAATTCCCCGTAGTCTTCAATATAGTCACTTTCACAATTTGTTCATATCCACCTCACATTCCAAATTCTCTCTTCCTAGGTCCATATCATTATCTCAAAGATCCCACACTTCATTACTTTCCTTGTCCTATTCCTTATCTATAAAAGGCTCTTGGTAATATTGTGGTGACCATGGGGCTATATTCCATATGTATTCCGATAACATCCAAATCTATCACCACCCTTGATCTCTAACTGTTACCAAGATGTCTGATCGCCTATCTCTCAAGTCTTGGCTGTTGATGACAACACTGACCAAACAGAGGCCACCTTGTTTTGTTTGTGGCAGATGTTTGCATCTCAATCACCAATTCCACCTTCCTCCCTTGATGCTCATGCAGACTAAACATGTAGGCACACACACCTTGATATCCTCTGTTGAGTTGGGCTTCAATTCCAGTATCTATTGCATTGCCAAAACCACTTACATGCATCTTCAGGAACACCATCAATAAACCATTCATTCAAATGGAAACAAGAACTAGGGGACATAGCCTCAAAATATGGGGGAGTCAATTTAGAACAGAAGTGAGGAGAAACTTCTTATCCCAGAGGATGTTGAATCTTCGGAATTCTCTGCCCAATGAAGCAGTAGAGGCTACCTCGTTAAATGTGTTTAAATCACAGATAGATAGGTTTTTAACCAGTAAGAGAATTAAGGATTATGGGGAGTGAGCAGGTAAGTGGAAGTGAACCTGCTATCAGATCAGCCATGATCTTATTGAATGGCAGAGCAAGCTCAAGGGGCTAGATGGTGTATTCCTGCTCCTATTTCTTATGTTCTTCCAGACTATCAGTGCAGATCCTTGTTGCATTTCACAAGCATCCACCTACAAACCAAGAATGTTTTCTTATCACTCTCCCCACTTTTAGCCTACACACATTTTTAAAACATCAACACCCTTACAGCTCTGACCTAATTCTCAGATATTCCACAAATCAGTCCTTCACAACTTCTATCGGTTTTACTCTTCAGGAACACTAGCATCAAAATCCTCACTTTTATCCTTAAATCCTTCAGTAAATTGCTAGTAAAATTGTTTCTAGCTTTACACTACAGCATCGATGCTCTTGTCACCTGACTTTCATCTACTGCACATTGTTCCCTTCTCTATTCCCTAGTGACAAAGCCTGAAGCCATTTTGCACCTTGCACTTTTATACAAATCGTTTTGCCTTGTGAGCTGTATTCATTACCTTGCATCAATGGCTATCTTTGTGGTGACCTTTCCAAAGTTTGTAATGGCTCAAAGTGTCACAGAACATCAGCAATACAATTAGTAAACCGTGTGTTGGAGTTTTCAGTCTTCTATTGCAATATAGAAGCAACACAAACAGATCATATCATAAGGTGAAAACTTTTCAATGATTTCAACAAATCCACAACGTAGGTTTTAGGGGGAATGTCTCCAATCTTTCCATGAAAACTAACAATAAAAGCTTTTCATCCAAGGCAGCTTCATATTTAATGTGATCCAAATATTTTACTTCTTTCTCTCAAATTAGAATCTAACACCAAAGAGCTTTGGAAAAACAAGTATGAATGAGAAGCAATCATATCATATAATTTGACTAATTACATTCACGTTTTCCAAACCTGCAAAAAATTCCTTTAAGGTAGCATGAGAAATTGAAGCAAGTGCATTCCTGGAGTGTGCTTCCTACCTGAGAGACCAGTCGTGGTTACAGTAAGGTTGGACATTTCCCAGGTAAAAGCCCAAGGACTGAGTCACATCTACAAGATTGGTGAAGTTGAGACTAATACTGTTGTACAGGACTGAGGTCATAGTAATTTCATCAATGGCCCACACATCCTCTTGAGGCCCAGAGTGATAAGGTTGCCACCATCGGAACTGAATGCCAAATTGCTGGGCGTTGTCAGGGAGCTCCACAGAGATAATTCTATAACCAAAAAGAGCTTTGTGTGAAAATTCTATGCAACATAATCAACGTATCATCCCTTTGTATCTATAGTATTTCCAACAGGTACAGAGTATGGTA